>CM057082.1:10525172-11725172 GCA_029379335.1 Thymus mandschuricus | reverse complement strand
TATAAGGCTTATATGCTCTTCCACTTCCACCTGAACAGTAGAAAATAAATCAGAATCATCGGATACATGTGCACACAGCTCTGAGATTATTCGACTTAAATTGTTACCTTATTTATCAGATGAAGGCTCTTCAGTTCTTCACGATTTCCACTTGTAAACGACTTGAACGCTTTCATAACATCCCCGATAAGTTTCCAGTTCGTTTGCGAATTCCCATTTTCATTCTCTAAACTCGTTGAAATAGTTTCTGAAGCCGTTTCTGAAGATTCCGCAATGGTATTGTTACCTTCATTTCGGACGACAGGAGGGCACGACATCACTGCTAGGCAAGATATCATGGGAAGCTTCTGCGCTTCTGGGAAATAGTGCTGTCATGACATCAGTTTTGCACATGAAGGATCTCAAGTCGAGCAAGAGAGCATCAGGATACGGGAAGTCGCGGTCAGTGTCACCCGAAACCACAATCACAAGCGGATCACCAATAAGCTTGAAAGCAGTAGCAACTGCTGATACAAATTCATCATAGCTATGCCATTTAGGTCGAAGAGCTTCAGAGAACTCTATAGGCAGCTCGGACACGATCTCAACTCGATCCATATTCCAATTTAACACACGCAAGTCCAGGTCCCAGCTTACACACAACAGACACAGGATCATGAGCAATCTCAGCACAAGAACAGGCATATATGAATTACATTTTAGACCAGATCTTCGAATCCACTCTGCTGTCTCAAATTTATTGTCAAGTAATTGTTCAACAACTTTGAGAACAAATTCAACCGTGCTTCTACTCTGGGATTCGTTGTTTCTGCCAAAACCTGTTCCCGGGTTGGAATTTGGTTGCAGACTTACCAAGTATTCAACAAATGTGGACTTCGTTGTGAAAAGGAAGCCCCGTTGATCAGGAACCAAGATCAATAGTCTTTCCAAAAGATAAAGGAAACAGGGCGGAGATATATAGCCAGGTGCCCTCCAATTGTTGTAATAAGTTTCTTCTAAAGCTTTATGCAACGATAGAGTCAAAGCTTCTGTGGAGCCCCTCGATGGAGATGCTTGTGCACAAAGCAAATCCGAAGCACCTGACACAGCATCCTTTTTAACAGACTCATCAATTCCTCCGAGATACTCGATGAATGACCTCCAATGCGTTTCACTCGGAAGCCTTGCAGCAATTTTGTCGTAGAAGCCGGGCTTAAGTTTGCCACTCCCCAGCATCGTCATCACTGCCCTCCCGATCTGCTTACTAGTGAGTTTCTGCGCTTGACCAATATAAGTGTGAACACATTCTTCGAGTAAATTCCTTGAAACTTCAGTTTCTCTCAAAGATATCATGTCTCTGGATAAAGACCGCTGAGGATCACTTGGGAAAACAAAATTGAAGTACTGAAGGCATAGTTGAATGAATTTCTGCAGCTTCGAGATATCTGAGTAATTCATTTTGATGGATTTTGAATCAAGTAAGAACTTTGCAATGTTGAAAATGTGTAGCAAACACATACTTTGGCAGTACAATGGCAAGCGCTTTGTGGAATCACTATGAAGTTGTTTAAGAGTGTTTATTACTCGAAGTCCATCGACAACCAATCCTTGGAGCCAGAATTTACGGGCAGCAGATGCAAACTGACGAGCTTCTATAATAGCCACATTTTCGTTCCTCTGAATGTACCCCTCGACATGTTCTGCCCATGCAGCATCAGGATTCAACAAGTGAAAAGTGACACTGGAATTATCAGGCAACACTGGAATTATCAGGCAACCTCAATCCAAAGAAATTAAAACAGATTCCAGCAACGCCTTCCTGTTTCATAGAATCGGTTCTTACAAGGGTGTCGAGACATTCTAAAATCTCCAAACTCCGTTCCTTCCACAAGTTCCAGGTGTAAACCAGTGTTCCAGCAGAGACCTGGTTCCTTGCGATTCTCTGATCGAATGAAGTTGGATCCAACTGCAAGTCACGATCCCACTCATACTTGGTAGCATACATTTCGAAATGTGTGTCTAAAAGTTCTTGAACAACAAGAATTTCACATATTGAAGTATCGCACTGCTTCAAAGCATTGTAACACTGCATCAATTCAGACAAATTCTTATCATCATACATCAAAAATTTCGCCTGAGCACAAATTGATGCATGGACGCTATCGGAAACCTTCTGAGCAACTGACATCACTTTATTTAAAAGTTCCACTTTGCGAGGAAATGACTTCAACGGCCGCCCTTGATTTCCAGATCCCCACAGAACATTAGAAATAATGTACGAAAACAATAACGAACAAGCATCAGATAACTGTCCCGCCTTTTCAAGTAGATCAACCTCACGAAGAGTATCTCCCAGACTCTTGGCAATCTCAGAAGCCTCGTGGAAGTTCCCCAACTCTTCCTCCAAAACCAAAAGCTCTTCGAAGCAGCCCAATGAATTCAAGAAGTTGCGTTTGGATTCCATAGAACTGAAAGCTCGAACAAACTTCATCAGTGATGCATTATCCTTCGCCTTGTGACTCTTTCGAGCGCAGTCTTTCAAAAACTCCTGAGCAATTCTATCAATCTCCCTATTTCTAGCTGATATTACACTGTTTGACAGCGCCATCTGCTTCCAATTCTCGATATACTGCAAAGCGAGGTCAAAATAATTACCCTTGGAGCAAGCTGACAAGCACTCTCTGAATAAGTTCCCACTCGCATACACTTGTGCAGCGAGTTTATGTTTTCCAGCCAACAAGAAACATTCACCAGCCTTTCCTAGCTCTGATATCTTTTCCCTATAGATTTTTCCTGCAGCAACAAATTCCGAAAAGAATAACCAGGAGCTTACGTAAATTGTATCACGAAACTTTAATAACTATTCCATTGTTATTTTGACACAGTTCCGAAAATCAACAAAAACACATGCCAGGGCCTATAGAATGCCCGAATCATAGGAGGAGGAGAATATACCTGCCCTTTCGTAGTCCCCCAATTCATAGAAACATTCAGCTGCAGATGCAGCTCGATTAATAGAATCGAATATTTCTGCAGCCTCTCTAAGAATCCTAGTGGCCCCTTCATAATTTGAACCACGCAGCCTGTCAGCAGCAGCTCTATGTCCAGAGGCAATAGCCAATTTCTCCAACTTCTTGTCACCAGCTTTTTCAAAGCACAGTGTAGCCATCTCGTAGTTTTTCTCCCACAAGAGCTACCACCAATGATGAATAAATGAATTAATAAAACAAACAAACTAGAAAACAAATTCTTAATGATAAAACGAAGGAGATTGAAACAGACCTTCATGCCCTGTGTTTTCCACTCTTCAGGTGTGCTAGCCCTTTTCATTGCTTCTGCAAGAGAATTGTCTATTTTCCTCACTTTCACAAGGTACAGCCTTCTCCAATAATCGAGCATTGGCGTGGAAACTTCTACATTGTTTTCACAAATCCATAATCTCTGCCTTGTTCGAGTAATTGCCACATATAGTTGCTTCAATTCAGAGCATAAGATATTGTGTTTCGACAGGCTAAAAGATGGAAAGGACTTGGCAGAATCGCCATCAAGAAGGTCTTTTTCTTTCAAGAATTCATACAAGACTTTCCAATGGTTACCCAACGGCGAAGAGCCAAAAAACTTGTACAGCAGAACATCCTAAATCCAGAATCAGATTACAAAATCACAATCTGATGGTAGTTGAAGAAATAACATTATTGATCAATAAATAGTTATACGAGACGCTTAAGAGAAAAGAAATTGATAACCTGAAATTCGAGGCCCTTGCACTCCAGTATAGTCAGAATGAGAGCTTGATGGCCAATGCAGTTAGAAACTTCCTTCTTCGTACATTCATCCCTTACAATAATAGCCTGGTCAGCGCCAAAACCGACCCATTTTCCAGTTTCACTGCTCTTTCCACTTTGTCCGAAAATGGAAATGATCAAGTTTTCATCACTTCCGGCCTCAAGAACAATAGGGGATTCCCCATATACACAGCTAGTCTCTGGAGGCAGCACATCAATGGAGGGTGGGAAATAATAGCATATAAGATCTACAACACTCTGTGCTAATCTAAGTACTCCAGTATGAGTACGGAAATTGTGGGACAAAATGAATATATCTGACATAAGTCCTTTCTCTTTTTTCCCCGAAGAATCACCATTTCGAGATCTCATCAGAAACTCGTTATAGAACAAGGATCTGATATCCTCAAACCGAAAGTCAATCCCTCTAGCAATTGTCTGGGCTGTATCCCCAGAAAAAACAAAACCTTCAACAACATTGTTGCAGATGTATCTGAAGAGAGAAATCTGCCTCATAGTAAGGTCTTGCACTTCGTCAATGTACACAAAGTCCATCTTATCGCCCGGAAGATCTTCTTTGTCGAGTCTGACATGAATATCACTCACAAAATCAGCAAGATCAAATTCGCCTCGCTCCAACTTCCTTTTCTCATAGTCCATAAAAATGTCATAGATCGCACATCTCTGTTCCTCGCATAAAGTCGAAGTCCTATTCCCTGACAAAGATACATAATCCTCTCTGCTTCGCTTGTAATTACCTTCCACAGGCCCTCCTTTGATATGTGACATTATCTCGGTAAAAACTCTCGAAGCATCAAGACTCTTAGTCAGCTTTTCATTGAAATGGGGCCAATATATGGAGGAAAATCGATCATAAGTGACCTCATTCTTCCTCAAGAAAGTCTGCAGGGCAACAGATCTTCTGCCTTCCAAATGGAAGGAATCTCTTACGGGACGAAACCTCTGAAAATACGACCTTCCGAGAGTACCATCAAGCATCATCAGAAACTTGTGAAATGTAATGATAAGAGGGTACTTTTCCTGTTGAATTCCCACAAATGTATCTGGGATATCTTCGAAGTCGGCAACTTCGTCTTCATCAACATCATCCACACGAGTGGTGATGTCTCCAGAAGAGTCTGCAGTAGCAATGCTGCAAAAGGATAGAAATGTTGAGACATAAACGGCATGAAGAAAATGTCAATTCATGTACGAAATACCATCATAACGAGTGGGATTAACACACCTTTTCATGTGAGATACCATTTTTTTAACTGCATGGCACAATTTCGGGCTGACGGTAACAAATAGCTGGTGCAATACAGGACCCTTGGGTCCTCCACCGAGCTGTTCATCAGAATCTCGCGAAGCAATGCAGTACTGCTGAAATGCTCGGTACAGCTTCATAGTTAGTATGGTTGTTTTCCCAGTGCCAGAACGGCCTAATATGAAACTGCTTCCATTATAACTTATTATCTGTCTTTCCTCGTCAGTTACCTCAAATGGCAAAGCAACAACATTTCCCTCGACATCCGAAAGCAAATGATTCACAGTACCGGTAGATAAGGAGTAGAATTTCATCAACAACAAGCTTTCACTCACTTTTGAGTTTTCAACATAAGCTCTGCACTCAGAGCTACTACTGCTTGCACCAGAGGCAGAGACTAATTCGTTGTCACTACGATTCTTGGAACGTTCTATCTCACTGGTGTCCGACCAACATAATGGCAGTTCCAAATTCCTAAATGAAAAATAAAATAACTCAATTATTCTAAGCAATGCTAGAAGTACACATGAAAGATAACAAGCAGATGGTGATGGCACGTGATCGAATAAGATATGGTGAACTCATCCAAACGTGACGTAACCTAAATAACATACCTCACAACTAATTTATCATTGCATTTGTTGATGAAATCATCGGTATACATAGTTGCTATCCTGTCAATTCGTTCCAACAATTTTGTGGTCTCCGTCATTGGCAATATGTCCCACACTTTCAAAACTTGCTTATAGATGGAGTCCCTTATCACATCAATGGAGCAGACAATATAGTATGTATCGAACTTGAACCGTTTTACTATGTAAGAAGATTTCTCGCATTTCCAGTCCACATTCACTTTCCTAGGCCGCCAGCCTTCTGCAAGCTTCACTAACAAATGTATGACCGACTTCTTTGTACTTGAGGATCTCAATTTCTGAAACGACTTTCGAAAGTTATCGCTAAACAAAACCTGGAGATATGCATAGCAGCCAGTGAGGACAACGAGAAAATTAAAGGCTACAGAATACATAGAAAACAAAAGAAACGGCTTAGCCATGCACAAGACACAAATGAATATCCGTAGGCAGCAACACATGAAGATCTGGAATATCATAAACGACTCGTACTAAAATACCATTAATGTCATCTAGTTATCTCGTAGTCGTACCTGCCACTGTAAATTTCGGAAAGTAGTACTCTGCCCACTTAAAAGATCATCCAGTTGGTCCAGATCTTTTTTAACATTTACAATAGCCGTTTCAATATCAGGTTCTTCATCAGCATTGAAGAAACATTGCCGGCCCTTGGCATCAGACACTATCGCTTCCCAAACCGAATCACTTTTACTCAACGTGCTTTCATTTCCTAATATCCATAAACAATGACTGGAAGAAAGGTGACATTTGTTATAATTTTACTGAAACGTAAAGCAAATGCAAAAAGCGAAAAAGTATATACCCTTTTAATCCTTACCGAGCTCTAGTCAAAGCAACGTTGGTTCTTCGAGGACTACATAAGAAACCGATGGATCCACCTTTGTGAGACCTAACGGTTGAGATGATTATGATATCTTCCTCACCACCTTGGAACCCATCAATCGAACTCACCTTAACTGTAATCCTCTCAAGGTTATCACATCTGCGTGGAAGCTTATCTTGAATTGCTGCAACTTGAGCAGCATACGGAGAAATCAAACCGATACTGAGTGTTTCTCTTGAGCTACTCCACACTGAACATGCAGTGCATGGATATCAAATTGGTATCACAAAAGGATATGGTGGTATACGAAGACGACAGTATCTAATAAGAATAAAATAGAGTAAGCATCAACTATGTAAAAGACTATGGCATGCAGAAACTACAATGAAAAACTACGTAGGAAAAACTTTTTTGAAGAAAACCAAACAAGATATGTGAGCATACATTATATTAAGATCTTCGTGCATGTAACACGAGATTAATGTAGCTTCTATCCGCAGTCAGAAGGAACTCACAATACATATGAAGATGAGTGAATATTCTCCATTGATCTGTTTAGTCTAAGAGCACCTACTGTCAAACGTAAAAACGACATATACAGACAGAATTCCCACCGGAACCAGTAACTGTATCATTAGCAACTAAGTGGCTCTTTTTTGTTTTTTCAGACCATAATAATGTAATCATCGATGCAGTCGTGACCTTTCGTGTAAGAATACCTGAATTCAAGACTATTAAATGACAAGTTAATTGGTAACAAATGAGTATAAAATAGTCCGACAAATAATGCATACCTTTGAGGAGTTTATGCACAAGCTTCACTACAACTGCAACCTCAACCATATTTCTCCTGCTGACACCCGCATCATCCAATTCGTCTCTTCCATCACGAACATTAATGAACGAATACGGGCCAAACATCTTTCCAGGTAGATAGCACCTTTCATAGCTTTTGCTCAGCACATTAGGACCATCAAATATCCGATTTTGATAGAACTTTGAATTGGGAAACCGACTAATTGATGGATGCATCCTGTACTGAATATCGAACAAATGTTTGGGATGACCCATTGAGCTTAATCTTTCAAACAAGCTTCTCCCAAAGCCAGCTTCTTCTGATAGCTGCGTATAAACAAAACAAAGCAATATCATTATTAATTAACTTTGTCTGAACAAAAAAATAGCGAGAAGCAGTACATGAAATGCAATTTAACAAACGATAACTAAACGGAGACCTTGCTGGACACTGTTGCTGGCAGTTGACACTCGTCACCGACCAAGATAGCAAGCCTCACACCTTTGATCTGTAAGGCTATGGCTGTTTCACACTCCTTTACCTGAGCTGCTTCGTCGATGACCAGTAACTGAAATGGCTCTATATCAACAGTATGCAGTTTGAATGCAGAAGAAGTGGTGCAAAAGATCAGAGAAGCTTTCTGGAAACAGAACTCTGTGGCTAAACTTCGATCAGTGACTTTTGGAAACACGAGTTCACTGAGACTAGTCTGAAGAGATCTTAGAACGAAGACACAATGGCTTCTGATGCGCTGCAAGGCTGTTGTATCGAGAAAGGATTCAGAAACAGTCATTATTCGTTGCATAAAGATAGCCTTTAGATCCTCAGACGTCATGCCACTGCCCTCAACCAAGAACTCCTCTAGAGAATCGAGAAGATTAAGAAGTTGCACCATATTTCGATATTTTCCCTCACCGATGAATCTCCTTGGTAAATGTGTGATCATTGTAAGCATACAATATCTCAGAGGTGATACTAGATTCTTAAATCGATCTCTAGCATAGTCCAAAAATGGTGTGGTTTTAGATTGCTCGTTTTCCACAGATGCTTCATGATGAGAAACACAATTTTCAAGAAAATCAAGCATGGACATAACACACTGCCTCCAGCCAGCATGCGATACTAAGATTTTCGTAAGCTGATCCACACGGTAATCTAAGAAGATCTCGTCTACATCGGAGCCAACTTCAAGACGATCTTCGCTCCCAAATAGAAGCATGTTCCCTAAAGAACATGTCAAGGTCTTCCCACTATCAGTTTCAGCTGCATTTCTCACTAATGTCGCCACACGAGAAGCCATCTCTCGAACTGCTGTATTTGTTGGAGCACAGATGACAGTCCTCACATTCATTTCTAAGAGGATGTACAACAAAATACTCAACGTTGATGTCTTGCCGGTCCCAGGTGGGCCCCATATAAGCTCAACAGAAGACCGGTGGCTGCATCGAGTTTTACGTATACATGCCAGAACAGCCCCAAGTTGTGATTCATTTAACTTGGATAGCACAGCTGATCCAAACTTCGTCTCAACTTTGCTGTAATTAATTTCAGGGCAAAAATCACAATCTTCGTCACCCTGTAGATTATACAAGATAGTTAGAACTTAAATTTTCAGAATTCCAGAAAAGAAAAAAAAAATGATACTTTTAGACCAGCAGAGTGGCATACCAGATCATTCCTAACCAAGACTTTCTCGATGATCTTCAGATTTTGTCGCATTTTCAGTGCTTTCCATATCCTTTTGTGAGTGGTTATGTTCGTCAAGTAAACCACGTAGAGTGACTTGCAATGCTGATGACCAGCTCCAACGGTGCCAGCTGTTTTAAGTTTAAATCCAGAGGACGTGCAGCTATCGTCATTCCCATTGTCCGAAATTGTTGTTACAGATACACAAGTGTACGTCTGTCCAATGCGCCGCAAGTGAGAAACACTTTCAGGCTTTGAATCCGAAAGCAGGAAGAAATCACCAGGCAATGTCCTGTAAGGCTCCTTGCCACGGTCACTTGTTCTGTTTCTCCAGTTGTCAACTTTCACATTGTACAGACATGTGGCTGGTTTCGCCTCTTTGAGAAACACCACTTCTTCGGAAGGTGCTTGCGCATCTGGCTTTGCCTCTTCGAGAGACACCACTTCAGCATAAGGTGCTTTGTAAACAGCTTCCAAGGAGGAAGCAAGTGCAGCACGAGTCTCTTCTAGCAAGGGGTATACATAAGATGATAGATAACCATCCACGCTTTCGAATGCTTTAGGAATCTTCTGCACCTATATGTTTATCATAACAAAAGTGGCATCAACAAGAATGCAACTACATTATCCTCTCAACTTCACCCATCAACGCACGTACGATTAATTTACTAGTGCAAGCATATACATACATAGTGCAATCCAAAGCTTAAACTTCCAAACAAGTTTAAGAGAGCCAAGTAGCCTTAAGTCACAACATTGTCTCTCACCTTGTTTTGATCAGTTTTACACAACATAACATATTCATTCGAGGCGAAACACCTCCTCGTTCGATATGCCCTAGCGAATTAGCATATGAGACTTACATAATGAAAGCAAGTTCAAAAATCTGCACAAGATGAGTATAAAAGCAAGAGAAGCACAAAGATTACGAAACATATTTCATTTTTTACAACACACAAACACAGATGAGGGGATGAGGCCCAATCAAATTCACACAGAAAAGGAGAAATCTGCAGCTACACACACACACACACACTCACCTGGTGCTTGAACAGATCCTCATCAAGAATATCTTCGACCGACCATGAGAAGAGCAAATCAGTAAATTCATCTTTCTGCAGTGATCGCTTACTACTTTTTGAGCAGCTCCCTTCCATTTCTTAATTCTTTTTCACTTTTCAGACACAAATTCTGCAGAATACATAAAAGGCCAACTCAGATGAGCATGAACCAAACCCCTGCTGCATGCATGAATTATTAAAAACAAAAAAAGGACTACGATTTAATTTTTCTTAGTGATTGAGGTTACCAACCTAGCTAAGAAAGGGGATAGAGAGAGAGAGAGAGGAATTTTGATCGTGGGGGAGAAGGCAAGTCCGCTTCAGAAAAAGGTGGAGGGTAAGGAAATGGTGGTGGAGTTTGTGTTGGGAAGTGTAATGGCGCGGGTCTTTTCGATTTCCTCCATGACCAGGTTTTCTTCACCCTTGGTAGGAATAAAATTACCTTTTTTGATTTCGAAAGTATTATGTTTTTTTTTTTTTTTTTCGAAAGTAGGAGTATATGTTTTTTTACTTCTTTTTTCGAAAGTAGGTGTATGTTTTTTACTTCTTTTTTGATTTCGAAAGTATGCTTTTTACTCTTGCTTTCAGCTTTCCTTTCTCCAGCTTTAGACCCTCATTGTCTCCTCTATTTTTTTTTTTTCATGTTTTTGATTTTCTTAGTCAAAATCACGTCAAAGTGAAAGTCAAATAGTAAGATAATACTGCTGCTATTTGATTAAATGTAACAGTACAGTAGCTAAAAGCATGCATATAATAAATCGTGACAGTTTACATGCAGTTATTAAAAGAAATAATTCATAGCATATCTTTTTCAAAACAAAAAATAAAAAACAACAAAACACATACTCCATTTTATAGGCCGGTCTTCTATTTTTCAATCGGAACAAATAATAGTGGGGTGTATAATGGAATAGAACGGTTATCTTCTTTTTTTTCAGGAACGTCAAACGGTTATTTTGTGGATTTTAGTTTTTTTTTAGTTTTTTTTTTTAATTTATATTTTACAATTAATACTCTTTCAGCTTTTTGACAAATAATATTATACCGGGACATCTATCATTTCTTGACACTTTCAATTTTTGGCATTTTAACATTGAGTAAGAGCATTAGCACCTACGTACAGCTACAAAGGTGCGCACGCCACGTGGTGCTTGCGTGACAGCGCCACGTCAGCGTGCGTACAGTGGACGATATGTGTACGCTGATGCAGTGCGACACGTGGCGTACGGCGTACGCTTCGGTGTACGTCTGCGCGTACGTGCATGGCGTGTCTCCATACGCCACGTGGCACATTTTTATTGGTTCTTTTTATTTTATTTTTACTTTTTCCTTTTCTTAAGCGTTAAGCGTTCTTTTCCTGTTCTGATTTTTCCTTCTTCTTCTTTTTTTTTTTTTGTTTCCTTTTCCTTTCCCTTCCTTTTTTCTATTTAAACGTTTTCTTTTGTTTTTTTGTTTCCGATTCTTTTCTTTGTTTTCATCTTTAATTATTTCTTTTATTTAATTTTTTCAGTTAATATTTAGTGTAAATTTTCGAATATGCATTATTAAAATCTCGTATTTAAATGACGAAAAAAAACTAAAATAAAACAAGAATTCAATAAATAACACACTAAAATGTCCAGTCATCATATAAATTAAACATCATACACCGTACTCTACTGTACTACTTTTCAGCATACGCCGTACTCAGTCCTAGTCAACACATTTTTTATCTATCATACGCCGTACTCTCGTACTCTGCTGCATGCATGAATTATTTTTAAAAAATTAAAATATGGGCTGAAAGGAGAGATTACACCAACCTAAGAATCTCCCGTACACCATTTTTGAATGCTTGAGCAAACTTTCCAACTAGGAGAGAGAGAGAGAGAGAGAGAGAGGTGGAGGGATTTTGATCGTGGGGGAGAAGGAAAGTCCGGTTCAGAAAAAGGTGTTGGGGAAATGTAATGGCGCGGGTCTTTTCGATTTCCTCCATGACCAGTGAGTGGGTGATATTCTGTTTTTACCCTTGGTAGGAATAGAATTACCTCCTTTTCATTTTTTTACTTTTTTACCGTGGTAAAAACATGTTTTTTGCTCTCTTGCTTTCAGCTTCCTTTCTCCTCCATTTTTTTTTTGTGCATGTGTTTTTTATTTTCTTAGTCAAAATCAAGTCAAAGTGAACGTCAAAACAGATAATACCGCTGCTATTTTATTAATGTAACATATATAGTAGCTAAAACTAAAAGCATGCATATAATATATCATGATATAATTCAGTTTACATGCAGTTATTTGAAAGAAATAATTTATAGTATATGGTTTTCAAAAAAAAAAAAAAAAATCGGAATAGATCTGGGTATATACTGGAATAGAACAGTTATCATTTTTTCAGGAACAGCAAACGGTTATCTTATGGATTTATTTTTTAGTTTTTAGTATATATATATTTTTTTAATAAATATTCTATTCGTCCACGATTTATTGATATTAATATTATATCAAGACATTCATCATTTCTTGACTCTTACAATTTTGGACCCACAATGCATTTATTACTTTCGAACAAAATTGCGGTTCATAACAAAGAAGATAATCTATATACGTATAATGTGAATAGTGCAGTTTAGGAATCCAGAGAGGAATACCAACTTGTACAAAACAAATTCAGATATGTGCACAGGATAAAAATATACGGCCAATTTGGCTCCCAAATGGATTCAGATTAACACTGAAGATGTGTTGGGAACCCCTTGCAGTTTGATTTTGATGATGTTTTTCGAAACCACACTTAGGCATATTTTACTTGTTTAGGGTCAAGGCCGATAGATCGACCTGCTACCTGTTAGTGCAGGTCGATGCTCTCTAATGTTCAAATGCAAGTTCGATCCACCCTGTAAGAGAAAGGTCGATAGATCGACCTGCCTCATTCGGATCGAACTGGCATATCCGCCTGTCTATCGACCTCCCTTCTCAAGCTTCCAGCCTGCACTGCCTTAGAAGATTTCAAGTGCTGGATTTCAATATCAAGGTCGATGCTCCGCCTTCATGGAGCTTCACGACCTGATCCTTGCCACGTGGTGTGCCAGCAAGGACGAACTTTCCCAACGGCTAGAAGTGAGTCAGCTTCCAACGGCTAGTGCCACGTCAGCCAGACTCCAACGGCTAGTTTTTCAAAACTGCCTATAAATACTTCAAGCCATATCGGATTCAAGTACGGGAAACTCAAGCTATCAACGCTAAAATCTCTGCCCAAAACCTCTCTCAAGTTCTCATCCATTCAAGTGTTCGAAATCAGATTAGTTTCCCAAACACTTGACGAAGAGAGGTTTCCGATTCCGATAAACACCACAACGACGAAGCGTTCACTGCTGCTTGTCGTTGATTCAACAACTTCTTCTTCGACCCGTTTGAAGTTAGAAAGTTGTTTGTGTTTTCGCCATTATAGAGTTAGTCAAGCTCTGTAAAAGTGAAAGGTTGTTTGTACTTTTTAGTACGAAAGGTTGTAAGGGTCACGACACAAAACTCGTGTCTAGATATTTTCAGGTTAGATTGTATCTAGAACTGATACTCAGTCAGTATAAATAAGAGAGAGGTGGATCCAAAAGAAAAGGGATTCTCAGGTCGAGTCGGCCTGACGTGGATGTAGGAGGGTTTCTCCGAACCACGCTATATCGCGGTGTCTCTCTCTCTCTCTCTTTATTTATCGCCCTTACATTTCATTATCTAACTGACAAGCATCAACCTGCATATCACGCATCAACCTGCTATCTACTTTCAGCCTTTAAGATTTTTCAAAGAGTAATTAAATCAACCTCCACCATCTTCCGCATTAACAACAGTTTGATAAATCAAGCTTGATACCATACGAGCTTGATAGATCAAACTGCCTCTGATAGGTTCGAACTTGACACTCGACCTTTAGATCGACCTGATTTTATAAAAGTCAAAAACGGTTGGTTATTGGTGTATTCCCCCCCCCCCCCCATACACCAATTACTCTTTCCCGGGACCAACAAGTGGTATCAGAGCAGTGGTTCTTTTGACCACTGCTTTGCATACTAAAAGTTCTTTATCAAACTTTTGGTCATTTTGAACCGATCCTTTAGAAAAATCTTTTTCATTCATACATATCATATTATTTGCTATGGAGGCTTCTCTTCTCAGGGTATGTGAAGACTTCTCCATTCAAGGCTATGAAGACTGGAGCTTCCGAATCAAGATGTGTCTCAAGGCACATCACGTCCTTATGTGGGATATCATTGAGAATGGACCATCCCCCATTTATGCAGCGAAGATTATTGTGGACGGAACAGCCCCCGGGGAGGCTACATACGAGAAAGTCCTCAAAAATCCTCGCGATTACACAACCGAGGAAAGGAAGGAGGCCAGTCTCGATGATTATGCAAAGGGACTCATCTCCAGCACCGTGAAGGGCGTCTACCTGGCCAAGATCCGAAATCTTGAAACCGCCAAAGAAATGTGGGACACCCTCCGGTCCATCAGCCTTGGTTCAGAGGAAATGAAAGAGAACAAGCTGTCCATGGCGTGCAGCAAGTTCGATGACTTCAAGATGGTTTCGGGTGAAACCATAGAAGCAATGAAAATTCGCTTCACCGAGATTATTCTCGAAGTCGCTGCAATCAACCCATATAAATATACGCAGCACGAGAAGAATCTTAAAGTTATACGTGCCCTTCCTGCAAATTGGCACGTATACGCCGCCATGCATCCAGCCCGATCGGATTTCAACTCTCTCACCACCGAAGATCTTTTCGACATTCTTGTCGGAAATGAATACGAGATGATCCGCATCCATGGATCAACACAGCCTTCCACCAGCAAGAAGGCTGATGAAAAGAACGACAAGGAGGTAGCTTTCAAGGCCGACTCAGCCTCTGCTGCTACCCCAAGCACGATTGACGAATCCATCGTCAAAAAGTTCGAGAAGATGACTCTCGACTATGCTCTCGCTGCTAGGAGAAATGAGAAGCTCCTAGGAAAGGTTGTCAAATACAAAAAGTTCTACCGTGACAACAAGCGAAACTTCTCTAACCGCAACCAAGACCGCCCTGACAAAAAGGGAGAAGGTAAACCCTCAACCTACAATTCTTCTAACACACCCGAGGGTGGATGTTTTGGTTGTGGCAGGCTGGGTCACTATAAGACCGATTGTCCGGATTTGACAAAGGCCGAGAGAGACGAGCTCCGTGCAAAGCGCGATAAAAAGCTCAAGGAACAACGAGCTGCCATGCTTGCTGAAGAATCAAAGGAGGCTCATCTCTCAGACAGCTCGTCGAGTGATGACGAGGGATACATCGCTTTCGACGAAAGTGATGATGAAGAATGTTTCGTTGGAGAGCACCAACAAAACGAGGGATCTTCAAAGGTAGACCCTCAACCCATTTCACTTTCTTTTTCTGACGATGATTGTGCAGAAGGTGATGAAGACCTATCCGAGGCTGTGTCTTGGGAAGAAATCAAGAAACAGCTAGATGACTATGCCGACCTTATGGAAACACTCAAAGAGGTCGTTGAAGATAATGCTGAGCTATTGGACAAAAATGAAAAATACAAGCTAGCATTAGAAGAAAGGTTCACTCCCTATGCTGAAGAAAAGAAAGGGAGATCGAAGCCCTAAAGTCAAAGGTTGAAGAATTGACTTTACGAGTCAAGGAGTTCGATACCAGGGAGCTCGAGAAGGACGAGTCCCTCAAGACCAAAGATGCCGAAATACACAGCCTTACCTCAAAATTGGCTGACTTGGTAAATCGACACGAACTCCTCATGAAAAAGGAAGAAAAACTTCAACTCACTTTGAGTCAGTTGAAGAAAAGCGGAAAGAAGTTAGAAGAAGTCCAATCCATGCAACGCAATCCGCGCGATCACTCTGGTATTGGATTTAAGGGAAAATCCAAGGAAAGCAAGGACAAAGACTGCAAGATCACGTTCGTGAAAGCGCAGCCTAAATCGAAGAGTGTTCGGAAAGCTCATCAAGCTCTCCCAGATAAGATGGTCAAGCTGAAGAATCCAGTTCGACAGCCCCAAGCCATCCTCCTAAAGCAACAAAAGAAGGAACAACCTGTTCCTCAAAAGAAAGAGAGTCGACCTGTCCAGCAACGTCGACCTGCCCTCTATCATCAAAATCAGGCTGTTCACCAAGGGCGATACCAAGGCCAGTACTATGAAAGGCCGTATCACCCCCAGTTCTTCTTTCCTGCTCATCAAGGTTGTCACTGCCACTATTCTCAACAGTCAAACTTTCAAGACTGGCAGTATCAACCTGGTCTTCGTGAAGAGCAGTATTATCAACCTCGTCGCCCTCCCTCAAAGAAATCCAAGGCTTCCAAACCCAAGACCGCCACTGCCTCGTCCTCAGCCTCGGATAGAAGCAGACCGGCAAAACAAATTTGGGTCCCAAAGGCCGTTCCCGCAACCGATGTAGCACCCAATCTCAAGTGGGTTGCTAAGCTTAACTAATTGCAGGTTGGAAAGGCTCAAAGAAGGAGCCAAGCAGCTCGTGGAGCTGTATGGATCATTGATAGTGGATGCTCAAAGCACATGACGTGTGACAAAACGCTACTATCAAACTATCAAGAACGAGAAGGGCCACTTGTAACCTTTGGAGGAAATTCGAAGGGACTTACGAGAGGCCAGGGCGATCTAAGTGTTGGTAAAACAACTATTTCTAATGTCTCGTATGTTGAAGGTCTAAATCATAACCTATTCTCTGTGTCGCAATTATGCTCGAGTGGTAAACGAGTAGAATTCACTGCTAATAAATGTCTCGTGAAAAATGAGGAAGGAGAAATACTTCTTACCGGAATTTTGCAGGATAGACTCTACATTGTTCAATGGAATGATTGGATAGAGACCTGCCTGGTCACAAAGGCTGATTCCGAGACAAGTTGGCTGTGGCACAAGAGGTTGAGTCACCTGAACTTCAAGGCCATCAACAAGCTCGCACGCAACAAGCTGGTTAACGACCTGCCAGATCAAGTCTTCGATCGTGATCTCATCTGCAAAGCCTGTCAAGCTGGAAAGCAAACAAGATCATCCTTTCCAAGTGTGACGGCACAAGCCTCAAATCGAATTCTTGAGCTTCTCCATCTCGACCTCTTTGGTCCAGTCACTCCCTTGAGTATAAACGGTAGAAAATACGCTCTCGTTATTATAGATGATTATTCTAGATTTACGTGGGTTATTTTCATGTACAAAAAGAAGGAGACATTGGAGAAGCTACCTGCGTTGCTGAGCAAACTGTGCAATCAAAAGGAGAAATCCATCATCTCCATTCGATCAGATCGAGGCACCGAATTTATCAATGCTATGATCGAAGAATATTGCACAAAGAGTGGAATTCATCATCAAACCTCAGCAGCTCGTACACCTCAACAAAACGGCGTAGTGGAACGCCGTAACAGGTCGCTGAAGGAAGCAGCTCGTACCATGTTGGATGAAACCAACCTTCCAAAGAAGTTTTGGGCAGAGGCCGTTAACACTGCCTGCTATACCCAAAACAGGTCAATCATCACTACCCGACATGGAAAGACTCCATACGAGCTGTGGAACAACAAGCTCCCCAGGTTAAAGTATTTTAAAACTTTTGGGTGCTTGTGTTACATTCATAACAATGGGAAATCCCAATTAAAGACTTTTGATAGCAAGGCCGATCCAGGAGTATTTTTAGGATACTCGGAGGTTAGCAAAGCTTATAGAGTCTTTAATAAGAAAACCCTAGTTGTGGAGGTAACACCTCATGTTGTATTTGATGAATCTACTTGTCTGTACAGAGAGTTAAGTACATGTCAAGATCAGTCCGCTGCTAATAGGCCGTCTAACTCCCCCATTGACGCCCTGCTAGTGTGGACCCCAAATGATTTGGAGGAAGAGGATCAATCTGATCCAAAGGTCACACAGCAAGGGGGAAGTGATGCAAATGATACTTCGAGCTGTAATACATCAGCCGGACCTAACCAGGCTGATCCCCCTCTCTCAGTCCCCCAAACTGATGCTGTTCACGACCTTACATCCCAAATCGAGCAGCTCGATAGCACTATGGAGCAGCTCAACATCCAGGCCGAACAGCAGCCTGATCAACAGCCTGATCAACAGCCCGAGCAACAGCACGTGCCCACTGATCAACCTTCAACTCACCCGGAGTTTGACGAACCCATTAATGAGCCCGATCCAATCATTTCAAACGAAGAAAGAGCTCGATGCAGACGTTGGATCGATGCTCATCCAAGAGAGCTCATTGTTGGGAACCCAAACCAAGGAGTGCGAACGAGAAGGACGATTGGTGAAAGCGCACTTTTAAGTTGCTATCTCTCTCGCATAGAACCCAAAGATGCCATTGAAGCTCTTCGAGATGCTGACTGGATTCAAGCCATGCAAGAAGAACTCAATGAATTCAAAAGAAATGAAGTATGGTCTCTAGTTGATCGTCCTTATCATCAGGGCGTCATTGGAGTCAAATGGGTTTACAAGAACAAGAGAGATGAATCTGGAGAAGTTGTCAGAAATAAAGCCCGATTGGTAGCAAAGGGTTACTGTCAACAAGAAGGAATCGATTATGATGAGACGTTTGCCCCCGTTGCAAGATTAGAAGCTATAAGGCTGTTTCTAGCTTATGCCGTTCATCAACGATTCAAAGTCTACCAAATGGATATTAAAAGTGCGTTCCTCAATGGCGTTCTCGAAGAGGAAGTCTATGTGGAACAGCCTCCAGGATTCGAGGAGGGTGATTCAAGCAAAGTCTACAAACTGCACAAGGCCGTATACGGACTTAAGCAAGCTCCTCGAGCTTGGTATGAGACGCTATCATCCTTTCTCATCGAATCTGGATTCAAGCGTGGTTCAGTCGACAAAACGCTATTCACTATCAAAGTGAATGAACATATCATTTTAGTACAAATTTATGTTGATGATATCATTTTTGGATCTAAATCTCCCATTTTGTGCGAAAAATTTGGTAACCTCATGACAGAAAAATATAAAATGTCTATGATGGGGGAAATGAATTTCTTTCTAGGGTTGCAGGTCAAGCAGTCCGATGAAGGAATCTTCATTAGCCAAACAAAATACGCACACGAGCTGGTTGACAAGTTTGGTGTCAAAGACAGCAAGCCTGTCAAAATACCGATGCTCTCTGGTGGGAAGATCGACCCGGATCCCGAAGGAAAACCTGCCAACATAACACAGTACAGGGGTATAATTGGTTCATTACTTTATTTAACTGCTAGTCGACCTGACATCACTTTTGCAGTTGGAGTGTGTGCTCGATTTCAAGCTAATCCGAAGGAATCCCACTTGGAAGCAGCAAAGAAAATTCTTCGTTACATCAAAGGAACCACAAATTTAGGTCTTTGGTATCCTTGTGATGATAATTTGCAGCTTACAGGTTATTCAGATTCTGATCATGCAGGGTGCAAGCTCGATAGGAAATCTACCTCGGGTACTTGCCATTTTCTCGGAAACAAGCTGATATCATGGTTTTCAAAGAAGCAAACTTCAGTAGCCACCTCCACCACAGAGGCCGAGTACATGGCCGCAGGGAGTTGTTGTGCACAAATCTTGTGGATAAAACAACAACTCAAAGATTATGAAGTTGAAGTCAGTGAAGTGCCTATATTCTGCGACAGCTCGAGTGCTATTGCTATTACTTCACTCAAGATGCAAACACGTGGATATTCGACATCACTTTATTCGTGATCACGTGGAAAAGAAGAACGTGGTTATTGAGAAGATACACACTGATATTCAACGAGCTGATATTCTAACCAAACCCCTAGCCGAAGAAAGATTCAAAATGCTATATGGAAAGCTAGGGTTATTGAATGTTGAGTCATCAGGCCGATCGTAAGCCTACAGGCCGTCATTTCCTCAACAGCCTGCCACCTCCTTCAAAAGTTTGTTCGGGACCAACAATCGGGACGAACATGCCGATATTAAGGGGGAACAGGCCGTCAACTACTCAACAGGCCGTTACCATTTGAACAGGGAGTTACTATTTGAACAGGTCGTTTGTCAGGCCGTTACCTTCAAACAGGCCGAACGCGACAACGTTGAAGTGCAGATCGATGAGTCCGCCGTCGCCTCGTATCCCTTCCTACAGGCCGATTCAAATGACAGACCGTTCTCGATCAACAGGCCGTGTCTATCAACAGGCCGTGTCTATCAACAGGCCGTGTCCATCAACAGGCCGTCGACTATTCAACAAATCGACCTGTGTTCCTCAATCGAGAGGGAACACTTGCCCAAAATGAACCATCATTTGAGGGGGAACAAAGGCCGATGAATACCAGGCCGATATCATAAGTCCAGGCTGTCTCACCTCGCCAGGCCGATATCACAAGTCCAGGCCGATCATTTCGACAGGCCGTTCACTGCCACAAGGCCGATATCATCAGGCCGATATCAACCTTAATGCAACTGCATTTATGAAGGAAGAATCAAAAGGACAATATCACCCTTTTGTCTTATAACTTCTTTAATACGCATTGAATTCTTCATTTACTATGGATATTTATTTCTCAATGCTTTACATTATTTAAGGGTCTGCTAATTTGCATAAAATAAGGAAAAATGGAGTAATGATTACCATTATTTGTAAAACATCTAGTCAAGTGTCCAATATTGACACATTGACCAATGTTGCATTTAATTCCCTGCCACTTTTCTGAAAAGCGCCATATTTCGCACGTTTCCTTACCTCACGCGCGGATGTGAACCGTTTCACATTCCACGCGCTTTAATCGTGTGGACGTGGGTGAGAGGGAAAGCTTTAACCCTTTCAAATTCGAACGATCTCAACCGTTCGAATTTTCTATATATGTCATACAGTTTCTTCAAAATATTACTTACCTTCTTCATTCTTCTCTACAAAACCTAGTTTTCATACTCTGCAAAAACCAATCTGCCGCCGTCGTGTTCTTCGTTGTTCTACTTTCTCTCTATCTGTATCAAATCACACGTCGTGGTTTGTGCTCCTTTCACCGATTCAGTTTAAGTTTTCTTTCAAGTTCTTCACTGTTATTCTAATCTTTCTCGAAAAACTGCAGGAAAATCAACAATGGCAGCAAAATCAACCTCTGGTCGAAAGGAAATGCAGTGGTCAGAAATTGAGGAATTCTTGACGGCTCGCATCAAGTTCGAGCCCTACATGGTGCGCGAAAACTTCGGTTTTCGCGATCTTGATTCCATGTTCGCCCTGGTGGAGACATGCTTTCCATTCCATCAGATTATCTCCACCCGGCCGGCGAAGAGTCTTCCCAAAATTGTATCTGCCTTCTTCTACAACTGGAACGAGGGTGATTCCGTGTCTTCCCACACTGTCTCCCTCGGAACCCAGAAGGCCATGATCACCATCAACGTTCTTGACGCCGTGAAAGCCGCTTTCGGTATTGGGGAAGGAGGAACGATGCAGCTCTCAGAAATCTCTCGGGATCAACTGCAGCAGGTTGCAGACCGAGTATTGATTGAGCAAAGGCAGTATGTGCCTGTTTCCTTCAAGAGGAACGAGCTCCGTCCCAAATACCGCCTCTTGACGGACTTCGTGCAGAAGTGCTTCATAGGGCACATCGGGAATTACGACCAGGTCACCCCATTCAAGTTTCAGATTTTGACGGCTGTAATCCTCGACCTGCCCATTAGTTGGGCAAAGTTAATGGTCTCCCTGCTCTGGGAAGAAGCAAGGCAGATCGTCTGCGAGACAGAGGGAGAGGCCGTAGTGAAAGTGTCTCTCCACAACGAGAAAAGGCCGATTCGCCTTGGGTCGAAGGTCACCTGCATTATCATTTCCCACTTCAAAAATAGGAAATGGTCCAATGAGCCGGCCTTCCCCCCTCTGTTTATTCCAAAAGATCTCCACCAACTGGAGATGGCGATTGGAGTGGCGCCGCAGATTTATTACAACTCCCCAGACAATGTCAGGGCGCACCTCGCCAAGACCGGCGAATCCAAGGTCGGTTGGAGGATTCCAGATCGACCCGTTCAAAAGAAGAGGAAGGCCGATGTCGACCAGGTTCCCTCTCGCCCTGCCAAGAAGTCTCAACCTGTGAAGAAGACTCATCCACGGAGGACGCAGTCGGCCTCCGGTGATCCGCCCAGGCCGCTTCACAGGATTCTCCCCGTGCAGCTCGAGGAATCTGCACCTCACAGGGAGCCATCACCCTCTCCATCGCCCTCTCATTCAGCCGAACGGACTCCATCTCCAGTCCGTTCCGCCGCTGAGCCGTCCGCCTCGCAGCAATGCCCTGCATCTTCTCAGCAGGTCGTTGCTCCCTCACCTGTGAGGTACCCCCCAGTCCAACGAGCTGGATCTGTAGAGATCCAGGATCTCACTGCTGAAGATTCTCAGTCTTCCCCCCTTCGGGATGTGCCCGTGGAGGAGGACGTCGTGCTGCCGATCCAGCCATTCTCTGGGCAGCCGATGTCTGCTGCTCACTCCCAGGTGGCCGCCATAAAGGCCGAGGCCAGACTGAAGGTCATCGACCTGATGCCGGGGATAGCTCAACTCCCAAAGTCCCTCGACCTTGCTACTCGCCTCCAGTTCTATCTGGTTTGTAAGTCGAGTTATTATTACGTCTTTGAGGCCTTGCTATAGGTCGTTACTCTCGACGACCTGAAGGTCGAGGAGTTGGCGCTGGAAGCGGAGTTTGGCTTCTACAGTGTGGAGGATGCGGCTTCAAATTTTCAATCTTTAGTGCTGCGCCGCATGAAGGTCGAGGCCAAGATTCTGGGCATCGACCTTCGCCCTCTCTACACGCACTCTCGTGCTCTCTACAACTCCGCCGCCGATGTTGGAGACGAGTTTGAGATGATTCAAACTCCGGAGCAATCGCCACCCAGGAATGAGGGTGGTGATCAGCTTCTTGAAGCTGCTGCTCCTTCTCCCCAAATTTTAAAGGCTGATGTGGAGGTGGTGCTCGATACAATTTCTGCCAAGCTCGAGTCCATCATCACCAGCCTTCCCGAGCAAATCAAGCAGGCCGTAGCTGAGGCCCGGGTCGATATTGTTAAAGATGCCAAGATCCAGGCCGATGAAGCTGCCAGGGAGCGTGTCACGGACTTTGCCGTGAAGTTATTGAAGGAATATACTGACAAGCTCCTGCCGGGCCAGCTCGAGGAACTAAACATGGCGTCCCGCGACCAGATCGGGGAAGTGTTGGAGGACTTGGCCAAGGTCGATGAGCGAGTAACCAATCTGACTTCTTCAATCACTAACTCGGCATCGACCTCCAACACGCAAATCAACGCCATTCACGGCACCATCTCTTCCCTTCTCAATGGCCAACAGGAGTTGAGGGATGCCGTGACCAAGCTGCAGGAGGAGGATGCGACTCTTCTTTCCCTCATCAAAGCCCTTTCTGATGATGTCGAAAAGGGGGAAGAAGATAGAGCCGCCGCCGCCGCCAGGAAGAAGAAGACCTCCAAATCCAAAACTCCTTCAACTTCCGTGGCTCCTCCTCCTCCTCCTCAAAAGAAGCCTGCTTCCCAGGCCGTCTCCTCCAAGGACGTCGCCTCCCAGGCCGATCCCATTGCTGCTGCCGCCGCTGCCGAGGCCGCCGCTGCCAAAGATCGATTGGCAAAGCAGGCCGAGCTAATAACTGCCATGCATCTAGCTGGTGCGACACCAGAGCAGGCCGTGGATCCTGAAGAGCAGCGGCGCTTCATTGCCAAGCGCTGGGCTGAGGAAGAAAGGAGGAAGAGGGAGAAGGATTGGATCAGCCAGTCCTCCCTCGTTTTGAATGCTGGAGTCCAGCAGCAGGCCGTCGAGTGGCTCGACGAAAGGCAGAACAACCTGCTGCGAGAGCTCAACAGTTGCTTCATCCTCATTCACTACTGGATCCAGGACCCCTCCCTTCCTGCCGACGCCGATGACGCCTATGCAGCTTACATGCTCAAATTCCCTTACCAAGACTTCATTGGTGAGCTTCGGAAGAAAGCTGCAGAGGCCGGTGTGATGATAAGGGCCCCAGCAAAGCAATATTTTACGCCCTTGCTTCTTGGTGATTCGGGGTACTTAGATTACTCCCGAGTCGACCAATACATCGCACAGACCGCCATCGGCCTGAATGTCAACGTGTCAAATTCCGATCCCGCCTTTCGCCGAATCAGGGATGGAATTTACGCAAGTATGCAGTCGAAGTCGAGGGAGCAGGTCCAGGAAGAACGAGTGGCAGCTCGTTCCCAGCAGAAGCGGTAGATAGATAGATGTTTTTGTACATTTTCTGTATTCATTTAAGTTCGTAGCACAATTTGTAATTTCCAAATGTAAAGTACGCTATCGAGCTGAATGAAGCAAAAATCATCTTTCGACCTGACGACAATATCTCTTTGTCCAGGCATCTGCCTTTACTGCTTTATTTACTTTGTTTTACTATCTACCTCTTATATTTCCTTATCGACCTTTATGGTCAATCGATCTTTTAATCGTTTTATATCTTAGGAAATATTTGTAAAGTGTATGGTTTCGACATCATCAAAAAGGGGGAAATTGTTGGGAACCCCTTGCAGTTTGATTTTGATGATGTTTTTCGAAACCACACTTAGGCATATTTTACTTGTTTAGGGTCAAGGCCGATAGATCGACCTGTTACCTGTTAGTGCAGGTCGATGCTCTCTAATGTTCAAATGCAAGTTCGATCCACCCTGTAAGAGAAAGGTCGATAGATCGACCTGCCTCATTCGGATCGAACTGGCATATCCGCCTGTCTATCGACCTCCCTTCTCAAGCTTCCAGCCTGCACTGCCTTAGAAGATTTCAAGTGCTGGATTTCAATATCAAGGTCGATGCTCCGCCTTCATGGAGCTTCACGACCTGATCCTTGCCACGTGGTGTGCCAGCAAGGACGAACTTTCCCAACGGCTAGAAGTGAGTCAGCTTCCAACGGCTAGTGCCACGTCAGCCAGACTCCAACGGCTAGTTTTTCAAAACTGCCTATAAATACTTCAAGCCATATCGGATTCAAGTACGGGAAACTCAAGCTATCAACGCTAAAATCTCTGCCCAAAACCTCTCTCAAGTTCTCATCCATTCAAGTGTTCGAAATCAGATTAGTTTCCCAAACACTTGACGAAGAGAGGTTTCCGATTCCGATAAACACCACAACGACGAAGCGTTCACTGCTGCTTGTCGTTGATTCAACAACTTCTTCTTCGACCCGTTTGAAGTTAGAAAGTTGTTTGTGTTTTCGCCATTATAGAGTTAGTCAAGCTCTGTAAAAGTGAAAGGTTGTTTGTACTTTTTAGTACGAAAGGTTGTAAGGGTCACGACCCAACTCGTGTCTAGATATTTTCAGGTTATATTGTATCTAGATCTGATACTCAGTCAGTATAAATAAGAGAGAGGTGGATCCAAAAGAAAAGGGATTCTCAGGTCGAGTCGGCCTGACGTGGATGTAGGAGGGTTTCTCCGAACCACGCTATATCGCGGTGTCTCTCTCTCTCTCTCTCTCTTTATTTATCGCCCTTACATTTCATTATCTAACTGACAAGCATCAACCTGCATATCACGCATCAACCTGCTATCTACTTTCAGCCTTTAAGATTTTTCAAAGAGTAAATCAACCTCCACCATCTTCCGCATTAACAACAGTTTGATAAATCAAGCTTGATACCATACGAGCTTGATAGATCAAACTGCCTCTGATAGGTTCGAACTTGACACTCGACCTTTAGATACCTGATTTTATAAAAGTAAAAAACGGTTGGTTATTGGTGTATTCCCCCCCCCATACACCAATTACTCTTTCCCGGGACCAACAAGATGCTTCAGTTAAATCTAATTTCACCCAAAAATTTCCTTGGGCAAAACATTCTTCATCAGTTTGAGAAGATAATCATCCTCTCTGACGGTCCTTGCAATTGATCGATTAGCATCGAAGAAGTAGCAGGATCTCCTGCAAATTTCCTTCGATGCATTTCTTCCCAGAATGGTATATATTGCCTTGAACCTTGTCCTTCCTTAGCAAACTTTGGACGATGACATTGTACATCACGTTATTCGGTGCACAACCATGGCCCTTCATTTCTCGAAGCAAACGTTTTGCCTTCTCCACGTCATATTCCTCACATACTGAACCAATGATCATCGTATATAATCGGACATTAGGTTGCAAAACTTTATAAGGAAGGTGATTGAAAAGATCTCTCGCGACACATCGTGTTTTCCTATTTTGCACAAACCGTTGACGATAGCACTGTATATGACTACATCAAGATTAACCCTTTCCCTTCAATCGTGCGTAGTAACGATAGAGCTCATCAATCTCTCTGTCCTGCACAAGCCATCCAACAACCTAGCATATAAGTATATACGTCATGGCTTGCACCTTCGAGCTACCATATCCTCGATAAGCTTCCATCCCTATATTATGGTACTATAAGTACACGTATTATGCTCCAGACCATTGGAAAGAACTTCGAGAAAAAGAAGCTAAGCTGCATCGATTCTCCCTTGTAGTGTCCATTTATTAAGCTATTATAGCTGATAATATTAGGCTCAAGGCCCCTCTCGATCATGGAATCAAGCACTTGTTTATATACAAGTGAAATTTTCCGAATTCAGCGCAAAAAGTGGCCTTATCCAAAACGGGTTCGCTCTTCATAAATTCATCATATGACCATGCTACAATATATTTAAATTAGTAATTAATACATGCTTTTAAAAATCATGTTTTATTACTACTACCAAAAAAAAATTAATAATAATAAAAAAAATCAAGTTTTATTATGTGAAAGTATCATATCATTCAAAATCAAAACTCTGAACCTTGAGAAAAGACTATATATACACAACTCTTATTTGTTCATTAAAACTGATATTACCATTTCTTCTTACCCGCCTTTCCCTTTTTTTGGCTTGTTTTTCTTCTTATTATTTGCTTTTCCACTCTTGCTGGCTGCTGATTCCTCTGCTCTGCTATCTTCGTCGTCATCGAGACTAATGCCGCCTTTGTCTGAACAAACACTAAGGTCGTCGTCTCTGCCTAAATTCAAAAACGAGTCTAGTTCAGGGTGATTTGCCACCATGATCTTGTAGAGCTCACCAACCTCTTTCTTCGCCTTGGCATCATACTCACTGCATTCAAGAGTTAAACACGAGCATACGGTGTGAGTTTGAAGAAACGTATCCAGCAATAAACTGGTTGCAACGAGGCTGAGATCATTAGAATTAAAGAAGCAAGAAATAATATCCACAACAAGCATAAATTACTTATCAATGAATTCTGTTAGCTTACCTTCTGCGAAACAAAGAAAAAAGTTCGCACACGCCCTTAAACATGTCAGAACCGGAATCAGAGCGTCGTGTCACGCCCCGCTCGAGAGGGGTCAAATCTTGGAGGTTTCCCGGAATAATCTAGAATTTACTTGATGAGTCCGACACCTTGCGGAACATTCCGGAATCCTCTTGTACATAGTAGAGACTTGTAGAATTCTTTAGAATCTCGTAGAATCTTGTAGAAGATTATAGAAGGAAGTGGAAGCTTCTAGTCATAGAAGGATCTAGACATGGGAAGGATCTAGAACCCCTCTTCCACTTGTATAAATAAGCCCTTCCATTCATTTGTAATCATCCAAGTTTAAGCAATACAAGTTCTCTTACATTCTCTCAAACTCTCTCTTTGCCTTCTTGTGTTCTTAGCCAAACGACTTGGTGGGAAGGTTGCCTAGCTAGTATCGAGGCGAGCTAGTTTAGGACCGCACGACGGGTTGAGGAAACTTTGTGGGGCACAAGTTTCAGTCCGTGACAAGTGGTATCAGAGCCACGCTAGTGGTTCTGTTGCTTCCGCAAGGAAAGAAGGTTGCTCGTGGGTTCGTGGGAGATGGAGAACGTTGCCAACGACGCTGCGCAAGACAAGACCAAGAAGAGGGACAAGTCCGTGGACAAGAGTGCTGCCATGGAGACCCGGGTGGCCCGGATCGAGAAGTTCATGGACGAGCACATAGGTGTCCATCTGGATCTAGCCCTGACCTTGGAGGGCCATGCCAAGAGACTCGAGACGCTCGAGGAAACGAATGAGGCATTCGAGGATCAAATGTCAGGAACTCTCAACGAGATGAACCAGAGCACGATGGAGGAGCTGCGTGCAAGGATCCTGGATGGATTAGCGGGGGTGATCGAGAGACTCGTCACCCAGATGGAGGACATGCAGGCAAGGATGGTTCTCTACGATCGGGCCTTGGCTAACGGGGAACGTGGAGGTGCGGCACTTCCCCGTCGGGACGTCCCCAAGCCAACGCCATTCAAGGGATCTAGGAATGCTAGGGAGGTCGACGACTTCCTATGGAGCATCGAGCGGTACTTTGTGTCCACCAACGTGCGCGACGATGCTACGGAGTTGCAGGAATCACCATTCTACCTAGCGGATGTGGCACTGCTATGGTGGAGGGTTCAAGAGGCGGACATAGCTCGTGGCACGTGTCGGATGGAGACGTGGGAAGATTTCAAGACCGAGTTCAAGCGCCAGTTCTACCCGGAGAACGTAGAGTTTGAAGCCCAGTCTAGGCTCAAACAACTCACGCACTCAAAGACCATCAAGGAGTACGTAAAGGATTTCAAGGAGATTATGATCGAGCTGCCGACTTTGACGGATCAAGAGGCCCTGTTTGCGTTCGTCGATGGGCTCAAGCCATGGGCAAAACTTGAGATACAACGGGCGAACGCACGGAACGTGGCGGATGCAATGGTGGTGGCCGAACGGCTGGTTGAGTTGAAGATCTTGATGGACAAGTCCAAGTTCCAGAAGGAGGACAAGGGGAAAGGTGGGGGAGACCGCCCACCCAAGATGGGATCGACAGGCCAAGGCTCGGGGAAGCAATCGGGTGACTCGGGTAAGCCTAGAGCCTGTCATATATATGGTCCCACTAACCATTTGAAATTCAATTGTCCGTTCCGAGGGAAGAAGGTGGTTGCGGTCACCGAGCAATCGAATGAAGGGGCCAAGGAAGGGGTCGATGTACGTTGAGGCGATGATCGGCTCCTCAAAGGTGAAGGCGCTCGTTGACATAGGTGCAACACACAACTTCATGCGTGAAGGAGTGGCTAAAGCGATGGGGTTGGCCGTCACCCCAGCGAAGAGATCCATTAAGTCCGTGAACGCTAGTGCCAAGCCAGTGGCCGGTGAGGCGATGGGAGTCCAGGTGCAGATTAGGGATTGGCGTGGCGTGGTCTCCTTTACGGTCATACCCATGGACGACTACGACATGGTTCTCGGACTACAATGGTTCGATCAGGTACGGGCCTTCATTGTCCCTTACTCCGATTCTTTGATGATAATCAACGAGGAAGGTGCTAGTACCATCCCGGCCAAGCGGGACGCGAAAGGGTCGATAGCAATATCGGCCATGCAGTTCAACAGGGGCCTAGCGTGTTGCGAAGAGGCGTTCGCCGCATTTGCTATGCCCGATGATGACGAGGACGAGACCAAGGGGATGGCGGAGGTCCCCAAGGAGGTCAAGGACCAGTTGGAGGAGTTCAAGGACGTGATGCCCAACGAGCTCCCAAAGAAGTTGCCACCTAAGAGGGACATGGATCATCGGATCGAGTTGGTGACCGACTCGATGCCGCCATCTCGCACACCCTATCGGATGGCACCGCCCGAGCTAAAGGAGCTACAAAGGCAATTGAAGGAGCTACTCGACGCGGGGATGATCCAGCCGTCCAAGTCCCCCTACGGAGCCCCGATATTGTTTCAAAAGAAGCACGACGGGTCCCTGCGCATGTGTGTGGACTACCGGGAGCTCAACAAGTTGACTGTGCGGAATAAGTACCCGATTCCACTCATCGGGGAGCTCTTCGACCAACTTGGAGGAGCCAAGTGGTTCTTGAAGATCGATTTGCAGTCGGGCTATTGGCATGTGCGGATAGCCGAGGGAGATGAGCCCAAGACTGCCATGGTGATGAGGTACGGGTCGTATGAATTCCTAGTCATGCCCTTTGGCTTGATGAATGTGCCGGCTACATTATGCACAATGATGAATAAGGTATTTCAACCCTACCTCGATATGTTTGTTGTCGTCTACCTTGACGACATCGTTGTGTACTCACCCGCGTTGCAAGAGCACGTGGAGCATTTGCGGATGGTGTTTCAGGCCTTGAGGGAGAACGAGCTCTATGCGAAGTTGGAGAAGTGCTCGTTTGCCCAAGAGGAGGTGTCGTTCCTTGGCCATTGGATACGAGATTGACGGATCATGATGGATAGGGCCAAGGTGAAAGCCATCTAAGATTGAGAGCCACCCAAGGACGTGTCCCAACTTCGATCCTTCTTGGGACTCGTCAATTACTACCGTAAGTTCATTCGTGGTACTCCCAGTCCGCTGCCCCGTTGACGGAGTTGTTAAAGAAGGCATGATCGTGGGTGTGGAGCGAGGCGTGTGACGCGACCGTCGTTTAGCCGCGATCAATAAATTTATAAGCGTATGCCCAAGACTGTTATAACTAGTATAGTAGTGGTAAGCACAGGGTCGATCCCACGAGGAGTTGGCTAATAATCATTTCAAGTCAAATTGTCACGTTTTGGGTGGGCTTTGCCCAAGACAGAATGTAAAAGAACAAAGGAAAGTAAAGGCAGCGTAATTAAAAAGATTTGTAAACAATAATTAAAGAAAGACCCATCCTGGCAAGTACCCTTAATTATAACATAACTACACTCGTTCATCGGTCTTAACATTTTCACACATGTATATGTCATCAGTTATAGGCAAGTCACTAGGCAGGACCCCTTACTGTCACGCGTCACGTGCCCCGCCAATGTGTGTCCAATCCACCCTTATAGTTTAGAAATATAAATCTCCCTAACTTTAACAATCTACATGCAAGGACCAGTTGTCACGCATATTGCCCAAGCAGCATTACCGATCTGTGGCGGACTCGAATAGCCTCAGCGGCAGGCCTAAAATAAAGTAAATGACATAAATCTAAAAGAAAGACATAATTAAACTAAACGAAAATTAAATAAACATGGTTCGCCCATAGGGCTTGTTTCTTCCTCGAACTCTCAAAGCTACATTATGAATTCTCTCAAAACTATCTATAAGTGTGTGTAAAGAATAATGATCCTAGAATCCCCTGCTGTTGTGGGCGAGCAAACCTATATATAGCAGTGTAAATGGGCTGTGGGCCTTGGCCCAGCAGCTGACTCAGCATCTAGGGTTGTTGCTTTGTTGATAGAACTTTCCTTTTTTGTGCCTCAAGCTGGGATCTGCTCATATCTTCAATATCTTCCCACAAGGAACGAATCATCATGGTTAAGGAAGGAATTATAATTCCTTCCTTAGCTGATTTCTCGGATAAGATTTGCCGCGTCTTGCCCAAGGTGCTTTCCTGTATGCCCCAGATGCTCGGTTGTTTTCTTCTCTTCATTATGCCTTGCATAGCTGGACTTGTAGAAGTATGTGGACCGTGGTCCATGCCCATTCAGTGGCAGCTAGGGTTTCCTCGGCTTCAAGGTAGACTTGTCTTGTGCGCAGATTTGCTTCCATATTTGATCAAGCTGAATTAAGGAAAAAATCTATAGGTAAATCTCTTTCCTTATTCGCTCATTCTCACCCGATAGCCTCTTCCTTGCCCGTGATGGTCGTCACTATGCCCACGCTCACACCAGTGAATGCATTCTGCCTTGCCCTGTTCCTTCTTGTTCTCAGTATCTTGCCCAAACACTCCAGAATTGACTGGTTTTGCTCTGTCTTGCCCTGTGCAACCTGAATCCCAAAATTTGCCCCCCCAAGCACATGACTTGATACAAAATGACTCTAAACATGGCTCAAATCATAACAAAAATAGAGCACAATTTGGGCTCGTCAGCGTGTCAAGAGGCCTTCGAGCGACTCAAGGCCGCCGTGACGGAAGAAACAGTCCTTGCCTTGCCGGACCACACCAAGGCATACGAGGTGCACACGGATGCATCCGATTTTGCTATCAGGGGAGTGCTCATGCAAGAGGGACACCCAGTGGCGTACAAGAGCCGGAAGCTAAACGAGGCGGAGTGGAGATACACGGTGCACGAGAAGGAGATGACCGCGGTAGTGCATTGTCTACGCACGTGGAGACACTTGTTGCTTGGGAGTAAGTTCGTGGTCTAGACGGACAACGTAGCCACGAGTTACTTCCAAACCCAAAAGAAGCTGACGTCCAAGAAAGCCCGATGGCAAGAGTTCTTGGCGGAGTTTGACTACACGCTTGAGTACAAGCCAGGGGTGACGAATCGTGTAGCCGATGCATTGAGCCGGATGGCGGAGCTTGCGGCCATTAGCCAAGCCGAGACGGACATCAAGGAGCGGATACATGAAGGCTTGGAGAAGGACCCGATGGCACAACACATCATGGAGTTTTGCAAGGAGGGCAAGACTCGGCGGTTTTGGATACGAGACGAGCTTCTTTTCACCAAGGGAGACCGAGTGTACGTGCCAAAGTGGGGAAGTTTGCGACGGGACATCCTCAAGGAGTGTCATGATTCAATGTGGGCGGGACACCCGGGCATGCACCGCACAATGGCGCTCGTAGATGAGTCCTACTATTGGCCCAGGATGCGCGAGGACGTTGAGGCGTACGTGCGGACGTGTCTTATGCCAACAAGACAAGATCGAGCAGCAACAGCCGGACAGGCTACTCCAACTGTTTCCCATTCCGGAGCACCCGTTCGAAAGCGTGTCGATGGACTTCATCACATGCTTGCCCAAGTCCGAGGGATGAGGGACGATCATTGTGGTGGTGGATTGGTTCTCCAAGTATGACACCTTCATTCCAGCACCACCTGACGTTACGGCCTTAGACACAGCCAAATTGTTCGTGAAGCACGTGATCAAGTATTGGGGACTGCCGAAGACGATTGTGAGTGACCGGGATCAGCGCTTCATCGAGAAGTTTTGGTCCCAGTTGTTCAAGTTGTTGGGTTCCAACTTGGCCTTCTCGATGAGTTTCCACCCGCAGACGGATGGCCAGACAGAGCGGGTGAACGCATTGTTGGAGTTGTACCTGCGGCACTTTGTGAGCGCCAACCAACGAGATTGGGCCAAGTTGTTGGACACGGCGCAGCTCTCGTACAGCCTCCAAAGAAGCGAGTCGACCGGGAGGAGTCCGTTCGAGTTGGCGACGGGGAGACAACCCATGACACCAACCGGTCCAGCAACGGGATACAAGGGGCAAATTCTGTCGGCCTACACCTTTGTCAAATCACTCCAAGAGAAGACGGACTTGGCCCGGGAATCTCTGGACAAGGCCACCAAGAAGATAAATAAGTGGGTTGAGCGACGGGCGGTCGAGTTCAACGAGGGAGATCAAGTGATGGTGAAGCTACTCCTTCAACAATTCAAGGCATTTCGGTCCGTGCACAAGGGGCTTATCCGAAGGTATGAGGGACCGTTCAAGATATTGCGGCGGTTCGGGAACGTGTCATATCGTGTGGAGTTGCCGCCAAATATGAAGATCCACCCCGTGTTCCATGTGATCCAACTCAAACCCTATCACGAAGACACAGAGGATCCTACACGTGGGCAATCAAGTTGGGCGCCTACGGCCGTGACAACCTCATTCGACAAGAAGGTTGAGGAAATCATCTCACACCGGGAAGTTCGAAGGCGGGGTGTTCCACCATACAAGGAGTACTTTGTGAGATGGAAGGGGCTATATGATTCCGAAAGCACTTGGGAGCACGAAGAGCACTTGTGGCAATTTCGGGACCGGATCGAAGAGTATCACACCAAGGTCTTGCCGAGGACGGCTTCGACTTAGGTGGGGGAGAATGTCACGCCCCGCTCGAAAGGGGTCAAATCTTGGAGGTTTCCCGGAATAATCTAGAATATATTTACTTGATGAGTTCGGCACCTTGCGGAACATTCCGGAATCCTCTTGTACATAGTAGAGACTTGTAGAATTCTATAGAATCTCGTAGAATCTTGTAGAAGATTATAGAAGGAGGTGGAAGCCTCTAGTCATAGAAGGATCTAGACATGGGAAGGATCTAGAACCCCTCTTCCACTTGTATAAATAAGCCCTTGGCCATTCATTTGTAATCATCCAAGTTTCAAGCAATACAAGTTCTATTACATTCTCTTAAACTCTCTATTTGCCGTATTGTGTTTTTAGCCAAGCGACTTGGTGGGAAGGTTGCCTAGCTAGTATCGAGGCGAGCTAGTTTAGGACCGCACGACAGGTTTACGAAACTTCGTGGGGCACAAGTTTTAGTCCGTGACAGTCGTCGAGCATGACTTGCATAGTAAGAAGCTAGGATGTTGAAATGGTACTCCAATTCCTCCTGAAAAGTAGATAACAAATCATCTACAGATTTTGGAGATCAACTATGAGTATGAGATCATCATGAACTTCATTTACCTTATTTCTCAGAGAAAGAAGACTTGGATCTTTATCGTTTCCTCTTATACGCGACTTAAATGCCTCCATGATATCAATCATAAGATTTATGCTTAAATTCTGGTTTCCATTTCCATTCTCTGAGCTTGAGCTTGAGCTTGAGCTTGAGCTTGAGATTGAGATTGAGATTGAAGCAGTTTTTGAAGCCATTTCAGAAGATTTCACAACGGTATCCTTACATTCATTGCTGACTACAGAAGACATGACTATGTCCCACGACGTGGACATATATTTCATGATATCAGTTTCGCAAGAGAAGGTTCTCAAGTCAAGCACGATGGCGTGAAGACGTGAAAAGTCAAAATTAGTTTCACGCGAAACCACGACAAGAGGATCAAGGAAGAGCTTGAATGCAATAGCAACATCTGAAACAAATTGATAAAAAGTACGCCTTCTAGGCCGAAGAGCTTCACAGAACTCTGTAGGCAGCTGGTATATGATCTCAACTTGAGCCATCTTCTTATCAAATTAAATATATCCAAGGACAAGTTCCAATTGATCACCAACATACACAGAATCATGAGCAATCTCTGCACAAACACAGGAAAGTATTTTTTACGGTCGATGGGATGGTTATCAATCCATTTCTCTGCCTCAGTTATGTTATCAAGGATTTCCTCAACCACTGGGAGAACAAACTCAACGATGCTTCCAAGAGCAAATACAACTATATGTCGAGGGTTACACGAATTCACGATACTCGTGTTTGTGTGCACGACTAAGTATTTGTTGGAAAAATTTATGCTTAACAACAATGGATCCGGGTAAACACGTTTGATAACCTTTATGAAATAAAAGTTACAAGATCTGAACTATAACACACTCGTTAAAAACTACAATGCAACAAACTAAATTGAATGCATAATTAAAGGGTAAAACCGAGTCGGGAGAACTCTTCCCGCAAGAAGCTTTACGCCCCGGTAGTGCTCTCGGAACTGGCGTAGCTTCCCAAAAGGTAAATCATTTTTTGTCTTGATAGTAGTAGCACCACAAACTATCAAGCTCTGGCGAACTCGATGCAGACGAGGAACTGAGCTCGAAGAAAGTGAATGCAACGAGATGCTTAGTCTACGTTTCGACGTGTATCAATGTCGTCCGGTGTCGGTGTTGGTGTTTTTTTTTTTGTGTTAGAATGCATCTAAACACGTCTATTTATAGGTTATAACTCAACCGAAAAATTAATGAACCATAATGTGTCGGTGGAGGTTACGTGAGTAACTCCTGGCTCTTGAATGTCTCGTTGGGGGTTACGGGATAACTCCTAGCGGTTACTCCCGACTCATCATTGCATTGGCGGTTATGAGTGTAACTCCCGGGGGTTACTTCAAACTCATCAATATCGTTGGAGGTTACGAATGTAACTCGTAGTGGTTACTACCGACTGCACCTAGACATGGCACTTACGGACGCACCTGGATGAGATGCTCACGTATATTCATTTAAGAGAAGTATTTATACGACCTCTCCAACCTCCAAAATACTTATATCTCACTCATTGAAATTTGATTTTGATCATATAAATATATCACGATATTCTACTCCCGAAGTAGATTAATAATCTATCATTTAATTTAATAAATAAATTAAATATAAATTATTTTTATCTGATCAAAAGATAAAATTTCCAACGATCCCCCACATGAGTGAGATAGCCTTATGCAGTTCTGCAGTATGCAATGCAAAGCTTAGTCCTTATGAGACTTTATTGTATTAGAAGAGGTGGTTTTTTGCCTTGAACCTTCCATAGTCAACATCATCGAGTATACCAGTGGCCTAGTGGACGCGATGCCTTGAACTAGTCCTCCTTGGTGTATACTTAGACAACAATATTGACACAATATCATCTCAAATCTCATCCGTTCTCACGTTTGTGTCCATTTCAGGCCTTCGAACACCCCTTTTGATTCATAAGTATATTGTCGAAGCGGCATCTACTTCTTACTTATATTGGTGATTCTTATTTTAGCATTCAGCTATGCTCAACCCGTCCACGGTTATCAAAAATCATTAAAAGTCCTTAGACTTAACCTCACCACGTGCAGACTTAAACACTCATAGCTTTCACAGGGAACGATTCAACATTTTGAGTGTTTCTACTCGAATTATTATAGCTTAGTTGTCTCATTGAACCACATTATGGAATCTCCAATTAATATGGTTGGGTTACCACTATAATTATTCATTTATGTGGATTTTAATCTCATTCCCTTAGCAAGCTTATGCATTGATCTCGACACAAACTTTTCGTTAGCGGACCGCTATGTTATTTATTGACTTTATCGGGTCAATCGAGATAACTTCACTTAAGATCAAGTGCAAACAAAACCCCCACACTTTGAGGTTTTTACAAGAAGTTTATCTTCTTTTTCACCACTAAAATGAAGTTATCTATTAACTTCCATTTACGTGGTATCTTGCTTACGATATAATTAGTAGTTAAACCTATTTCCGAATAGGAAACAACAACTCAATATCATATTAATCAAATTAGTCAACTCTTTTAGTGTGAGATTATTGTACTTTGAATTTTTAAAACTCTTGTACCATATTCACCCTTAAATGAGTTTGACCATGTTTGTCATTATGGCTTGTCTCATCTTGATATATGAACATCACTTTAACGTTATTAAATAGAATAACACTAGCATTGTATTCCCGCAATGCAGGGATTTAATCGATAAATAATAGTGCATGATAAATGTTAGTTATAAAATATTTAAATTATGGATAATTTCACTTCGTTTCACAATGAAAAACTTATTTTTTTATATAGAGGGTAGTACACTCTAGTAAAATATGTTTGTGTATCCGTATGTACATTTTATATATATATATATGCATGAGTATGTTTGCATGTCTCATTTTTATAGATTATTTAACTATAAACATCCATGTATGCATGAATTTTTATATAATTTATTAACATTATCAATTGAGTTTACCAATGCTTTATCAATTGTAGAAAAATGAATATGCAAAGAAAGAATATTATTGTATACAATAACATATTAAATTTTATTAGTCAAGGGAATAAATAAAATCAATAATAAAATATTATAAAGTAGGAAATCAATTATATTGAAACTGAAAATTCAATTTATATGCTAAAATTTTAATGAACTAAAAAAAGGTTTTCATAGAAATAAATGCATTAAGTGTTTGTATAGGAAATAACAAAATGTCTAATTTAATTAGAGAAAACTAATAACCTTATTAAATAAAAAAATAAAGTTCAATTACCAAGGAAATTGGAGGGAAAAGTATTTTACTTTAGCATATATATATAGATTTTAGTTTTCTCTTAGGGCAACCCATGAAAAATCTTAATAATTTTTCACCCCAAGGCAACAAACTCTATAATTGAATATGGACTATTTTTTTTTTTTTTTAAAATATCTGAAGAAAAGAAGAAGGAGAAAAGAACTGAAAAATGATGCCTAAAATCCAATTTATCTCTTTTGACTTCCACTCATACCAGTCGCCATCGCCGGTTAGGTTCGGCGCCACCGCCCGAAACCCTAGAATCCAATTTCTCTCTTCTCTGCTCGTCTCTCTCTGTTAAGTCCTTGATGCCGTCCGCCGCAGGTCTGCACAAAACCCACGCACTGTCCGCCGGTCACTATCGAGCTTTGAAATCTTCTCACCTACGCCGCTCGTCGTTGATTGACTGCAGTCCAAGGTGAGCGTCAACGGGATTGACAATAGGTGGTGTACAGAGAGAAAATATATCGATTGAGGAGGAGGAGGAGGCGGCGGAGGAAAGATGCGGAGAGGGGGTGATGACGGTGAGAGAGAGAGACGAATAGATCTCACATAGATGTCAAATACAGAGGCGGCGAAAGAAAAGGGGAGACGTGAGAGGATACGTGTGAGTGTGAGTGTGAGAGAAGGGGCATTTTAGTCCTATATTGTAAAATGTGGTAAAAATTGCTTTTTGTTAAGTTTTATATAAAAATTGATTTTTATTATCTAGAATAAGTAAAAGACTCTATTACCGCTATATTTATCTTCTTCCTTTTGATAAACTGCAAATTATATATCGTTTTGTTCGAAAGGCAAAATGGTCGATCTAGTTGTCATTGAACCTGGCCTTCTTGGTTTCAAAAATAAATTCTCAAAATTTCCTTTTATTTTGTCGAGAAAAAAAATCTCAATCCATATATACTAATCATTAATGACTAAGAGCATCAACAGCAGAGTACGGGTGTATGTAACACCCTAACCTAAATCAAGTATTATAAATCATTTTTACATAAAATTATTTGCGGAAAAATATGAAATAAATTCCAAGACGATTATGAAAAATGTAAGACTTTAAATAAAAATATACGAAGATGTCCTTTATTTAAATAAGAGATCCGAACCTTTTAAATACTAAACCACACGAATTTAAATAAGTTCTTAACTTTGAGTCTAGGTGCTCAAAACGAGAGACTTTATTAATGCATAAAAATATGTAAATAAAACTTTGACGAGCCATTCGATCCCCCCACGCGCTTCCGAGCTTAATTACCTGAAATGTTAAATTTTGAGGGTAAGTATAAAAAATACTTAGTGTGAGATATTATGCGGAGATTATCCAAATTAATAAAACAGACGCACGTATGAATGTGTAATACCCTGCATTTGCTTTAGTTTAATAGATGAATATTATGTAGTTCTATTAAGATAGCTATATTAAAATATCTAAATTAGATATTATCTTTAAAATGAATTATATCAAAAGGGGATAAGAATAAGAGAAATAAAATAAATGAAAGAAAGGAAAAAAAAGAAAAAAAAAAAAGAAAAAAAAAAAGGAGAGAGGCGTAGTTTCATCACCGCCTCAGCACTCTCTTCTCTCGCTCTTACTCTAAGCTCTCCCTTATCCCCATCGCTCTCTCTCCTGCTATCTTCTTCTCTCCCTCTCTTCTTCGTCTCTCTCATATGCTATTTCCCCTTCATCTTTGTGCAGCACGGTAAGAATCTCTCCCTTATTACTTGATTATCTCTGATTCTACACAATTTCTATGAATTGGTCGAAAATATGTGAAAGGAGTTGGAGGTTTGTGAAAATATTTGAGGATAGGTACCATAGGTTTAATATATAATCCTAATTTTCTGTTACATATATTTTTTCCCTTAACTACGATTTATATGAGTTAAGGCTTGATGTTAATTTGGTCGATTAAAGGTAGTAAACAGATTTTGTTTCGTGAACCCCTGTTTTTATAGCAGCAGGACAGCCTCTTTAGGTCTCGATTCTGAGGGTTATTCTGAGACAAAATATAGCATAATAGGTACCATTAGAAAAATCTTTTCGTTAGCTTTCTAACGGTATCTTTGGATTTCTAATCCAACATCACATGAGAGAGTTCTGAGCCTCCGAAGTCAGAGTGTACAGTCTGTCTGAGAGAACTTTAGCTCAACCTTGCTGTTATTATTCTGGCCTTTTCTTTCAGTCAAAACCTAACAAATTAGGTATCATTGGAAACCTCTATTAGTTGGCTTTCCAAGACAATTTTCGGATTTTCATTTGGAGTTTAAACGAAAAAGTTATAGACCTTCGAAGTTAGGTTGTGCAGTCTATTGCGGGAATTTTCAGTGCATCTTTGTCGACGCAATTTAATGTTCAATTCATGTTAAAAATCTAATATCGTTGCGGGGTTTTAAAGACTAAAATCTCAGCTTCTTTTCTATGTTTTAAACTGGGAAATTGGCATGACAAATGGTGGGTTTTATCATAGCTTTGATTGTCTTAAGCTTTGTTTTGAATTAGACTTGAAATGTTGGTCTTGATTAGAGTCTTAAGACTTGCAAATTAGGTTAAGCTCTTGATTAAGGTAAGCTAATAATTGAGAATTTAAATACCATACCTGAAGATTGAATTCGTCCATCATCATCAATGTTAAGGCATGATCAAAGTTTTCAAAGAAAACCATTCTCTTTGTTTTCTGAAAATTCTGCTCACTTACGGCCTCTGCTGTGAACAAACACTTTATAATATGAGTTTGAAACATTCTTCATGTTAAAGTATCCCCTCTTAGCTTTCCGTGGACATTTTATTCCTCCAAAACGGAATTCGTATGAATTTATCATGATTTTTCAAAGATTATGTGTCCAGATTTCAAAATCTGCAGAGGCAGCTTCTGCACCAGTTTTGATGTTCAGTTTTGAACCCCTTATCTTGCTAATTTCCGAATGGAATTGAATGGAAGTTACTCTATGTGGTCTCATTTTTCCAAAACATCTTGAGTCATTTAAATTCATCAAGTAACGAAGGATTTATGGTTGTTCAAAGTTAGACCCCTGAGTCTCTGTGACCTCTGCTTTCCAGTTTTTTAGTTAGGTTTTCCAATGCTTATGGTTTTTAACTCCTTTAAGGGAAAATCTGGGATTTTAACAAGTTATAGCTTGAGATTATAGATTTACACAACTTCAAGCCATTAGTCAATCTAAGATGTATTCGTACCGGAACAATTATTTTGCTACAGCCTCGCAAAGTATCATCTTTTGCTCATATAGTGAGGTTACTTATCCATACCTCACGATGCACTCAAGTCTAGGACTCTAAATTTAGATTCTCGTGAAGCATGTCCCTAGATTTCTATTCTTGTCTTTTGCTTCTTCTGATTTTATGATCGTATGATCAAGTATAAGAGACGAACATATAAATAAGTTCGATTGTCAATCATAAGCTATATGAGCTATTCTTAAGTTTTGCGATTCATAATCAAGAGTTGAATGAACATGATGAATGATAACCACATATATGCACATAAGTGTATATAAATGATATGCGTGAAGTTTATAATGTCATATCCCTTTAATTAAAGTGAAAGAAGGAAAAGATGAGTTAGATCTCCTTATTTAGTGAACTCTTAATAAAGAGTAAGGTTAAGATTATCGAACAAAGTTTAAAGAATAAGATAAAAGTATAAGCTAAGCAATAAAGTTATTTCCAATAAATTCTTAGTTTCTTGTTGCTTATAGTTATACCTTTGTTTCTTTGAAGGAATGAGTGGTAGTCCAAGGCTTGGAAATAACTAAAGAAGCGGAGTAGTAAGTGAAAGGCTAGCTGGAATCAGGTGGGCTTTCGAACTAAAATGAAATGAATATGCCTCTGTATGTATATGAGGATTATGCTTTCAAATATTGACTTGCCAATGTTTAATGCTTTTGTGTGATACCACCTACTAAAGAAGGACGATATCGGGTCCTGTGTGATGCAGGATTTGTGTACACGTTATGATTGTGTGCTTTCCAATTATTTTGGTTAGCCGATCATAGTGATTGAGAGGGAGGCCTACCTCTCAACACCTAAGTTTATGAGATAGTAGTTGTGGTGCATGCATAATGAGAATGACTATATGATAAATGACAGCTGTCTATGAAGTAAAAGTATTTTAGCAACGCACATGGTATGTTTTACATAAGAAATCTATTGTGCTAAGCTTAAAAATGGCAAGTTCAATGTATAGCCCTAGGTGGCAGCTTTCAGTGATTTGGCATATGTTCACTGAGTACTTAGTTAGTACTCAGCCCTGCATGTTATTTCTAAAATGTGCAGATTATAGAAGATATGCTGGGATGAAGATGAGATTGTGCACAGGAGAGCTTTTGTTGTCATTTTGGAAGTGTCTTCTTATGTATATGACAATGTTAGTAGTTCGAGTTCTAGGATTATATGTCTTCATACATGTAGTCCATTTTGACGATCCATTCCGCTGCAATACTCTTGGTGTAATTGTTGATTTTTCTTATGAGCTCAAAGTTGATGCTTAAATTATTATCTTCACCGGAACTTTGAGATAGCTTTACTTCATTGGAAGTTATCTGATGTTTCAAATGTATAAATGTTGTTATTTCTAGATGACTTTTGTTATTTATGAAAAGTTGTCTTCAACCTTTGTTTATCCTTGATTCGGATCCTCGAACCTTTGATTATTCTTGTGTACAAATTAATTGAACTTCTAAATCTGTTGGTACACAAATATTATTGTCTCGTTATTAGGATTCATATGGTTTTTGATCGATTGAGTAAAAACAAGTTGTTGAGAATATTATTTTGTTCGGTTCAATTTTCCCTAAGTCGCCGCCCTTACGGTCTAGTCATCTTCACTCTAAACCGGGCTATGACAGAATGTTAAGTCAAACGCATATAGGGATCAACCAATATATAGTGAGAGCAAAGTCAAATGGACAACTTTAATTGAACAGTCCTGCTCAACACTTAACGTCAAATATCACACGGCAAGTCACGTAATATTAAAATGGACAAAATCAAATCAACGTGCATAATTTAAAAGAATCCCACACCTTAACCTCGAACTTCCGGTAACGAAACGAGCAACCTAAAATCAAGTTCACCTTATTGCATCACACCTAATAATATAAATAAATGAATAGCTAATTACAAACTTATAAGATACAATATCAATATATCATCATACTATATCATCATATACTTATTATGCACACACATATATATACATGAATTGTAGACACTTAACGTGAGTCGGAAATAAATTTAAAATTTCCAAAAGTCAACCTGCAATATTAGAGCAAATCTAGGTTCTGAAACACAGTTTATCTACTATAAATCTTTGAAGAAAATAAAATTTTAGATTTATACTTATTCCCTTTTTTTTAAAAAAAAAAAACATAGAATGCATGGAATATTATATCACTATTTACATAAATGCTAGAAACCTAGAGCAACTCATACATTAACATATTTGTGTAGAAACCACACACATATATATATATATATATATATATATATATATATATATTATTTTTTTTCTCTTTTCTTGGAAAAATGCCAATACGAAAAAAATAAAATAAAATAATATTAAGATTTTAAAAAATGAAAAATAAAAATAAAATTTTGACATCCATATCTCCATGCCTTCGTCGACTAAAACATAACTCTTGGTAAAAACAATAGTATTTTGTACAGCAAGCATTTTCACTCTAAATATTTTGTACAATAAATAATTATCATCTAAGTTGCTCCTTGTATGAAAACAAAACAAATTTAATCAAACGAAAAAAAACCCTTTTCCATATAGTCAAGGTTATTTGGCTTTGTCTTGATAAGAGAATATTAAAATAATTAAACAAAAGAGAGGAAACAATTATATAATACTTAAATAAATAGAAACAACTATCTAGGAATTTAGAAAAACCTCTCTGCAAGGAAACTAAAAGAGCACCCCTAGTCCTAGGCTCCTAGCTATGAGTCTCCTTCGAGAGAAAGGAAATTGAAATGGTGAGATTTCTAACGTGTAGGTCCCCTTTTTATAGTGTACTCCTTTCTTTAAAGTAATTAAATGTCTTATCAGGTGAAATGTTTTTGGGATAAATGAAAAGCTGCACAATTATTTCTCACATTCAAATGACAAAAACGTAAAATGCCCAATAATTGAGATTAACTCCATATTATGAAAATTTTAATAGCCTATCACGTGTCAAGTAGTGGACCCTATGTACAAGGTATATTTCCTGGTACTTCATTTGCAAGAATTTTGGTAAATAAATAATTGTAGTAGTAGTAATAATAATAATAATAATAATAATAATAATAATAATAATAATAATAATCTCCTAAATTTTTTCGGGCTATTACAACGGTGTATGCTAGACAAAAAGTGTGCTGACTAGGACTGAGTACGGTGTATATTGAAAAATAGTACAGTAGAATACGGTGTATGCTGTTTATGTTATGTGCTGACTGGATATTTTAGTGTGTTATTGAATTCTATTTTAGTTTTAATTTTTTTTCGTCATTTAAATACGAGATTTTAAATAAATCAATGTATAATGCATATTTTAAATTTTACAATAAATAAATTAAATAAAGGAAATAATAAAAGATAGAAATAAAGAAAAAAATCGGAACAAAAAAAGGAAAGATAAGTGTCAAATAGAAAAATCGAAAAAAGTGATAAATTTAAAAGGAAAAGAAAACGTAAGAAAAGAAAAGGACAAAAAAAAGGGAAAAAGATAGGCAAAAAGAAGGAAAAAAGAAAAAAAATTAAAGGAGCCAATAGGGTGGCGACACGTGACGGACGCTGGGTAAGAATATGCGTACGAGCAGGCGAGTTTATTCTTAAGTGGTGTGGGTGTACTACACTCACCCCTCACATTTGATTATTATATTAATGTAATTAGTGAGGATTTATATTAATATTTTAATTATAATGTGAGAGGTGAGTGTAGTACACTTACACCCACATAAGAATTTCCTAGCGCAGGCTAACATGCATGCGTACAACGTACGCCTGCATTGCCGTTCATTTTACATCCGCCGTGCGCACGCCTACGTGGCACTGCCACGTGGCGTGCGCACATATCATGCTGTACGCTGATGCGCATGCCCTAATGGACCAAGATAATTATATTTTGTATGGTTCTGAAAATCGATGATTTTAACTCCGCTTATTACTCAATGTTAAAATGCCAAAAATTGAAAGTGTCAAGAAATGATAGACGTCACGGTATAATATTATTTGTCAATAGTTGAAAGAGTATTAATTGTAAAATATAAATAAATAAAAAAAAACACAAAATAACCGTTTGACGTTCCTGAAAAAAAAGAAGATAACCGTTCTACTCCCTCTGTCTTTAAATAAGTGTCCTGAGTCGCCAAAAATTTTGTCCCTAAATAAGTGTCCTATCACATTTTTCCAAGCAAAAATTACACAAAAGTACCAAAACTACCCTTCTTGAAAATCTAAAAGTGTGAGAAAGACAAAAATAAATAAATAAATAATCAAGGATTTTAAGGGCATAAGTGTCATTTTAGCATTCTCCTTGGTTTTTTCAAATTGGCGGCTCGGGACACTTTTTTAAAGACGGAGGGAGTATTCCATTATACACCCACTATTATTTGTTCCGATTGAAAAATAGAAGACCGGCCTATAAAATGGAGTATATGTTTTGTTGTTTTTTATTTTTTGTTTTGAAAAAGATATACTATAAATTATTTCTTTTAATAACTGCATGTATACTGTCACCATTATTATATGCATGCTTTTAGCGACTTATTTCCTTTTAAGACCCAACAAACACCGTTTTATCTTTAACATTATATTTATCTATTAACTCACACTACATATTAACTTTTTTATTATATTTCTTAAATATCGTGTTGAAAATAAACATGTTATCTGAAAAAAAAAACGAGGGAGTAGTATGTTACATTTAATCAACTCACAATCATGCGAAATGTCCGAAATGACTTTCGGGAAATAAATTACGTTCGATAAGATAACTTACATAAATTATGTCCAAACTTTAGTTTTTTGGACGAAAATGCCCCTGAAATTTTCTCACTTTCTCAAAATTTTACACCCATTTCCCCCCCCCCCCCCCCCTTCAGCTCGGTTTTTTGAGCTGAAAAATTTCATTTAGAGCTCAAAATATTAACTCTTCTCTCTCCCTCTCGTCTGAAAATTTTCGTTTTCAGCTGAAAATTTTCTCACGAATTCTTTCTCTTCTCTCTCCCTCTCGTCTGAAAATTTTCGTTTTGAGCTGAAAATTTTCTCACGAATTCTTTCAGCTGAAAATCTTCTCTCTCCCTCTCGTCTCCCTCCTCTCCCCTACAATTCTTCTCTCTCTCAACTCATCTCTCTCTCGTAACTCTTGCTTCTCTCTCCCTCATCGTTCTGGGACGTTTTCCGGTGGAGGATTCCGGCGGCATTTTAGGGCACCGAAACATACCGGTTCGATTCCGGCGACGACTCCGTCGAATTGAGTGTGGGCAATTTAGTTCTTCCCGAGCTTCCGTCTGGGCAGTTCATTCCGGGCACAAATTGCGCGATTCCGGCGACGATTCCGGCGAATTGGGGGCTGGGCCAATTTTTCTTGAATTGGATTGATTTGAATTGAAGGTATTTATTTGTCTTGTCTTGTTTCATTCATTTATGAGTTTCAGTTGTTGCGAAAATGAATTAGTGAATCGAACCAGCTGCTGAAACTCTCTCAAACAAAATTGGATTGATTTCTGCGATGAAAATTTTGGGGAAGAACAAGTTGGAACTATTTTTACAAAATTAGTTCCAACTGTTCCAACAGTTAGAACTTTTCCAAACAGTTCCTCCTAGTTCTAACAATTCCAACAGTTCACAGTTCCAAGAGTTTCAATTGTTTTCCAACAGTTGAAGTATTATAAGTTTTTTTATTTGCATTTTGCAGATGCCGCATTCTTCGAAGATAGTGATTGTTCATGGAGGGACATGGACCGGAAAAGAATACAGTGGCGGAGATGAAGAGTTGAAGCTTATACCGCCGGTTGGTCCTATAAAGTTCACATATTTGTCGAGCAAGATTGAACAATGTATCATGAAGCCTAAAAGTAGGTATGTGTATGAAATCTATGCACTTGTGAGTTCCCCGTCAAGTCAGCCCAGTAAATTTTGCTATGTATATTACAAGGAAGTGAAGCTTTTTGTTGTGACTATGAAGGAGGGAGATATTAAACGCGAACCATTTGACAATTTGACAGCATTTCCTTCGGCAATTGGTGCTTTGGTAAGCTTGAAGCAACTTCACTTGTCAAGCAATAAGTCGCCGAGGAAGACAACTTTATTTTTGTGTTTTGGTGAAATCGGAACAAGAACTATGGGATTTGGTCATGTGATTTTGGGATTTTGTAGTAGATTTGTTTGGATGATGAACAATTATGTTTATATGATACCATATTGTGTTTTTCGTGAATGAAAAGCTAAACTTAGTTTTTGGTATTTCATTGTATGCATATATGTTTTTCATAATGTTTACAAACTGTAATGTATTCAATTGCAAGAAGCTAAACTTAGTTTTTGGTATTTCAATTGTTTTCTAACAGTTGAAGTATTCTAAGTTTTTTATTCGCAAACATAGTTCCAATTGTTCCAAGTGTACTAAGTATAAAAGTTCCAATAGTTCCAATTGTACTAAGCATAATAGTTCCAATATTTCCAATTGTTCCAAGTGTACTAAACATAATAGTTCCAATTGTTCCAAGTGTACTAAGTATAAAAGTTCCAATAGTTCTAATTGTTCCAACTGTACTAAGCATAATAGTTCCAATATTTCCAATTGTTCCAAGTGTACTAAACATAATAGTTCCAATTGTTCCAAGTGTACTAAGCATAATAGTTCCAATAGTTCCAATTGTTTCAAGTGTACTAAGCATAATAGTTCTAATTGTTCCAAGTGCTTTCGTCCATGCTATATAGTTCTGATTAACACTTGGAACTACTGTAACTATTTTCAAACATAATTGCAAAATGTTCTAACCACCAAGAGTGGATCTTTCCATACGATCTATCTTTATCATAGGTATATAGTAATGCGGCATTCAATAATCCAACAGAAACTGAATGTAATAATTCCAAATATTTGTGTCATGTTCATATATTACAAAATATCCAACATCTCTAGCTATAAAAGTTTAAAAATATGGTTAGGATCCTAGTACTACTCAAAACACCTACAATCAAAAACCAAGAAAAGAAAAGCTCCGATCGCAAGACTGTTGGAGTAGTTGAACGGTAGCTGGCTAGGGGCAGCAGTAGTATAGCCTCTGGTGTCAAAAGTTGTTTGGGAATTTAAGAGCATCCATGAGGATACGGAGGTCTTTGAGTAGAGGAAGTTTTTCCATCAAAAGATTGGAACAAAATCCCAACTTCGCTTGCTTATATGAAGCAGTTGTTTCCTATGATACACGCATCTTTGATCACCCTTGATAGCACCCTTGATCTTCAACATTGCCCTAGCTCCGAACATCTCTCTCCAATAATTAGCTTGCTATTTCCACCTGCTTCAAGAACTGTTAATTGCTACTTGTTAGGTACTGGGAGATAATAAAAGCAATGGAGTAGGATACGAAATCATCAATTTTCAATTACTTATCCATGTCAAGTTGAATGAATATCCTGCAAGTAACCCATATCCACATTTACTTTGCTACAACATCAACATTAGTTTATAGAGCACTAAACCTACAACAGTATCACTTTACTATAATCATAACATTCTTGATTGAAAAACTAGAAACAGAAACTGACGATATCCGAGTAAAAGCAAAAGGAGACAAATCAAGCTCAACCAAGTTCCGAAAAGAAAGAAAAAGAAAAAAAGGGAAACATCACACAGATATTACCACTTTGATGATGTGCCAACATGTATAGTTCATTGCTTTTAACGAGAGGGGGAACTTTCAATCCAACTACAAACTCAACTAGATATTAGAATATGCAGCTGAAAGAACTTGTATCCACAATATCACCACCTATCATTAGCAAATGAAAATGTTAAGCTCGTGGGTTGTAGCAAAACTTCCTTAAGAGAGATACCTGAACTATGTTTTTCTTTGACAACAGGCAGGCTGAATTATATAATATCAAATGTTAGGTGAAGGTATGAAAAAACAACTTAACAACAATGCATGAGTACACAAAAGCATATATTTACCAATTATTTCAATAAAATTTAGGATAGTAGAAGAAAAGAACGCACACTATAGGGTATTTTTCGTCTCAGACCAGGTACAAAACTAGTATAGGTTGAGATAACTTGTAAATTGCCAAAATCGAACACATTCAAAGGTAGAAACTCTACTAAACTCTTGCTGAAAACAGCAGTGACCAGGAAAGAAGGAGAAGATTTGATATATAGCAAAAACATTCATTCTAAAAGATTGGTATGGCTTAAGTTTAAACCATTTCATAAGTGCAAGACATAGTAGATAATTTACCAGCTTTACCTACTAGATTTATGCAGGTAGGTTCTAAAATTACAAACCTAACATTATATAACATCCACCTAATTTAACTCATTAGCACCCAAAATTGGCAATAAAAAGATTCATGAATCAAAAAGGTGTCAGATACTTCAAGCAAACCTGCTGCAAGTACATCTGCAGATCGTTCCATCTCCTGCAAGTAGGATGTATTCATATATCTTGAAGATCAGCTAGTAAACATATCTATTCGCAACAAAATACAGAATCTTAGCAATTACTGTGCTTTATTTTATAAATTTAAAAATCAATCATTAAATGCAAGGTATTTACCTCCTTAAGGATAGCTCCATCCAGAAATGTCTTTGTATGAACATGAAAACGTCCATCTGTCTTGGTTTCTTGGAGGGAATGACTCCTCATCGCTTTCGAAATAACAATAGACAACTTTTCGTGACGATGTAGTGCGTGTGAGCCCCCAACAATTACAACTTCATGCCCTTGGTGAACCATCTTCTTAACCTTGAAGACAATCAAGTAATGTAGAAGAAGTTAAAAACCAATTAACAGCATGGTGCATATCCAACTTCTCATGAGTATATTAAAATATTAATCATCGGAGTTCTGGCTGAACTTATTAATTTATTAGTATTAGATAAGGAACTGCATATCTAGAGTCAAATAAAAGAACTCTCACCTCTGTTTCAATTGCTTCAACATCTATACTGTAATTGTGGCATTTCACCATAATATTGTACCTATTGTGATTCTGAAGGACAATAATAGGTACGAGCAACCTTGTGGTCATATCAACAATTTCGTACCTGGTCCAAGAATTAAAAACGGTATACAAGTTAAACCCCCCAAACTGGAGACAGGAAAATCAACATTTACAATTAAGGGAGCAGAACAAACAAGATGAAAAAGTAAAAAATGCTTCAGTAGGATATTGATTTGGTATGGAATGAAAAATGTCCAACAATTTCTAGTTACATTTAGAGTCATTTAAATATGACTAAAACAAGGACTATTTTGGAGCACGTGACTGTCCCAATACCACAAGTTATGGGATATTTGGTTGATGCAAATAAGACATTCTTATAACCCTTGGATCCAACGTAGAGGGACAAGTAGCATACCTTACATCAGGGGCTATTACATGCTCTACGGTGTTTGCAACAACAGCAGCTAACTTGCCAACAAATATATCATGGGCAGACTCACCACCAGCACCAGGTCTAGGAAATAACACATTCTGTAGTCGAGGTAGTGTCCTAGGATTTACACTTCCTTCTTCAGTTTCTATCTTCCCATATGTACAAGGTCCAGCAGAGAGGTCAACCACAACAAATCTGGAATTGGTGAACCAGAAACATCATGAATTCAGAAAAGGCTGTGTTTACAAATTTTCCAGTCACAATTTAAAAAAAAAAAATTCCAGTCTAAGCCAGCCACCAAGAACACGAAGCAAACCATAACCCTAACAAATTCATCACTAAGTTTACAATAAAATTTACAATTAAGCTTTAAATTCAAAACCAAAAGGCTCCCAAATTAAAACCCACCTCATTTGCTGCCATCTAGGGTTTAGAGAGAGAGGGAGAAAGCAACGATTGTGCTAGATTCCGGCGACGGCGACGATGATGGGCGGCGACGGCAACTTGAAGAGAGAGGGTTCGAGAGGGAGGGTTTAGGAGACACGGTTTGAGAGAGAGGGTTTGGGAGAGAGGGTTTGGGAGAGAGCTACGGCTGGACAGGTTCACGGCTGGACAGGTTCGCGACTCTATTCCGACGGCGACGGCTGGGCAGGTTCGCGACGGCGACGGCAACCGGGACGGCGACGACGATGAGGCAGAACGGGTTTGGGGGAGAGGGTTTGAGAGTGGCTGCTGCTCGTTGAATGAATGAGAATTGAATGGGGAAAAGAAGCCGCGTCCGACTTTTAGCAGAAAAACCAATTCAAAATTTCAAGGGCAATTTTGTCCTAAAAAACAAAATATGGACATGATTTATTGAAGCTTATCTTTGTGGACAAACTTTATTTTTAAAAGCTGAAATTGGACATATCAAATAATGCCCCTAAAAAAAATACCCGTTTTTTGATTCGGTGGACAAGTTTGCCCTACTTTATAGGTTTGGAGTACTTTTTTAATTTCTTTTCTCCCCCTCTCTCTTCGTAGCCGCACAACACAACACGGCTATCAGGACCCTGCTGCCCCCTCCAAAGAAATACATGCCTAATCGTGTGACACGTGGCAAATTTTGTATTTTCATTTGAGGTCATTTGGGTCTTTTCCACTTTTAAGTAGAAGGTCCCACATAACCATGGTAATAAAGAATGGTTAGTGGCTATGGATCCAGCGCTGGAGGAAGATGATAGCGCCGGCCGGAGGAAGATGATAGCGCCGCCGCCGCCGCCACTACTCCTTCCACGAAGCAAGCCATTAAAGCCCTCTCCTCCTAGGTAGTCACATCGGTTCTAGTCCAATTTCAGCCCTTCGTCCGGCGGCGGTGCCGCTCCCCCCTAACATGGCGGCGAAACGACCGCGCATATTTCGTAGTCCAATTTCAACTCGACGTCACGGCTGCGGGGGAAGGCGCTCGAAGCCAAGCTGAAATCCCTCTCAAGCGGCTCGGCTACGCCGGCTTCGGTGAGCGGCAGGACCAAGTCGCTGTTCATGGAGGAGGACGAGCTGAAGGAATTGGTGGCTCAATTCGAGCTAAGCGTGTTGATTACATTAGTCTCTTTGCCGCATGGTGGCAATGATCTCAAAAGGATCCCATTCAGGTAAGAAATTTGTCGATTTTTGAGTTTTTTCGATTATAATTTGATAATTTTGAAGTTGAGATTGAGCTTAATAACTGGATATTTTGCCTCCACCATTGATATCCCATTGCTTGATTGGGAACACTCCAAATTTGGAAGTTTTGGAACAATAATTGTGAATTAGAGTCATCTTTTTCGAGCTGAGGATTTCGATATTCTTAAGCGGGGTCTGTATATGGAAGAAATATGCATCATAACAAGTTAAATTATTTATGTTTTTTGGAAAGTGTTGTATGATTGATTGAGAGAGGGTGACTCTTGTGTTGGTTGGATTTGAATGCTGCTTTATGTGTGAGATAAGATCTAAGGTTCTGTTGGGAATTGTTAAGGACTAAATTGTTAAGGGGGAACTTCATGGGACATTTGATAAATAAAGTCATTTGTTTTGATTAGATCCCAAAACCCCAAGCGTCCTTTTCCCAAGCGACCCATTTTGATGTAGTTAATAGGTTAGAATTTTTCTAAGCCTACACTGTTAGGATGGCTCTTTTATTTTGCTTAGATTAGGCTTCAAAAGTTCAAGTGAAGGCCACTCGCTTGAGTGTGTTTTCCAAAGCGAAGCAAGTCAAGCAAGCTGAAGTGAAGCGTGCCGAAGAATAGCGAAGCGAAGCGATCGCTACAGTAGATTCTAAGTGAGTTTGCCAAAGTGAAGCGAAGCGAGCGCTACAGTTCAAAGCAAGCGAAGCGAGTCTACCGAAGCGGAGCGAAGCGAAGCGAAGCGAAGCGAAGCGAAGCGAATACTGTAAAGCGAAGCGAAGCGAACGCTGCAAAGCGAAGCGAAGCAAGCGCTAAAGCAAAACGAAGCAAACGCTGCAAAGCGAAGCAAAGCGACCCGCTATAATATGATCCTAAAGCGACTCACTTCGGAGCGGCCGCTACAACTTCAAAGCGAAGCGAGCCACTACCTACCAGAAAGCGACAGCACAAATTCCCGCTCCGAATTTGAATTTCAGTCAACTAGAGATCTTTGCATTAATTGCGAGATCTCCACTTGTCGAACGAGGAGAGGAGCAGCGGAGTTGACTGCCAGGCCGACAAAGACGCCGCAACAGTACTGGCTCGCTCCAGTTACTGTTAAACTTGGAACTTAGCCATTTTCGGCAAAAGTCCAAATCTGCGCGTCTGCAAAAGCTACTGCCTGCGCAAGTACTGTCGAGAGGAGGAGGGACAAGGCCACCAACCAAGCAACGGATCTTAGCCAACCCTCCGCCTATAAATAGAGAAGGATGAAGACGTGAAGAAGAAGAACACTACTTGCGCATTCGAGCCTACTGCAAACAAACACTCCCAAGCCTTCGAGCAAATCTTCGAGTTTTTGTTTCAAGTGTTCTCCGAGTTTCCAGTCCATCGGAACTCGTCTTCACAGCCTTCACACTTAGATTCTAAGCCCACTTCATATATCCGAGCTTAGAAGAAGAACTCTAGCCAATCTTTGCATTCACTGTAAAGAGTTCTTCATAGTGTGTCGTCAACCAAAAACCCTAAACTTCGTCTGTTAGGTTTTGAGTGTTGTCGTTAGGTTGTTCAGATCTAAGGCCCTTCTTTCATCGATTGAAGAAGCCTCGATCGTAGAGTTGAGATCCAAGCTTACACTTACATCGTTTGTGTAAAGCTCGATCGAAGCTAGGCTGTAAGGAGAGCCCGTAATCTCCCTGTCTGTTTGACTGAAGCGAGTGAAGCTTCCAGTCTTTGTTAGGTTTGTGTAGTGAACCCGCAATCACTACGTCTGTCATTTGATCTAGGCAAGTGAAGCCCGATCTCGACTAGGTTTTTGAAGGACCCGTAACCTTCAAGTTCTTGAGTGAAAAGAACAGTTGCCGTCGTGCAACAAGTGGACGTAGGAGAGTTATCTCCGAACCACTATAAATCTCGGTGTCGTATATCTCTCTAACCCTAATCTTTCTTATTCGATTATTCATTGCACAAGCATTTTAACAAACATAACTTGAAGTTTTTAATTACTTAGGAAAGATTTTAGCTCACCAAATTCCGCACATACGAGTAAAGACTCCCTCTTGATCAAGTGTTCACTTTGGTCAAGCAGGCAAGCTAGCACTGTAGATCTAGCTTCAGCTAGGTCTTAAGTCTCGAATCGAGCTCTTTACTTGTTACTCTGAGTTAAGGGATTTGAAGTTGAAAAACTTCAAAATACGTATTCACCCCCCCCCCCCCCTCTACGTATTTTCCTATTAACAAACCGGGACCAACAAGTGGTATCAGAGCAGCGGTTCTTTCGAGCCTCTGCTTTGCATATCCGAAGTGAGTCCCCACTCACTTCACGTTGTCTCACTGAACCGGATCCTATTTCCTAAGTGCATCAAAACCTCACCCACGCATATTGCATTTACTGCTGATAGTTTGCTATGTCTACATACAGTGCATCAAACCTTCCACAGTTCTCGATCGAAGGATACGAGATATGGAGTTTCCGAGTCGAGAGCTTCCTATGCTCAATCCACGACCGGATGTGGGAAGTCATTGAAGACGGACCAATCGAAATTAAGAAAGCCATATCTGTGGAGGTTCCAGCCGCTGAAGGTCGTCCAGCCCACGTTCGACAACAGTACGTGGAGAAGGATAAAGATGAGTATACTCCAAATGACTTCAAAGTTGCCAACCTCGACAAGATTGCACGCCACACGATGCAGAGCACCGTGTCAGACGCATACCTTCCAAGGATTAGGAAGTGCGCAACAGCAAAGGAGATGTGGGAAACCCTAGCCCTCATCTCTCAAGGTACAGACAAAATCAAGGAAAACAAGCTCGCCGTTCAGATGCGGGAGTTTGAAAATTTGGTGATGAAGTCAGGAGAGTCCATCGACGCCTTCGAGCTGAGAGTTACCAACATTACTGCAACTCTCAACTCGCTTGGGAAGGAACTCACAGACAAGGAAGTAAATCTGAAAATAGTCCGTGCTCTAAATGCGAAAATTACGAAATAACCCTAAAACTATAAAATTAATTGCAGTTTTGACCCTCTAAATGATGGAATTTGCCCGAAATCCGTCAACGCTCATGGCATGAGTTTTGCTCAGAATGTCGTTTCCACCCGAAAAATACTAGGATTTCACCAAATTCTGAAACTTGCTCGAATTCTTCGGGTGATCGAGATAATAAAACAACATACATTTAACAACGGTATTGAAGACCGTTGTCTAAAATTAATAAAACAACATACATTTAACAACGGTATTGAAGACCGTTGTCTAAAATTAATAAAACAACATACATTTAACAACGGTATTGAAGACCGTTGTCTAAAATTAATAAAACAACACACATTTAACAACGGTACATAAAAACCGTTGTCTATGAGCGCATGTTTTCGCACATAGACAACGCTGTAAGAAACAACAACGGTTTTTTTCAAAATAACAACGGTATTTTTGAAAACCGTTGTTGTATGTGTGTTGTTAAAGCCAATTTTTGTTGTAGTGTCTCACAAGGAAGTGGCAGACTATGAAGGAGCTATATCTAGCTACCAAGGATCTAACGAAGCTCACGCCAGAAGTGCTGTTCTCCGAGCTCAAAGCTCACGAGTTTGATCTGAATCGAATGAGCCTCGACGACGAGGATGAAGCGCCCACTACGTCAAAAGGAGTAGCATTCAAAGCTGCCGAAGGGCCAAGCGAGCAGTCGCTTGCCAAAATGACAAGGGAAGAGTTGGAAGAACACATTGCGTTCTTATCAAAGAACTTCAACAAGATGAACTCTCGAGTGGGCAAGTATAAAAGATTCTACAAACAGTACAAAGGGAGGAGCACTGATGCTCGAGAAGGAAAAGGAAAGAGAGAAGAGACGACCAAGCCGATCCCGCGCGACATGATGGAAGTGGAGTGTTACCACTGCCACAAGATGGGCCACTACAAATCCGATTGCCCAAAGCTAAGTGCCAAAGAGCGCGAAGAATTGAAGGCCAAGAGGGATGCCCCAAGGCGAGCGCTCGTAGCGAGTGAAATGCCGATCGCTTCAACTGAAGATCTCTCAAGCGACTCAGATGCATTCACAGATCCCAACTCAAGCGAGGGAGAGGATCTGGGACTCATGGCGCTCACCGAAGAAGAAACTGGGGAGGTATTCTTCTATCCTTCAATCACTTCAATTACACTAGCACACACTGTCAATGAGGAAGAGCAATCCTCTACATGGAGTGAGTTGTTTGACAAACACCAGAAATTGTCAAGCGACCACGAAGTGGTAAAACAAGCTCTGTCTCGAAGCGAGAAGGAGAACCGAAAGCTAGCCCGTGAGCTTGACGAAGTCAAACTTAATTTAAGGGCTATGACTAGTAAGTTCGAGGATCTCTTCGCTAGACATCAAAGCTTGGAGGGAAGGTATGAAACCCAGTCCACTCTAGTTGCCAATTTGAATAAAGCATCATACGCTAGACAGGCACTAGAGAGTTCTCTTCTACCTTTTGGTAGAAAGGGAGGACTTGGATATGAGGGTGGACCTTCCAAGCCGACTGTCTTTGTTGGTGCATCACACACTACATCATCAGTCACTTTAGAATTGCCCACTGCATCCAAAGCGACCACCAACAAAGATAAAGGCAAAGTGGCTGAGAACCCTAAAAGGAAGCCAATGAAGATGTCTATATCTTTAAGGGCAGATCCTAAGGGCAAGCAAAGTTCAACAGTCCCTAGCACTCAACATGCTAAGTCTTACCAATCCAAGGGTAAAGGAAGAACTGTTGAAGCTTCTAAGTCTCAAGCCAAGACACGAGAGACAAAGGATCTACCTCCTAAAAAGAGGAGTAATGTCTATGTGTCACGTTATCCGGACTGAAGATGGTCCAACCGGACTAACGTTGAGGGGGAAAAACTTGAAGCAACCAAGAGGCCGCTTCAAACTTCCAAGGTTACTCAAGCGAGTCGGGGTCAAAACCCTAGTTGGACCGCTTCGAGGAAACCAAGCGAGCCGCTTCAACAGACTAGAAACCCTAAGTCAGTCTCTAAACCCAAAGCTAATCCGAAGCGAGTCGCTTCAGGATATAAGCAAAATGGGAAGAGCGTAGGTAGGTCTGAAGCGAGCCGCTACCCCTCTTGCACACACTGTTGCACGTGTGAAGCTGCCTATAGGCAGTACACCAAGTTTTCGAAGGTCGAGAAGCCCAAGACACAAGCTTCATCTCAAAAGAGAGTGAAGCAAGTGTGGGTACCTAAGGGAACTAACCTGCAAGGACCCAAACTAATTTGGGTACCAAAATCTGTCTAATTGCAGGTGAGCGCCGTGGATCCCATGCCAAGTGAGGGTCAACTAGTTTGGTACTTGGACAGTGGATGTTCAAGACACATGACCGGCATGAAAGCTCTACTTCACAACTACATAGAGAAGAAGGGTCCACACGTAACCTTTGGTGACAACTCTCGAGGAAGCACCAGGGGATACGGCGCACTGAAAGTTGGAAAGCTCAAAATTGAAGAAGTTTCCTACGTGGAAGGACTCAAGCACAACCTGTTATCTATTTCACAGTTTTGTGATAAAGGGTACAGGGTGGAGTTCATCTCCAACAAGTGCATTGTGAAGAGCAAACTCACATCCCAGATTGTGCTCACTGGAGTTAGACAAAGGAATGTCTACATAGCACAATGGGACAGCTGCAAGGAGGAAACTTGTCTAGTTGCAAGAAGTGCTACAGAAATTGGATGGCTATGGCACAGACGCTTGAACCACCTCAATTTCAAAGCTATCAATCGCTTAGCTCGAAAAGGTTTGGTGCAAGGCATACCGAATGAAGTCTTCATCAAAGACCATCCATGCTCACCATGCCAACGAGGGAAGCAGACGAAGAAGCACTTCGCCAGTCTCGAAGAAGCCTCATCAAAGCGAGTGCTCGAGCTGCTTCACATGGATCTGTTTGGTCCAGTTACTCCAGTTAGTGTAAATGGAAGAAAGTACACTCTAGTTGTAGTCGACGATTTCTCTCGCTACACTTGGGTTGTATTTCTATTCAGCAAGAAGGAGACACTGACCAAACTGCCACAACTACTCAAGCGATTGGCGGTGGAAAAGAATCAAGCTATCGTGACCATTCGCTCCGACAAAGGCACAGAGTTCCTGAACTCTACAATTGAAGCGTACTGCACGGAGCATGGCATAGCACATCAAACTTCTTCAGCACGCACTCCACAGCAGAATGGAGTTGCTGAAAGAAGGAATCGAATCATCAAAGAAGCCGTTCGCACCATGATTGCTGACTCGAAGCTTCCGATGAAATATTGGGCTGAAGCTGCCAACACGGCGTGCTACACACAGAACCGGACGCTTCTCAACAAACGGCACGACAAAACTCCATATGAAATATGGACAGGGAGAATTCCTAACATATCTTATTTCCATATTTTTGGTTGTAGGGTCTTCATTCACAACAATGGGAAGTCACAGTTGAAAGCCTTTGAAAGCAAAGCTGATGAAGGAGTATTCTTAGGATACTCTACATCTAGCAAAGCCTACAGAGTATTCAACTGTAAAACCCTAATCGTGGAAGAATCACCCCATGTCGTATTTGATGAATCTTCTTTAAGTCTTCCACAGGAACAGGCCCAAGCGAATGAAAAGGATCAAAGCAAGGAACCCTCAAATCAACTCACTTGGGACGTGCTTGATGAAGATGATGAGATCAAGGACTCAAGCGAGCAGGATCCCAAAGGAGAAGTCGAAGCTGCCCCCAAGATTCCTGAAGCTAGTGCTGGCCAAGCACCCAATCCTGTCGCTTCGGACGGTGAAGCGAGCGACAAGGAAGCGGATGAAGATGAAGCTGGCGGATCAAAGCGAGCGTGGCTCAAGGATCACTCACCTAGCCAAATCATTGGAGATCCATCCAAGGGTGTAGTGACCAGAAGTCAAGTGTTTGGAGAAAGTGCCATGTTCAGTTGCTTTCTCTCAAACATTGAGCCATCAAGCATGGAGGAAGCCCTAGCCGATTCTAACTGGGTGATCGCCATGCAAGAAGAGCTGAATCAGTTCACCAGGAACGACGTATGGTACCTCGTGGATCGTCCCAAGTTTCAGCATGTTATTGGCACCAAGTGGGTGTTCAAGAACAAGACGGACGAGGACCACAACGTAGTGAGGAACAAGGCGCGACTAGTTGCCAAAGGCTACTGCCAAGAGGAAGGAATCGACTTTGACGAGACCTTCGCTCCAGTGGCACGTCTTGAAGCGATCCGTTTATTTCTAGCCTATGCAGCGGCCAAGAAATTCAAAGTGTACCAAATGGATGTGAAGAGCGCATTCCTCAACGGTGAACTCAAGGAAGAAGTGTATGTGGAGCAGCCACCGGGTTTCGAGCAGGGAGATAAAGTGTATCGCTTGAAGAAAGCCCTGTATGGGTTGAAGCAAGCTCCCAGAGCTTGGTATGATACATTATCTCAATTCCTAGTGGAAAATGGATTCCAAAAGGGAAAGATAGATCGGACCCTCTTCACCATCAATCATGGAGATGATATGCTATGGGTCCAGATCTACGTGGACGACATCATATTTGGGTCACCAAACCAGTCGCTTAGCGAGAAGTTTGGAGAGCTAATGAAGACCAAGTATGAGATGTCGATGATTGGCTTGATGAGCTGCTTTCTAGGTCTTCAAGTGAAGCAGCAGGATAATGGAATTTTCATCAACCAGGCCAAGTACACTCGAGATATGCTTGCGAAGTTTGGTGTTCAACATGCTAAAGCTGTGAAGATTCCTATGAATACCAACTGGAAGATGGAGCCAGACGAAGGAGGAAAATCTGTAGATCCTACAGATTATCGTGCCCTAATTGGGTCACTTCTCTATCTCACTGCAAGCAGGCCAGATATTGCTTTTGCAGTCGGTGTCTGCGCTCGCTTCCAAAGCAATCCCAAACACAGCCATCTTGAAGCTGCCAAAAGGATTCTTCGATATTTGAAGGGCACTGTCAACATGGGGCTGTGGTATCCAGCGGAGGACAATTTGGAGCTCACTGGATATTCCGATGCTGACTATGGAGGTTGCCGAGTTGATAGGAAATCAACGTCGGGCACATGTCAGTTCTTGGGGAGCAAGCTAATCTCGTGGTTCTCAAAGAAGCAAACAAGCGTAGCCACTTCAACAACGGAAGCTGAATATATGGCCGCAGGAAGCTGCTGTTCTCAAATTCTATGGCTTCGTCAACAGTTGAAGGACTACAAAGTTGAAGCGAATGAAATTCCGATCTTCTGCGACAACAACAGTGCCATATGTATCTCGCAGAATCCAGTGCTTCACATCAGGTGCAAGCATGTGGAAATTCGACATCACTTCATTCGTGATCATGTCGAGAAGAAGGATATCAAGCTCGAGAAAATTCATACCGATCTCCAGCGAGCAGATATCCTCACCAAGCCTCTAGCTGAGTCTCGATTCAACCAGCTATGCATGGAATTAGGGTTATTAGACCCTGGTGAAAAATGCTAGTTCCAGGATGCACGAAGGAGTGTTCGCTTGTTCTCTTGAGCGTCACTCGCTTCGGATCTTCACCAACTCAAGCGAGCCACTTCAAATCTCTCTCGCTTGAAGAAAATGAAGTTAGGTGGAGAAAGGTGGAGTATTGGAAGAAGTTCCCTACCAACTTATTGGAATTGTTAAGTATATGGTTAAGGGGGAACTAATGCTTCTCTCGGAGCAAGCTACTTCCAAAGCGAGCAAGATTGCAGCAATCTTGAATTCTGCATCGCTTCAATTTGCCCTAGCTTGGGTCAAAGCGAGCCGACTGCAGATTCATTCTTTAGAATGTAGGAAAGCTTGAAGGTTTACCTTTTTATACAAAAGGTTGCAGGGCTGGTGACATGCTTCTGCGTAAAATACGAGATTGTCTTGTCAGAGCATTCTCATTGTCATCCTGTCCATTTCTGCTCTGAGATAAGGACTTGTACTCATCCCCCATTCGTCGTGAATAAGTACACTTACGTGATGCTCCCTTCGGGTTGTAGTAAGCTTGTGTACTTTATTCATTTTCTCCCCCATTCACTTCGATGGAGACTCTCTAATTCGTAGAGGAAGATGAATGCCATGAAGATAAATGCCATGAAGATGAATGCCATGAAGATGAATGCCATGAAGATCTAACTCAACGTGTAGCATTCAACATGTGGTATCTAATTCAAATGAAGTCTTCAATTAGTGGTATCAATCTCCTACGAAGTGAGATTGACTGGTAAGTGTTTCAATTTTAAGTACACTAAGTGAGCCGAAGCGTGCTAGAAACCTTCACTCACTACGTGGAAAATATGAAATGAATCTGACACAAATACAAAGAGGAAAACACTCTTGTTTATCCTCGAAGTATGTAAGTCAGAAACATTTTAAATTAAGCAAAGAAATTCAATTTCTTATTCCAGTCGCTTCAGATGGCCAAGCGAGTGCTTCGTCACTCAAAGCTAGCCATCGCAAGCGAGTGCAGAACAGTCACTCAAGCGAATGCCTCTCAAGCGAGTCAAGGCGTAGCGGCCCAACTCGAAGCGAGCGGGCATGAAGCGAGTATGAGCTGTCTGCACTCGAGTGCAATTTTACTTTCTGCTGTGCATTTAATGCAGGTGCAGGAACGACGGAAATAACGGGCGCGTGTTCACACGCTTGAATTTGAAGCGGGAAAAGGCGGAGAAGATCCAGCCGTCGAATCTCAACAGGCCCCAATCTGGAACCGTTCGATCAACGCCGTATACAACAAGCCAACCATAGAAGGCCACGTGGCGACGCCGAGCAAGTGGCGGTTCACTTTAACTGTGATGACGCCGGACACGTCAGATCCATCACCGCACGTCCGCCGCCTACCTACAGGATTTTCGGCGTTATTACCGTCCTACCCCTGCCACGTCAGCCATAACCTATTTCTATATATATGGGACGAGGCAGAACTGCAAACCTTTCACAGCCTTCTAAATTTGCCATTCTCGTGTTAGATCTGCAATTACTCTGCAACTCACGAGTCTCAACCCCTTCTACTTCATTGTTAAAATTTTCTTCAAGATCTTTCAAAATCCACCATGGGAAAGAAGAAGAATACTGTGACAATGGAGGAGTTCATGACAAATGTTGGTGAGCACATTAACGTCGAGCCCCATCTCGACCCTATTGTCGTCGAAGTAAATGGTTTCTTCCGTAGAGCCGTGACCACGGCCGGTCTATGGAAGTTCATAACGTTAGTGCCGACGAAGATTCTGGCGAAAGCCATTGGAGAGATTCTGCTGAATCTGAGGAAGGATCAAAATACTTCCTCATTCACTAATCCACAAACCAGGAAGCCGGTGGAGGTTGATATGAGTAAACTCATCGAGGTGTTCGATTTGCAGAGAGAAGGAGGAGACTCTCTGTTAGATCTGGGTCTTTCGGCCGGAGTGCAGTATGGCCGATTTGCAGTCGCTGGAGCTAATCCGAATTTCAAAGAAGCCAACATTCGCAAAAGCTTGAAGAAACCGTTCAATCTCATCTGCGAACTCTTTACGAAGAGCATCGCATGCTATGTTGGATCCTTTGATACGCTGTCGGAGACGAAACTGATCGGAACCGCCATGATAGTCGACAGTCTCGCCGGAACAAAGTTTAACTGGCACGGGTGGCTTCTCAAGCAAATCTACGAAGCTACTGACGATTTTGCTTTCGTACCAGGAACTCCAGATAAGATTCTGCGCAAAGGAAAATTGAAATTCTTCTCAAGGCTGTCTGTTGCTCTGGAAATGAAGTATCCAGAGATGATATGGCCAGAATCTGACACGATCATGTACAACAAGCACACCATCTTCTACGACAAGTGGAAGAAAACAAAAATCCCAATGGATCAGGGACTTCTAGTTGTAGAAGTGCCCGCAGCAAAGCAAGTGACTGCAAAGCAAGGGAAGAAGAGAGTGAAGCAAGACACTTCACCTGTCCAAGAAAGCGAGGCTGTGGAGAAGCCGCTTGAGGACATTGAAGTTAACAAATCACAATCCTCACCTACTGAAACTACCCATATCCCTGAGCACACCCCAACCATGCATGAGAAGAAGCTAATGATGGATCATGCAGAAGAGATGGAGGTTAAGAATGCAGAGATCGTAAGTTTACAAGACGAGATCACTAAACAGAAGATGGAGTTGAAGGAGAAGGAGAAAGTGCTGGAGGCACAAGTAAATCTGGTGAATGATCTCAAGGACTCGCGTGACGCAGAACGGAGCCGCTTGAGAGTGGTGAACACCAAACTGGTCACAGTTGGTAAAGAGAAGGACACGTTGGAAAAGGAGGTGAAGGAGTTGAAAAAGAATCTGGAGAATAAGGAGGGAGAGTTGGTGATGAAAGAAAGCGAACTCCTCAGCACCAAGAAGACTCTTGACTTACTTCGAACCCAATTGAAGAAAGTCAAAGAGGAGAGTGCAATTGACAAGCGAGAGCTTGAAAGTCTAAGGAAAAATGCTGAATTGTCGGAAAAGCAAGTCTTCGCGGTTCGAACGGAAGAAATGTTTCATACTGTACTTGACAAGATTGAGGTACTTCACAAGTCTCTTACTGGAAAGACAGTCGTCCCAACCCCTGGTTTTGATGATGCCAAAAAGGGGGAAGGGATGGTACAGAAAAATGTCAATCTCTTGGATCCACAAGGTGGAGTGATTGGAGCCGAGGAATTGTTGAAGGAGAGTAGTGGTGCTGGAGAAGAGGAGAGAGAGGCGAAGTCTGCAAAGAAAGGCAAAGAAAAGCTCACTAAGCCTGAAGAACCCCGCAAGCCACTTGGAGATAAAGTGCTTGCCTCTTCCATTGCTCGACATCCTCCAGTCACTGTGCTAACAAAGGAGGAGAGGCGGAAGCTAGCAGAGGCAAGCGAGACTATGGCTTGGGAGAGCGAGCGCCAGTTTAACTTGAAAACTCTTGCAGGTACTTCAAGCTCTCAAGCACCCACTTCATCATCAATAGTGAAGCGAACAGATCCAGAAACTGAAAGAGATGATTCAGCGACCAAGCGCCAAAAAGTTGAGAAGACAGTTATTCCAAGGGCAGAGAAGGAAAAGAGGACAAGGACAAAACGACTGCAAGTCATTGACGAACGAATTGAGAAAAATTTCAATGAAATGAAAGTCATCCAGTCCGTTTTGGTCAGAAGCATCTTTGTTCCAATCACGCCAGAAGAATCCGATGCATGCATAGATCAGGCTATGATCGACACATGTCACAAAACTGCGAAAGAAATGATTGACTCTGGCCGCTACCCTCTCAGAGAAGAACGCAACTACATTCGCAAGCAACTCAACAAGAAGCTTCCTCTCTGGAGCAGCGAGTCAGGAAAGAAGTTCAAAACAATCATAGCTCAGATGTCCAGCCGGTCGGAGGAGGAGTTGGCTGTGCGCAGAAATGAGCACCCTGATGCCCGTGAGATTGAGCAGTTCATTCCTGACGAACTACTCGAGCAATGGCTACACTACAAGGAGAAGTTTATCAAAGCTTACTACTACTGGGAGGTAGTGCCATTGCAGACTGAATGCTCAAGGGTCACTGCACTCAACAACTTTCTGAGCGTCTATGATGAGAAATTTCGGCAAGAAGTCTTCGCTCTTGCACAGCTTGGAGAGCCTACACCCTTAATCATCAAGGTACCAGCCAAGGAAGAATTCATCATGCCATTCCTACCTGGCACCAGTATCCTCAATCGCAGCATCATCGACGCTGAGGTGGATGAAGCCTTCCAATTGGAAGAGACTTGGAGGAGGCCAAGTATCCACAGTGCTGAGTCGATGGAAGCAAGGGTTTTCAGTGCATACACCATACCTGAAGACATGATTGCAAAGGATTTGGAGGCAGATGTAGAAGAGGAGAAGAAGGAGGAGGAGAAACAGGAGTAGGATGAAGCGACAGGAAACCATTGAAATTACATGCTTCATTTTGTGTGAACATCTTGTTCATATATCCTATTTTTAAATTTCTGTCTCTTCTTGTGTCATTTACTCGCTTTGTGAATGACTTTATATTTCTGCTACAAACTCATTAATTTAACCGAAAAAAAAAGGGGAAGGAACTTAAAAGAAAATTACAAACGAAACTGCAAAGGAAGCAGTCGCTTGGAGTTCCCTTCACGGTTAAATAGACTAGGTTTATTATTTTTATCTAAGTCGTATGGGTTTTGGCATCATCAAAAAGGGGGAAATTGTTGGGAATTGTTAAGGACTAAATTGTTAAGGGGGAACTTCATGGGACATTTGATAAATAAAGTCATTTGTTTTGATTAGATCCCAAAACCCCAAGCGTCCTTTTCCCAAGCGACCCATTTTGATGTAGTTAATAGGTTAGAATTTTTCTAAGCCTACACTGTTAGGATGGCTCTTTTATTTTGCTTAGATTAGGCTTCAAAAGTTCAAGTGAAGGCCACTCGCTTGAGTGTGTTTTCCAAAGCGAAGCAAGTCAAGCAAGCTGAAGTGAAGCGTGCCGAAGAATAGCGAAGCGAAGCGATCGCTACAGTAGATTCTAAGTGAGTTTGCCAAAGTGAAGCGAAGCGAGCACTACAGTTCAAAGCAAGCGAAGCGAGTCTACCGAAGCGGAGCGAAGCGAAGCGAAGCGAAGCGAAGCGAAGCGAAGCGAAGCGAAGCGAATACTGTAAAGCGAAGCGAAGCGAACGCTGCAAAGCGAAGCGAAGCAAGCGCTAAAGCAAAACGAAGCAAACGCTGCAAAGCGAAGCAAAGCGACCCGCTATAATATGATCCTAAAGCGACTCACTTCGGAGCGGCCGCTACAACTTCAAAGCGAAGCGAGCCACTACCTACCAGAAAGCGACAGCACAAATTCCCGCTCCGAATTTGAATTTCAGTCAACTAGAGATCTTTGCATTAATTGCGAGATCTCCACTTGTCGAACGAGGAGAGGAGCAGCGGAGTTGACTGCCAGGCCGACAAAGACGCCGCAACAGTACTGGCTCGCTCCAGTTACTGTTAAACTTGGAACTTAGCCATTTTCGGCAAAAGTCCAAATCTGCGCGTCTGCAAAAGCTACTGCCTGCGCAAGTACTGTCGAGAGGAGGAGGGACAAGGCCACCAACCAAGCAACGGATCTTAGCCAACCCTCCGCCTATAAATAGAGAAGGATGAAGACGTGAAGAAGAAGAACACTACTTGCGCATTCGAGCCTACTGCAAACAAACACTCCCAAGCCTTCGAGCAAATCTTCGAGTTTTTGTTTCAAGTGTTCTCCGAGTTTCCAGTCCATCGGAACTCGTCTTCACAGCCTTCACACTTAGATTCTAAGCCCACTTCATATATCCGAGCTTAGAAGAAGAACTCTAGCCAATCTTTGCATTCACTGTAAAGAGTTCTTCATAGTGTGTCGTCAACCAAAAACCCTAAACTTCGTCTGTTAGGTTTTGAGTGTTGTCGTTAGGTTGTTCAGATCTAAGGCCCTTCTTTCATCGATTGAAGAAGCCTCGATCGTAGAGTTGAGATCCAAGCTTACACTTACATCGTTTGTGTAAAGCTCGATCGAAGCTAGGCTGTAAGGAGAGCCCGTAATCTCCCTGTCTGTTTGACTGAAGCGAGTGAAGCTTCCAGTCTTTGTTAGGTTTGTGTAGTGAACCCGCAATCACTACGTCTGTCATTTGATCTAGGCAAGTGAAGCCCGATCTCGACTAGGTTTTTGAAGGACCCGTAACCTTCAAGTTCTTGAGTGAAAAGAACAGTTGCCGTCGTGCAACAAGTGGACGTAGGAGAGTTATCTCCGAACCACTATAAATCTCGGTGTCGTATATCTCTCTAACCCTAATCTTTCTTATTCGATTATTCATTGCACAAGCATTTTAACAAACATAACTTGAAGTTTTTAATTACTTAGGAAAGATTTTAGCTCACCAAATTCCGCACATACGAGTAAAGACTCCCTCTTGATCAAGTGTTCACTTTGGTCAAGCAGGCAAGCTAGCACTGTAGATCTAGCTTCAGCTAGGTCTTAAGTCTCGAATCGAGCTCTTTACTTGTTACTCTGAGTTAAGGGATTTGAAGTTGAAAAACTTCAAAATACGTATTCACCCCCCCCCCCCTCTACGTATTTTCCTATTAACAAACCGGGACCAACAGGTTCAATACAAGAATGCACCTAGTTTGGTTGGATTTTCAATCTAGTCCCGTTTTCGTAGTTCGGTTGATGTGGATTGTGATTCTTTATGTGCTTGTAGTTAAATTATGTTCCTTTCGTGCGAGTGAAGGTTTCAATTGCTTATTTTGTGAAATGCGATGTATATAGCTGTAGCAAATAGGTATGGCATTACTCTTATATCACTATAAGGGTAGATAAAAGACGAAACTTTTGAGGAGTATTGAGAGTATAATGCTGGAGAGTGGAGAAATATGCAGTAGTAATTTCAGTCTCGACTTTTTTATTTATGGTCTGGGAATTTTGTGGTTCTTGAGGTCCTTTCTTGTTTGATGAAAGAATGTGGCCGAAGTAGTGAGTTTTTCTGCTTCTGCATTTGTTGAGAATGTGACTTAGATGTAATAGAAGAAGTTGATTAGCTATGTGGTTGGGGTCTGGGAGCTGAATCACCCTTCCTTGAGGAATAGGTTTAGGGTAGGCATGTAAACGAATCGAATCGAGTCGAATATCACTCGATTCGATTCGGATTCGTTTAGGTATTCGAAGATTCGGACTCGGATTCGAATTTTTTCCTAATACTATATTTGCTTCGTATTCGATTCGAAATGATATTCGAAAATATTCGATTCGATTCGAAGATTCGATTCGTTTATCCGATTCGATTCGAATTTGAGCTTCTAGTAATGACTTGTCCAATGCATTTGAGGCATCCATGTAACCTTTCACTCTCCACTGTTAACCTTTTACCTCAAGCTCTCTCTGCTGTTAACCTTTCACTCTATACTGTTAACCTTTCTCTCTTCTTCTTCTACAAACTGAAAACTTCGCTGCTATCATATATTTTTAAGTAGGCTAAAAATTGTATCATATATTTTTAATATAAATAAATATATTTAATTATATATATATATATATATATATATATATATATATATATATATATATATATATATATATAATCGAATACTTACGAATATCGAATCGAATATCAGAATTTAGTATTTGGATTTGATTAATAATCGAATCATATATAAAAAGTATTTGTTTTCGAATTCGAATCGCAAAACAACGAATACGAATCAGGCTAATCGAATTCGAATCACGAATCGAGTCAAAATTATTTGATTTGTTTACAAGCCTAGTTTAGGGTAACATGGAATGGAAGAGCCGTTTATTATGGCTTATAGGAGTATTAGATTTATCAACAAAACTCCAGATTTTCCCTTTAAATTGGTGGTATAATTGATGGTATAATTGGATAAAAACAAAAAAACAAAAAAGAACTGAATTGTTCTTTCAAGTTTGGATATAAGTGAAATAATTGCTAATCAATAAAATTTTAATTTGATTTCGATTACCCAAACATTTAATTTCTCTTATTTGTCTTTTTTTTTAAAAAAAAACTACTCTTCTAGATTTTGTACGAAGAGTGGAAAATCTACTAAATTTCAAAACCACTTAATTTTAAGTGTAGGGGAAGAAATTCAGCTGGAATCGCTGGCTTGGGCAAAGTAAAAGTATAATGGAATGTAATTACAAAAAAAATCATACATATATATGTTCACCATTCACAGAAATACGGTTAGTAATTACATGTGGCCCCACAGATATGATTTTTTTTTTAATTTATTTTAAATTGAATACTAGTTCACAAGAAAGTAAATCTGCATTGGCTATAAACACCAATTTTAGCAATGAAGCGTTTGATTTCTCCGCAAAGGTGATATGTCTCAAGTTGAGTTTGGCTCATGTCCTGCTTTAGAAACAATACACATTACATATCAGATGAGAAACAATCTTATTTCCAAATCACAGTAAAACTCACAGACACTGATCCACTTTTCAAAAATTAGACATGGAGATTTTCAAGAGTAGAGCAAACGAGCAACGAAGTAGATCAGGTAACGGCGGTTCATTATGTTTTGTATACTTGCTAAAAGAAAGAAACAGAATAACCAAAAAGAATTTGGATGGTTTATGATCTTCTTGCAATCCTCTAACAAGCTCGAGTTTTTTTGAAACGATTATCTTTGGAATCTTGAGAAGAGAAAGTGGTGTTAACTCTATACTACTATGTTATAACAACAATAGATCAGTTCAGTGCAAGAGGAATAATCTCATAGAAGCACAAGAGATTGCCTGAAAGATAGTCCATAATATGTTGAAACGTCGAAGTGTCGTTCCAATGCAGGCCAGATTTACCCCTCAACAAGAAATTCCCATTCAAACATGATATGTGACTCATAAGCTTACAGAATGATGACCATAAATAGGCAAATATGCAAACATATATTCGATATATATTAAGGAAGAAAGAGTTTTAAACAGGTGGGAAGTATTTTCCTCATTGATTATAAAAGGAGGAAGAAGTAACTTACTTGTGTAGTTGTGACTACTTTGACCTTAGGCAAGTGACTCTCCAGTCTGAATCGCAAGAGACGGCTAAGTCGCCTCCATTGGTGCATATCGACTCAGCGCACTCATCTACTCTGCCTCCCGATAATTTGTCCTTAGGTGCTGCACGAATGCAAGGTTCGTACTCTAGAACAATGGGCGATACATCATCATCCATCCACGCATCTTTCCCTTCTCGTTTATTTCCTTCGTCTCCTCCTAATTGGGGCAGCTGGTATGGCTTGAGATGCTGATCACGGCACCTGAAAGCATCAATCTCTTCATCTGAAAGACGTGGGCAGCAATCAAATTCGTCAAGTTCATCAGTTGTGCATGCTACTCCATCTCTCCATGATATCTTCATCTGGGAAAGTGTTAAGTTCTCCAATGTGTAACTTGACTCCCAAGAACAGACACTTTCCACATTTTTCTCAAGCCCGATAAGAGCAATGGAACACGAAGATGAACCCAAGCCTGCATTTGGGATACTCTCATTTCCAGATGACAAGCTCATTGCATCCAGAGTTTCTGTAACTGAATCAAGTTCAAACTCGACAAAAACTCTCTTCTCTCTCTTCACATTCGACCTTCTAATACACTCATACAAGCTACAGTCAGAGTTAGGTGTCTGAATTATGTTTCCACTACTCAAAGAACCTAAAGAGATTGCTGAACTATTTTTCACCTCCCCCGAACTTAAACTATTACAGTTAGATAAAGAATTGGGAGTAGCAGCTAACAAAGGATCGAACATTTTCTTGTTTGAATTTCCCAAGAAAGGCTCAACCTCACAATTTTCTGGAGGAGAAAGCATAAAAACCCCAGCTTTCCTCAGATTTTGTGCTTCATCTACACCACCACTGCCCCTAATGTCAGTATTGTAACACCCCTAATTCACATACATTTCCACATAATGTCGAAAGCGAATACACTTCCTCGATCCTCATTGCACGGAGATAGCAGCCATCGCACCGAAGCTTCAGCAGGCTAAGGGATCGAAGAATCCTGCAAATCATCAACCACATTCTTATCAATCTCCTCCTCATCATCAAAGAGATTGACCTTCTCAAAACCTCCTCTCAAACTCCCTCTTCTCCTGCACTTTCTCTTATCAGTGACCCCCGAGAGAAGGTGGCTCGTGCCGTAACAAACAGGAGTAGCAGCTGATTTCGAAACCAGCATTTTGGATTGGATTTCAGGAGAGACCGATATCTCCACGGGAGGCGTTTTCACACAGGAGTAGCACTGCCACTGCCATCATTAGCTGTTCACGAATCCGACTCCTGTGCGGCATTTCGTCGAACAGTTGAGCTCCCCATTGGAGTTGAGCTCTTCAAAGGAGGCTCAATCGCCTTCTTCACCTTCTTCCTCTCCAATTCTTCAGAATCCTTCTTCACCGAATCCCCCTACAACGGCAAATCTACGATACTTGAGCAGCTTTCGACACGGGATTCGTCTTAGATTTCCCAATTCCCCTCCCATCAACACGCGACTGCTGCATTTTCCTCGACTTCTCTGAAAAGAATTCAGCCACCGTGGGGTCCACAAGGGTAAACACAACTATGGTTAACAAAGAGGAAAACTTAAGCCCGAAAATACCGTCTTCTCCATTGCCATGTGTCATTAGATTAGAATGGGGTTGCATTGCAGCCCCCTGTAGGATCCTATTTGCCACACAACACCCTCTCTTTCTCTCTATATTTTCACTCTCTCTCTTTCTCTCTCTACCCCTCTCTCTCTATTTCGACGATTTGGGAGAAGATGTTGTGCATCCACTGAAGGTTTCTCTTGAGGAGCTTACCTCGGCGGCGTCCGAATCGACGCCGGAATCTTCTGGGTCCTCCGGGTCCGGCTCCGCCAGCGCCGACGAGACAACGGCGGCGGATTTTGAGGATCTGGGCCTCGCGGCGGAGGCTGTCTGACCCATCGAAAGTGGCCATGCCCGAGCTCCTCGCTCGGCGGATCGTCTCCGAGCCGGCACAGCTCGAGCTCCGCCCTCTCTACCCTGCCGTCGCCCTCTCTCTCTCTCTCCCCCCCGTTGTGAACTTGAACACCCTTTCAATTTTTTTCAATTTAGATTGATTTTCTTGTTTGTTTGTGTGTGTAGGAGAGGTGGTGGAGGCGATACAGGCACTGGGAGAAGGATTCATGAGAATGGAGAAGATGAAGATGGAGATGGCGCAGCAGATTGAAGAGATGAGGATGGAGATGGAGCTCAAGAGAACGGAGATAATACTCGAATCGCAGCAGAGGATCGTTGAGGCTTTTGCTCATGCCATGAATAAGAAACCCAAGAAGAATCATCTCGATTACGCCTAATTAACCCCTCCATTTTGCCCTTTTAATTTAGCTTCCTGTTTCTCCCTCATTGGAATTGGATGTAGAGAGAGAGAGCAGTTGGTTGGTTGGTTCATATTCTAATTCGAAATTGATATTTGCAATAAATTTTAGAAAATTTTAGATATCTTTTCTACACATTTTCAATTCGAGAAAAAAATGATTGCTCGATGTTTGGATCCATGTCAAATTTATAAATTATTATGTTCACCGTTTTGAATCGTCTCACTCATTAGTTGATGAGTGAAGCAAATGGAGGAGTGAGTTTTTTTTTGGGTCCCTTTTTTGTGATTTGAATTTACGAAGTGGTTGTTGCTCTTACGATTACTTAAGTGCACAGTAAGAAATACAAAAAAGATTACTAGTACTAAAGTACACAGTACGAAAGGAAGAAAAGTCAATTGGGTTGGGTATGATTACTCGAAACAACATCAAACTTTGTTTCGCTTTTTGAAATTTGAAAACTAAACTGAGCACACTATCTACGAATGATATCCTCTGTCCCGATTACTTAAGTACACAGTACGAAACACAAAAAAAAGATTACTAGTCTTGTGTAAGTTTTTGTTCAATTTACATGATATACTAAAGTACACAGTACGAAAGAAAGAAAAGCTTACTGTGTACTTAAGTACACAGTACGAAATATAAAAAAAGATTACTAGTCTTGTGTAAGTTTTTGTTCAATTTATATGATATACTACCTCCATCTCATGAAATTAGCTACAAGTGAGAATGGACCAAAAACCAAGACAAAAAAAATCAGGGAACTAAACTGGAAATTAAGCACAAATTTAGAAAATGGAATTACTGTTCATTCAACACTGTAGCGGGTTTACTGTACATCATTTTACTGTTCATTAATTAAAAAATTAAAAAAAAAAGAAAGTGGGAAACAGATTGAAGAACATCAGTACATGATCATACTGAAGTGAAGGGGGGAAATTTGACATTTAAATTTCCCCCCATTTCACTAGATACAATTTGTATATCCATCAGCATAGACATCATTTGGATATAAACTCTCTCAAGAACAGAAGAAGAAGAAGGAGAAAACAGCAGCAGAAGAAGGAGACAAGGATTCGAAGAAGAAGAAGAAGAAGAAGGATTCGAAGAAGAAGAAGAAGAAGAAGAAGAAGGAGAAGAAGAAGAAGAAGAAGAAGAAGAAGAAGAAGAAGAAGAAGAAGAAGAAGAAGAAGGAGAAGATGGGGAAGATGTCAGACGTTCCAGCAAAGAAGAAGGCACAGATTATGCAGCACTTGCTGCAGTTGGAGAAGAATGGGAAGATGGGCAAAGGCTTCATCAATGAAACAGCAAGCATGTTCCAAGTTTCCAGATGGAGTGTCCATCGAACCTGGAAATCTGCAAAACAACAAAGAGAGAAGGGTGAGGCCATTACTGTTGCTGCAAAAAGAGATTACAGAAACAGAAAGAACAAGCACACAATCAACTATTCAGTTATTGAGGCAATAGACCCCAGTAAAAGAGGTACCATTTCTTCACTTAGTGATGCATTAGGTCCAGAAATTTCAAGGGCAACAGTGGGAAGATGGGCTAAGTTGCTGCTCAGACATCATAGTAATGCTATAAGGCCCCTATTGACAGCTCCTAACATGTTATGGAGGTTAGGGTTTAGTCTACAAGCCTTACACTTTGATTTTACTAGAAACACTCCAACATTCAAGCCCATGGAAAATACAATTCACATAGATGAGAAGTGGTTTTACTTACAAAGGAAAAACTGCAGATACTACCTGACCCCAATGGAGGCAGACCCCCTAAGGGTTACACAGTCCAAAAATTTCATCCCAAAGGTCATGTTTATGTGTGCAGTAAGTAGACCAGTTTTTAGGGGGGATGGGAGTGTTCTATTTGATGGAAAGATTGGTATATGGCCATTCGTAGAGGAGTATACAGCAAAGAGAAACAGCATCAAGAGACCAGCAGGCACAGTGGAGCTAAAACCCATTCAAAGCATCACAAAAACAGTTATCAAGGATTGCATATTAAAAGAGGTAAGTAGCCATTTTTAAATCTCTATCAGTTTCCATCATTTGAGAACACTCATATTAACATCCCTAACACTGATCTCAATCTCACAGATTCTGCCTGCCATCAAACAAAAATGGCCAGTTAGTATGAGCAAGAGAATACATATACAGCAAGACAACTGCAGAGCACACATGAATAACACTGATCCAGACTTCCAACAAGCAGCTAATGCAGATGGTTTCAACATACAGCTAGTACAACAGCCATCAAACAGTCCAGATTGTAATGCAAATGACTTAGGCCTATTCACAGCAATCCAAAGTCTACAGCAGAGGATGCAGTGCAAAAATCCAGAAGAACTCATCAAGGCAGTGCAAGAAAGTTTCCAAATAATGGAGCCACAGACACTAAACAAGGTATTTTTATCATTGCAGTGTGTATTACTTGAAGTGATGAAATGCAGAGGGAAGAACAACTTCAAATTGCCACACATGGCCAAGGATTCATTGTTAAGGCAGGGTTTACTACCTCAAAACCTAGATGTGCCAGAATACCTAGTGAGGGAATGCATAGATCACTTGATTGCAGAAGAAAGAACAGAAGGAGTAGAGATTTTGATGGAAGAATTAGGCATCAATGTCCCACAAGGTTTAGGTGAAATGTTTGATTTGAATGCATAGAGTGAAGACAGAAATGGGAAAGTAAACATGAAGCATAGAGTGAAGACAGATTGAAGAACAGCAGCAGATGGCAGTAGCTTTAGGTTTTCATAAAGTGTATGTTTAACTTTCCATTTCCAGTACCTTTTGAAATCATTGAACACTTGAATGCACATCATTGATTTCATTGAATCTCAGTAATGAGTTAATGTAAAATCACATAAACTGTAGGCACAGACAATCAAAACCATTTAACAGATGTTGAAACCACTTCAATAGAGGCCAAAGCATAAATAGATACTTAAACATGTCATCACTGCAGCTAAATTGGACCCCTAAATCCCACAATTGCCCAAGAACAGACCATACTCACATGCACATACTACCTCCATCTCAGTAAATAAATACACCAGAACAGCACAGAGCATCATTTGAGCATACAATGGCATCAGCAAAACATCATAATGTCAAGAACAGCACAGAGCATCATATGCCCATTGAATGTCATCAGCATACACATACATAAACAACACCACCCCTAATCCAACTATCACATAAAGACAGGGAAGGATACAACCCATGTAGATATCCATCAACAGAACATCAAATGGTTCCTCCACAGCCCCATCAAATGGTTCCTCCACAGCGCCAAATCCAGTCACCCAATCTGCATAAACACCAACAACATAGCATCAAATCTCACAGAAATCTATCTTTTTATGACCCTCAGCTCATCAGTGTTGCACAAAAAACAACCAAGCAGTTCGGGTATAGTACAGTGAATGGGGAAAAGAGGAAATTCAAGCCCATGTACAACATTGATGTGCTGAGGGTTCATAAAAAGATATAAAGGAAAGATTCACCGCCATGCAGTAGTGGTCAGATCACCCCATCTCCATCATCAGTGCACGGCGCCGCCTCGGAGCTCCCAGCCGCTTCAACTCCGCCGCCGCCGGTGGCCCACGATGGGAGAATCCGGTACCGGTAGAAGTAATCTGGGAGCCGTCTCCATTTCTTCGGGTCAGATCTGTCCGGAGGTGGAGGAGCAGCTGGGACGGGCAACGCCGGCGCCTCCGGTGACGGGAGCCCAACCTCTAGTTTTTGCCGAGGCGGGGGGGAGGACGGCGGAGAGTCTGGATACTCATCCAGTTTCGCCCCCCTTTCCCGGCGAGGCAGACGGCGGCGATTCCGACCCAGAGGGTCAGATCTAGGAGGAGGGATGGGTCGAGAACGCCTCCGCCCGCGTTTATGGAGATTTCCCGCGGGGGGAGACGGCGGCGAGAGAGGGTAGGGTTTTGGGGGCTCCCTTCTTCATCCGAAGGGATGGAAAGCTTCGCTCCGACCATCGGAGGAGATGGAGGATAGAGTGTGAGTGACAGATCGGGAGAGAGAGAGGGAGAGGGAGAGGTATTTTTTTACAGAGAAGATGGAGGCGGAGAGCTCGAGTGAGGGATGTAGGGTTTCGCAGAGAAGAGGGAGGCGGAGAAGAAGAGGAAGATTCGAGAGAAATGGAGAAAAATGACAATGGGAGGCGGAGAAGTGAGGAGTAGGGTTTTGACCCCTCCATATTGGGCTCCCCTCTCCCCTCCCTAAACTGGGCTGCGAAATTAGGGGTCCAATTATGGTTAATTAACCATTAATTGGGCCCTGATTTTTATTTGATGGGATGGCCCATTAGGGCTAATTATTTGCCAAAAACGGAAATGTAGCTAATATATGAGACGGACCGAAACGGCATTTGTAGCTAATTTCGTGAGACGGAGGTAGTACTAAAGTATACAGTACGAAAGGAAGAAAAGCTTACTGTGTACTTAAGTACACAGTAAGAAACACAAAAAAGATTACTAGTCTTGTGTAAGTTTTTGTTCAATTTACATGATATACTAAAGTACACAGTACGAAAAAAAGAAAATCTTATTGTGTACTTAAGTACACAGTACGAAGGGATGAAAAGCTTACTTAAGTACACAGTAAGAAACACAAAAAAGATTACTAGTCTTGTGTAAGTTTTTGTTCAATTTACATGATATAGTAAAGTACACAGTACGAAAGGAAGAAAATCTTACTGCGTACTTCAGTACACAGTACGAAATATAAAAAAAGATTACTAGTTTTGTGTAAGTTTTTGTTCAATTTACATGATATACTAAAGTACACAGTACGAAAGGAAGAAAATCTTACTGCGTACTTAAGTACACAATACGAAATATAAAAAAAGATTACTAGTCTTGTGTAAGTTTGTGTTCAATTTATATGATATACTAAAGTACACAGTACGAAAGGAAGAAGTACACAGTAAGAAACACAAAAAAGATTACTAGTCTTGTGTAAGTTTTTATTCAATTTACATGATATACTAAAGTACACATTACGAAAGGAAGAAAATCTTACTGCGTACTTACGTACACAATACGAAGGAAGAAAAACTTACTGTGTACTTAAGTACACAGTAAGAAACATGTTTCGTACTTATTTGTATGGAACACAGTACGATTTGTAACACCAAAATTACCGGAAAGAGAGAGAGAGAGTTGGTGGTCAAAGTCAAAAAGTAAAAAGCAAAAAGCAAAAAGTAAAAAGCAAAAAACAATGGTATTTTGGTACACAATTTGAAATATGGGTATATTTTTATGTTTTTAACATCCAAAGCAAAATTTATGTTTTGTAACTTGAAATGGGTATTTTCTTTTATGCCTAAAAAAAATACATCTAAATATTAAAAATAATAGTTTAATAGTTTTGAAAAAAATCATCGTTGTTTTAATAAAAAATAACGATACGTCCAAATATTTAAAATAATATTTTAATACATATAAGTCCTTTTCCTTTAAAAAAATTCCTCCAAATCTCAATAATAATAATAATAATAATAATAATAATAATAATAATATAATGATTTAAAATAAAAGGAGGGAAGGGTATACTTGGCAATACATATTTTGTAAGAATGCACATTTTTATAATAATAATAGTAGTAATAAATAGTTATTTTTTCTTAAAAAGAGTTTGAAATTTGTTTTTCTACCTGATTTTTATAACTTATCCGAAAAGAAGATCAACAAAGAAAAACATAGAAATCAAGAATTCAATACTATTAATTAAATCAAATGCTATTGCATTTTAACGGGGGGAAATTCAGTCGTTAAACATGCTTTTAATTTCAAATTACATCGTTTTTTTTTTTTTCGACAAAATCAGTCGCTATTCGGTCACTAATACCCTTATCTAATACCCTTATTTTGTTTCAGTTGTCAATCAATCGTCTAACCCTAATACTTCGTATTTAACTAAGCAATATTATCGATCACTTATTTCGTACTTATTCCACGCGTTTCTTGAAGTGAAATATTGGCCACCTCTACAGAAAGTTAGAAACCATGTTAATAATTTAGTTACAAAGCTCGTTGAGACTGAAAAGTTTTGACAAAAGCTATATATACAAAATCTCAACCTCAACAAGCAAAAATTCTACAGCTATACATACTTTCCAATAGCTTGTTTCAGTATTCAAACACAAAAAACTCCCCATGTCCATTGTCATTCATCAAGGTTGGTTACTTCCTCTTGCTTTTATTCCTTTTCTTTGTCTTGTTATTCTTCTTTTTCTGTGTCTTGTTTTTCTTTCCGTTTCCTCGACTCCCTCCGGTCCCTCTCTTTCTCGGATTCAATTCGTCCAATCCCACAGCCGCTGAATCCTCCGGAATCTTCATCTTCAGCCATTTCCACAGACGCTGAATCCTCCTCTGTCTCAGAATCTTCATCTTCGGCCATTTCCACAGCTGCTGGATCCTCTGTCTCAGAATCATCATCTTCGACCATTTCCACAGCCGCTGAATCCTCTGTCTCGCTATCTTCATCTTGGACGATTTCCAAAGCTGACGGATCCACTGTATTACTATCCTCATCTTCATCCTTCATTTCCACAGCTGTCGATTCAAGATTAATGCATTCAGAAATATTATCATCCTCCATTTCTTTGGAGACGGGAACGAGGAAACTCAGTAACGCTTCAAGTTGAGGCAGCCTCGCCTCAATGCTGTTAAGATGCTCTATCATGGCTTCAGAATCGTACTCACTGCAATCAAGCACAGCCATGATTTGAGTTGAAATAGGAAGATATAGCGTAAGTTGGAAGAAACATATCCAACACTAAAATGACAGCAGTTATATCCCCAACATACATGGAAAATGAAGGACAGACTACACGAACATTACCATATAACGCAAACATAATGCTACCCTAGATAAGCTATTTGGCTTGATTGGCATGTGCTTAAATTTGATCAAAACGTTGGATTCATTAAACTATAATTAGCATCGTATAAGCCTATTGAGCCAAGCATATTCCATTCAACTCATTTCGAGTTGAGTTCCAAGTGCTTTACGAGTTCCGTTAACTGACCTTCTGTGTAACAAAGAGATAAGTGCGGTTAAATCCTCGACCAAGTAGCTGCTGTCACATAGATATTCTTTGTCTTCATCAGAATGAGACATCTCTTGAGCGAACCGTGGAATGGCAGAAGCAATAAGTTTTAAGTGTTCCTCCACTTCTACCTGTAAAATAGACAACAAATCAGATACATGATCCACATCAGCCGAGAGCAATTAAAATTATGACGAACTTCACGTACGTTACCGTATTTCTGAGATGAAGGCTCTTCAGATCTTCAGCATTGAAAGCTTTAGAAATCTCCCCAATAAGTTCACAGTTTATTTGTGAATTCCCATTTCCATTCTCTGCACTCGTTGAAGCAGCTTTTGATGCTATTTCCGAAGATTCTGCAGATTCCAGACTAGTGATATGACCTTCTTTGCTGACAACAGGAGTCAAGTTAACATTGCTAGGCAAGATATCATGGGATGCTTCTGTGCTCTTAGGAAACAGCGATGTCGTGATGTCAGATTTGCAAGAGTACGATCTCAAGTCTAGGAAGACGGTATCGGGATGTGGAAAGTAGCGATTAATATCACCAGAAACCACAATCACAAGAGGATCACCAATGAGCTTGAAAGCAGTAGCAACATTCGATACAAATTGTTTATAACCACCCCTTCTACGTCGAAAAGCTTCGTAGAACTCTCTTGGCAGCTGGGATTCGATATCACGTCGATCCATCTTCTTATAAAATATATCAAAGTTCAAGTCCCAGTTAATGGATAGCACACACAGAATCATGAGCAATCTCAGCACAAGCACACGAAAATAGGATTCACAATCGAGACCGGATCTTCCAATCCATTTTACTGTCTCATTTCTCTTATAAAGTGATTGGTTAACCACTTGGAGAACAAAGGTCACCATGCTTTCAGTATAGGATGTGTTGCGTGTGACAAAACCGGTTCTTGGACTGGCATCGGGTGGCAGACTTGCCAAGTATTCAACAAACGAGGACTTCGTTGCAAAAAAGAGCCCCCGTGGATGAGGACTCACGATCAATAGCCGTTCCAAAAGATATAGGAAACAGGGTGGAGATATATAGCCAGGTGTCCTCCAATGGATTGCATAAGTTTCTTCTAAAGCCATACACAGCACTCGACTCAAGTCTTCCGCGGAGCACTGCATTTGAGATTCCGGCAAACATAGTGAACGTGAAGAATCTGATACTGCACCATCTCTAACAGACTTGCCGATTCCTTTGAGATTCTCAATGAACAACTTCCAATGTGTCCCATTCCGAAGCCTTGCAGCAATTTTATCATAGAAGCCATGCTCGAGCTTGCCGCTTCCTAAAATCATCATCGCTACCCTTCCGATCTCCCCGCAGCTAAGGAATCTCCTCCCTCCACCAATATATCTGTAAACACTTTCTTCAAGTAAACTCCTGGAAAGATCAGTTTCTCTCAACGATATCATGCCCCCATTTAATGACTCTCGAGGGTCACTTGGGAAAACAAAATCGAAGTATCCAGTGCATAGCTCAACGTAATCCTGCAGCTTCCGGTTATCTGGTGCCTTCGTAGTGATGGACTTTGAATCAAGGAAGAACTTTGCAATGTTAAAAATGTGTAACAGGCACGTACTTCGATAGTACACTGGTAATAGAGTAGCTCTGGTGCTCGAATAAAGTTGCTGAAGACCATCCAATACTTTAAGTCCAACATCAACTAATTCTTGCAGCCAGAATTTACGAGCAGCCGATGCAAAATGACGAGCTTCAAGAGTCGCCACATTTCTCTTCCTCGGGATGCACCCCTCGACATATTTAACCCATGCAGCATCAGGATTCAGCAACTGGAAGGTGACACTGGATTCGTCTGGCAACCTCAACCCAAAGTAAGTAAAACAGAACCCAACACCACCTTCTCGCTTGATAGAATCTTTTCTTTCAAGGATGCTGAAACCTTCTAATATCTCCAAACTCCGTTCCTTCCACAAGTTCCAGATATAAACAAGTGTTCCAACAGAGACTCGATTCCTCGCAATTCTCTGATCCAATGAAGTTGGATCCAACTGCAAGTCGTGATCCCACTCATACTCGGTTGCATTCACTTCAAAATGTAAGTCCAGAAGTTTACGAACCGCAAGGATTTCACCAAACCTAGTTTCATATTCTTGCTTTGAAGCTTTGTAAAACTGCATAAGTTCAGCCAAAGTCCTCTGATCACATAACAAGAATTGGGCCTGAGCGCAACTTGATGCAAGAACGGTGTCAGAAACCATCAGTGCATCTGACATCACTCTATTTAAAAGTTCAACATCGTGAGGAAATGACTTCAATGGCCATCCTCGGTTTCCAGATCCCCACAGAGCATTAGAAATAACATACGAGAACAATAACGTACAGGCATTAGATAACTGTCCCGCCTTTCCCATTAGCTCAACCTCACGAAGCGTATGTCCTAGACTCTTGGAAATCTCAATAGCCTCATGGAAGTTTCCCATCTCTTCCTCCAAAATCGAAAGCTCTTCAAAGCAGTCTAATGAAATCAAGAAGCTCCTTTTGGATTCTGTTGAACAGAAAGCTCGAACATACTTCAACAGCGATGCACTATCTTTTTCATAGTGACTCTTTCGAGCACACTTCTCCAAAAACTCCTGCGCGACTCTGTTGATCTCGTCAAGTCTAGCCTTCATTACACTGCTTGATGACGCTTGCTGCTTCCACTTCTCAATGTACTGCAAAGCGAGGTCAAAATGATTACCCCTGAAGCAAGCTGACAAGCACTCTCTGAAGAAGTGCCCACTCGCATACACTTGTGCGGCGAGGTCATGCTTTCTGGCTAATGAGAAACATTCAGCAGCCTTTCCTAGCTCTGATGTCTTACGCCAGTAGATTCTTGCTGCGATAAATTCATAAAAAGTAAGCAGTAGATTAGAATTTATTTGTTGGACGAAACTTAAAATACTACTTGAACATTAAGAACACAGCAAACAATTCGAAGTATTTTGCCACCTTTCAATTCAAAACAGAACCCCCCAAAACACATGTCAGATACCTCAATCATCGACTTACTTGAGAAAGACGATGGATAGAGGTAACAGTTCACCGATTTTTTTTCATGCACGCTTACATAAACTTCATTATAAGGAACATTTTGAAAGATTTATTCTTATAATGCTAAACTAGCTAAAGAAACTATCCTTTTACTGGTAAATCCTGCACATGACTCCGTGCTTATGCTATAACAGAAACATGATCCTGCTGTTGAGCAAACTGCAATAGAGCAAATGATACGACTGCGACCTAAGTGGCTAATCAGAAATATACCTGCGCATTCATAGTCCCCCATATCGCAGAAACATTCTGCTGCAGCTGCGGGTCTATTAATAGAATCGAATATTTCAGCGGCCTCTCTAAGCATTCTAGTCGCCTCTACAGAATTTGAACCGCGTAGACTGTCAGCAGCAGCTCTATATCCAGAGGCTCTAGCCATTTTCTCCAATGTTTCTTCACCTGCCTTTTCAAAGCACATTGTCGCCATCTCGTAGTTTTTTGCCCACAAGAGCTACAACCAAACATACGTATAAAAATAAATAGAATACCTTAAAGAAACCTGTAGTGACTGGTAAAAGAAGGCATAAATGACAGAAAACAGGAAGGAAATAACCAGACCTTCATGCCCTGTGTTTTCCACTCTTCAGGTGTGCTTGCCCTTTTCATTGCTTCCGCAAGAGAATCGTCTATTTTCCTCACTTTCACGAGGGCCAGCCTTCTCCAATAATCGAGCATTGGCGTGGAAACTTCCACATTGTTTTCACAAATCCATAATCTTTGCCTTGTTCGAGTAATTGCCACGTATAGTTGCTTCAATTCAGAGCATAAGATATTGTGTTTCGACAGGCTAAAAGATGGAAAGGACTTGGCAGAATCGCCATCAAGAAGGTCTTTTTCTTTCAAGAATTCATACAAGACTTTCCAATGGTTACCCAACGGCGAAGAGCCGAAAAAGTTGTACAGCAGAACATCCTAAATCCAGAATCAGATTAAGAAATCACAATCTTATGGCAGTTGGAGAAATAACATTATTGATGAATAAATAGTTATACGAGAAGCTTAAGAGAGAAGAAATTGATAACCTGAAATTCGAGGCCCTTGCACTCCAATATAGTCAGAATGAGAGCTTGATGGCCAATGTAGTTAGCAACTTCCTTCTTCGTATATTCATCCCTTACAATAATAGCCTGGTCAGCGCCAAAACCGACCCACTTTCCAGTTTCACTGCTCTTTCCACTTTGTCCAAAAATGGATATGATCAAGTTTTCATCACTTCCGGCCTCAAGAACGATAGGGGATTCCCCATATACACAACTAGTCTCCGGAGCCAGCACATCAATGGAGAGTGGGAAAAAATAGCATATAAGATCTACAACACTCTGTGCTAATCTAAGTACTCCAGTATGAGTACGGAAATTGTGGGACAAAATGAATATATCTGACATAAGTCCTTTCTCTTTTTTCCCCGAAGAATCACAGTTTCGAGATCTCATCAGAAACTCGTTATAAAACAAGGATCTGATATCCTCAAACCGAAAGTCGATCCCTCTAGCAATTGTCTGGGCTGTATCCCCAGAAAAAACAAAACCTTCAACAACATTGTTGCAGATGTATCTGAAGAGAGAAATCTGCCTCATAGTAAGGTCTTGCACTTCGTCAATGTACACAAAGTCCATCTTATCGCCCGGAAGATCTTCTTTGTTGAGTCTGAGATGAATATCACTCACAAAATCAGCAAGATCAAATTCACCTCGCTCCAACTTCCTTTTCTCATAGTCCATAAAAATGTCATAGATCGCACATCTCTGTTCCTCGCATAAAGTCGAAGTCCTATTCTCTGACAAAGATACATAATCCTCTCTGCTTCGCTTGTAATTACCTTCCACAGGCCCTCCTTTGATATGTGACATTATCTCCGTAAAAACTCTCGAAGCATCAAGACTCTTAGTCAGCTTATCATTGAAATGGGGCCAATATATGGAGGAAAATCGATCATAAGTGACCTCATTCTTCCTCAAGAACGTCTGGAGGGCAACAGATCTTCTGCCTTCCAAATGAGAGAATTCTCTTACGGGACGAAACCTCTGAAAATATGACCTTCCGAGAGTACCATCAAGCATCATCAGAAACTTGTGAAATGTAATGATAAGAGGGTACTTTTCCTGTTGAATTCCCACAAATGTATCTGGGATATCTTCGAAGTCGGCAACTTCGTCTTCATCAACATCCTCCACACGAGTGGTGATGTCTCCAGAAGAGTCTGCAGTAGCAATGCTGCAAAAGGATAGAAATGTTGAGACATAAACGGCATGAAGAAAATGTCAATTCATGTACGAAAACTCTACCATCATAACGAGTGGGATTAACACACCTTTTCATGTGAGATACCATTTTTTTAACTGCATGGCACAATTTCGGGCTGACGGTAACAAATAGCTGGTGCAATACAGGACCCTTGGGTCCTCCACCGAGCTGTTCATCAGAATCTCGCGAAGCAATGCAGTACTGCTGAAATGCTCGGTACAGCTTCATAGTTAGTATGGTTGTTTTCCCAGTGCCAGAACGGCCTAATATGAAACTGCTTCCATTATAACTTATTATCTGTCTTTCCTCGTCAGTTACCTCAAATGGCAAAGCAACAACATTTCCCTCGACATCCGAAAGCAAATGATTCACAGTACCGGTAGATAAGGAGTAGAATTTCATCAACAACAAGCTTTCACTCACTTTTGAGTTTTCAACATAAGCTCTGCACTCAGAGCTACTACTGCTTGCACCAGAGGCAGAGACTAATTCGTTGTCACTACGATTCTTGGAACGTTCTATCTCACTGGTGTCCGACCAACATAATGGCAGTTCCAAATTCCTAAATGAAAAATAAAATAACTCAATTATTCTAAGCAATGCTAGAAGTACACATGAAAGATAACAAGCAGATGGTGATGGCACGTGATCGAATAAGATATGGTGAACTCATCCAAACGTGACGTAACCTAAATAACATACCTCACAACTAATTTATCATTGCATTTGTTGATGAAATCATCGGTATACATAGTTGCTATCCTGTCAATTCGTTCCAACAATTTTGTGGTCTCCGTCATTGGCAATATGTCCCACACTTTCAAAACTTGCTTATAGATGGAGTCCTTTATCACATCAATGGAGCAGACAATATAGTATGTATCGAACTTGAACCGTTTTACTATGTAAGAAGATTTCTCGCATTTCCAGTCCACATTCACTTTCCTAGGCCGCCAGCCTTCTGCAAGCTTCACTAACAAATGTATGACCGACTTCTTTGTACTTGAGGATCTCAATTTCTGAAACGACTTTCGAAAGTTATCGCTAAACAAAACCTGGAGATATGCATAGCAGCCAGTGAGGACAACGAGAAAATTAAAGGCTACAGAATACATAGAAAACAAAAGAAACGGCTTAGCCATGTACAAGACACAAATGAATATCCGTAGGCAGCAACACATGAAGATCTGGAATATCATAAACGACTCGTACTAAAATACCATTAATGTCATCTAGTTATCTCGTAGTCGTACCTGCCACTGTAAATTTCGGAAAGTAGTACTCTGCCCACTTAAAAGATCATCCAGTTGGTCCAGATCTTTTTTAACATTTACAATAGCCGTTTCAATATCAGGTTCTTCATCAGCATTGAAGAAACATTGCCGGCCCTTGGCATCAGACACTATCGCTTCCCAAACCGAATCACTTTTACTCAACGTGCTTTCATTTCCTAATATCCATAAGCAATGACTGGAAGAAAGGTGACATTTGTTATAATTTTACTGAAACGTAAAGCAAATGCAAAAAGCGAAAAAGTATATACCCTTTTAATCCTTACCGAGCTCTAGTCAAAGCAACGTTGGTTCTTCGAGGACTACATAAGAAACCGATGGATCCACCTTTGTGAGACCTAACGGTTGAGATGATTATGATATCTTCCTCACCACCTTGGAACCCATCAATCGAACTCACCTTAACTGTAATCCTCTCAAGGTTATCACATCTGCGTGGAAGCTTATCTTGAATTGCTGCAACTTGAGCAGCATACGGAGAAATCAAACCGATACTGAGTGTTTCTCTTGAGCTAGTCCACACTGAACATGCAGTGCATGGATATCAAATTGGTATCGAAAAAAGATATGGTGATATACGAAGACGGTATCTAATAAGAATAAAATAGAGTAAGCATCAACTATGTAAGAGACTATGACATGCAGAAACTACAATGAAAAACTACGTAGGAAAAACTTTTGAAGAAAACCAAACAAGATATGTGAGCATACATTATCTTAAGATCTTCGTGCATGTAACACGACATTGATAAACTGACTTCGTAATCGGTTTTATAGCTTCTATCCGCAGTCAGAAGGAACTCGCAATACATATGAAGATGAGTGAATATTCTCCATTGATCTGTTTAGTCTAAGAGCACCTACTGTCAAACGTAAAAACGACATATACAGAAAGTATTCCCACCGGAACCAGTAACTGTATCATTAGCAACTAAGTGGCTCTTTTTTGTTTTTTCAGACCATAATAATGTAATCATCGATGCAGTCGTGACCTTTCGTGTAAGAATACCTGAATTCAAGACTATTAAATGACAAGTTAATTGGTAACAAATGAGTATAAAATAGTCCGACAAATAATGCATACCTTTGAGGAGTTTATGCACAAGCTTCACTACAACTGCAACCTCAACCATATTTCTCCTGCTGACACCCGCATCATCCAATTCCTCTCTTCCATCACGAACATTAATGAACGAATACGGGCCAAACATCTTTCCAGGTAGATAGCACCTTTCATAGCTTTTGCTCAGCACATTAGGACCATCAAATATCCGATTTTGATAGAACTTTGAATTCGGAAACCGACTAATTGATGGATGCATCCTGTACTGAATATCGAACAAATGTTTGGGATGACCCATTGAGCTTAATCTTTCAAACAAGCTTCTCCCAAAGCCAGCTTCTTCTGATAGCTGCGTATAAACAAAACAAAGCAATATCATTATTAATTAACTTTGTCTGAACAAAAAAATAGCGAGAAGCAGTACATGAAATGCAATTTAACAAACGATAACTAAACGGAGACCTTGCTGGACACTGTTGCTGGCAGTTGACACTCGTCACCGACCAAGATAGCAAGCCTCACACCTTTGATCTGTAAGGCTATGGCTGTTTCACACTCCTTAACCTGAGCTGCTTCGTCGATGACCAGTAACTGAAATGGCTCTATATCAACAGTATGCAGTTTGAATGCAGAAGAAGTGGTGCAAAAGATCAGAGAAGCTTTCTGGAAACAGAACTCTGTGGCTAAACTTCGATCAGTGACTTTTGGAAACACGAGTTCACTGAGACTAGTCTGAAGAGATCTTAGAACGAAGACACAATGGCTTCTGATGCGCTGCAAGGCTGTTGTATCGAGAAAGGATTCAGAAACAGTCATTATTCGTTGCATAAAGATAGCCTTTAGATCCTCAGACGTCATGCCACTGCCCTCAACCAAGAACTCCTCTAGAGAATCGAGAAGATTAAGAAGTTGCACCATATTTCGATATTTTCCCTCACCGATGATTCTCCTTGGTAAATGTGTGATCATTGTAAGCATACAATATCTCAGAGGTGATACTAGATTCTTAAATCGATCTCTAGCATAGTCCAAAAATGGTGTGGTTTTAGATTGCTCGTTTTCCACAGATGCTTCATGATGAGAAACACAATTTTCAAGAAAATCAAGCATGGACATAACACACTGCCTCCAGCCAGCATGCGATACTAAGATTTTCGTAAGCTGATCCACACGGTAATCTAAGAAGATCTCGTCTACATCGGAGCCAACTTCAAGACGATCTTCGCTCCCAAATAGAAGCATGTTCCCTAAAGAACATGTCAAGGTCTTCTCACTATCAGTTTCAGCTGCATTTCTCACTAATGTCGCCACACGAGAAGCCATCTCTCGAACTGCTGTATTTGTTGGAGCACAGATGACAGTCCTCACATTCATTTCTAAGAGGATGTACAACAAAATACTCAACGTTGATGTCTTGCCGGTCCCAGGTGGGCCCCATATAAGCTCAACAGAAGACCGGTGGCTGCATCGAGTTTTACGTATACATGCCAGAACAGCCTCAAGTTGTGATTCATTTAACTTGGATAGCACAGCTGATCCAAACTTCGTCTCAACTTCGCTGTAATTAATTTCAGGGCAAAAATCACAATCTTCGTCACCCTGTAGATTATACAAGATAGTTAGAACTTAAATTTTCAGAATTCCAGAAAAAAAAATGATACTTTTAGACCAGCAGAGTGGCATACCAGATCATTCCTAACCAAGACTTTCTCGATGATCTTCAGATTTTGTCGCATTTTCAGTGCTTTCCATATCCTTTTGTGAGTGGTTATGTTCGTCAAGTAAACCACGTAGAGTGACTTACAATGCTGATGACCAGCTCCAATGGTGCAAGCTGCTTTAAGTTTAAATCCAGAGGACGTGCAGCTATCGTCATTCCCATTGTCCGACATTGTTGTTACAGATGCAAAAATGTAGGTCTGTCCAATGCTCCGCAAGTGAGAAACACTTTCAGGCTTTGAATCAGAAAGCATTACGAAATCACCAGGCAATGTCCTGTAAGGCTCCTTGCCACGGTCACTTGTTCTGTTTCTCCAGTTGTCAACTTTCACATTGTACAGACATGTGGCTGGTTTCGCCTCTTTGAGAAACACCACTTCTTCGGAAGGTGCTTGTGCATCTGGCTTTGCCTCTTCGAGAGACACCACTTCAGCATAAGGTGCTTTGTAAACAGCTTCCAACGAGGAAGCAAGTGCAGCACGAGTCTCTTCTAGCAAGGGGTATACATAAGATGACAGATAACCATCCACGCTTTCGAATACTTCAGGAATCTTCTGCACCTATCATAACAAAAGGGGCATCATCTCGTAAGAAACAAGAATGCAACTACATTATCCTCTCAACTTCATCCATATACGCACGTAGGATTAATTTACTAGAGCAAGCATATACATACACAGTGCTATCCAAAGCTTAAACTTCCAAACAAGTTTAGAGAAGCATATTTCACAACATTGTCTCTCATCTTGTTTTTGATCAGTTTTGCACAACATAACATATTCATTCGAGGCGAAACACCTCCTCGTTCGATATGCCCTAGCGAATTAGCATATGAGACTTACAGAATGAAAGCAAGTTCAAAAATCTGCACAAGATGAGTATGAAAGCAAGAGAAGCACAAAAAGATTACGAAACATGTTTCATTTTTTACAACACACAAACACAGATGAGGGGATGAGGCCCAATCAAATTCACACAGAAAAGGAGAAATCTGCAGCTACAAACACACACACACACACACACACCTGGTGCTTGAACAGATCCTCATCAAGAATTTCTTCGACCGACCATGAGAAGAGCAAATCAGTAAATTCATCTTTCTGCAGTGATCGCTTACTACTTTTTGAGCAGCTCCCTTCCATTTCTTAATTCTTTTTCACTTTTCAGACACAAATTCTGCAGAATACATAAAAGGCCAACTCAGATGAGCATGAACCAAACCCCTGCTGCATGCATGAATTATTAAAAACAAAAAAAGGACTACGATTTAATTTTTCTTAGTGATTGAGGTTACCAACCTAGCTAAGAAAGGGGATAGAGAGAGAGAGAGGAATTTTGATCGTGGGGGAGAAGGCAAGTCCGCTTCAGAAAAAGGTGGAGGGTAAGGAAATGGTGGTGGAGTTTGTGTTGGGAAGTGTAATGGCGCGGGTATTTTCGATTTCCTCCATGACCAGGTTTTCTTCACCCTTGGTAGGAATAAAATTACCTTTTTTGATTTCGAAAGTATTATGTTTTTTTTTTTTTTCGAAAGTATATGTTTTTTTACTTCTTTTTTCGAAAGTAGGTGTATGTTTTTTACTTCTTTTTTGATTTCGAAAGTATGCTTTTTACTCTTGCTTTCAGCTTTCCTTTCTCCAGCTTTAGACCCTCGTTGTCTCCTCTATTTTTTTTTTTCATGTTTTTGATTTTCTTAGTCAAAATCACGTCAAAGTGAAAGTCAAATAGTAAGATAATACTGCTGCTATTTGATTAAATGTAACAGTACAGTAGCTAAAAGCATGCATATAATAAATCGTGACAGTTTACATGCAGTTATTAAAAGAAATAATTTATAGCATATCTTTTTCAAAACAAAAAATAAAAAACAACAAAACACATACTCCATTTTATAGGCCGGTCTTCTATTTTTCAATCGGAACAAATAATAGTGGGGTGTATAATGGAATAGAACGGTTATCTTCTTTTTTTTCAGGAACGTCAAACGATTATTTTGTGGATTTTAGTTTTTTTTTAATTTATATTTTACAATTAATACTCTTTCAGCTTTTTGACAAATAATATTATACCGGGACATCTATCATTTCTTGACACTTTCAATTTTTGGCATTTTAACATTGAGTAAGAGCATTAGCACCTACGTACAGCTACAAAGGTGCGCACGCCACGTGGTGCTTGCGTGACAGCGCCACGTCAGCGTGCGTACAGTGGACTATATGTGTACGCTGATGCAGTGCGACACGTGGCGTACGGCGTACGCTTCGGTGTACGTCTGCGCTTACGTGCATGGCGTGTCTCCATACGCCACGTGGCACATTTTTATTGGTTCTTTTTATTTTATTTTTACTTTTTCCTTTTCTTAAGCGTTAAGCGTTCTTTTCCTGTTCTGATTTTTCCTTTTTTTTTTTCTTTTTTTTTTTTTTTTTCCTTTTCCTTTCCCTTCCTTTTTTCTATTTAAACGTTTTCTTTTGTTTTCTTGTTTCCGATTCTTTTCTTTGTTTTCATCTTTAATTATTTCTTTTATTTAATTTTTTCAATTAATATTTAGTGTAAATTTTCGAATATGCATTATTAAAATCTCGTATTTAAATGACGAAAAAAACTAAAATAAAACAAGAATTCAATAAATAACACACTAAAATGTCCAGTCATCATATAAATTAAACATCATACACCGTACTCTACTATACTACTTTTCAGCATACGCCGTACTCAGTCCTAGTCAGCACATTTTTTATCTATCATACGCCGTACTCTCGTACTCTGCTGCATGCATGAATTATTTTTAAAAAATTAAAATATGGGCTGAAAGGAGAGATTACACCAACCTAAGAATCTCCCGTACACCATTTTTGAATGCTTGAGCAAACTTTCCAACTAGGAGAGAAGAGAGAGAGAGAGAGAGAGAAGAGAGAGAGAGAGAGAGAGAGAGGTGGAGGGATTTTGATCGTGGGGGAGAAGGAAAGTCCGGTTCAGAAAAAGGTGTTGGGGAAATGTAATGGCGCGGGTCTTTTCGATTTCCTCCATGACCAGTGAGTGGGTGATATTCTGTTTTTACCCTTGGTAGGAATAGAATTACCTCCTTTTCATTTTTTTACTTTTTTACCGTGGTAAAAACATGTTTTTTGCTCTCTTGCTTTCAGCTTCCTTTCTCCTCCATTTTTTTTTTGTGCATGTGTTTTTTATTTTCTTAGTCAAAATCACGTCAAAGTGAACGTCAAAACAGATAATACCGCTGCTATTTTATTAATGTAACATATATAGTAGCTAAAACTAAAAGCATGCATATAATATATCGTGATATAATTCAGTTTACATGCAGTTATTTGAAAGAAATAATTTATAGTATATGGTTTTCAAAAAAAAAAAAAATCGGAATAGATCTGGGTATATACTGGAATAGAACAGTTATCATTTTTTCAGGAACAACAAACGGTTATCTTATGGATTTATTTTTTATTTTTTAGTATATATATATTTTTTTTAATAAATATTCTATTCGTCCACGATTTATTGATATTAATATTATATCAAGACATTCATCATTTCTTGACTCTTACAATTTTGGACCCACAATGCATTTATTACTTTCGAACAAAATTGCGGTTCATAACAAAGAAGATAATCTATATACGTATAATGTGAATAGTGCAGTTTAGGAATCCAGAGAGGAATACCAACTTGTACAAAACAAATTCAGATATGTGCACAGGATAAAAATATACGGCCAATTTGGCTCCCAAATGGATTCAGATTAACACTGAAGATGTGTTGGGAACCCCTTGCAGTTTGATTTTGATGATGTTTTTCGAAACCACACTTAGGCATATTTTACTTGTTTAGGGTCAAGGCCGATAGATCGACCTGCTACCTGTTAGTGCAGGTCGATGCTCTCTAATGTTCAAATGCAAGTTCGATCCACCCTATAAGAGAAAGGTCGATAGATCGACCTGCCTCAATCGGATCGAACTGGCATATCCGTCTGTCTATCGACCTCCCTTCTCAAGCTTCCAGCCTGCACTGCCTTAGAAGATTTCAAGTGCTGGATTTCAATATCAAGGTCGATGCTCCGCCTTCATGGAGCTTCACGACCTGATCCTTGCCACGTGGTGTGCCAGCAAGGACGAACTTTCCCAACGGCTAGAAGTGAGTCAGCTTCCAACGGCTAGTGCCACGTCAGCCAGACTCCAACGGCTAGTTTTTCAAAACTGCCTATAAATACTTCAAGCCATATCGGATTCAAGTACGGGAAACTCAAGCTATCAACGCTAAATCCTCTGCGCAAAACCTCTCTCAAGTTCTCATCCATTCAAGTGTTCGAAATCAGATTAGTTTCCCAAACACTTGACGAAGAGAGGTTTCCGATTCCGATAAACACCACAACGACGAAGCGTTCACTGCTGCTTGTCGTTGATTCAACAACTTCTTCTTCGACCCGTTTGAAGTTAGAAAGTTGTTTGTGTTTTCGCCATTATAGAGTTAGTCAAGCTCTGTAAAAGTGAAAGATTGTTTGTACTTTTTAGTACGAAAGGTTGTAAGGGTCACGACCCAAAACTCGTGTCTAGATATTTTCAGGTTAGATTGTATCTAGAACTGATACTCAGTCAGTATAAATAAGAGAGAGGTGGATCCAAAAGAAAAGGGATTCTCAGGTCGAGTCGGCCTGACGTGGATGTAGGAGGGTTTCTCCGAACCACGCTATATCGCGGTGTCTCTCTCTCTCTCTCTCTTTATTTATCGCCCTTACATTTCATTATCTAACTGACAAGCATCAACCTGCATATCACGCATCAACCTGCTATCTACTTTCAGTCTTTAAGATTTTTCAAAGAGTAAATCAACCTCCACCATCTTCCGCATTAACAACAGTTTGATAAATCAAGCTTGATACCATACGAGCTTGATAGATCAAACTGCCTCTGATAGGTTCGAACTTGACACTCGACCTTTAGATCAACCTGATTTTATAAAAGTAAAAAACGGTTGGTTATTGGTGTATTCTCCCCCCCCCCCCCCCATACACCAATTACTCTTTCCCGGGACCAACAAGTGGTATCAGAGCAGTGGTTCTTTTGACCACTGCTTTGCATACTAAAAGTTCTTTATCAAACTTTTGGTCATTTTGAACCGATCCTTTAGAAAAATCTTTTTCATTCATACATAGCATATTATTTGCTATGGAGGCTTCTCTTCTCAGGGTATGTGAAGACTTCTCCATTCAAGGCTATGAAGACTGGAGCTTCCGAATCAAGATGTGTCTCAAGGCACATCACGTCCTTATGTGGGATATCATTGAGAATGGACCATCCCCCATTTATGCAGCGAAGATTATTGTGGACGGAACAGCCCCCGGGGAGGCTACATACGAGAAAGTCCTCAAAAATCCTCGCGATTACACAACCGAGGAAAGGAAGGAGGCTAGTCTCGATGATTATGCAAAGGGACTCATCTCCAGCACCGTGAAGGGCATCTACCTGGCCAAGATCCGAAATCTTGAAACCGCCAAAGAAATGTGGGACACCCTCCGGTCCATCAGCCTTGGTTCAGAGGAAATGAAAGAGAACAAGCTGTCCATGGCGTGCAGCAAGTTCGATGACTTCAAGATGGTTTCGGGTGAAACCATAGAAGCAATGAAAATTCGCTTCACCGAGATTATTCTCGAAGTCGCTGCAATCAACCCATACAAATATACGCAGCACGAGAAGAATCTTAAAGTTATACGTGCCCTTCCTGCAAATTGGCACGTATACGCCGCCATGCATCCAGCCCGATCGGATTTCAACTCTCTCACCACCGAAGATCTTTTCGACATTCTTGTCGGAAATGAATACGAGATGATCCGCATCCATGGATCAACACAGCCTTCCACCAGCAAGAAGGCTGATGAAAAGAACGACAAGGAGGTAGCTTTCAAGGCCGACTCAGCCTCTGCTGCTACCCCAAGCACGATTGACGAATCCATCGTCAAAAAGTTCGAGAAGATGACTCTCGACTATGCTCTCGCTGCTAGGAGAAATGAGAAGCTCCTAGGAAAGGTTGTCAAATACAAAAAGTTCTACCGTGACAACAAGCGAAACTTCTCTAACCGCAACCACGACCGCCCTGACAAAAAGGGAGAAGGTAAACCCTCAACCTACAATTCTTCTAACACACCCGAGGGTGGATGTTTTGGTTGTGGCAGGCTGGGTCACTATAAGACCGATTGTCCGGATTTGACAAAGGCCGAGAGAGACGAGCTCCGTGCAAAGCGCGATAAAAAGCTCAAGGAACAACGAGCTGCCATGCTTGCTGAAGAATCAAAGGAGGCTCATCTCTCAGACAGCCCGTCGAGTGATGACGAGGGATACATCGCTTTCGACGAAAGTGATGATGAAGAATGTTTCGTTGGAGAGCACCAACAAAACGAGGGATCTTCAAAGGTAGACCCTCAACCCATTTCACTTTCTTTTTCTGACGATGATTGTGCAGAAGGTGATGAAGACCTATCCGAGGCTGTGTCTTGGGAAGAAATCAAGAAACAGCTAGATGACTATGCCGACCTTATGGAAACACTCAAAGAGGTCGTTGAAGATAATGCTGAGCTATTGGACAAAAATGAAAAATACAAGCTAGCATTAGAAGAAAGGTTCACTCCCTATGCTGAAGAAAAAGAAAGGGAGATCGAAGCCCTAAAGTCAAAGGTTGAAGAATTGACTTTACGAGTCAAGGAGTTCGATACCAGGGAGCTCGAGAAGGACGAGTCCCTCAAGACCAAAGATGCCGAAATACACAACCTTACCTCAAAATTGGCTGACTTGGTAAATCGACACGAACTCCTCGTGAAAAAGGAAGAAAAACTTCAACTCACTTTGAGTCAGTTAAAGAAAAGCGGAAAGAAGTTAGAAGAAGTCCAATCCATGCAACGAATCCGCGCGATCACTCTGGTATTGGATTTAAGGGAAAATCCAAGGAAAGCAAGGACAAAGACTGCAAGATCACGTTCGTGAAAGCGCAGCATAAATCGAAGAGTGTTCGGAAAGCTCATCAAGCTCTCCCAGATAAGATGGTCAAGCTGAAGAATCCAGTTCGACAGCCCCAAGCCATCCTCCTAAAGCAACAAAAGAAGGAACAACCTGTTCCTCAAAAGAAAGAGAGTCGACCTGTCCAGCAACGTCGACCTGCCCTCTATCATCAAAATCAGGCTGTTCACCAAGGGCGATACCAAGGCCAGTACTATGAAAGGCCGTATCACCCCCAGTTCTTATTTCCTGCTCATCAAGGTTGTCACTGCCACTATTCTCAACAGTCAAACTTTCAAGACTGACAGTATCAACCTGGTCTTCGTGAAGAGCAGTATTATCAACCTCGTCGCCCTCGCTCAAAGAAATCCAAGGCTTCCAAACCCAAGACCGCCACTGCCTCGTCCTCAGCCTCGGATAGAAGCAGACCGGCAAAACAAATTTGGGTCCCAAAGGCCGTTCCCGCAACCGATGTAGCACCCAATCTCAAGTGGGTTGCTAAGCTTAACTAATTGCAGGTTGGAAAGTTGGATCCGTGAAGATCGCTCGGATGTTAATCAATTAAACAAACACATATCAGGCAATTTCCTAGATCCTAAAGCGGAAACAGATCTAGATTGCATACCTTGTCGGGGCAGATCCAACCGGTATAATGATATTTGGTGAAGTATTCCACGCACTAGATCTCTGCACACGAGATCTAGCTCTTCTCGTAAACCTCGAGATCTTCTAGAGTATTCCCGAGCACAGAGAATTCCGGATGGACGAAAATCTTTCTTCTCTCCTTCCCCGTAAAACCCTAGCCGCCACCTTTCGTATGTGAACCGATAATTGTCCGTGTGCGGAATCCCTAATCACCATCTATATATATAGAGGCAGATTAGGGTTAGGGTTTCTCTTACTGGGCCAGGCCTGCTTCTGTTGGGCTACACTAGGGATCTTAAGGAGGATATGGACTGGGCCTCCCAATATAATTAATAATCCAAGTATTCTCTGGGCCCGAATACTTTACTTAATTATATAAATATTATTTCACTCCACTATAGAAATAATATTGCACTGCCGTCCATCTCCCAAATTATTACGCACCGGGCTCCTTTTTGGATTATATTATTTCCCGTGTTAAAGATATCGCATGTCCATTAATTAATTAAGCTTACTGATAGCTCTATTAATTAATATCTCATTCCGAGAGTAGTACCCGCTCGACCTTATTATTATATCGGAACTTAATCCACCTGCAGGGTTTAATATAATAATCTTTGGAGCGCCTCAAGGGGACATCATCAACTCGGACTCAGCCGAGACACGATTTCTAGGATTAATATTAATTATCATATTTATAATATCATTACCCAAGATATCGAGATGCTTTGAGTTGTAATAACTCTCACTCATTGATAAATCAAAATAATAATTATCATAAATATATAATTCAATATTATATGACAAGAATTAAGAAATAATAATCGTCTGAGATTTTTGATCCTTTTATTAAATCAGTACAAAAGGATTTATCTCACCGCGATCCTGTTCAATGCAACTGGATGCATTAGTATAAGCTACTTAGCCAAGATCAGCTAATATCAAGCCTTATACTACAACCTTAACAAGTAATTTGTCCACAATTACTTAGGTTGCGAACACTATTTAAGTATATAAGAAAGTGATAATATGATCTTCCGTGTGAGCCCACACCATATTATCTATAATATATACTACAGGACGATATTTTGCATAACCATAACACGAATAAATATGCAAAAACATATGACATTATTTATTTCATAAAACAGGAAGAAGTACAATACAACTCAGCATAAAAAGTATGCTTTTCAGTATATAATCCCAACAATCTCCCACTTATACTCAAAAGCATGCTTTCAAGTATACTACTACACTAAATATCTCTCCCACTTATACTCAGTGCTGTCATGCAACGAACTCCCATGCTTCCAACATGCCTTTCGAACACCTTGATAGACAAGGCCTTCGTGAAAGGATCAGCCAGGTTATCCTCCGAAGCAATCTTTGACACCACGACCTCTCCTCTTTTCACATACTCTCGTATGAGGTGGTACTTCCTTTCAATGTGTTTACTGGCCTTATGGGTTCGTGGTTCCTTTGAATTTGCCACTGCACCAGAGTTGTCACAATAAATTGTGAACGTCTGAGGCAAATTCGGAATCACATCCAAATCCAACAAGAAGTTCCGGAGCCATACAGCCTCTTTGGCTGCTTCCAAGGCTGCCACATACTCAGCCTCCATTGTGGAGTCAGCAATGCATTTCTGCTTTACGCTCCTCCAATATATGGCTCCACCTCCCAGTGTAACACATCCTGAGGTAGACTTTCGAGAATCCCTATCTGATTTGAAATCAGAATCAGTGTATCCCAGAGGATGTAGACTGTCAAACTGAAAGACCAACATATAATCCCTAGTCCTTCTCAGGTACTTGATTATATTCTTTACAGCAGTCCAGTGTCCTCTTCCTGGGTTAGACTGATATCTGGCAACCATGCCCACAGCATAACAGATATCCGGTCTAGTGCAAAGCATAGCATACATGAGGCTTCCAACTGCCGAAGCATACGGAACTCCTTTCATGTCATCTATCTCAGCTTGTGTCTTCGGACACATATCCTTCGATAGATGGATTCCACTCTGGAGAGGGAGAGATCCTCTCTTGGAATTCTCCATGCTAAAGCGCTTTGCAACCGTATCTATATAGGTTGCTTGGGAAAGACACAGCATTCTCTTCTTACGATCTCTAAAGATCTTGATCCCAAGAATGTGTCCTGCTTCTCCCAAATCCTTCATCTTGAATTGCCTGGACAGCCACATCCGTACGTCCGATAACATATCTACGTTGTTGCCAATCAATAGAATGTCATCCACATACAGTACTAGAAACACCAAGTCGTTTCCTTCACACTTCTTATAAACACAACTCTCATATACACACTGCGTGAATCCATATGACTGGATTACTTCGTCAAACCGTGTGTTCCAAGACCTAGAAGCTTGCTTAAGTCCATAAATGGATCGCTTAAGCCTGCACGCAAGATGCTCACTTCCTTCGGCAATATAACCCTCTGGTTGGCGCATGTATATGGGTTTATCAAGACTACCATTAAGGAAAGCAGTCTTGACATCCATCTGCCAAATCTCCAGATCCATATGGGCCGCAATGGCCAAGAGAATCCGGATCGACTTAAGCATGACGACAGGCGAGAAGTTTTCATCATAATCGATACCCTCTTTCTGAGTGAAACCTTTTGCCACAAGTCTAGCTTTGAAAAATTCAATCTTTCCGTCAGGTCCTCTCTTACGTTTGTAGACCCACTTACACCCGATGGGTTTAACCCCTTCAGGAAGTTCTACAACGTCATACACATCGTTCTCATGCATGGATTCGATTTCCGAATCCATTGCAACTTGCCAAAGCTGTGCATCTTTGTCTTGGATTGCCTCTTTGTATGTCCAGGGGTCTGAGTCATCTTCACCAGGTAAGTTGTCCGAAGACTCTCCCAAACACAACCATCTTTCAGGTTGGATGATGACCCTCCCACTGCGACGAGGCATATTCTGAGGTTGTGTACTAGTGTCAACACGTGGTGCAGTTGATGGTGCTGCATCTAGTACGGGTGGTTCAGGCGGGTTTGTATCCCTCATCTCTTCTAGGATGACCTCACTCATGGGTTTGTGATTGTTCATATATTCTTCTTCCAAGAAATGAGCATTGGTGCTGACAATGATCTTTTGGTCCCTTGGACTATAGAACAATCCACCTCTCGTACCCTTGGGGTACCCTATGAACAACCGTAATTCAGTTGTCGACTCCAACTTATCAGCATCCTTGCGCAACACATGTGCAGGACAACCCCAGATCCGAATGTGTTCAAGGTTAGCCTTTCGGCCTGACCACAACTCCAAGGGTGTTTTAGGTACTGATTTGGAGGGAACTAGAATATATGCCGCTGTTTCTAAGGCATAGCCCCAAAGCGAAGTAGGTAGCTCATAATAGCTCATCATCGACCGAATCATGTTCAGTAGGATTCGGTTCCTGCGTTCTGCAACACCATTCTGCTGTGGTGTTCCTGGCGCAGTAAGCTGGGATGTAATCCCGGCTTGTGACATGTATTCCAAGAATTCAGCGCTAAGGTATTCTCCACCTCGATCAGATCGAATGGATTTGATGGATTGATTATGCTGATTCTCAACTTCTGCCTTAAATGCTTTGAATTTATCAAAGGATTCAGACTTCCGTTTCATCAGATAAACGTATCCAAATCTTGAGTGATCATCAATAAAAGTGATGAAATACTCAAAACCACCTTTAGCCTGAATAGACATTGGACCACACACATCCGTATGAATCAAGTCCAACACATTCTCTGATCTGTTGCCCTTGGATTTGAAAATCCTTTTCGTCATCTTACCCTCTAAGCAGGATTCGCAAGTTGGTATCGGTTCTATTTGGAGTTTATCCAAGGGACCGTCTTTCACCAAACCTTTGAATTCGCTTGAGATTAATATGACCAAGCCTCAGATGCCAGAGAAGTGTTTGATTCACATCTGAAGAAACTTTACGTTTCTTTGAACTCGATGATGTGCTGTAAATAGCAGGTACAGTACAGTTAATGGTATAGAGATTGTTAGACATAATACCCGAACAAATGACATCATTGTTACGAAAAATAGTAACGTCATTCAAACTGAAAGTAACCGAATATCCATCCAAATACAATTTGGAAACCGAAATAAGGTTCCTTTTAAAACCAGGTACTAACAAAACGTCTCTCAAAACCAATGTTTTATCCAAAAACGGTAAACTGACAACTCCCACTGCAGAAACCGCCACGTGCGTAGCATTCCCCATGGTGACGGTGATCTCCCTTGCATTAAGTCTTCGGGTTTGTGAGAACCCCTGCAAGTCAAAATATACATGATCAGTGGCTCCCGTATCTACAACCCAAGTATGTGTAGAACGAGCCGCTAAACAAGCTTCGACTACTAATGCACAAGATTTACCTTTAGGATTGCCTCTTAACTGAGGACAAACCGCCTTGTAATGTCCCTTCTCTCCACAACGGTAACACTTCCCCTTAGGCTTCTTTATCCCTTCCTGAGGTCCTCCCACTCTTTGACTTGCTCGATTTTGAGCTTGGCCAACCTGTTTATTCTTCTTCTTAATTCTGCCTTTCGGCTTAGAAGGTTCAGAAACAGTGGTCACATGTACCTGAGGTTCAACCCGAAGAACTTCCTCAGCTTGCACAAGCTCATTGAGTAATTCGGATAACGTGTACAACTTTTGATTCATGTTGTAGTTCATCCGAAACTGATCAAAGGATCTGGGGAGAGACTCAATAATAATATCGACCTGGGTTTCCCCATCGATCTCAGCACCAAGGACCTCAAGTTCATTGAGATGACCGATCATCTTTAGAACATGTTCCTTAACAGAATCACCATTCCCCATGCGCATAGTCATAATAGCTCTCATGGCTTTCTGACGCGCTTGGCGACCATGGTGCCCGACCATTTCCGTAAGGCTATAGATCATATCAGCTGCAGTTCGGACATGTTGATGTTGATGCTGTAAAATGCTTGACATAGAAGCCAGTATATAGCATTTTGCCATCTCATCAGCCCTTTTCCAGCTGGTATAAGCCTCACGCTGTTCTGGCGTGGATTCATCAGTAGGTTCAGGGGGGCAAGCCTGAATGAGGACATGTTTGTGTCCGTCAGCAGTAAGAACAATATCCAAGTTTCTTTTCCAATCAATATAATTGGAACCCTCGAGTTTATTCTCTTTGAGAATCGTAGCAAGCGGATTAAGAGACATAGTGAAGCTGAAATAAATAAATAAATATCACATAAACAGTCATATAAAAATTTTGAAGCAGATTATATTGATAAGCCTTGAAACAATATAAAAAGCATCCCCCAACACCTTAAGTTCTTACATATAAGCCACTATAGGTGGATAGTACATATAATACCTTAAGTAGATCTTAAAATCTTTAACTTATTATCCAATCAACCTTAGCCTTCTGATTGATAAGTTAATAGTTGGTCCTCCTAGCCATGCAAAATAATTAATTACCTTTCCTATAGGGAAATAATTAATTAAGTCGCATCTAAGTGAATACCATAATTTAATATTTCCAAAAATGATTTCTATAAAGAGTAACTCTACCAGAAGGAGCAGTTACCTAAATAAAACATTTTTCCAATATTATCAACTTGATTTAACCAATGAATACTATAATCAGTGTCTCCTATAGGGAGGAAGACTCATTGTCAACGCGAACACTAATTATTTCATTTTAAATCAAATTATCTTATATGAAGTCTAAACCAATGAAATCCATAATCAGCATCTCCTATAGGGAGGAAGACTCATCGTCAACGCGAATGCTAATTACTTCATTATTTTAAACCAATTATGGAGGCTAGAATTATCATAGTTTTTCGAACTTAATCGAAAAATAACGATAATTTTCTCACACTTAGTAATTTTTATCAAGGTTTTTACCATTTTCAAGCATAGCACATAAACAATTATCGCGAATAATTAAACAACATGCCATCCATCACATCGAAATAAAATAACCATGGAAATAAAATAAATTATCCAATCATCATGGTCTTCATTTATCTTCGAACGAGCTTGAAAATCTTGATTCTTCAAGTAACGGGCTGATCTTCACGAGAAAACGGGCCCATTAATTGGCCCGTAGGGTTTCGGCCCGTTAGGGTTTGGAGAGAACCCTAACCGCAAACCCTAGCCACCAAAACCGCCGCTGCCGTCGCCTCTACCGCTGCTGCCGCCGAGCCGCCGCTGCATGGAGCTGGAGGGGACCTTGTTGGAGGTCTCCCACTGGACGCCACCACCGTCGGTCGCCGGAGAGACAAGGAGCAGCAGCAAAAACGCCACCGCCGCCGCTGCACAGTCGCTGCGCGACTGCCGCGAAAGCAGCAGCTGCCGCCTCCTTTCCCCCGCCTTCCACGCCGCCGTCTAACGCCAGGGAGTCGCTAGCGTTCAGGGAGAACGCCGGCCAGTAGCTGTGCGCGAGTAGCAGTCTCCGCGAGTCGCTAGGGTTGCGAGAACCCTAGCTCGCGCTGCCGCCGGGCAGCAGCGTCTCCGCCGCCGCCGTTGTGCTGTGCTGCCGCTGCTCCCTCCTCCGATTTGCTCCCGTCGTCGAGGGGGTCGAGCAGTGGCTCCCACCGGTGAGGCCGAGCAGCAACAGCCGCGTAGGGCAGAACCCTAGCGAGTTGCGCCCGCCGCCGTCGAGCCGCCTCGATTTCCGACGTGTTCTTCGACACCTCTCCTCCGGAATTGATCGGTTACATAGATAGGAATTTTACATCGAATTTACATGGAAAAACGAAAAAATAAAACCTAATCTAACACGATCAACCCTCGTGTTTTACAAACGCGGCCACAAACAGACCGATTTTAATACATAATTAAAACCGAAAAACATTCATATTAACCATGACAATTGGATCTCTGCAAACACACAAAATTCGCATCCAATACAATAATATGAAACATATATTTTGATTAATCAATTAACAGAGCCGAGTTGGCTCTGATACCAATTGTTGGATCCGTGAAGATCGCTCGGATGTTAATCGATTAAACAAACACGTATCATGCAATTTCCTAGATCCTAAAGCGGAAACAGATCTAGATTACATACCTTGTCGGGGCAGATCCAGCCGGTATAATGATATTTGGTGAAGTATTCCACGCACTAGATCTCTGCACACGAGATCTAGCTCTTCTCGTAAACCTCGAGATCTTCTAGAGTATTCCCGAGCACAGAGAAGAATTCCGGATGGACGGAAATCTTTCTTCTCTCCTTCCCCGTAAAACCCTAGCCGCCACCTTTCGTATGTGAACCGATAATTGTCCGTGTGCGGAATCCCTAATCACCATCTATATATATAGAGGCAGATTAGGGTTAGGGTTTCTCTTACTGGGCCAGGCCTGCTTCTGTTGGGCTACACTAGGGATCTTAAGGAGGATATGGACTGGGCCTCCCAATATAATTAATAATCCAAGTATTCTCTGGGCCCGAATACTTTACTTAATTATATAAATATTATTTCACTCCACTATAGAAATAATATTGCACTGCCGTCCATCTCCCAAATTATTACGCACCGGGCTCCTTTTTGGATTATATTATTTCCCGTGTTAAAGATATCGCATGTCCATTAATTAATTAAGCTTACTGATAGCTCTATTAATTAATATCTCATTCCGAGAGTAGTACCCGCTCGACCTTATTATTATATCGGAACTTAATCCACCTGCAGGGTTTAATATAATAATCTTTGGAGCGCCTCAAGGGGACATCATCAACTCGGACTCAGCCGAGACACGATTTCTAGGATTAATATTAATTATCATATTTATAATATCATTACCCAAGATATCGAGATGCTTTGAGTTGTAATAACTCTCACTCATTGATAAATCAAAGTAATAATTATCATAAATATATAATTCAATATTATATGACAAGAATTAAGAAATAATAATCGTCTGAGATTTTTGATCCTTTTATTAAATCAGTACAAAAGGATTTATCTCACCGCGATCCTGTTCAATGCAACTGGATGCATTAGTATAAGCTACTTAGCCAAGATCAGCTAATATCAAGCCTTATACTACAACCTTAACAAGTAATTTGTCCACAATTACTTAGGTTGCGAACACTATTTATGTATATAAGAAAGTGATAATATGATCTTTCGTGTGAGCCCACACCATATTATCTATAATATATACTACAGGACGATATTTTGCATAACCATAACACGAATAAATATGCAAAAACATATGACATTATTTATTTCATAAAACAGGAAGAAGTACAATACAACTCAGCATAAAAAGTATGCTTTTCAGTATATAATCCAAACAGGAAAGGCTCAAAGAAGGAGCCAAGCAGCTCGTGGAGCTGTATGGATCATTGATAGTGGATGCTCAAAGCACATGATGTGTGACAAAACGCTACTATCAAACTATCAAGAACGAGAAGGGCCACTTGTAACCTTTGGAGGAAATTCGAAGGGACTTACGAGAGGCCAGGGCGATCTAAGTGTTGGTTAAACAACTATTTCTAATGTCTCGTATGTTGAAGGTCTAAATCATAACATATTCTCTGTGTCGCAATTCTGCTCGAGTGGTAAACGAGTAGAATTCACTGCTAATAAATGTCTCGTGAAAAATGAGGAAGGAGAAATACTTCTTACCAGAATTTTGCATGATAGACTCTACATTGTTCAATGGAATGATTGGATAGAGACCTGCCTGGTCACAAAGGCTGATTCCGAGACAAGTTGGCTGTGGCACAAGAGGTTGAGTCACCTGAACTTCAAGGCCATCAACAAGCCCGCACGCAACAAGCTGGTTAACGACCTGCCAGATCAAGTCTTCGATCGTGATCACATCTGCAAAGCCTGTCAAGCTGGAAAGCAAACAAGATCATCCTTTCCAAGTGTGACGGCACAAGCCTCAAATCGAATTCTTGAGCTTCTCCATCTCGACCTCTTTGGTCCAGTCACTCCCTTGAGTATAAACGGTAGAAAATACGCTCTCGTTATTATAGATGATTATTCTAGATTTACGTGGGTTATTTTGATGTACAAAAAGAAGGAGACATTGGAGAAGCTACCTGCGTTGCTGAGCAAACTGTGCAATCAAAAGGAGAAATCCATCATCTCCATTCGATCAGATCGAGGCACCGAATTTATCAATGCTATGATCGAAGAATATTGCACAAAGAGTGGAATTCATCATCAAACCTCAGCAGCTCGTACACCTCAACAAAACGGCGTAGTGGAACGCCGTAACAGGTCGCTGAAGGAAGCAGCTCGTACCATGTTGGATGAAACCAACCTTCCAAAGAAGTTTTGGGCAGAGGCCGTTAACACTGCCTGCTATACCCAAAACAGGTCAATCATCACTACCCGACATGGAAAGACTCCATACGAGCTGTGAACAACAAACTCCCCAGGTTAAAGTATTTTAAAACTTTTGGGTGCTTGTGTTACATTCATAACAATGGGAAATCCCAATTAAATACTTTTGATAGCAAGGCCGATCCAGGAGTATTTTTAGGATACTCGGAGGTTAGCAAAGCTTATAGAGTCTTTAATAAGAAAACCCTAGTTGTGGAGGTAACACCTCATGTTGTATTTGATGAATCTACTTGTCTGTACAGAGAGTTAAGTACATGTCAAGATCAGTCCGCTGCTAATAGGCCGTCTAACTCCCCCATTGACGTCCTGCTAGTGTGGACCCCAAATGATTTGGAGGAAGATGATCAATCTGATCCAAAGGTCACACAGCAAGGGGGAAGTGATGCAAATGATACTTCGAGCTGTAATACATCAGCCGGACCTAACCAGGCTGATCCCCCTCTCTCAGTCCCCCAGACTGATGCTGTTCACGACCTTACATCCCAAATCGAGCAGCTCGATAGCACTATGGAGTAGCTCAACATCCAGGCCGAACAGCAGCCTGATCAACAGCCTGATCAACAGCCCGAGCAACAGCACGTGCCCACTGATCAACCTTCAACTCACCCGGAGTTTGACGAACCCATTAATGAGCCTGATCCAATCATTTCAAACAAAGAAAGAGCTCGACGCAGACGTTGGATCGATGCTCATCCAAGAGAGCTCATTGTTGGGAACCCAAACCAAGGAGTGCGAGCGAGAAGGACGATTGGTGAAAGCGCACTTTTAAGTTGCTATCTCTCTCGCATAGAACCCAAAGATGCCATTGAAGCTCTTCGAGATGCTGAGTGGATTCAAGCCATGCAAGAAGAACTCAATGAATTCAAAAGAAATGAAGTATGGTCTCTAGTTGATCGTCCTTATCATCAGGGCGTCATTGGAGTCAAATGGGTTTACAAGAACAAGAGAGATGAATCTGGAGAAGTTGTCAGAAATAAAGCCCGATTGGTAGCAAAGGGTTACTGTCAACAAGAAGGAATCGATTATGATGAGACGTTTGCCCCCGTTGCAAGATTAGAAGCTATAAGGCTGTTTCTAGCTTATGCCGCTCATCAACGATTCAAAGTCTACCAAATGGATGTTAAAAGTGCGTTCCTCAATGGCATTCTCGAAGAGGAAGTCTATGTGGAACAGCCTCCAGGATTCGAGGAGGGTGATTCAAGCAAAGTCTGCAAACTGCACAAGGCCGTATACGGACTTAAGCAAGCTCCTTGAGCTTGGTATGAGATGCTATCATCCTTTCTCATCGAATCTGGATTCAAGCGTGGTTCAGTCGACAAAACGCTATTCACTATCAAAGTGAATGAACATATCCTTTTAGTACAAATTTATGTTGATGATATCATTTTTGGATCTAAATCTCCCATTTTGTGCGAAAAATTTGGTAACCTCATGACAGAAAAATATAAAATGTCTATGATGGGGGAAATGAATTTCTTTCTAGGGTTGCAGGTCAAGCAGTCCGATGAAGGAATCTTCATTAGCCAAACAAAATACGCACACGAGCTGGTTGACAAGTTTGGTGTCAAAGACAGCAAGCCTGTCAAAATACCGATGCTCTCTGGTGGGAAGATCGACCCGGATCCCGAAGGAAAACCTGCCAACATAACACAGTACAGGGGTATAATTGGTTCATTACTTTATCTAACTGCTAGTCGACCTGACATCACTTTTGCAGTTGGAGTGTGTGCTCGATTTCAAGCTAATCCGAAGGAATCCCACTTGGAAGCAGCAAAGAAAATTCTTCGTTACATCAAAGGAACCACAAATTTAGGTCTTTGGTATCCTTGTGATGATAATTTGCAGCTTACAGGTTATTCAGATTCTGATCATGCAGGGTGCAAGCTCGATAGGAAATATACCTCGGGTACTTGCCATTTTCTCGGAAACAAGCTGATATCATGGTTTTCAAAGAAGCAAACTTCAGTAGCCACCTCCACCACAGAGGCCGAGTACATGGCCGCAGGGAGTTGTTGTGCACAAATCTTGTGGATAAAACAACAACTCAAAGATTATGAAGTTGAAGTCAGTGAAGTGCCTATATTCTGCGACAGCTCGAGTGCTATTGCTATTACTCAAAACCCAGTTCTTCACTCAAGATGCAAACACGTGGATATTCGACATCACTTTATTCGTGATCACGTGGAAAAGAAGAACGTGGTTATTGAGAAGATACACACTGATATTCAACGAGCTGATATTCTAACCAAACCCCTAGCCGAAGAAAGATTCAAAATGCTATGTGGAAAGCTAAGGTTATTGAATGTTGAGTCATCAGGCCGATCGTAAGCCTACAGGCCGTCATTTCCTCAACAGCCTGCCACCTCCTTCAAAAGTTTGTTCGGGACCAACAATCGGGACGAACAGGCCGATATTAAGGGGGAACAGGCCGTCAACTACTCAACAGGCCGTTACCATTTGAACAGGGAGTTACTATTTGAACAGGTCGTTTGTCAGGCCGTTACCTTCAAACAGGCCGAACGCGACAACGTTGAAGTGCAGATCGATGAGTCCGCCGTCGCCTCGTATCCCTTCCTACAGGCCGATTCAAATGACAAACCGTTCTCGATCAACAGGCCGTGTCTATCAACAGGCCGTGTCCATCAACAGGCCGTTGACTATTCAACAAATCGACCTGTGTTCCTCAATCGAGAGGGAACACTTGCCCAAAATGAACCATCATTTGAGGGGGAACAAAGGCCGATGAATAACAGGCCGATATCATAAGTCCAGGCTGTCTCACCTCGCCAGGCCGATATCACAAGTCCAGGCCGATCATTTCGACAGGCCGTTCACTGCCACAAGGCCGATATCATCAGGCCGATATCAACCTTAATGCAACTGCATTTATGAAGGAAGAATCAAAAGGACAGTATCACCCTTTTGTCTTATAACTTCTTTAATACGCATTGAATTCTTCATTTACTATGGATATTTATTTCTCAATGCTTTACATTATTTAAGGGTCTGCTAATTTGCAGAAAATAAGGAAAAAGGGAGTAATGATTACCATTTTTTGTAAAACATCTAGTCAAGTGTCCAATATTGACACATTGACCAATGTTGCATTTAATTCCCTGCCACTTTTCTGAAAAAGCGCCATATTTCGCACGTTTCCTTACCTCACACGCGGATGTGAACCGTTTCACATTCCACGCGCTTTAATCGTGTGGACGTGGGTGAGAGGGAAAGCTTTAACCCTTTCATATTCGAACGATCTCAACCGTTTGAATTTTCTATATATGTCATACAGTTTCTTCAAAAACATTCTTACCTTCTTCATTCTTCTCTGCAAAACCTAGTTTTCATACTCTGCAAAAACCAATCTGCCGCCGTCGTGTTCTTCGTTGTTCTACTTTCTCTCTATCTGTATCAAATCACACGTCGTGGTTTGTGCTCCTTTCACCGATTCAGTTTAAGTTTTCTTTCAAGTTCTTCACTGTTATTCTAATCTTTCTCGAAAAACTGCAGGAAAATCAACAATGGCAGCAAAATCAACCTCTGGTCGAAAGGAAATGCAGTGGTCAGAAATTGAGGAATTCTTGATGGCTCGCATCAAGTTCGAGCCCTACATGGTGCGCGAAAACTTCGGTTTTCGCGATCTTGATTCCATGTTCGCCCTGGTGGAGACATGCTTTCCCATCAGATTATCTCCACCCGGCCGGCGAAGAGTCTTCCCAAAATTGTATCTGCCTTCTTCTACAACTGGAACGAGGGTGATTCCGTGTCTTCCCACACTGTCTCCCTCGGAACCCAGAAGGCCATGATCACCATCAACGTTCTTGACGCCGTGAAAGCCGCTTTCGGTATTGGGGAAGGAGGAACGATGCAGCTCTCAGAAATCTCTCGGGATCAACTGCAGCAGGTTGCAGACCGAGTATTGATTGAGCAAAGGCAGTATGTGCCTGTTTCCTTCAAGAGGAACGAGCTCCGTCCCAAATACCGCCTCTTGACGGACTTCGTGCAGAAGTGCTTCATAGGGCACATCGGGAATTACGACCAGGTCACCCCATTCAAGTTTCAGATTTTGACGGCCGTAATCCTCGACCTGCCCATTAGTTGGGCAAAGTTAATGGTCTCCCTGCTCTGGGAAGAAGCAAGGCAGATCGTCTGCGAGACAGAGGGAGAGGCCGTAGTGAAAGTGTCTCTCCACAACGAGAAAAGGCCGATTCGCCTTGGGTCGAAGGTCACCTGCATTATCATTTCCCACTTCAAAAATAGGAAATGGTCCAATGAGCCGGCCTTCCCCCCTCTGTTTATTCCAAAAGATCTCCACCAACTGGAGATGGCGATTGGAGTGGCGCCGCAGATTTATTACAACTCCCCAGACAATGTCAGGGCGCACCTCGCCAAGACCGGCGAATCCAAGGTCGGTTGGAGGATTCCAGATCGACCCGTTCAAAAGAAGAGGAAGGCCGATGTCGACCAGGTTCCCTCTCGCCCTGCCAAGAAGTCTCAACCTGTGAAGAAGACTCCTCCACGGAGGACGCAGTCGGCCTCCGGTGATCCACCCAGGCCGCTTCACAGGATTCTCCCCGTGCAGCTCGAGGAATCTGCACCTCACAGGGAGCCATCACCCTCTCCATCGCCCTCTCATTCAGCCGAACGGACTCCATCTCCAGTCCGTTCCACCGCCGAGCCGTCCGCCTCGCAGCAACGCCCTGCATCTTATCAGCAGGTCGTTGCTCCCTCACCTGTGAGGTACCCCCCAGTCCAACGAGCTGGATCTGTAGAGATCCAGGATCTCACTGCTGAAGATTCTCAGTCTTCCCCCCTTCGGGATGTGCCCGTGGAGGAGGACGTCGTGCTGCCGATCCAGCCATTCTCTGGGCAGCCGATGTCTGCTGCTCACTCCCAGGTGGCCTCCATAAAGGCCGAGGCCAGACTGAAGGTCATCGACCTGATGCCGGGGATAGCTCAACTCCCAAAGTCCCTCGACCTTGCTACTCGCCTCCAGTTCTATCTGGTTTGTAAGTCGAGTTATTATTACGTCTTTGAGGCCTTGCTACAGGTCGTTACTCTCGACGACCTGAAGGTCGAGGAGTTGGCGCTGGAAGCGGACTTTGGCTTCTACAGTGTGGAGGATGCGGCTTCAAATTTTCAATCTTTAGTGCTGCGCCGCATGAAGGTCGAGGCCAAGATTCTGGGCATCGACCTTCGCCCTCTCTACACGCACTCTCGTGCTCTCTACAACTCCGCCGCCGATGTTGGAGACGAGTTTGAGATGATTCAAACTCCGGAGCAATCGCCACCCAGGAATGAGGGTGGTGATCAGCTTCTTGAAGCTGCTGCTCCTTCTTCCCAAATTTCAAAGGCTGATGTGGAGGTGGTGCTCGATACAATTTCTGCCAAGCTTGAGTCCATCATCACCAGCCTTCCCGAGCAAATCAAGCAGGCCGTAGCTGAGGCCCGGGTCGATATTGTTAAAGATGCCAAGATCCAGGCCGATGAAGCTGCCAGGGAGCGTGTCACGGACTTTGCCGTGAAGTTATTGAAGGAATATACTGACAAGCTCCTGCCGGGCCAGCTCGAGGAACTAAACATGGCGTCCCGCGACCAGATCGGGGAAGTGTTGGAGGACTTGGCCAAGGTCGATGAGCGAGTAACCAATCTGACTTCTTCAATCACTAACTCGGCATCGACCTCCAACACGCAAATCAACGCCATTCACGGCACCATCTCTTCCCTTCTCAATGGCCAACAGGAGTTGAGGGATGCCGTGACCAAGCTGCAGGAGGAGGATGCGACTCTTCTTTCCCTCATCAAAGCCCTTTCTGATGATGTCGAAAAGGGGGAAGAAGATAGAGCCGCCGCCGCCGCCAGGAAGAAGAACACCTCCAAATCCAAAACTCCTTCAACTTCCGTGGCTCCTCCTCCTCCTCCTCAAAAGAAGCCTGCTTCCCAGGCCGTCTCCTCCAAGGACGTCGCCTCCCAGGCCGATCCCATTGCTGCTGCCGCCGCTGCCGAGGCCGCCGCTGCCAAAGCTCGATTGGCAAAGCAGGCCGAGCTAATAACTGCCATGCATCTAGCTGGTGCGACACCAGAGCAGGCCGTGGATCCTGAAGAGCAGCGGCGCTTCATTGCCAAGCGCCGGGCTGAGGAAGAAAGGAGGAAGAGGGAGAAGGATTGGATCAGCCAGTCCTCCCTCGTTTTGAATGCTGGAGTCCAGCAGCAGGCCGTCGAGTGGCTCGACGAAAGGCAGAACAACCTGCTGCGGGAGCTCAACAGTTGCTTCATCCTCCTTCACTACTGGATCCAGGACCCCTCCCTTCCTGCCGACGCCGATGACGCCTATGCAGCTTACATGCTCAAATTCCCTTACCAAGACTTCATTGGTGAGCTTCGGAAGAAAGCTGCAGAGGCCGGTGTGATGATAAGGGCCCCAGCAAAGCAATATTTTACGCCCTTGCTTCTTGGTGATTCGGGGTACTTAGATTACTCCCGAGTCGACCAATACAACGCACAGACCGCCATCGGCCTGAATGTCAACGTGTCAAATTCCGATCCCGCCTTTCGCCGAATCAGGGATGGAATTTACGCAAGTATGCAGTCGAAGTCGAGGGAGCAGGTCCAGGAAGAACGAGTGGCAGCTCGTTCCCAGCAGAAGCGGCAGATAGATAGATGTTTTTGTACATTTTCTGTATTCATTTAAGTTCATAGCACAATTTGTAATTTCCAAATGTAAAGTACGCTATCGAGCTGAATGAAGCAAAAATCATCTTTCGACCTGACGACAATATCTCTTTGTCCAGGCATCTGCCTTTACTGCTTTATTTACTTTGTTTTACTATCTACCTCTTATATTTCCTTATCGACCTTTATGGTCAATCGATCTTTTAATCGTTTTATATCTTAGGAAATATTTGTAAAGTGTATGGTTTCGACATCATCAAAAGGGGGGAAATTGTTGGGAACCCCTTGCAGTTTGATTTTGATGATGTTTTTCGAAACCACACTTACGCATATTTTACTTGTTTAGGGTCAAGGCCGATAGATCGACCTGCTACCTGTTAGTGCAGGTCGATGCTCTCTAATGTTCAAATGCAAGTTCGATCCACCCTGTAAGAGAAAGGTCGATAGATCGACCTGCCTCATTCGGATCGAACTGGCATATCCGCCTGTCTATCGACCTCCCTTCTCAAGCTTCCAGCCTGCACTGCCTTAGAAGATTTCAAGTGCTGGATTTCAATATCAAGGTCGATGCTCCGCCTTCATGGAGCTTCACGACCTGATCCTTGCCACGTGGTGTGCCAACAAGGACGAACTTTCCCAACGGCTAGAAGTGAGTCAGCTTCCAACGGCTAGTGCCACGTCAGCCAGACTCCAACGGCTAGTTTTTCAAAACTGCCTATAAATACTTCAAGCCATATCGGATTCAAGTACGGGAAACTCAAGCTATCAACGCTAAAATCTCTGCCCAAAACCTCTCTCAAGTTCTCATCCATTCAAGTGTTCGAAATCAGATTAGTTTCCCAAACACTTGACGAAGAGAGGTTTCCGATTCCGATAAACACCACAACGACGAAGCGTTCACTGCTGCTTGTCGTTGATTCAACAACTTCTTCTTCGACCCGTTTGAAGTTAGAAAGTTGTTTGTGTTTTCGCCATTATAGAGTTAGTCAAGCTCTGTAAAAGTGAAAGGTTGTTTGTACTTTTTAGTACGAAAGGTTGTAAGGGTCACGACCCAAAACTCGTGTCTAGATATTTTCAGGTTAGATTGTATCTAGAACTGATACTCAGTCAGTATAAATAAGAGAGAGGTGGATCCAAAAGAAAAGGGATTCTCAGGTCGAGTCGGCCTGACGTGGATGTAGGAGGGTTTCTCCGAACCACGCTATATCGCGGTGTCTCTCTCTCTCTCTCTTTATTTATCGCCCTTACATTTCATTATCTAACTGACAAGCATCAACCTGCATATCACGCATCAACCTGCTATCTACTTTCAGCCTTTAAGATTTTTCAAAGAGTAAATCAACCTCCACCATCTTCCGCATTAACAACAGTTTGATAAATCAAGCTTGATACCATACGAGCTTGATAGATCAAACTGCCTCTGATAGGTTCGAACTTGACACTCGACCTTTAGATCAACCTGATTTTATAAAAGTCAATAACCGTTGGTTATTGGTGTATTCCCCCCCCCCCCCCCCCCATACACCAATTACTCTTTCCCGGGACCAACAAGATGCTTCAGTTAAATCTAATTTCACCCAAAAATTTCCTTGGGCAAAACATTCTTCATCAGTTTGAGAAGATAATCATCCTCTCTGACGGTCCTTGCAATTGATCGATTAGCATCGAAGAAGTAGCAGGATCTCCTGCAAATTTCCTTCGATGCATTGCTTCCCAGAATGGTATATATTGCCTGAGAACCTTGTCCTTCCTTAGCAAACTTTGGACGATGACATTGTACATCACGTTATTCGGTGCACAACCATGGCCCTTCATTTCTCGAAGCAAACGTTTTGCCTTCTCCACGTCATATTCCTCACATACTGAACCAATGATCATCGTATATAATCGGACATTAGGTTGCAAAACTTTATAAGGAAGGTGATTGAAAAGATCTCTCGCGACACATCGTGTTTTCCTATTTTGCACAAACCGCTGACGATAGCACTGTATATGACTACATCAAGATTAACCCCTTCCCTTCAATCGTGCGTAGTAACGATAGAGCTCATCAATCTCTCTGTCCTGCACAAGCCATCCAACAACCTAGCATATAAGTATATACGTCATGGCTTGCACCTTCGAGCTACCATATCCTCGATAAGCTTCCATCCCTATATTATGGTACTATAAGTACACGTATTATGCTCCAGACCATTGGAAAGAACTTCGAGAAAAAGAAGCTAAGCTGCATCGATTCTCCCTTGTAGTATCCATTTATTAAGCTATTATAGCTGATAATATTAGGCTCAAGGCCCCTCTCGATCATGGAATCAAGCACTTGTTTACAGTGGCGGAGGGGAAAAAATTGAATGGAGGGTGCTAAAATCAATCATTTTTAGATTTAAAGGGTAAAAAAATGGGAAAAAAATTTCTAAAAAATTTTGTAGGGTAAAAAACACCATTTTTAGGGGAAGGGGGGTGCTTGAGCTCACTCCAGCTCCCCCTTGTCTCCGCCCCTGCTTGTTTATATACAAGTGAAATTTTCCGAATTCAGAGCACAAAGTGGCCTTATCCAAAACGGGTTCGCTCTTCATAAATTCATCATATGACCATGCTACAATATATTTACATTAGTAATTAATACATGCTTTTAAAAATCATGTTTTATTACTACTACCAAAAAAATAATAATAATAAAAAAATCAAGTTTTATTGTAATACCCCGACTTTCGTAATATATATATATATATATATATATATATATATATATATATATATATATATTGCAAGGAAATTCGAAACTTTTATAGTTTCATAAGAAAGGAAGAATTACTTAGTTGATTTATGTGAGGTTGCAATTTTATTAGCAAATTAGAGATAATATATTATCTCTCGTAATATTTAAATCACGTAAAACGATAATCGAACTTTCGTATTTTATTACGATTGTTATAAAGGCTAAAACGATTAATTATAAATCTATAATTAAATCGTAATGTATATGGGCCGAGGTAATATTTAAAAGTCACTGGGCCGAACCCATTATGTATACCATATAATAAAATGGTAGCCCAAAACATTTATTACCGAGAGGCCCAACTAAAGGCCCTATTACATTGATAATTATATTATCGACATTAAAAGAAAAGGGAAAATTACACCTTATATCCCAAACTATCACTCAAATAACAAAAATATCCTAAACTATTGATAATTAAAATAAAACACATGAACTATTATAAAGATAACAAATATACCCCGTTAGCAATTTTGGGGCCGGAAATCTGACATGTCTCGCCGGGCTTCCACCTTGGAATATCAACATTAATTTTTCTAATTTTTTAAAAATAACACGTCAATAAAAAAGTCCACCTCACCACCATCTTCTTCCGCCTTCATCCACATCCACCTGCCCACCACCACCGTTACGAGTGCTACACCCCTCCTGGCTGCCCCCAATACAATAAAAGTTCTTGTCACCATTTCCGTTCAGTTAAATCAAAAACATCTAACAAAATTCATTCAAAAAAATTAAATTAAATTACATTGTCAACCCTTGGACGAGAAGACATCAATTATGGAGTACAAGGAATATTTCTCATTTTTTCAATTTATTCGCATATATCCAACATCTAAGGAAAAATATCGCCTGCAGCACATGAAATCCTCACGAATTCCGTTTCAACAAATTTTAAGAACTCCTTCACGTTACCGATTATTGGAAATAAGATTGACGGTTTGCAAATTTTGAAATTAGGGCACAAGAAAACGAGACATCATCCACCCAGGTCAAATCCCTCGTTGGATGCTCGGCCCCTTAGAAAACATCGTAATAGATAATGAATGAGAGGGGGGCTATGGCGGTGGAGTGGAGCAAGAAGCTTACCTTGGGCTGGGGCGAGGAGCCGAGGACGACGAGAGAAAGGGGATTAATGTGTTGCACACTTTCTCTCTCTATAAGTATGATGAGGTGTCATTTTAAAAATTAGAAAAAATTAATGTTGATATTCCAAGGTGGAAGCCCGGCGAGACATGTCAGATTTCCGGCCCCAAAATCGCTAACGGGGTATATTTGTTATCTTTACAATAGTTCATGTGTTTTATTTTAATTATTAATAGTTTAGGATATTTTTGTTATTTGAGTGATAGTTTGGGATATAAAGTGTAATTTTCCCAAAAGAAAATGGATAAAGAAAAGAAAAGATTTAAAGCACAGCAGCCAGAGAACGCGTTTGCAGCAGAGGGAAATCCCATCAAATCTGAATTTACACCCCAGACATTTAAGGAACCTTCAACCAACCCTTCACTTCAATTCCATCTCCCAACTCAACATTTAAACCTTCCTAAATATCTTCTTCATCATCATTTTCCTCCCTACACAAATCGAAACACCACACAAAGAAAACGAACTAAGGCAGGAGAGGATTTCACAAGGAAGCCGGAGAAGAAACGTGAAGGAAGAACGTGGAGATTGCAGCCGTTCCACCTAGTACTAATGCACCTAGGGGTGGACCGGTACGGGATACCGCGATTTTTCGCCGATATTGATATTGATATTTATCGGTATCGCATTTTCGATACCGATACCGATACTACAAGTACCGGTATACCGCATACCGGTATACCGGAAACTCGGTATCGACGAAGAAGGATACCGATGCCGTGCCGACGCCGCGGTAATACCGCGGTATTGATAAAAAATTCCGAATTTTCTAATAAATATTTTTAAAAAATGCTAATAAAATGCAAAACTAAAAACCCCTAACACAAAGTAAAGAACTTAAAGGCACAAACAAACAACATAAATACATAATCCAACAAAAATAAATAAACACGGAAGCAGCTTACCCAAAGTCCAAACACAAAATAACAAAACAAAATATTTGAATAATTAGCTAGAGAAAGTCTTGATCTTGAATAATGAAGTCACACTCTTTGCTTCAGTTTGGAATTTTTGCAATTAAGACTTGCAAAGTTTTGTGTCTCGCAGCCCCTCGCTTGATTCTTCAACCCCTAAGAAAAATAAAAAAATACAGCTATTAACGTGAAAGTGCATCAAATGCTTAGTTGTTACTCAATATGTCGAGAATTGAGATTAGCGTAGTTATGTCAAATCTCTGAGAACACTTATTTAGAAACAATTATCATGTTTGTTCATGTATACTTTGTTAGAACTTAGAAATAAAGAATTTATTGATATTTACCAAATTATACTAAATAATTTATAATTTTTAAATTTATAAACATTAGCATTAAGCGTGTCCGTAAATCATTTCGAATTTAATAGAGTCATAGTTCATTAATTCTCAATGTGTCGAGAATCGAGATTAACGTAGTTATGCCAAATCTTTGAGAACACTTATTTAGATACAATTATGTATCATGTTTAATTTGTTCATATATGCTTTGTTAGAAATAAAGAGTTTATTAATATTAAAATATTTACCAAATTATACTAAATTATTTATATTTTTTTATTTTACAAATATTAGCATTAAGCGTGACTGTAAATTATTTTGAATTTCATAGAGTCATACATAGTTCATTAATTCTCAATATGTCGAGAATCGAGATTAACGTAGTTATGCCAAATCTTTGAGAACACTTAGTTAGATACAATTATCATGTTTATTCATATATAAATGCTTTGCTATAAATTAATAAAGTGTTTATTCTTAAGATATTTTCCAAATTATTTATAATTTTTAATCTTACATACATTAGCATTAAGCGTAATCGAGAATCATTAGTTTTACAAATTTGTTAAGGTTGTATCTAAAATTCAATTGTTCATTAGTTTTACAAATTTTAATTTCATAATCAATAGTTCATTAGTTTTCAATGTATCGAATTTGACTTATAAAGTTATATATACAATTATACAAATTATAAAGGTTGTATCTAAAATTCAAATTTATTCAAATATAAGAAATATTACAAATAAAAATATATAAAATATCGACAAAATGTCAATATCTACGGTATTATTGCGGTATCGGTGTTATATCGGTACCGGTGTTATGCGGTATTATTGCGGTATTTGCGGTATTGTGCTGTATCGGTATTTTCTGGTAATATCGCTTTATTTCACTTTTGGATACCGGTGCCGTATTGAACTTGTGCGGGACGGCATAAATATCGTACCGTAAATGCGGTATACCGCAAAATTCGGTATTTCCGGTATTTTTTCGGCACGATATTGTCGGTATTTCGGTATTTTTGTCCAGCCCTAAACGCACCCGATCCTTAACAATCGTAAGCTCTCACTAAACTTTACCCTTTTTCCCTTCCATGTACCTTAGCTTGAATCAAGAAAGAGGATAAGAATATATAATAATACGTATACATCAATGAAGAGGATTCACAAACCCAACATGATGAACATTCACGAGCTTAATCATAATCGATTCCTTTATAATCGAAATCATAAAACGTATACTCTACGATGAATGAACGGAAGCTAGAAAAGAGGAAGGGTTTTACCGAATCGAGGGCGAAGAACCGGTGGCGGAGGATAGGCTGCTGAACAGCAGCTGGTGGCAAAATAATGAGGATGGGGCGATTTCCTCTACCAAGAAACGAAAAAAAAAAATAAAAGATACAACGGCAGACGCGAGTCCGATAATCTATTACGAGTTTATTTTAGTAATTATGGAGTCCGATAAGTTGCAATGTTAATCATTGCTCAATTAATTACATTATTGGGCCGAGCCCATTTATAAGTGAATTGGAATGAGTTGTTTGCAAATAGAACAAGGTGATTATACTATAAATATATTAAGGAGTGGTGATAATGGAAGAGTATTAAGCCCTACTCGATACTATTTTGATTCCACCTATTCTTTTACTACCTCCATCTCACAAAAGTAGTCCCATTTGCTTTTTGACTTTTTTCGGCACGCGTTTCCACCGAAACCTAGTACGAGTTTTATAATATAATTTTGAAATATTATTTCTTTTACGGGATAGCTCGACACTCCTAGTATCCCGTAAACGAAATAATAGTTCAATATTATATCGTAAAACCCGTACTAAGTTTCGGTGGAAACGCGTGCCGAAAAAAGTCAAAAAGCAAATAAGACTACTTTTGTGAGATGGAAGTAGTATAATTACAAGAGGAAGGTTAGGCATAAGCAAACAAAGATAGATAATTAAGAGCTAGCTACTTCCTCCGGTCTTTTACAGTTGATTCCCGATTGGGCCGGTCTCTCCTAGTTGAGTCATTTCCTTTTTGGGTAAAAATTAAGTATTAAACACACAACTAATTGTACCCCTTATTTTACTTAATTAACATACTAATTACGCCCCAATTTCTCAATTTCTCCATTATCGTCATTGCCGTCTCTCTCAAAATAATTTTAAATTAATTTAAAATAAATCCAGAAAAGTTTTAATTTTATATAAAAAAAAATCCAGAAAAGTTTTTTATTTTAATTTTAAACATCAACAATAATTTTATATAAAAAAAAATCCAGATTATTTTAAAATAATTTAAAATAAATCCAGAAAAGTTTTAATTTTATATAAAAAAAAAATCCAGAAAAGTTTTTTATTTTAATTTTAAACATCAACAATAATTTTATAAAAAAAATTCCAGAAAATTTTAAATTAATTTAAAATAAATCCAGAAAAGTTTTAATTTTATAAAAAAAATCCAGAAAAGTTTTTTATTTTAATTTTAAACATCAATAATAATTTTATAAAAAAAAATCTAGAAAATTTTAAATTAATTTAAAATAAATCCAGAAAAGTTTTAATTTTATAAAAAAAAATCCAGAAAAGTTTTTTATTTTAATTTTAAACATCAACAATAATTTTATAAAAAAAAATTCCAGAAAATTTTAAATTAATTTAAAATAAATCCAGAAAAGTTTTAATTTTATAAAAAAAAAATCCAGAAAAATTTATTATTTTAATTTTAAACATCAACAATAATTTTATAAAAAAAAAATCCAGAAAATTTTAAATTAATTTAAAATAAACTGAAAAACAAAAAATATATTAATTAATAAAATACATTTTTTATATTAATTAAAACAACTCTTCTCAATTATAAACATAATCTCATTCTCTTCTCAATTACCAAACATACTTAAAGTACTAAACAAATCTTCTTAATTCCCGTGTCGAAAAGTTTCGACTCAACTGTAAAAGACCGGAGGGAGTATTACATTCAAATACATGGAGGAGAAATAAATGAGAAAAGGAAGTCTCTACTATATACAAGTCTTAACACTAGTAACTAAAGGACAAAAGGAAATAAATGAACTAGAGCAACAAGTTGTGCACAGCTAGGCTCTATGAAAAGAGAATGGGAGAAAAGTCTTCAAAAATCCCATAAAATCTGGGAACCATACTCCTTGATCACACCTATACTTACAAAAAAAAAGATTAGAGTTAATGAGATCTACTACCTTCATCTCACTATATTAGCCCCATTTGCTTTTTGACTTTTTCCGGCATGCGTTTCCACCGAAATCTAGTACGGGTTTTACGATATAATTTTAAAATATTATTTCTTTTACGGGATAGCCCGACACTTCTAGTATCCCGTAAATGAAATAATAGTTCAATATTATATCGTAAAATCTGTACTAGATTTCGGTGAAAACGCGTGTCGAAAAAAATCAAAAAGCAAATGGGGCTAATATAGTGAGATGGAGGTAGTATAAAAGAAGGAAAAGCAAGGGAGAGAACAATATAGTAGTCAATTCAATCAGTCACTCCCATCACATAGCATATCAAGCACCAAAACAAGCAAATCTCTGCAAGATTTCAAATACTCCCTCCGTCTTTAAATAAGTGTCCCCGATGTAGTGTAATTTACACTACATCGGGGACACTTATTTAAAGACGGAGGGAGTAAGAAAATACTGTATGATGATAAATATGAGACCAATACTACTCTTTATGTCAGTCCTTGTTCCTTACCACGCTCAACCTCAAGACTTTTGCTACTAAGCAAATAAATACTCTCATACCCCTTCACCACTTCTAAAAACATCATATGAGAGAAAACAAGAGAAAGAAAAGAGAGTTAAGGAAAAGAGTTAGGAGGAGGGTTGAACAAGGAGAAAAAGCCTTAAGACTCCATCTCCATTCTTCTCCCGCTCCAACTACTTCAAATCCTTTAGAGTTAACAAGTAAGATTTCATACTCTATTATCATGCTTCGAATCAAAACTATAAGTGCAATCTAGAATGAACTTAAGAACAAGTCTAGGAAATCACAATCTTCTAATACAAAAACTGAAGTAGTATTAGTTCCATAATTCTGCAGTAGAAAGCATGCTTGTAACAAAACATGTTAGAATCTCAGTCCGTCAAGAATGCTCTCGAACTAAATGAGATAAGAATGAATATGTAATTGACTCTTAAACTTCAGAGTTAATTCTCTTAGCTAGGGAACCGAAGTGCGAGAAATATCCATCGGAAATGAAATTCAATACCAAGCATGCTATTTGATTCGTAAAACACTTAGATAATGAAAGCATAGAACCTTGAAGGAAGATAGATATATATACATACATATATACATATATCGCATAAGGAAGATTTCATAATCTAACAAATACCAAGAACATAAAGAAAATAGAAAGGGGCAGCAAGGGCGACGAATCGAACCTCCGGGAAAGGGAAACGGAGCCAAGGCTCTGACAGGGGCGGCAGAGGCGGCCCCGGGTCTGTACCTCACCGGCGACGGCGGACAGCGACTCGTCGGTGGCGTCTCGGTCGGAGTCAGCGCCGGCCGTTTCCTCCTCCAGCTGGTTACAGTCGTGAGGAGAGAGAGGAGATAGCTAGAGAGGGAGAAAGGACGAGAGGGGTGAGGGAGCATCTCTGCTCCGGTGGCTCCACTGCCACAGCGATTCCCCGGCATCGGCCATCTCGCAGCAGCGACGCTCTAAGCGTCCTGCCAAACCAAGAAAAGAAATGGTGGGAATGGTTAGAGAGAGTTAGAGTAAAAATGAGAAAGAGAAAGAGTGGAGAGCGTGGCCGCCGGCGGCAAAGACGGTGCCGGCAGTGGGCTGAAGGAGGCGAGAGAGAGGAGGGGGAATTAGGTTTGGGTGTGCTGAAGTGAGAGAGGGGGGAATTTCTTTAAGGGTGTCGGGTCGGGTCGGGTCAAGTTTTGGGTCGGATACTGGGTATGGGTTGGGATCAGATTTGGGCCGGGAATTGGGCTTAGGTTTGGGATGATTAATTAATTTTTGGCCCAACTGTTTAGAACCTTTTATTTCAATATTAACCCGTGTAAATACCGTTAGGATGTGTTTGGTAGGGATGTTGAGATAATAAATTTTATCATAGATGAATAGTGATGTTGAGATTAAGACATGATAAGAAAGATGATAAAAGTTAGATGAGTGTTTGGTATGAAAAATTAACAATTACTGTAGAACAATGATTACAGACTACAATTACAAATTTACCCTCAATTTTTTTTTTCCTAATTTTGAGCATCAAAATCGAATCTCAAAATTGTGAAGCTTAATAAATAATATGAATCCAAAGATTTCATGAATCAGAATCCAAAAACAAAGAAAGCGTAATTCATAATAAACAAAGGTAAATTTTTTGAATCAGAATCGATTTCATGAATCAAAGATCTGATCCTCCAAGATTCAAAGAAGGTGGAGAAATCGATTCAGAATTGAGAGTTTATTGGCCGTGCTCTCCAAGATCTGATCCTCTCCGTCGCACATCGTCGGCCTCGTCAATATCTCCGACACTAACCCACGTCGCCGGAGAGCAACTCTCCAAGATCTGATCCCCTCTGTCGCACACCGTCGGCCTCGTCAACGTTGCTGATACTAATCGACATCGCCGGCGAGCAAGGTCGCCGTGGTTTTTGGCAGAAGAACTCGGAGGCTTGAGAAACAAGAAGATGAAGATGAAGAAGAACCCTCTCCAAGATCTGAGTATGGGTTAAGAGAGAAGAAGAAAAAAAAAAATAAAAAAATAGAGCAAACAGAAAGGGAAAAAAGTGGAGAGGGAAAGATAAGAGGGGAGAGAGAGAGGAAGAAAGGAGTGCGTGTTGTGTGTCGAAAGTGGGTTGGGGTGAAAGAGTGGAGGAAGAGGATGAAGGGTAAAATGGGTTGAATATGTTTATCATACAGCTACAGTGTATAAACAGAGGGGGGAGGTGGTATAACTTAACTAAAAGGGAACAGTAATTAAAACGCGGGCCAAACTTTTATCACGGGCCCGTGTGATAGGTAATTTCATCTACCAAACAGCTGTATTAGGTAAGATTAGGTAAGATAAATTTAGTAAGACCATGGTATATGTCCTACCAAACAAGCACTTATATTACGACACGAAGGACGTTGAAAATTTCTGGAAAAAATGTTTATTAATTTAAACAAAGCAACTCGACTAATTCGAGTCAAATATTGAAGCTCGATTAATTTTTGAGACTAAAGTAGTCGATTTAATTCATAGAAATGAATTATAATCATAACATTGGATTTAATAATCCAATAAGGTATAATTTTAAAATATTATTATTTGAAGTTTACAAGGATAATTAACGGCTACCACTAGCCATGAAAAATCATTAACTCCGATTAATAATCTCAAGATATATTAACGGAATGATAGTTAAAACGAGAGGTTAGAAACAAGGAATAAGAATATTCTTTATGAGAAATTATTAGATTTATAAGAATGGAAATTCTTATATCATCGTTTCTAAATAGGTGGAAATCGACCGGAAGGTTGACGTTGCGATTCAATCATGATCGACACTTTTCACGCTACTTATGGTGGGCTTTCTTATACAAGTAAAGTTATAGAATGTATGATGAAAATGTTTATTTTCAAGTATTGTCATGTCATAAATGTTTTGATTTATGTATGATGCCTATCTGCATTGGCTATGCCAATTTAAGTTAATCGAATTCGGGTCCTCGTTAAGACTTGCTATCTTACTTGGACTAGTGTACACAGGACCGTGAGTCATCTTCAGGGTTGGCCGGTCAGGTGTCGTGTGAGGTGGCCACCTCCTCGACACCACAGTTTCAGATATGGTATATTACTAAAGAACTTAGTCCGCACGGACACTTTTAGATCACAAGAACCGTTTTAGTAAGCATGGGTTCTTTTCAATAAAACCCCTATATCTTACTGTTGAATGGCTTGACAATTATTATGTATAGCTTTCGGCATGTGCCCACTGAGTACTTTCGTACTCAGCCCTGCATGTATTTCTAAATGTGCAGGTTGAGCAAGATGATGTGAAGTGCCGAGTGGAGCTTTTGTCGTTATTCAAGTAGATTAGGACTCCCGGTAATACGTGTCTTCATACATGCATTCAAGTATTCTTCCGCTGTGCAAACTCTTGAGCTTTCGAGAATTGTTTCAAGTCATGTAATAGATTATGACAAGTATCATTGTATTCTCATTTGAGATCCCGAGTTGAGACGTTCAATGGTATAAAGTGTTGTTCAAATAGCTATACGAGTCATATTCCACACACAATCTTATACCCCCTAGCTTTCCCCTACTCTTAATTCCCATCCCTAGTCATGGTTTTCCGGCTTAGCTATCCTTAGCAAAGTCTGGTCGTGACACATAGTGGTATAAAGTTCATGTTTTGGGCCAGTCTTTCGAGTCAAGTCTTTCTCGAGTCAGTCCATTCTTGCATATTTGACTACCTATGCATATCATCTCTCATCTTTTATCACACTACTCTGACGAGGGTAATGTGGTACTCTCTTTTTCCACACTATCCCGACGGGGAAAAGTGTGTTACCTTAGAGACATGCATCTCGAGAATATAACTAATAAACGCGTACTAGGGGACCACCCCTCCCGACAGAGTCGGCAAAACATGAACCCGATGATCGGCCCAAGTGCCACTTCGGAAGCCGATGATAGGCCCTAGTGCCACCTCGGAAAACCCGATGATCGGCCCAAGTGCCACTTCGGAAGCTGATGATATGCCCTAGTGCCACTTCGGAAAACCCGATGATCGGCCCAAGTGCCACTTCGGTCAAACATCCACCTAGGTGAGATAAGACAGATTGACCTCGTCACCTCGTGACCTCGTCAACATCCACCTAGGTTAGATAAGACAGATTGACTTCGTCACCTCGTAACCTCGTCACCTCGTCAACATCCACCTAGGTGAGATAGATCACCTCGTCAACATCCACCTAGGTGAGATAGACAGCTTGACTTAGTCACATCGTCAACATCCACCTAGGTGAGATAGATCACCTCGTCCCAAGTGCCACTTCGGAAAACCCGATGATCGGCCCAAGTGCCACTTCGGTCAAACATCCACCTAGGTGAGATAAGACAGATTGACCTCGTCACCTCGTGACCTCGTCAACATCCACCTAGGTTAGATAAGACAGATTGACTTCGTCACCTCGTGACTTCGTCATCTCGTAACCTCGTCAACATCCACCTAGGTGAGATAGATCACCTCGTCAACATCCACCTAGGTGAGATAGACAGCTTGACTTCGTCACCTAGTCAACATCCACCTAGGTGAGATAGATCACCTCGTCAACATCCACCTAGGTGAGATAGACAGCTTGACTTCGTCACTTCGTCAACATCCACCTAGGTGAGATTGACTTTGTCACTTCGTCAAAAATCCACCTCGGTTGGATTGACTTTGTCACTTCGTAAAAAATCCATTAAAGCCATTTCGGCATCAGAACCACTACGGTGGGAATTACGATTCGGCCAAGTCATAATCTAATATTTTGACGGGCTAATCGACTTCATCTACATCTAGAAACCTCGACTCAACTATGTCATCATCACCATCACATCCTCGCTTCCACTTCTTTTTGGGAGGGGATGTGATAGGATACGGCCCAACTACTAGGCCCAACAACAAAGCTCGGCCCACGAGAAGCGATTCATTCAAACGTAGAAGACTCGGATGCTTTTCAAGAATAGGCCCAACTCCTAGGCCCAAACAATGAAGAGTCCAGGCCCAAAAAGAGACCCACTAAGAGAGTAAATGAAGAATATGGGATCATGAGCGTGATAACCGACACCCCATGATCGAAAGCCATTACTCCGGTAGTTATTAGGTCAGACTTGTGATACTTATACATAGATTGAGACACTCTTTGTACTTGGCTACGAAAAGTCTAATAAAATACCGTGGCCTCCTTTCTCTCCGTGGACGTAGATCGAAAGATCGAACCACGTAATTCTTTCGTGTTGTTCTTCCTTCCTTGCGATTATTGTCTTACGAAAATATGATTCATCAGTTGTAAAAATTGCTTTTTGTTAAGTTTTATATAAAAATTGATTTTTATTATCTAGAATAAGTAAAAGACCCTATTACCGCTATATTTATCTTCTTCCTTTTGATAAACTGCAAATTATATATCGTTTTGTTCGAGAGGCAAAATGGTCGATCTAGTTGTCATTGAACCTGGCCTTCTTGGTTTCAAAAAAAAAATTCTCAAATTTTCCTTTTATTTTGTCGAGAAAAAAAATCTCAATCCATATACACTAATCATTAGTGACTAAGAGCATCAGCAGCAGAGTATGGGAGTACGTCGTATGCTAGACAAAAAGTGTGCTGACTAGGATTGAGTACGGCGTATGCTGAAAAGTAGTGCAGTAGAATACGACGTATGCTGTTTATTTTATGTGCTGACTGGATATTTTAGTGTGTTATTGAATTCTTCTTTAGTTTTAATTTTTTTTTGTCATTTAAATACGAGATTTTAAATAAATCAAATGTATAATGCATATTTTAAAATTTACAATAAATAAATTAAATAAAGGAAATAATAAAAGATGAAAATATAGAAAAAAATCGGAACAAAAAAAGGAAAGAAAAGTGTCAAATAGAAAAAATGAAAAAAGTGATAAATTAAAAAGGAAAAGAAAACGTAAGAAAAGAAAAGGGAAAAAAAAGGGGGAAAATAATAATAAAGGAGCCAAGTGGCGACACGTGGAGGACGCTGGGTAAGAATATGCGTACGCACACGCGTACACGCATGCGTACAGCGTACGTCACATGTACGCCTGCATTGCCGTTCATTTTCCATCCGCCGTGCGCACGCCGTGGCGCTGCCACGTGGCGTGCGCACATATCATGCTCTACGGCGATGCGCATGCCCTAATGGACCAAGATAATTACTCCCTCCGTAGTCATCTTTCTTTTCGGCACGAGATTTTATGCGTAGTGTTAAATTTGAAAAAGTATGGGGTCCACATCAAAAGTAAGGGTTAATTTTTGTCTTTTAAGGAAAGAGGACAAATGAAGTGGGACGGACGAAATGAAGTGAGTACGAGAGTACGACGTATGATAGATAAAAAGTGTGCTAACTAGGACTAAGTACGGCGTATGCTGAAAAGTAGTGAAGTATAGTACGGTGTATGATGTTTAATTTATACGATGACTGGACATTTTAGTGTTTATTTATTGAATTCTTGTTTTATTTTAATTTTTTTCATCATTTAAATACGAGATTTTAATAATGCATATTCGAAAATTTACAAAATATTAACTGAAAAAATTAAATAAAAGAAATAATTAAAGATTGAAAACAAAGAAAATAATCGGAAACAAAAAACGAAAGAAAACGTTTAAACAGAAAAGAGGAAGGGAAAAAAAAAAGAAAAAAAGAAAAAGAAAATCAGAACAGGAAAAGAACGCTTAACGCTTAAGAAAAGGAAAAAGTAAAAAAAAAAAAAAAAGTTAAAGTGGAAAAGAAAACATACGGCAAAAAATAAAAAGGAAAAAGAAAAAAAAATAAAAAGAACCAATAAAAATGTGCCACGTGGTGTATGGAGACACACCATGCACGTACGCGCCGACGTACACCGAAGCGTACGCCGTACGCCCCGTGTCGCACTGGATCAGCGTACACATGTCGTCCACTGTACGCACGCCGACGTGGCGTGCACACCTTTGTAGCTGTACGTAGGTGCTAATGCTCTTACTCAATGTTAAAATGCCAAAAATTGAAAGTGTCAAGAAATGATAGATGTCCCGGTATAATATTATTTGTCAAAAAGCTGAAAGAGTATTAATTGTAAAATATAAATTAAAAAAAAACTAAAATCCACAAAATAATCGTTTGACGTTCCTGAAAAAAAAGAAGATAACCGTTCTATTCCATTATACACCCCACTATTATTTGTTCCGATTGAAAAATAGAAGACCGGCCTATAAAATGGAGTATGTGTTTTGTTGTTTTTTATTTTTTGTTTTGAAAAAGATATGCTATAAATTATTTCTTTTAATAACTGCATGTAAACTGTCACGATTTATTATATGCATGCTTTTAGCTACTGTACTGTTACATTTAATCAAATAGCAGCAGTATTATCTTACTATTTGACTTTCACTTTGACGTGATTTTGACTAAGAAAATCAAAAACATGAAAAAAAAAAATAGAGGAGACAACGAGGGTCTAAAGCTGGAGAAAGGAAAGCTGAAAGCAAGAGTAAAAAGCATACTTTCGAAATCAAAAAAGAAGTAAAAAACATACACCTACTTTCGAAAAAAGAAGTAAAAAAACATATACTTTCGAAAAAAAAAAAAAAACATAATACTTTCGAAATCAAAAAAGGTAATTTTATTCCTACCAAGGGTGAAGAAAACCTGGTCATGGAGGAAATCGAAAAGACCCGCGCCATTACACTTCCCAACACAAACTCCACCACCATTTCCTTACCCTCCACCTTTTTCTGAAGCGGACTTGCCTTCTCCCCCACGATCAAAATTCCTCTCTCTCTCTCTATCCCCTTTCTTAGCTAGGTTGGTAACCTCAATCACTAAGAAAAATTAAATCGTAGTCCTTTTTTTGTTTTTAATAATTCATGCATGCAGCAGGGGTTTGGTTCATGCTCATCTGAGTTGGCCTTTTATGTATTCTGCAGAATTTGTGTCTGAAAAGTGAAAAAGAATTAAGAAATGGAAGGGAGCTGCTCAAAAAGTAGTAAGCGATCACTGCAGAAAGATGAATTTACTGATTTGCTCTTCTCATGGTCGGTCGAAGAAATTCTTGATGAGGATCTGTTCAAGCACCAGGTGTGTGTGTGTGTGTGTGTGTTTGTAGCTGCAGATTTCTCCTTTTCTGTGTGAATTTGATTGGGCCTCATCCCCTCATCTGTGTTTGTGTGTTGTAAAAAATGAAACATGTTTCGTAATCTTTTTGTGCTTCTCTTGCTTTCATACTCATCTTGTGCAGATTTTTGAACTTGCTTTCATTCTGTAAGTCTCATATGCTAATTCGCTAGGGCATATCGAACGAGGAGGTGTTTCGCCTCGAATGAATATGTTATGTTGTGCAAAACTGATCAAAAACAAGATGAGAGACAATGTTGTGAAATATGCTTCTCTAAACTTGTTTGGAAGTTTAAGCTTTGGATAGCACTGTGTATGTATATGCTTGCTCTAGTAAATTAATCCTACGTGCGTATATGGATGAAGTTGAGAGGATAATGTAGTTGCATTCTTGTTTCTTACGAGATGATGCCCCTTTTGTTATGATAGGTGCAGAAGATTCCTGAAGTATTCGAAAGCGTGGATGGTTATCTGTCATCTTATGTATACCCCTTGCTAGAAGAGACTCGTGCTGCACTTGCTTCCTCGTTGGAAGCTGTTTACAAAGCACCTTATGCTGAAGTGGTGTCTCTCGAAGAGGCAAAGCCAGATGCACAAGCACCTTCCGAAGAAGTGGTGTTTCTCAAAGAGGCGAAACCAGCCACATGTCTGTACAATGTGAAAGTTGACAACTGGAGAAACAGAACAAGTGACCGTGGCAAGGAGCCTTACAGGACATTGCCTGGTGATTTCGTAATGCTTTCTGATTCAAAGCCTGAAAGTGTTTCTCACTTGCGGAGCATTGGACAGACCTACATTTTTGCATCTGTAACAACAATGTCGGACAATGGGAATGACGATAGCTGCACGTCCTCTGGATTTAAACTTAAAGCAGCTTGCACCATTGGAGCTGGTCATCAGCATTGTAAGTCACTCTACGTGGTTTACTTGACGAACATAACCACTCACAAAAGGATATGGAAAGCACTGAAAATGCGACAAAATCTGAAGATCATCGAGAAAGTCTTGGTTAGGAATGATCTGGTATGCCACTCTGCTGGTCTAAAAGTATCATTTTTTTTTCTGGAATTCTGAAAATTTAAGTTCTAACTATCTTGTATAATCTACAGGGTGACGAAGATTGTGATTTTTGCCCTGAAATTAATTACAGCGAAGTTGAGACGAAGTTTGGATCAGCTGTGCTATCCAAGTTAAATGAATCACAACTTGAGGCTGTTCTGGCATGTATACGTAAAACTCGATGCAGCCACCGGTCTTCTGTTGAGCTTATATGGGGCCCACCTGGGACCGGCAAGACATCAACGTTGAGTATTTTGTTGTACATCCTCTTAGAAATGAATGTGAGGACTGTCATCTGTGCTCCAACAAATACAGCAGTTCGAGAGATGGCTTCTCGCGTGGCAACATTGGTAAGAAATTCAGCTGAAACTGATAGTAGGAAGAACTTGCCTTGTTCTTTTGGAGACATGCTTCTATTTGGGAGCAATGATCGTCTTAAAGTTGACTCTGATGTAGACGAGATCTTCTTAGATAACCGTGTGGATCAGCTTACGGAAATCTTAGTATCGCATACTGGCTTGAGGCAGTGTATTATGTCCATGCTTGATTTTCTTGAAAATTGTGTTTCTCATCATGAAGTATCTGTGGAAAACAAGCAATTCGAGACCACACCATTTTTGGACTATGCTAGAGATCGATTTAAGAATCTAGTATCACCTCTGAGATATTGCATGCTTACAATGATCACTCATTTACCAAGAAGATTCATTGGTGAGGGAAAATATCAAAATATGGAGCAACTTCTAAATCTTCTTGATTCTCTAGAAGAGTTGTTGGTTGAGGAAAGTGGCACGACATCTGAGGATCTAAAGACGATCTTTATGCAACGAATAATGACTGTTTCTGGATCCTTTCTCGATACAACAGCCTTACAGCGCATCAGAAACCAATGTGTCTTCGTTCTAAGATCTCTTCAGTCTAGTCTCGGTGAACTCGTCTTTCCAAAAGTCACTAATCGAAGTTCAGCCACAGAGTTCTGTTTCCAGAAAGCTTCTCTGATCTTTTGCACCACTTCTGCTGCATTCAAACTGCATTCTGTTGATATAGAGCCATTTCAGTTACTGGTCATCGACGAAGCAGCTCAGGTAAAGGAGTGTGAAACAGCCATAGCCTTACAGATCAAAGGTGTGAGGCTTGCTATCTTGGTCGGTGACGAGCGTCAACTGCCAGCAACGGTGTCCAGCAAGGTCTCCATTTAGTTCTTCTCGCTAGTTTTTTGTTCAGCCAAAGTTAATTAATAATGATATTGCTTTGTTTGTTTATACACAGCTATTGGAAGAAGCTGGCTTTGGGAGAAGCTTGTTTGAAAGATTAAGCTCAATGGGTCATCCCAAACATTTGTTCGATGTTCAGTACAGGATGCATCCATCAATAAGTCTATTTCCGAATTTCAAGTTCTATCAAAATCGGATATTTGATGGTCCTAATGTGCTGAGCAAAAGCTATGAAAGATGCTATCTACCCGGGAAGATGTTTGGCCCGTATTCGTTCATTAATGTTCGTGGTGGAAGAGAGGAATTGGATGATGCAGGTGTCAGCAGGAGAAACATGGTTGAGGTTGCTGTAGTAGTGAAACTTGTGCAGAAACTCGTCGAAGGTATACATATTACGTTTAAGACTATTTCTGGCTTATATTTGTGTAGTCTCATGTATGGATTCTGAGTTCCTCATGCGTAAGTTGGCCAAATATAGAAGCTTTAAACCCAATAAGCCAATCAGTTTGTCGATTTAGTGTTACATTCACAAAATTAGATAATATATGTTCACCACCATTGTTTGGTTTTGCTTCAAATAATAAAAAAAAAAGGTCATACATAGTTTCTTCGTATTGTTTCTGCATGCTATAACATTAATGTAGTTTGCTTGAACTCTATTTTATCGTTATACGTAGTTTCTTCTCATACCACCTTATGTATTACGTGAGATATAAAACTTTTTTTGGAGTGTTCTTTACGATTATACATCTCATTCGCAGATATCATGTCTCTTTACGAATTTCTTATTTATATGTATGATGTATCATGGGCAGCATGGAGTAGCTCAACAGAAAAACTCAGTATCGGCTTGATTTCTCCGTATGCTGCTCAAGTTGCAGCAATTCAGAATAAGCTTCAGTCTAGATATGATAAACTTGAGACGATTACTGTTAAGGTTAAGTCCATTGATGGGTTCCAAGGTGGCGAAGAAGACATCATAATCTTTTCAACTGTAAGGTCTCATAGGGGTGGCTCCATTGGTTTCTTATGTAGTCCTCAGCGAACCAATGTCGCTTTGACAAGAGCTCGGTAACGCATCTTATAATGCCTGATTTTGTTATAGTACATTTTAAAGGACTAAGATATTATTATGATCAACCTTTTCTTTTGTCTAGCCATTGTCTATGGATAGTAGGAAACGAACGCTCGCTCAGTAGAAGTGATTCAGTTTGGGCAGAGATAGTATCGGATGCTAAGGATCGGCAATGCTTCTTCAATGCTGATCACGATCCTGCCATTGACAAGGCTATTCTAGATGTTAAAAAGGAGTTGGGCCAACTTGATGATCTTCTAAGTGGGGAGAGTTCAGTTTTTAAAAATCTGAGGTGGCAGGTACTAGATTATTATCATCGGTAATCGGTACTCGTGATGTTACTCGTGCAAGCATTGAATGAGCAACCTTCGTATGTTGTTGCTTATGAATATTCATCTGTGTCTATTTTATGGTTAAACATCTAGCCTGAAAGTGTTTCCTTCGTTTTCTATGTTCTCCAATATTATGTTCGGTACTGATCATGTAGTCTTCGATTTTCTCTTGTCCTCACTGGCTGTTACGCATATCTGCAGGTTTTGTTCAGCGACAACTTCCGAAAGTCATTTCAGAAACTGAGATCCTCTAGTTTAAAGAAGTTGGTCATAGATTTGTTAGTGAAGCTTGCAGGAGGCTGGCGACCAAGGAAAGTGAATGTGGACTTCGAATGCAAGAACTCTTCATACATCGTAAAACAGTTTAAGGTCAATAAATACTATGTTGTCTGCTCCGTTGATATCATGAGAGAATACATCTACATGCAAGTTTTGAAAGTGTGGGACATATTGCCTACGTCGGATACCACGAAATTGTTGGGACGAATTGACAACATAGCTAACACGTATACAGAGGATTTCATCAACCACTGCAATGAGAAGTTACTTGAGGGGTATGTTAATTAAGTTACGAAATGTCGGATGCAATCGCCTTATCTTATGCACAAAAATACAAAATGGAACGTGTGCTAAACCGCATGCTTGTCATCTGTCATGTGCCTATGAGTAATGTTAAACGTTGCTCTTAGAACTAATCGAGTTAGTTAATTTTATTTTCTGTTTAGGAATTTGGAGGTGCCATTAAGTTGGCCAGGCTCCAGTGAAATCGTGCGTTGCAAGAATTCTATTAACAGCGAATCAGTCTCTGGTGCAAGCAGTAGCTCTGGACAATGCAAAACTTATGTCGAGAACTCAAAAGTGAGCGAAAGCTTATTGTTGATGAAATTCTACTCCTTATCAGCTGGCACCGTGAACCATTTGCTTTCGGATGTTGAGGGCAAATTTGTTGATCTTCCATTTGAGGTTACTGATGAGGAACGCGACATTATACTCTATGACGGAAGCAGTTTCATATTAGGTCGCTCTGGTACGGGGAAGACAACAATACTAACTATGAAGCTGCATCAGAAATTTCAGCAGTATTGCATAGCTTCACGAGATTCTGTCGAACAGGACCATGGAGGATCCGAGAGTCCTGTATTACACCAGCTGTTTGTCACCGTCAGCCCAAAGTTGTGCCATGCAGTTAAAAAGACTGTATCCCAAATGAAAAGGTGTGTTCATCCCGCGCCATGTTATGCTCTGGTCGATTTCTCTCACGGGAAGTTGGTTATTCGCATCCTTCTGAAAGTGTTGAAGGAAGTTTACAGTTTTTTTCGAGGGATAACGAATTTTTGAGTTCATTGCAGCAGCATTATTTTCATGCCTATTTAAAAAAACTTATTTGAGGTCTTTTGCTTTTGCTTATGGATTTTGTATGTCTTAACATGCAGCTTTGCTAATGAAAGCTCTTTTGGAGAAAACAACATCTCTTGTATGGATGATGTCGATGAAGTTGCTGATTTTAAAGATATCCCGGACACATTCGTTGGCATACCACAGGAAAATTACCCTCTCGTGATCACATTTCACAAGTTCTTGATGATGCTTGATGGCACTCTGGGAAAGTCATACTTTCAGAGATTTCCTTTCGTACGAGATTCGTGTTATTCTGAAGGCAGAAGGTCTGTCGCCCTCCAGTCTTTCATGAGGAAGAACGAGGTCACGTATGATCGATTTTCCTCCATATATTGGCCGCATTTTAATACGAAGCTGACAAAGGGCCTTGATGCTTCACGAGTTTTTACCGAGATAATGTCACATATTAAAGGAGATCCTTTGGAAGGTGAAGCATGTCGTTCCAAGCGAAGCAGACACGATTATATATCATTATCTGAGAGCAGGACTTCGACTTTATGTGTGGAACAGAGATGTGCAATTTATGATATATTCGAAAACTACGAGAAAAGGAAGTTGGAGCGAGGTGAATTCGATCTTGCTGATTTTGTAAGTGATATTCATATCAGACTGGAGAAAGAAGATCTTCTCGGTGATAAAATGGACTTCGTCTACATCGATGAAGTGCAAGACCTTACCATGAGGCAAATTTCCCTATTCAGATACATCTGTAACAATGTTGATGAAGGGTTTGTCTTTTCTGGTGATACGGCACAAACCATTGCGAGAGGGATCGACTTTAGGTTCGAGGACATTAGATCCCTGTTCTATAATGAGTTTATAATGAGATCTCAAAATTGTGATTCTTCAGGGAAAAAAGAGAAAGGACTTGTATCTGATACATTCATTTTGTACCATAATTTTCGTACTCATACCGGAGTACTTAATTTAGCACAGAGTGTTGTAGATCTTATATGCTATTATTTCCCTGACTCCATTGATGCGCTAGCTCCGGAGACTAGTCGAGTATATGGTGATCCCCCTATTGTTCTTGAGCCCGGAAATGCTGAGAATTCGATTATGTCCATTTTTGGACATAGTGGAAGGAGTGGTGGAAAATGGGTGGGCTTTGGCGCTGACCAGGTTATTCTGGTGAGGGACGATTCTGCGAAAAAGGAAATTTCGGACTATGTTGGTCATCAAGCTCTCATTCTTACTATAGTGGAGTGCAAGGGCCTTGAGTTTCAGGTTAGCAATTTGTTTTATACAACGGCCAATAATGCTGTTAATTTGGTTGCCATCACTTACTTGCTTTCTTCTACTGGGATGACATGTAGGATGTTCTGTTGTATAACTTCTTTGGCTCCTCGCCATTGAGCAACCATTGGAGAGTCGTGTACGAATACTTGATGAAGAAAGATCTTCTTGATGGTGAATCTGCAGAGTCATTTCCATCTTTTAGCCAGTCGAAACACAATATCTTATGCTCTGAGTTGAAGCAATTATACGTGGCAATTACTCGAACGAGGCAAAGATTATGGATTTGTGAAAACAATGAAGAAGTTTTCGCGCCAATGCTTGATTACTGGAGGAGGCTGCCCGTCGTTCGAGTGAGGAAAATAGACGATTCTCTTGCAGTGGCAATGCGAAAGGCTAGCACTCCTGATGAGTGGAAATCACAGGGAATGAAGGTTTGTTTCAATCTCCTTCCTTTTATCATTAAGAATTAGTTTTCTAGTGTGTTCATTTTATTTATCATTGGTGGTAGCTCTTGTGGGAGAAAAACTACGAGATGGCTACACTGTGCTTCGAAAAAGCTGGTGACGAGAAGTTGGAGAAATTGGCTATAGCCTCTGGCCATAGAGCTGCTGCTGACAGGCTGCGCGATTCAAATTATGAAGAGGCCACTAGGATTCTTAGAGTGGCTGCAGAAATGTTCGATTCTATTAATCGAGCTGCATTTGCAGCTGAATGTTTCTATGAATTGGGGGACTACGAAAGGGCAGGTATATTCTCCTCCTCCTCCTCCTCCTCCTCCTCCTCCGATGATTCGGACATTGTACAGGCCCTGGCATGTGTTTTTGTTGATTTTCGGAATGGTGTCTAAATAACAATGGAATAGTTATTAAAGTTTTATGATACAATTTACGTAAGCTCCTGTTATTCTTTTCGGAATTTGTTGCTGCAGGAAGAATCTATTGGGAAAAGATATCAGAGCTAGGAAAGGCTGGTGAATGTTTCTCGTTGGCTGGAAAACATAAACTCGCTGCACAAGTGTATGCGAGTGGGAACTTATTCAGAGAGTGCTTGTCAGCTTGCTCCAAGGGTAATTATTTTGACCTGGCTTTGCAGTATATTGAGACGTGGAAGCAGCAGGCGCTATCAAACAGTGTAATCAAGGCCAAACTTGTGGATATCGACAGAATTGTGCAGGGGTTTTTGGAAGACTGCGCTCGAAAGAGTCACGAGGCGAAGGATATCACATCACTGATGAGATATGTTCGAGCTTTCAGTTCTACTGAATCCAAACGCGTCTTCTTAAACTCATTGGACTGCTTCGAAGAGCTTTTGATTTTGGAGGAAGAGTTGGGGAACTTCCACGAGGCTTCTGAGATTGCCAAGAGAATAGGAGACACTCTTCGCGAGGTTGATCTACTTGAAAAGGCGGGACGGTTATCTGATGCTTGCTCTTTGTTGTTTTCGTATGTTATATCTTATGCTCTTTGGGGATCTGGAAATCAAGGACGAACACTGAAGTCATTTCCTCGGAAAGTGGAACTTTTGAATAGAGTGATGTCAGTTGCAGAGAAGGTTTCTGAAACCTTTCATGCATCAATTTGTGTTCAGGCAAAATTTTTGCTATACGATGGTAAGAATTTGTCTGAAATTATTCGGTTTTACAATGGTTCGAAGCAGTACAATACTCCACTATGTGAAATTCTTGTTGTTCACGAGCTTTTAGATATACATTTCAAAATGAATGCTACCAAGTATGAGTGGGATCATGACTTGCAGTTGGAGTCAAGTTCATTTGATAGGAGAATCGCCAGGAACCAAGTCTCTGCTGGGACACTCGTTTACGTTTGGAACTTGTGGAAGGAACGGAGTTTGGAGATATTAGAATGTCTCGACACCCTTGAAGGAGCAGATTCTTCGAAACAAGAAGGTGTTGCTGGGCTCTGTTTTACTTTCTTTGGACTGAGGCTGCCTGATAATGCCAGTGGCACTTTTCACTTGCTGAATCCTGATGCTTCATGGGCAAAAGATGTTGAGGGATACATTCGGAGGAACGGAAATGTGGCTACTATAGAAGCTCGTCATTTTGCATATGCTGCCCGTGAATTCTGGCACCAAGAATTAGCCGCTGTTGGACTTCGAGTATTGGAGGCTCTTCAACGACTACATAGTAATTCCACGAGGCGCTTGCCACTGTATTGCCAAAGTATGTGTTTGCTACACATTTTCGACGTTGCCAAGTTCTTACGTGATTCAGAATCCATCAAAATGAAGCATTCGGATAGCATGAAGGTGCAGAACTTCATTCAACTATGCCTTCAGTACTACTTCAATCTTGTTATCCCTAGCGATCCTCGAGAGTCTCTATCAGGAGACATGATTTCGTTGAGAGAAACTGAACTATCCAGCAATTTACTTGAAGAATGTGTTTACAGATATATTGTTGGAGCGCGGGAACTCACTAGTGGGCAGATTGGCCAGGCCGTGATGACGATGCTGGGGAGTGGCAAGCTTAAGCTTGGCTTCTATGACAAAATTGCTGCAAGGCTTCCTACCGGAACACATTGGAAGCCATTCATCGAGAATCTCAGAGATTCTGTTCAAAAGGATGCGAAATTGCATGCTTCAGGTTCACTTTGTGTGCAAGAATCTCCATTGACGGGCTCCATGCAGGGTTTGAGTCTATCACTGCATTTAGCATTGGCTGAAACTTATAATATCCATTGGAGGTCACCTGGCTATATATCTCCACCTTGTTTTCTTTACCTTTTGGAAAGACTAACGATCTTGGTTCCTTCTTCGCTGGGCTTCTTTTATGCCACGAAGTCGTCAGTTGTTGAATACTTGGTTAGTCTGCAACCAAATGCCAACCCCAGAACTGGTTTGAGCACACGCAACGAACCCCATACTGGAAGCACGGTTGACTTTGTTCTCTGTGTGGTCGAACAACTACTGTACAATAGAATTGAGACAGTAGAATGGATTAAAAGATCAGGTCTAAAATGGAATTCATATATTCGTGTACTTGTGCTGAGATTGATCATGATCCTGTGTGTGTTGTCTGCAAACTGGGGCTTGAACTTTGATATATTAAATCGGAAGATGGATCGAGGTGATATTGCATCCGAGCTGCCTAGAGAGTTCTGGGAAGCTCTTCGACCTAAAAGGCGCAGTTATCATCAATTTGTTTCAGCGGTTGCTACTGCGTTCAAGCTGATTGGTGATCCTCTCGTGATTGTTCTTTCCGGTGACATTAATCGCAACTTTCCGTATCCTGATGCGGTCTTCCTCGACTTGCGATCATTTTCTTGCAAAAAGGATATCATGACAACACTATTTCCCAGAAGCACCGAAGCAGCATCCCATGATATCTTGCCTGGCAGTGTCGTCTTGCCTCCTGTCGTCAGCAATGAATGTAAGAATACCGTTGCGGAATCTTCAAAACCGGCTTCAAAAACTCCTTCTACAGGTTCAGAGAATAAAAATGGGAAGATGAAAACAAACTGGGAACTTATTGAGGAGATCTCTAAAGCATTAAAGTCATTTACTAATGGAAATGGTGAAGATTTGAAGAGCCTTCATCTCAGAAACAAGGTAAAACAAAGTTTGTTATAAATTATAATCTCGTAGTTCTTGGCTGATGTGGATCGTGTATCTGATCTATTTTCTACTTTTCAGGTGGACGTCGAGGAGCATATAAACCATATAGCTTCTGCCATTCCAAGGTTAGCTGAAAAGAGGTCCCGTTCCGGTGAATGTGCAGAGTTTCCCTGCGACAGCAGCCACTTGGTCGAGGATTTACACACACTTGTTTCTTTGTTACGCGGAAGGTGAGTAAATAAGATGAATCCAATCCAAGTTTTGATCAATCTTGAGCACACAACCTTATTAAGGCATATAGCTCATCTATCTTTTCGTTTTCTAGATACGTTGGGGATATAATCGCTGTCATTTTAGTTGTTTGATATGTATCGTCCAACTTATGCCGTATGTTCCGATCTAACTCAAATGTCGACTGCACTTGATTGCAGTGAGTACGACTCTAAAGCAATGACAGAGCTGCTTAAGAGCATGGAGACTAGGCTGCCCCAACTTGAAGCGTTGCTGAGTTTCGTCTCTCCTTTCCCTGAAGAGATGGGCAATGATAACAAGACAAAGGATTCAGCAGCTGCGGAAATGGTCGAAGATGAAGATAGTATGACAAAGGATCCGGCAGCTGTGGAAATGGAGACAAATGATTCAGCTGATGTGGAATTGGTTTTAGAAGATGAAGATAGCGAGACGAAGGAGGAACCGAATCCCGGGAGCAAAGGGACGGGAGGGAGTCGAGGAAACGGAAAGAATAAGAAGAAGAACAAGCAGAAGAAAGGGAAAGGAGGTAAGAGGAGATAGCTAGCCAGCGATTTCCTCTTGATGTATGAATGTTGATTAGTTAGATTTTTGGTTGTGTGTAGCTCGAGCTCGATGAACACGTTGAGATTTTGTATATATCTTTTGTCAAAGCTTTTGAGTATGAACGAGCTTAATTTCCTAACTAATTATTTAACATGCATGCTTTCTAACTCATGTCGTTTTTTTGGAATTATTCACATTATCTATACCTATTATAAAAGTGTCTCGTGTGACAAATTTTGGTTTACCTATTTTAACCCTATAATAAATTTAAGTATAAGGTTAATATTGTAATATCATATTATTATACATGGATTTTTAAATAAAAAAATTATAATATTATAAGTAATTTAAATTTTGATTTGATTTTACGTTAGTAATATTACTAGAAATACAACACGAGAATTTCTATACTATTCAAAATTTCAAATTATGTATAAAATTCATTTTTTTAGGAAGATTGTGAGGTATCATAGATATTACTCATATACTTTGGGTTTTCATTTTCTTCTTTTTAAAATAAAAAATATAAGTACAGTTGATTTTTTTTAAAAAAAAGATAGAGATAAGTTTAATTGTAAAAGTAATTTCAATACATGTAATTTCTGTATATAAGTAGTTTATTGTTATATATTACTAATATATTCGAAATTGCATTGATGCTAAGTTGTAATGGAAAACACATAAAATTAATCATCTACAACGGTAACACAACAATGCATATTAGTACAGTATTATTTATTAATTTAGTGCGGAATTTATATAAAATAGATAAATTGTCTTTTGAATAACAATAGATGTCTTACTTAGAATCGGCCAATAAATTCATTATTTCACTGTCCCGAGTTTTCGTGTAACTAGAAATTTTGAGTTTTACAATAATATAACAAATTAATTTATTTTATGAGTATTTATTCTACTTATCTAATAATATATGAAAAATATTGGTCATGTTCAAATTTAAACATGATAAATTTGGACATGTATACAATTTTATAACTACATTAAAAATAAATAGAGCTATACACAAATAAATATTTCGATTTTTCTTATTAATCTTCTACATTTATTATTAAAACATCCCTTCGTTCCACTAATAAGGTGACCTTTTACTTCGGCACGAAAATTAAGACGGGATTGATGATAGAATGTTAGGGGGTGTTTGGTATCACCGATATATCATGTTAGTTAATATTTATCTTACATTTTCCTGTGTTTGGTAGTATTTTAGTAAAACACTGAGGCCCGTTTTTAAACACAGGCCCGATACTATTCTACTATTCTACCATGTTATTTCAACTTGCCAAATAGGTGGGTTTGAAATAAAACAGATTGAACAGTACATAACTTAAATATTTTTCTGCCACAATTACCCTCAAATCATTAATTGCAAACACCAAACCATTTTCAATTTTCTTCAAAATCGTGAGAGACGGCGTCGACGAAGCTTCATCAATTTTCTTCAAAATCGTGAGAGACCGGCGACGACGAAGCTTCATCGATCGCCTTTAGCCGTAAAGGGTTAGCCCAACTCTCTCCCTCTCTACATATGCAGTGAGCTTTTCCTGGGTAGATCTTCAAGATTTTCCCCGATTCGCAGATTTTCCCCAATTCGCATGTGGTATTCCAAAATCACCCAGCTCTCATTTTTTCTTTTTCAGATCCGTTGAGTAGCAACATAAAGTTCTACAAGATCTTCACAGGCAGACGCAGCGGAGGAAAAGCTCGAACAAAGGTAACATTTTTTATTTATTTTTTTAATTAAGAAAAAGGATATCTCATGCGTTTCTGTTGATTATCTTTTCCCTGATATAGATTTTGTTTTCTTAAGATTTAGAGAAGTTTGAATTATTTGCTCGAAGGTTGATTGTTGTGGTGAATGATTTTTGGTTCTTGGCTTTTGTTCTTGGCTGCTGTGTGCTCCTCTCTTTCTTTGGACTTAAATGGGTAATATGAAGGATATTTTTGTAATTTCCTTATTTTACCTTGTGAATAATTTTGTGTATCAAACACTCTCCATAATATTAACTAAGGTTTGTGTATAGTCTACCAAACAGAGTATTAAACCCTTGTTTCATTTTAACCTTAACACTCAATACTATTTTTATCCTATCTTCCCTTATCCTAACTTGACTATCCAACGAGCCCTTAAAGTGATAGATAGTGGCTTAAAATGATGTGTATAAATTTTATTAGGTTGGAATTTTCTATTTTAAATAATGTCTCTATATCAGTGAGACATGCAAAAAAGTAAAATGTCCTTATATAAGTGGGACTAATGGAGTATGAAATTATGAAAAATTCTATAAATAATGAGATTTTAAAAAAAGTTTATAGAAGGATATTGCAAGGAATTAAAGAAAAAAGTCCATCGATAATTTAATCGAAGTATTTACGTGCGAATGCACGTAATCTCTACTAGTTTTCATAAATGTCTATTATAATTTGTTATATAATGTAATTTTTATTTTTTTAAATATAATATATAAAGGGGCAACCACTAAAATACCCACATTGTAATAGTGAAATAAAAAAGTACCCACTTAAATAAAAAAGATAAATAATACCCACTGTTACTAAAATACCCTTACAACCATACTTTTTCTTAATTTCACAATTAATTATCCAAAAAATAAGAAACGGAATTAGAACAAATCACGAATTGATAAAGAACAAAATCACGACCACCAAAGTCCGCGCAGTCGTGTTCATCTCGATTCGGCGGTCATGAGAGGCCGCCGCCCCTCGTGAGAAGGTGCCGCCGCCGCCGCCGGTGATAGATACAACAATCGTGAGAAGCTGCCGCCGCCGCCGAGATTCCGATTCTCCGTCTACTATGCCAAAATCACGAACAACAATTCGAGGTAGTGAATTCTATTATAAAATATACTGAATTCACGAATTAGAAACCCTAGGTCGTGAATTTTATAAGAAAATATACTGAATTCACGAATTATAAAACATAGGTCGCGATTTCTATAATAAAATATACTGAATTCGCGAATTAAAATTGAAAGTCTCTAGAGCCCACTTCCGATGCGGCGATGCCAACTCCGGCATATTCTGGCCGCCGCCTCTGTCGCTGGTTTCTCCGACGTATTCTGGCCACCACCTCCTCCTCCAAGTATCTCAACACGGCTGCGCTGGCTTCTTTTGATAATAACTTAAGAAAATAGATTAAGAGGGAGAGAGATGAGCTTTCGTGAATTGCAATTGTGTGTTTAGTGGAATAATGTATTACTATTTGTTTCATCAAGGACAATTTAGTATTTTGACACCAAAAGTGGGTATTATTTATCTTTTTTATCCAATGGATATTTTTTTATTTAAGTATTTAACTATTGCAATGTGGGTATTTTAACCTATTTCCCGTAAAATTATTTACTTGGCGCACCGTTAGTACACCAAAATCCGGACAGATGATCGTATTCAAAACGGTTCATTCATCATCAATTCATCATATGATCATCAATATATTTACATTAGTAATTAATACATGCTTTTAAAAATCATGTTTTATTACTACCCAAAAAAAGTCATGTTTTATTATGTGAAATAATCATATCATTCAAAACTCTGAACCTTGACAAACGACTATATATATATACAACTCTTATTTGTTCATCAAAACTAATATTACTATTTCTTCTTACCCGCATTTCCCTTTTCTTGGCTTGTTTTTCTTCTTATTCTTTGCTTTTCCACTCTTGCTGGCTGCTGATTCCTCTGCTTTGCTATCTTCGTCCTCGTCAAGACTAATGCCGTCTTTGTCTGAACAAACACTAAGGTCGTCGTCTCTGCCTAAATTCAGAAACGAGTCTAGTTTAGGGTGCTTCGCCACCATGATCTTGTAGAGCTCACCAACCTCTTTCTTCGCCTTGGCATCATACTCACTGCTTTCAAGAGTTAAACACGAGCATACGGTGTGAGTTTGAAGAAACGTATCCAGCAATAAACTGGCTGCAACGAGGCTGAGATCATTAGAATTAAAGAAGCAAAAAATAATATCCACAACAAGCATAGATTACTTATCAATGAATTATGTTAACTTACCTTCTGCGAAACAAAGAAAAAAGTTCGCACACCCCCTCAAACATGTCAGAACTGGAATCAGAGCGTCGTCTAACATGACTTGCATAGTAAGAAGCTAGGATGTTGAAATGGTACTCCTATTCCTCCTGAAAAGTAGACAATAAATCAACTACAAAGATGGAGATCAACTATGAGTATGAGATCATCATGAACTTCATTTACCTTGTTTCTCAGAGAAAGAAGACTTGGATCTTTATCGTTTCCTCTTATACGCGACTTAAATGCCTCCATGATATCAATCACAAGATTTATGCTTAAATTCTAATTTCCATTTCCATTCTCTGAGCTTGAGATTGAGACTGAAGACACCAAAACAGTATCCTTACATTCATTGCTGACTACAGAAGACATGACTATGTCCCACGACGTAGACAAATTTTTCATGATATCAGTTTCGCAAGAGAAGGTTCTCAAGTCAAGCACGATGGAGTGAGTACGTGAAAAGTCAAAATTAATTTCACGAGAAACCACAACAACAAGAGGATCACGGAAGAGCCTGAATGCAATAGCAACATCTGAAACAAATTGATAAAAATTACGCCTTCTAGGCCGAAGAGCTTCACAGAACTCTGTAGGCAGCTGGTATATGATCTCAACTTGAGCCATCTTCTTATCAAATATATCCAAGGACAAGTTCCAACTGATCACCAACATACACAGAATCATGAGCAAACTCTACACAAACACAGGAAAGTATTTTTTACAGTCGATGGGATGGTTATCAATCCATTTCTCTGCCTCAGTTATGTTATCAAGGAATCAACCACTCGGAGAGCAAAGTCAACGATGCTTCTAGTATAATTTTTATCGTTTGTGACCAAACCAAAGCTTGGATTGGCACCCAGTGGTAGAGTTGCTATGTATTCAATAAATGCGGATGTTGTCATGATAAAGTAGCCATGTGGATGAGGAGCCAAGATCAACAGCCTTTCCTCAAGATAAATGAAACAATTTGGAAGCATAAAGCCACGTGCTATCCGACGGATGTCATAAGTTTCTACCAGCCCTCTATGAAGTGCTAGACTCAAAGCTTCAATGGAGCACCTTAATGGAGATTCTAGCGTACATACTATACCAAATTTAAATTCCTCTGCAGAACCTGACCCAACGATTTCCCTGATTTTCTCGACGACTAACTTCTAAGGTGAGTATTTTGAAAGCCTTCCAACAATTTTATCATAGAAGCTATGAGTCAGCTTACTACTTCCTAGCATCGTCATCGCTGCAAGTCCAAGCCTACCATCGAGTTCATTCCTCATGCCAATATATCTGAAAACACATTCTTTAAGTAAATCCCTGGAAAGTTCAGTTTTTCTCAAATATATCATGTTTTGAAATAATTGATTTCGAGTGTCTAAATGGAAAGCTATTGAAAGGTAATTGAAGCACAGACCCACAAAACCCTGCAGCTTTGTCTTATCTTTGTTTGTCATGTCAATGGACTTTAAATTGAGTAGGAACTTTGCTATGTCAAAAATGTGTAACAGGCGCATACTTTCGCTGAATAAGGGGAGGTTCTTAGCCTTAGAGCTCTGATGAAGTTATTGAAGAGTTTCTAAAACTCTAAGTCCAACAACAACTAATTCCTTGAGCCAGAATTCACGAGCAGCCGATGCAAAATAACGAGCTTCTAGAGTCGCCACATTTCTCTTTTTCCAAAGGAATCACCCAACATTTTTTACCCAAAAAGCATCATGATTTAGCAACTGAAGTGTGTGACTGGAATTATCTGGCGGCCTCAATCCAAAGTAATCAAAACAGAACCTAATGACACCCTCTAGTTTGTCACAATCTGTCCTTTGAAGGTTGCTGAGACATTTTATAATCTCACAACTGCGTACCTTCCAACAGTTCCAAAGGTAAACAAGTGATCCGTTAGAGACTTGGTTTTGCGCAATTCTCCGATCAAATGACATAGGGTCCAAATGGAAGTCACTATCCCACTGATACCTGGTACCATTCACTTCAAGATGTGCGTCTAGAAGTTTTCGGACCACTATCAACAATTGAAATTTCATATTGCTTTGAAACATTGTAAACCTGGTTCAATTCAGAAAAATTCATCTGCTCATGTAACAAAAGCTTGGCCTGAGCACAAACTGATGCATGAAAGGTGTCAGAGACCTTCTATGCAACTGACATCACTCTATTTAGAAGTTCAACTTTCTGAGGAAATGACTTCAACGGCCATCCTCGATTTCTAGATCCCCACAGAACTTCAGAAATAACATAAGATAATATTAATTAACGAACAAGCATTGGAAAACTGTCCAGCTTTTTCCAGAAGGTCAGCCTCACGTAGAGTATATCCGAGACTCTTGGCAATCTCAGAAGCCTCATTGAAGTTTCCAAACTCTTCCTCCATATCCAAAAGCTCTTCAAGGCAGTCCAACGACTTCAAGAACTTGTGTTTGGATTCCGTAGTGCAGAAAGCTCGAACAAACTTCATCAGTGATGTGTTATCCTTTGCCTTGTGATGTTTTAGAGCACAGTTTTCTAGAAACTCCTGTGCAATTTTGTCAACCTCCATGTACCTAGCCATTATTTCGCTGTCCGATTGTGCTTGCTGATCAAAAGTATAACGAGCAGTCAAAACTGGAGCAGAAGAATGTACATCAACTCCATGCCATGTTAACCATATATGTTAGTTCAATTAGACAGCTAAACAAAGAAAATGTCCACATCTTTCATAAGAGTTCATAGGGGAAGCGTACATGAAACATGCAGCAAATATAACTACCTGGCCAACAATATTAAAACAAGACGAAAGAGATAGTCTGGAAATGAGAGTGGAAAATTGTATATTGAATTTCCAGAAATGCAATCAAAACAAAAAATAACAGTGAATTGAGAATGAAAAATAATGTACATCAAACTATACATCAAACTAAAATTTCTAAAGGTACAATAGTTCAAGAATTCCAATGTGCTTATAGACAAGCAGAATAATATACCAGGTCGCTCTTGACTAATACTTTGTCAATGATCTTCAGATTTTGACGCATTTTTAACGCGTTCCATATCCTTTTCTGAATGGTTATGTTCATCAAGTAAACCACGTAGAGTGGCTTGTATTGTTGATCACCAACTTCAACAACGTCAGCAGTTTTAAGTTTGAAACTGGAGGATGTACAATTATCATCATTCTCCTCATCGGATAGTTGTATCACAGATGCAAAAGTGCGCACCCATCCAACGGTTTGCACGTCAGAAACACTATTAGGTTTTGACTCTGAAAGCAGTACAAAATCACCAGGCAATGTTCGGTAAGGCTCTTTGCCACAAACACTTATTTCATTTATCCAGTTGCCAACTTTAACATTGTACAGACGCATTGAGAGATACTACTTCAGCAAAAGGTGTTTTGCATACATTGTTCAAGGAAGAATCAAGTGCATCACACATCTCTTCCAATAACGGGTACTCATATGATGAAAGATAATGATCCACACTTTCAAATACTTTAGGAATCTTCTTTACCTGCATGTTAATAAATATTGAAATTAAAGGGAGTTTGCAGTAACTGTGTTTTGACAAATAACATCAATGCCAAGTACTTGGAGAAGCAACACTGTTCATCACTTATATCTATTTATCTCATGATGCTCAACTCGTGATGCCATCTCGTAAGAAACAACAACACAATTACGTTAACCTCTGCTCTCCTCTCCATTCCATCATGTATTCATTACTATTACAACCATATATAGCTCAATCCAAAGCTTTATTCACAAACTTGTTAAACCAAATTTCTTAATGTATTGAGCATGTATAAGCCAAGTAGCTCTGAAGAAGTAAAACTGACAAACCAGCAGCTAGAGTGTCTTCCTAAGCCCTTTCATTTGATTTATGTTCTTGTTTTAATCAATTTGACACAGTAGGAATAAAAAAAATAAAAAAAAAAAATCAGACATTAATATACATGACTATTTCCCGACTTTGAGGACCGTCAAGAATCGTCTCTTCATCAAGCACAAGTCAATTTAAATAAGACTGGAGAATGCAAGTTCAAAAGTCTACACTAGCTGAACAAGAAACCAAAAGAAGCATAAAGAAAGTACTAGTGAGGCTACCGAACGAACATTATGCATACGAAAATGGAGTGATCAATTGTTGGAGTCGAAATCACCAAATTATTTTCGATTTACATATTAACAACATACAACAAACAGCTATACACCCATTAAGATATTGCAGTACTGTTCCTCCACAACCGGTGAAACACGCCAGCAGTTTCATCTCCCACCCTCAATTTTTCACTCGATTGTAATTTGTGTAATTGTGCCTCTGATAATCTACCGATTCTTGAGTATATTTCGACAAACCCCAGCTAAGACTGAAAACTGAATCTACCATGAAATTCACCCATAAAAAACCCGGTAAAATCGTACATCCAAAACCACACACACTCAAGTACCCGGGACTTGTACAGATCCTCGTCCAAAATTTCAGCGAGGGAGCAGAGAACAACATCTTGGTAAATTCATCCTTAGGCAGTGACCGGTTACTAGTTCTTGAATAGTTCTCTTCCATTTTCACTTTTCAAACCGAAATTTTGCAGAAATCATAACATAAACAATGTCGCATACATAGATGATTGAAAAAATCGACTAAAACAGAGATAGAGGAATGATGTTTCTCAGGAAACAAATGTAAAACGTCACCAACCTAAGAATCTTCCGTAGGCGTGGTACATTCAAGTAGAATTCCACCATTAGAGAGAGAGATCGAAGGATTTTGACCATGGAAAAGTAGTTGAAAAGGAGGGAAATGAAAGTCTGTTGAAAACAAGGTGAGAAGAAATTGTTTGGGAAAATTGAAAGGGCGGGTTTTCTTTTCAATATCTTCTACTCTTACTGTGTTTAACCAAGGTAATGTTACCTTTTTTTTACTGGGATGGTAAAAATACTGTTTTATACGGTTTAGTAGAAGTAGCTTTTAGTATTTTTTCCGATAGTAAACGTTCGATCCTGACATTTTTCTTATTTTTTTTATTTTTTATTTCCTTTTCAATTTTAATACTCTTGGATGGTCAGATTGAACGTTTGTATTACAAGTCTGCATCATCTCCTTTTCTTTTGCTCTATTTTAGACTTACTAGTTTGCTATGCAGCTAATGTGTTGTTGAAGTAAAATTATGTAAAATTGAAATTAACTTTTTCTCCTTCATGTCTCTTATAAGATGTTACACATCAATTTTACACTTATACGTCATCTGTCATGAGTTTTAGAACCGGAGTCGACACGGAGTTCATTATATTTATGGTGATGTTTAAACGTTATGATAGTAATTGTATGTGGGTTCACTGCATAAAATGGAAAGACCCGTACAATAATTTTTACGTAAATCGCTCTCCTATTCGTAGGGGGAAAATTATCAACTAAAATTCATCTCTGCATTGCATAGTTCAACATGACTTATGGTTTTTCGCCTTTTTCTTGTTTTCGCTTACTTACAAGCATTTACTATCCATGTAATTTTAACTTTTAAGACTCCTCCGCCTAACTCGATGGGCCTCCCTAACATTGGATAGGCTTGGGATTGAAATATTTCGACCCAATTGAGTTTCGGGTTGGCCAGACATGGTCCAAATTGGAATCCAATGGGATCGGGCTGGTTTGGCACAACCTAGATTGTTTTGTACTCTACATTATCATTGGTTAGTGGGCCTCCATCTTATGTGGCCCACTTGATTTTCACGTAGGCCCGATTCGGCCTAATATACACTCTTAGGAGGTGTTTGGTATGAAGTAATGCAATAGGGGTGGGAAAGGAATGGAGGTGGGAAAGGAATAAGCATGGGAAAGGAATGGAATGAATGATCAATTCCCTTGCTTGGTATGCACAAGTAATAACCAAAGTAATGAAATTAATTTTATTTTATTTTTTAACATTTTATGTGATAAATTAAGTTATATTTTTGTATTTAAATCATACAACTATACTATTTAATAGTGATAAAATAGAAAAAAACAAGAAATAGAAAGTAATAAATGATAATTTTTAGAGAGAGAAAACGATGATAGAAAATATTTTAGCGAGAAAAAGTGACGAAAGTGAAATTTTTAGAGAGAGAAAAAAAAATTTAGAGAGAGAATGTGACGAAAGTGAAAAAAATTTAGAGAGAGAAAGAAATTTTAGAGAGAGAATGTGACGAAAATGAAAATTTTTAGAGAGAAATAAAATTTAAGGGAGAAAAAGTGACGAAAGTAAAAAATTTTAGAGAGAGAAACTACGTGACGGAGGAAAAATATTTTAGTGAAAATAATCTATGAAAAAATTTTAGAGAGAGAAAGTGATAAGAAAATTTTTAGAGTAAGAAAGTGACGGAGTGATAATTTTTTTGGAAATAGAAAGTAGTGAGATACAAAAATTTTAGAGAGAGAAAATGATGATACGAAAATTTTAGAGAGATAAAGTAATGACGAAATATACTCATACATTTAAAAAAATATTGAGGTAAATTTAATTATTTATAAATGAAATTAAATAATATTTATTAAAATAAAAATCATATAAATATAAGATATGAGAATAGCTATAACCATGGATATCCAAGTAATGCCTATTCCCATGGAGGTGGGAATAGTCATTCCCTCGGGAATGTGTATTCCCGACACAAAAGTCGAACCAAACGGAGTAATGGAATAGAGGTAGGAATGACTATTTCATTCCCACCCCCATTACCTCATACCAAGCACCTCCTTAAATTTCAATTGAATACACCCCCTTAGTGTGACCACTGCTGATGTGTTTGGGGTAAAGTTTACTTTTTAAAATAGATTATGGTGTATATTTAGAATTTTTTTCATTAATAGTACAACACATCATCCGTGAACATATTTAAAATATCCACGTACGTCCTCCTACTTTTAAGTATGTGGCTATAATTTTATTTTACTCATATTGTACGATAGCATGATCTCTCTTATCGTTGTTATCCGTAACGCATTATCTACTAAAGATGTTATTTTAGATATAACAGCAAAAAGCTAGTTTTCAGAGCTATTTTGTTCAAGACATTAAATATTTACGAAAACTATTTTAGGTTTGAAAACAGAAGGGTACGACTTAATATAGCCATACGAATAAAATTTGTTATGGCAAGTTCAATTCATTCCATCGTTAGATAATCTTGATCCCTCTTTTTGTCGAACTGACTTTTGAATGTGACATATATTATTCTATTTTGAGTAAATCGAATTTAAACGGGATGCGATCATCTATTGCATTTTGATTTAATATCTTCTATTACATCAAACCATTAACAAATTATCGACATGTGACAATAATCTATAGATGCAAAATAAAAGATATCATGCAAAAATGCAATAGAAGATACAATATCATTTCACACATAATCAAATATTAAACCATTCGGATAAGATTTTCAAATTCTATTTTTTTTAAAAGGTAACATGTAGTAATAAAATTTATAATAGGGAAAAAAGGGGAGATAGATTGTTTTTTATAGCCCATGACACAATCCACGTGGCAAATCTGAGCCTAGCTATTTATAAGATTATTACAAAAGTTCCCACTGTTTAATTAACAACACCAAAATATCTTGGAATCTCCTGCCTTCAAAGATTCCATGCATTTGGCCAATTCCTTAAAGAGCTAATAATTCAAGGTACAAAGCTAGCTAGCATGAATATATATAATTAATGCATAAACACAATTAGATATTTAAACATTGTTTTTGGTTGTGTAGCAATGTAATCTAAGGAGTTAATAGTATTGGTGAGGGTGTCTTCATCAAGCGATAGAGGGTTAAGTTTCAGAATCAAGCTAAGGTTTTGGGTTCGAGTTTTTTATGATATGTACTTTAAACTAGGGTTGTGCTTAAGGGTGGATCGACATGGGTGACCGTCCATGACCCACCATTTACGGGGCACGATTTTTTTTATCAAGCTATCATTATATATATGTATTTTTTGGAAAAAAAAAATATTTATAATTTGTGTAGCCAATAATAAATGGCTTCAAATAAGAAAAATATTAATTTATATGTTTATGCCTAAAATATTATTTTTATATGACCTCAAACTCATGACTATCTTATTTAATTCTATCATCATCTATAATTGTCGGGCATCTCTCCCCATCTTCTTCTTATTGTCGATGTCTCTCCAACTTCTTTCTCCTTCCCGTTTTAATTTTCAAACAGTTTGCACCACCAGAAGTTTTGATCCCCAAAATTCTAATTCTTAAATGTTGTCGATGTCACTAGAAAGATTGAATGATATGTTTTGACTACTTTATGTATAGAGAAAGATATTTTCAATAGTATTCATACACATGTTATTGTAAACGACTTTACAAGTAGAATGTTCGAGAAAACCCAATTTCTATAATTAATATAATAAATATTTTGTTACTTATGCGTTAATTTTTAAAATATATTGGCCTATTCTATAGTTTCACCCTCAACCTGTCAAGAACGGCTGATCTTCTCGGAATGGAAAATATCTGAATTATAATTTAACATATCCTTAGCATTCAAATACTTGAATGTTTATGCATAATGTTGGCATGTTCATGGTTGAGAACTCACCACATATAAGAAAATGGGTTCGTTATTTTTAGAATAAGATTAGAGAAGTTTAATTTTATTTATAGACCGTGACATAAGTATTCACGTGAAAGATCTTAGACTCATTGGTTTAGTACAAAAGTCCCCAACAATATATAATTAATTAATAGGATATAATATTTTATGGAATCTCCTCATGATTCCCAAAGATTCCATGAATCGGGTCAAAAGATTTTTTATTTTATTTTTTCCAATAAGATTTTTTTTTATGGGATATAAGCTTATCACCATAGATATTTTTTTAAGTTGTAAGTATAATAGTTATCCTCGTCTCATTGTAGATGATTCATTTTTTTTTAAAACGCCCCATTTTAGATGACCAGTTTATTTTTTCGAAAATAATTAAACATTTAAACGTTCAAATAGTATACAAATTCAGCCTTTAAACACTCAAATCGTTATAAATAAATATATACAAATTAATCAATTGCGTAAATAAAATGTAAATGATTAAAATATGAAATTTATTAGTTGGAATATATTATCGCGATTTCCTGTCCGCCGCCTAGAGACCGTCTTGCCTAAAATTAATCCGGTCGGACACCGTCTAGGCCGTTTTTTAAAGAGGCAAAAATTATTATACCCCCTTAGTGATAGTAAAACCAATTGTAGGTATGGGAATAAGAAAAACTAAATTTTACCCTTATTTTCAAATATGGTACCAAAATACCCTTTTGCAAAAAAGTGACTCTCCTATTCAAATAAGGTACCCATTCACATCTCTCTCCATTTCAAATATTAGTTCACGTTTTCTCCTCACCAAAAATCTCTCCTCCTCTGAAAACCCTAACCCCGATCCGCCGGGCGATTCCAACCTTCCGCCGGCGAAAAATACGATTTCAACCTTCCGCTCCGTGATTCCAACCTTTTTGCAGCGCGATTCCGGCATCGATTCACCTTCTTCTCTCTTTTTCATTCCGTCGACGACTCGACGAGCCTCGAGCTTGAAGTTCAAGATCCAGAAATTTCAGAAAAATCGGAGGAACTGGGTGAAGAAGACGATTACACGGAGGACGAAGCACCGTATACAGGTATTCTTGGTTGTTTTTCTAGTACTAATATAAGCTCTAATTTGGAAAATGAAATTGGGTTCGTACCCTTTTAAATGGTGAGATAAATACATTTTTCTTACATTTTAGTGCAGATTTGATAGAAAATGAAATGTTGGGTTTAACAAATTGATTTATGAGCAAAATTTTGGGTTTTTTATGAGCAAATTTTTGGGTTTTTTATGAGCAAAGTTCTGGGTATTTTTAGGGTTAAGAGTTTGTTAGTACGATTTGTGAAAATATGTACTATGTTCTCAGTGTATACTATGTTCTTAGTGTGTTAGTACGATTTGTGAAAATATGTACTATGTTCTCAGTGTGTTAGTACGATTTGTGAAAATATGTACTATGTTCTTAATGTGTTAGTACGATTTGTGAAAATATGTATTATGTTCTCAGTTTGTTAGTAATATGTTCTCAGTGTGTTAGTACGATTTGTGAAAATATGTATTATGTTCTCAGTGTGTACTATGTTCTCAGTGTGTTAGTACGATTTGTGAAAATATGTACTATGTTCTCAACTTCATGATGTGTTTGGTAAGATTTGTGTTGATCTTAACAGTTCCTATTGGTCTATTTGTGTTAAATCATACTAATGAATGAGTTAATATTTTGTGGATTTTTTTCCTATGTTATTAATTGATGTTATCTCTAATTTTGTTTTTGATGTTATTCATGAATTAGAGAGATTTGTGAAATTTTTACTTTGTTGACATTGATTTCATTAAAATTTGTTGTGATCTTACCAATAAATGAGTTACATGTTACAAATAACTTGATCATACTACATTTACAGCATATCTTGTTAGTATTTGTGCAAATCTTACTAATGTTATGTATGTTATCAGTGTTTTAGTACGATTTGTGCAAACTTGTTAATATCTCCAGTAAGATTTGTGGTAATGTTATGTATGTTATCAATGTGTTAGTACGATTTGTGAAAATATGTACTATATTTTCAGTGTGTTAGTACGATTTGAAAATAATCACGGTAAACTTTTATGAGTGACAAATCTGATAAAACATTGTGCAAACATGTAAATTGTATCTCGTGTCTTATCATAATAGAACCACTTAATATTGGTACGAACTACTAAATTATATCTTGTGCATCAGCATACCGTGTTAGTACGATTTGTTAAAATATGTACTACGTTCTCAGTGTATTAGTACGATTTATGAAAATATGTACTATGTTCTCAGTCTGTTAATACGATTTTTGAAAATATGTACTACGTTCTCACCGTGTTAGTACGATTTGTGAAAATATGTACTATGTTCTCAACTTCATGATGTGTTTGGTAAGATTTGTGTATATCTTAACAGTTCCTATTAGTAATATTTTTGTTAAATCGTACTAATGAATGGGTTAATATTTTGTATGTAATTGATGTTATCACTAATTTTGTTTTTTATGTTATTCATGAATTGGAGAGATTTGTGGAATTTTTACTTTGTTGGCATCGATTTCATTAAGATTTGTTGTGATCTTACCAATAAATGAGTTACATGTTACAAATAACTTGATCATACTACATTATCAGCGTATCTTGTTAGTATTTGTGCAAATCTTACTAATGTTATGTATGTTATCAGTGTTTTAGTACGATTTGTGCAAACTTGTTAATATCTCCAGTAAGATTTGTGGTGATGTTATGTATGTTATCAATGTGTTAGTACGATTTGTGAAAATATGTAGTATGTTTTCAGTGTGTTAGTACGATTTGTGAAAATATGTACTATGTTCTCAGTGTGTTAGTACGATTTTGTGTAATCTTACCAATATATGAGTTACATTATATGTAGGCCGAAGAAACAACGATTGTAGCAACTGAAAAGGGGGGGAGGCTATAACAACAAATGCACCTACATCCATCGTTATGTTGACAACAGTGGGAGCAACAGACGCGGTGGGGCCTAATACAACCTACTGGATATTATGATTTTTGCATTTTGAATAGAAAATATATGAATTTTGTAGATTTCTATATGAGTTATTTGCCAGTACGATTACTCAAAATTCGTACTTATATTATCCATTACGAAATAATATGTATTCCTCATGGTAAAATTCTTGATGTTTTTGCCAATACAAATGTTACATGTTACGATTCTTGGTATTTTTGCAAATACATGAGTTACATAGTAATATTTTTGTTGTTTTTACCAATAAACAAGTTATGTAGATTACCAATCTTATCGAATACCAATTATAGATTATCGAGTACCGATCTTTTTCCTTTCTATTTTTTTACATTTTTGTTTTTATAATCATGGTACACTTTTATGAATGACAAATCTGATAAAACATTGTGCATCATGCAAAATGTATCTCGTACCTCAACATAATACATCCACATAATATTGGTATGAACTTTAAATTTTTTATTATTCATACCGTGATTTATCATTACGAATATTAGTCAATTCGTATAACTTACTTATGATATTGGTATGAGTATGAATCAATTCATATAGATTACATGTATTACTAATTACATAAGAAAGTATTAAGTTATCAGTACGAATACAAATAATTTATATAAATTACCTATGAAATAAGTACGAAATGTGCAATTTATGCAAAAAATCGAAGTAAGACAAAAAGCTAGTATTATTGAAACAATTTACAACTCTTTCACAAATTAACTATATGATGACATTCTCTTATGAGTCCTACAATCATTTGTGTGAGGAACTTCTTTTTCTTCACACTTAATCACCGTACTCAAAATAAAAAAGTACGAAAATGTTAAAATCGTACCAAATAATCAAGTAAGACATTCATTAATCCATTCCGAATTCAAATGCACAAGACAAAAATCAAATCTGGTACGAACTATAAAATTCGTGCCGAAAATTCAATTACAATCTATGTTGTTGAATCGCAGCTCCAGAAACTCATCAATGGCTTTAGCCACTCTCTCCGTTCTCTCATCCACGTCGTCGAACCTTCTAGTCCATTTCAGCCATGGAATTTACTCCCACACAGGAATAACGTTGAGAAGAAAGTCGGTCATTGTCGTCGCTTGCGTGAGAAAGAGAAGAGAGAGAGAGAGAGAAGTGGAGAAAATCAGTGGAGAATCGTCGCCTTCGCCGTCGCCGATGAGAGGAGAATTTTGAACTTTGTCACCATCGCCGTCGACGCAACCTCGGGAAGAAAATATGTGAAGTTGCGTGAGAGAGAGAAGAAAGAGAAGTGGGGAAGAAAGTGAAGATCAATGGAGAAGAAAGTGGGTTTCCATGAGAGGAGATGGGAGTGAGTGGAGAAGAAGAGAGTGGGTGGAGAAGAAGGTGGAGTTTGCCTCATACGCTTCAATCGATGAGAAGAAGGAGAAGAGAGAGAGACACATAAGACAAATCCCATACCTAAAAAGGTAAGGGTAATTTGGTACTCCAAACCAAAATAAGGGTATAAATTGATGTAAAATTATTCCCAAACCTACTTTTAGTTTTACTATTTTGAAATGGGTAAAATATCTTATTTCCTCTTTTTTAAAACACTGGTAAGAAATAAAATATTGAATTGGGTATAGAATTATGTTGTACAGTATAGAATCTTCAGTTAAGCAACCAAATTCACAACCCCAAAAAGCTTTATTCTGCAACACACAAATACTCTCTCTCCCTCTCTCTCTACGAAAGCCAACTATAGCAGCGGGTTCCTCTGTTCGTTGCCCTCCGCCGTGGAGCTCCGCCGCGCCTATGCCGGTACTCTATTCTCCCTGTTATTTCCTACTGTATCATCTAAGTTTTCATTTTTGTAAGTTTTATTGCATTCCGATTGTTGATAATCCGTAAAGGATGCCGTGATTTGAGATTTTCACTTTAATTTACATGCTATAAACTCTGCATTTGATAATAGAGGATTATGAGTTCATCAATCAAGTGATTAACATGATTATGGGAAGAAGAAAGATAGTCTCATATTCCGTTCATTTACTGTTCTATTGCATTCTGGCTTGGGCTTAAAATTTGTGGGGGTAGAAATTTTAGGGTTGAAAATCTGATTAGTGTGTGTGTGTTTCTAAGTCTATTTGGAACACGACTTGATTAGGAGTTCTTCGAAATTATCTTCAAATAAGATATACTCCCTCCGTCTCACTTCATTAATCCCTTTTGCTTTTTTGGCATAGTAACCAAGAAAAGGCATAGGGGTTTTAAAAAAGTATTTTTGTGTGTTAATTTGTTTTATGTTAAGGAAATAAGACTAATAAATGAGACATACGAAAACGAAAAGTGGAACTAATAGAGTGGGACAAAGGGAGTAGTTGTGTTTTCATGATATTTTATTGTTGGTTGGTTATTAATATAATCGAATTGGCGAATCTCTTCATCAAATTGAGTTTGGTTTATGATAGTCTTTCTATTTTTGGGTAAAATTTCAATACCTGAGTTATGTATACTAGTTATCTTCATTTTTTTTATTAGGGAAATTTGTTGAATATGTTGCCAAAAACTAACATTTTCATTGGAATTATGTTTGTTTGCTATATTGAAACTTGCAACTTTTTTGTCGTCAGATCTCTCAGCTCTATGTTGGTCGTGAAGCTGGTTACAGTTCTTCGTGGTTTATTACTTGCTAGCTCGGCTATATACTTGCTAGTAAAGGAGCGAGTATAAACACTCTTTTCAGCTGTTGGAAGGGTTGTTTGGTTGATCTAAGGAAAAATGGCCTCAACTTCACGGGGATCTACGCTGAGCAGGGGATTTCGGAAAATATCTGAATTAAATTACGGTTTAAATGTTTCCGATATCCTCTGACATTTGCTTTTTTCTGGATACTATTTGCGCTGTGGTTCCAAGTTAAATGGAGGACACTTCAAGGGGCTGGATGGAGGGTATAGACCTATCACAAATGGAGAATGTCGTGCACGCTGTGCATTTGGATAACTCACCTGATGGTGTTGCTGAATTGATGAGTTTTGATTCATATTCACGATGGTGCGAAAACCCTAATAATTTACTGGATCAGACGGTTCCCTCTTCCTCTTGTTCCCCGTCTCCGGGTTTTCCACCTTTCAATGCGTTAAACTTCTGTCCATACGATTCAAGAATTCCCCTGGTGGATAGAGATATCATGGGAAACTTGTTTCATGATAGAGATCAAATAGTGTCTCCTTTATATGAAAATCAATTTTCTTTTCCAAGAAATTTTGGTGATCATGATTTCAATTTGATCAGAGCTAGAGATAAGACTCAAGATCAACAATATTTAGTAGGAGATGTGGGGAGGATTGAGGTCTCAAGGTCTCTTAGGTTGCCGATAGCTGACAGAATGCTCAGAGCATTGTATCTACTTAAGGCGAGGTGTACAGAGAAAGTCTTAGCCCAAATTTGGGTCCCGATGAAGAGTGGAAATGACTACGTCTTAAGCACATTCGGGCAACCCTATTTACTAGATAACCAACTTTATGGATACCGTGAAGCGTCAAAACTATTCACGTTTTCAATAGAATCTAAACCAGGTTCTTTCCCGGGGCTTCCAGGTCGTGTGTTTACATCAAGGATTCCAGAGTGGACCTCAAATGTGATGTACTACAATAAGGCTGAGTACCTACGGATAAATCATGCCGTTGATCATGAGATTCGTGGATCTATTGCCTTACCTATATTCGAGGATGATTCATGTGAAAGATCATGTTGTGCGGTGCTAGAGCTCGTAACCGTGAAAGAAAAGTATAATTTTGATCTGGAAATGGATAATGTCTGCCAAGCACTTGAGGTGAGTTTTTTTTTTTATCATCCCATTTTCTTCTCACAGCTATAATTTTTTAAATTTATAGTTTTGCGACTTAAAAAAACATGTTATTAGAAATAAACCGTAATTTTCTCATTAAGTGTCATTAGATTCATAATATTTTTGTTGAAGTTGTAGTTACGGGTTCATCATGTATGAATGAGAATCGAGAATTATTGTGATACCTTAACATCATGTTATGCAATTTTCTTTTAATTGTCGACATGTGAAACTCAAAGCTCGTTCATTCATTACTAAAGCATAGTGTAACTAACTTAGCTTTATCAATTGTTTTTAATTGCCTCTCGTTTATTTTTATTTTTCATGATTCTGTATAATCTTACCTATTAGTGGTCCTGAACAATAAGCAATTCAATTTTAACTTTTGTTTGCAACCTTTTACAGGCTGTGAATTTGAGAAGCAAAGTGCCTCCCAAGCTTTACTCCCAGGTTTCCGTCTACCTTTAATTTGATTTTTCTATTTTTCATTTTTTCTTCCTTTATAGTTTCGATTTTATGGGAGCATGAGGTCTTAATCTTATAATATCAAATGTTATTTCAGACACTCTCAGTGAATCAAAGAGCTGTTTTAGCTGAGATAAAAGATGTTTTACGTGTCCTTTGTCATACACACCGGCTTCCTCTTGCATTAACATGGATTCCGTGTAGTTATGTCGAAGGAGTTGATGATGAAACTATGAGAGTACGTAGAGGATATAATGCAGCTTTAAATGAAAAGTTTGTTCTCTGCATCGAGGATTCTGCATGTTATGTGAACGACAAGGATATGGAGAGTTTTGTACATGCATGTGCAGAACATTTTCTTGAGGACGGACAAGGTATTGCCGGAAAAGCCCTTCAGTCCAATCGCCCGTTCTTCTACTCGGATGTGAAGGAATACCATGTCAATGAGTATCCACTTGTTCATCATGCCCGTAAATTTGGCCTTAATGCTGTCATTGCAATCAGATTAAGATCAACTTACACCGGTGACAATGATTATATTCTAGAGATGTTTCTTCCCCTGGATATGAAACAAAGCTCAGAGCATCAAATGTTGCTTAACGAGCTTTCAGTTACCATACAAAAGATCTGCAAGAGTTTGAGGACTGTGTCGGATACCGAATTGCTCAAGATGGAGGATTCTGAAATCAAAGTATCGGATATGATGGGGAAAACTGTATGCCCTAGAACATTATGTCGGAGCTATGGAGAATCGCCAAATGACGGAGAGTTAAGCTTTGATGATCGTCTTGTGGAAAATGCATCTGAAGTGACAGGAGCTTATCTTCAACACGAACAAGTAAGTGTACATATAATCTTACGTTCTTTACTTAAAGAGCATTGTTGATATTGTAACGTAGATGAAAACACTTTGTGCAGCCGTTCGAAAGATCTTTCGTTTGCATTTTATTACATAAGCTTGAAAACACTTTTTTTTAGTTATACTCTCTTGGTTCAAATATCTTTATGCATGGTTACTCCAACCAACTACACACAAAGCTCTTACCATGCCTTATCATTGCTGTAGCCAACTGCTAAACCGAAGAAACAAATCGAGAAGAAGAGAAGCACGGCTGATAAGCATGTTAGTTTGAGTGTTCTTCAAAAATACTTCTCAGGAAGCCTTAAAGATGCTGCAAAAAGTATTGGTGGTAAGTCAGAGTTCTCTTTTAATCTTTCTTTTTATTCTTTTTATCGTGCTTTGATCATAACAGTTTCGAATTGTATGTTTGTTGCTTCTCACAGTTTGCCCCACCACTCTAAAAAGGATATGCAGACAACATGGCATTTCGAGGTGGCCTTCTCGTAAGCTGAATAAGGTAAGTCGATCTCTAAAGAAAATACAAAGCGTGCTCGATTCTGTTGAAGGCGTGGAAGGAGGATTTAGACTTGATCTAACCACTAGCTCAATCCTCCAAGAGCTTAACGATGGAAATGACATTGTATTGTCTACTAAGACTTCTGCATTTGGAAACTCGGGTTTAGTCAAGAACATGTTATCATCATCCTTGCCATCTAGTATGAGTTTAGAATCAACCACCATGAAAATGGAAGAAAAATGTCTTTATGATGGGAATCGAGAAACAAGCATAAACTTGAATGATTTTAGAAGGCATGATTCCAGATTCACAAAGAAGGCGAAGCAAGGGGATTTCGAGCCACTTTTCATTTCTCGAAGCTCAGAGGATAACAGAGTCGAAAATAGCCAACCGGGTTCCTCCGGGATGACAAACTCGTCCCAAGGTTCCGAACATGTTTCATCAATGATGAACTGCACTTCTTCAAGCTCACAAAGCTCCGGTAAAGGACATAGTCCCATGACAGGCGCAATCTGTGAAGGGAACGTGCCTAAAATCACAGTCAAAGCTACGTACAAAGAAGATACAGTTCGGTTCAAATTCGAAGCCGCAGGCGGATGCAGTCTGCTCTATGAGGAAATAGGAAAGAAGTTTAATCTACAAACATGGCAATTCCAACTAAGGTATGTTGATGATGAAGATGAACTAGTCATGTTAGTAAGCGATTCCGATTTACTTGAATGCCTCGAGATTTTGGAATTTATGGGGAAACGTAACGTGAAGATCATGGTTCGGCCATTGCCTAGTGCTTCAGGCAGCTCGAGTGGTAGCACTTGCTGCTAAAATCGGAGTTTCTTTCATTAGTCGAATAATCCTAGAGAGATTGAGATTCGGGGAGACGGTGTTATCGAGGATTCGGCTTTCGTTCGCGGCACCAAGGATGCAAAGTGGTTGAAACATGAAAGATTACTCAGGTGTTTCCCAAGAGTTATGGAAGGTTGTAGTCTTGTAGTTTTGTTGGAAAAAGAAGGTAGCACTGGGCTTAAGTTTAGCTTGTATGTACAGTTGTTCAAAGTTGAGGAAATCAAAGATTAGTTGTTTGTTTCCCTCAATCTTCAACAAATGGAGTATAAAACAAAGTTGGAAGTTGTAAGAATAGTTGTCCAAATTTTAATGTGATTCATTTTATAAGGCATACAATCGGCTTAATCAAAGAAAATTAAACTAGAAAGAATAATTAAAGGGTATCTTAGATAAGTAGTACTTTTGGCCGTTTCATTTCAATTGTCCTACTCCCTCCGTCCTCCATACAGTGACATAGTTTTATGGGCACATGTTTTTTTTGCATTTTGATGATATAATAATAAATTAATGTGTTAAAGTGTTAAAGTGAAATAATTGTGGGTCCATTTGAATTTTTTAATAGTATTAAAATGTTAAAATAATAAAAAGTAGATGTATAAAGTGTTAAAATATTAAAGTGATTGTGGGATTTACGTTCTAAAACGAAATATGTCAGTAAATGGAGGACGTCCCAATATAGTAATTATGTCAGTAAATGGAGGACGGAGGGAGTCCTTTTTTTTTTTTTTGACTATCCTACATGAACTGTCCTAATTATTTAAAAATTAACCCCTATACACCTCCCGTCCCATTTCATTAGTCCTATTGGAAATTCATATGTGAAGTATATAATATTCCAATATGACTAATCAGATGGAACGGAGGGAGTAGTTTAATGCGAACACCTTACTTTTCATATTTAACACTGCATCGTGCTAAAAAAATTTGTGTCGAAATGAAACAAGACAATTGATCTAGGACTACGGAGTAATATTTAAAATGGCTCTAAAGGTTTTTATTTTTATTTTTTATTTTTTTTATAAAATAAAAAATTATTATAAGTAGAAGTACTATTTATTATAGTATTTCTTAATTATGGATTTAGGGTGGGTATAAATTGTTTTTGTTAACAAATTTGGCAATTTTAATCTAAGCCCTTACACATATTGAAAAGTATTTCATCTTTCGATTGCACATTTTGTTAATTTAAATAAATTAATCACGGTGGCCGGAAATCTATCTCCGGCGACTTCTCCACGGTGGCTGCATTTGGCGTTGCTAAGGTAAAAGTCGAACGTTGCTTAATGGCGCTGAAATGAATCACTTCTAAAACAGTTACGAACACTGGCTATCTGCTCGGTTGGAGCAATTTTCAGTAAAATAATGCGAGATTCGAACCTATTTTCAATCTCCAGCTCCACTTTTGTACTCATTACATCTGGTTAATTCCATAATTACTATCCCATAAATCTTTTCTGGCGTTTTCACTTCTGCTACGTCGCTGCACTTTGCACACCATGTGTTTGTATTTATGCCCGGATCTTTAAATACGGCCATTTAGAGATACAGTATTCATCTATGTGTTATTTACTTTGAGCTTGTTCATTTCACAGCAAAGCTCTTTCCTTCGGGGAGAAGCATTATCTGTTTACAATTTAGTTTCTACTAATTGCTTGGTGAATCATTTGAGTGGGTAATTTATGCTATTTGACACGATGAGGTGAATGGTTAGTGCTGACTTGTTTGTTTGCTTCGTTGCATATATAGATACACGTCATTCTCGAGTTATTAAAGATGGAATCATAATTTTGATTAGTCATGCAGGTTTATTTCATTCTGCAATGGTAGTGTTGTTTAGAAGCAAATCGATTAACCATAAGTATAAAATCGATGCAGCTGCAGTTTCTTGATTGTGAGAAATTTTGCATCAAAGAAGATTCTTTGTATGTCTAGATCCTCTTTGCTTCCGAATTTCCTTTTGAGGGTATGAGATTTCCTACTGTTTCATCGGTGACCAGCCTCCAGAATCTTTGTCACAAAATCAAAGAGGCATCGTCAAGTAGCAGATGGAAAGAAGTGCTTTCCCATTATGGAGAGATAAGAAAGGCTGGGTTTCGACTGATAGATCATGCAATCTACTCTCATGTTCTCAAGGCTTGTATAGCCTTTTCATTCAAACTTGGACAGTCAGTCCATGCATCATTGACTAAGCAGGGCTTCGACGCATTCAGTTCGGTGGGAAATTCAGTGATGGACTTTTATACAAAATCTGGTGCATTGTGCTCTGCATCTAGGTTTTTCAATTGCACGAGTACAAGAGATTCGGTTTCATGGAATATAATTATCCATGGGCATCTGGATCAGTGTTTTCTTGAAGAAGGAGTCAATTTATTCATTCAAGCTAGAGCATTTGGATTTGAACCCAATATCTCTACTTTGGTGCTTATAATTCAGGCATATCAAAGTCTACAAGCTTTTGAGGATGGCCAGAAATTGCACGGATACTTGATTCAAAGTGGTTTGTGGAGCCTAACTTCAGTTCAAAATTCTCTTTTGGGTATGTACTCAGAAATTAGGATGGACTGTGCAGAAAAACTTTTCGATGATATGTATGAGAAAGATGTAATATCGTGGAGCGTGATGATAAGAGGATATGTGTATGGGGACAATCATATATTTGCTTTGGAGTCATTTAAGAAGATGGTTTCGGAGTTTGGGGTTGAATTGGATGGTCAAACCATGGTAAGCGTGCTTAAAGGGTGTGCTCATTTAGGAGATATAAAAATAGGAAAATTAGTTCATGGCTTTGTAGTCTTAAGAGGTTTGAATTTTGATTTATTTGTAGGTAACAGTATTGTTGATTTGTATTGCAAGTGTGGAGATGTAGACTCTGCTAGAGTCGCATTTGAGGAGATGCCTAATAGGAATATAGTATCTTGGAATTCTTTGCTTTCTGGGCTTGTTCGTAATGAGAAGCATGATGAGTCATTGAAATTCTTTGCTTTGATGGAAAAATCAGGACCTGGGGCTGATGAGGTGACTCTAGTGAACCTACTTCTAACATGTAAAGTTTTAGGGGATTTGCATCAATGCAAGCTGATCCATTCGAGAATAATTCGGAAAGGTTTCAATACAAACGATTTGGTTATGAACACTTTACTAGACACATATGCAAAATGTAATCAGATTGATCTTTCATGGAGACTATTCTGCCGAATGAAAAGACCAGATATCATTACCTGGAGTACAATGATCTCAGCTTTCACTCACTGTGGCTTACCTGATGAGGCAATTTCTCTATATAGAAAGATGATGCTTTCACAAGAAAGGCCGAACCTCGTTACCTTGTTAAACCTTCTGGATGCGTGTGGACTTTCTGCTGAAATTGGAAGATCAAAATGTGCTCATGGAATCGCTATTCGAATGGGTCTGTCATCACATGTAGCAGTTGGGACAGCAGTTCTTGATATGTACTCAAAATGTGGGGCGATACAAGCTTCTAGAAGAGTGTTTGACCAAATCTCACCAAAAAACGTTGTTTCTTGGAGTGCAATTATTGCAGCTTACGGCTTGAATGGACTCCCACATGAGGCTTTGGCTTTGCTTTCTGAAATGGAAGTCGATGGTGTAAAGCCTAATTCAGTAACACTTCTCTCAGTGTTATCTGCTTGTTGCCATGGAGGATTGGTTGAGGAGGGACTCTCTTTCTTCAAGGATATGGTGAAAAAGCATGGATCTGAGCTAAAGTTAGAGCATTACTCGTGCCTCGTAGACTTGCTTGCTAGAGCTGGAAATCTTGATCATGCATTTCAACTTATTAAATCCATTCCTACCGCCATGAAGCCCGGTGCTAGTGCTTGGGGTGCACTTTTGAGTGCCTGTAGAACTTACGATAATAGAAAACTCAGTGAAGGCGCATTTTCTCAGATACTCGAATTGGAGCCATCAAATTCTGGTGGTTATCTACTTGCATCCAGCACGTTTGCTGCTGGAGGTTCTTGGACCGATGCTTCTGGGATCCGATGCTTGATGAAGGAAAGAGGTGTGAAAGTTGTGGCTGGTTACAGTATGGTTCATGTGGGTAAAAACGTGCATACTTTTACAGCCGGTGATAAATTTCATCCTTTGTCTCATTTGTTTGGTCCTGTGGTTAAGCAATTGCACTCATGCATGAGGATTGATGGAGAAGCAAGAATGCTGCTTACCTAGGAGCAAATTCCTAATAAAATTTTTGGGATCCAGGGTAAGAGAGATTCATAGTCTTGAAAATTTTCGGTCTTTTGTTCTTCCTCTTTCATCTAAACCGAGGTGTTCCTTTATTTGCCCTTATACACTATATTGCATATTAGTATCTGTATATTCTCTGTATGTATGTAGAGTTCAAGAATGAAATGAAAATCTGGCCAAGTGCTCGTAACTTTTCCAAAGTGACCGAGATACAAACAGATCTCTTATCTGAGGGATGGTGAACCTCTTGGTATATAAATAAGTTAATCTTCCCACTTCTTCTCAGGGGTCAATCAAAAATTTTCAACTGCTCATTGTTTATGATCTCAATTATTAAGAAACTTCTATGGTGGCAGGCTGTCAGTTGATCCACTCAGGAAAACAAGCTGCCATTTGATGCAAAAAGATGCCACCACCACGACTTACGGTCACGGAGCACAAGGGGTTGACTGCTTATTTCTAGCTGTTTCAGGCAGGTTGAGCTGTCAGCTGTAGTCAAAGGATTGCTCTCACCTCAAGGGTGCTATCTCTTTTTTACCGATAGAATATCAAGGTAAAGAATCGAAGCTCCTCCCGAAAGAATAATTTTGATACCATGCTGCTGTTTTGCCATTTGTGATTTATGTCAAGAAATCTCAACTAGCAACTCAGACTACTCCCAATTAGAATATCTGTTTTTGTGTAACCCTTCCCTAAGAACTGATTCAAAAAAGTATATACATAGGAGGCACCCGATTTTTGTTTACCCTCGAGTTTCATTCATTTGCTTTGTTTTCATTTCCTTTTCAATTCAAGGATAAAATGGCGTTCCGCTAGTGACAAACAGTGGGACGAGTTGTGAAGAATCTGATGACTGAAACTATAGATGTCGACAAAATTCGAACGATTACTTAGATGATAGTTGCATTTCCTATAGACTATAGAGTGATGCATTGAGCATATAATATAGTGAAAATATTGAAAAGTACCCATTTTAAAACTTCCAACCATAAAACTACCCATTTTTTTTTCACTCCTTTAAATCTACCCATTTGTGTATTATTGACTAAAATCAACAATTCAGCAATATCACATTGAATTATACGCAAGTTAACTAAAATCATACGTAATTCAACTAAAATCATACTAAAATCATACGTAATTCAACTACAATCATGCGTAATTCAACTAAAATCATACGTAATTCAACTAAAATCAACTAAAATCAACAATTCAACAATATCATATTGAATTATACGTAAGTCAACTAAAATCAACAATTAGAGCCATAAATCATGAAACCGGTCGACGAGGATGCCGGAACCATTGAAACCGGTCGAGAAACTCGCCGGAAATTTGAAACCGGTCGACCGGTTTCAAATTTCCGGCGAGTTTCTCGACCGGTTTCAATGGTTCTGGCATCCTCGTCGACCGGTTTTCATGAAAATGTATAAACCGGTCGACAAAGTCGCCGGAAAATTGAAACCGGTCGACCGGTTTCAACTTTCCGGCGACTTTGTCGACCGGTTTCAATGGTTCCGGCATCCTCGTCGACCGGTAATCATGAAAATGTATAAACCGGTCGACAAAGTCGCCGGAAAGTTGAAACCGGTCGACCAGTTTCAACTTTCCGGCGACTTTGTCGACCGGTTTCTTCATTTTCCGGCTTCCAGTGACAAATTCAGTGCTTTACCATAATTTTGTTTTTTGAATCTTGGTTTTAAAATTTTAATTAAAAAAGGGAATGGGTATTTTAAATAGGGTGAAAATTTAAAATACCCATTTTGAAAACCCCAACCCTAAATCTACCCATTTTAATTACCATGCCATTTAAAATACCCATTCCATTTTTTTATTTAAAATTTTAAAACAAGATTCTCTTGTTTTCCTCCCAAAATCTGACACACACTCACCTTCGAAATAAGCAAAAGTTTGATTCTTGTTTTTGTTATTTTCCCATACCCTATTATACCATACCCGTGACCCATTTTTCTTCTTCCCCCCTCCCCAAACCGGTCGGCAATTTTTCTTCTTCCCCCCTCCCCAAAACCGGTCGGCAACACACCTCCACCACCCAAGCGGTTTCAAACTCTCTCCCCCACCTCCGCCGGTCGAAATTCTCCGACATCACAGCCGTCCCCCCAACGTCGTCTCCGTCCCCGGCCGTTTCCTCACAAGAATTGGTATAGTAGCCGTCGATCGGTTTCAACGCGTACTCGGAAGAAATGAGCTATTCAGACGAAGAAATTCCGGCCGAAATTATGGTAAACCACTGAATTTGTCAATCAAAGCCGGAAAATGTATAAACCGGTCGACAAAAGTCGCCGGAAAATTGAAACCGGTCGACCGGTTTCAATTTTCCGGCGACTTTTGTCGACCGGTTTATACATTTTTCCGGCTAAACCGTCGACGAGAAACTCAGAAACATTTAAACCGGTCGATAATCTCGCCGGAAAATTGAAACCGGTCGACCGGTTTCAACTTTCCGGCGAGATTATCGACCGGTTTATACATTTCCCGGCTGAAATTGTTGTAACAAGTCTTAATACGTTCGAACCGGTCGACAACTCGCCGGAAATTTTGAAACCGGTCGACCGGTTTCAACTTTCCGGCGACTTTGTCGACCGGTTTCAATGTTTCCGGCTTCAACGTCGACCGGTTTCAAGGTTTTCGGTTCTAATTTGTTGATTTTAGTTGAATTACGTATAATTTCATATGATATTGTTGAATTGTTGATTGTAGTTGATTTTAGTTGAATTACGTATGATTTTAGTTGAATTACGTATGATTTCATAATTAATTTGTTGATTTTAGTTGATTTGTTGAATGCCTTTGAAAGGAATTGGACTAATTTCATATGATATTGTTGAATAGTTTTTAATTTCATAGGAATTGAATTGTTATGTTATCGAATTGGTTAGTATGAATTCATATCTAATTCGAGTTGGTTATTAAATTCATATGTTTGTTTATGTTTGTTTTTTTTAGGCACTTCCTCCTCCACGTTATCGTAGACCCATTTATAGGCTAGCAAATGCAAAACCGAACACTTACTATAGAGTGGGCCTACTAGCGGAGATTAAAGATGTGCTACTTGCTGTCGGGGATGAGAATTTGCTAAATAGACTTATCAATGGACCGTTTGGACAGTTTGTTTATTGGAGTCCGGGTTACATAAATTCTGGGGCTTTGCATGGAATTTTGTCGAGGGCAATTTTTTCGAGACGAGGCATTTGGTTCCATTTTAGGGGACAAGATATTGAATATACTATTCGAGATCATGCATTGGTGACCGGACTTAGATTTGGAAATTCTAATTTTGATTGCACCATTCCCGTCAATCCTACTACATCTCAGCTGTATAGGATAGTATGCAATGATGTTAATGATCCACCAACATCTGCGCAATTGATTGAAGTGTTTAAGTCCTTGAAGACCATGATTGATGATGTGGATGGGCATATGCACTTGCAACTGGCCCAAGTGTTGATTGCAGATATATTTATTCTCGGCTACGATTCGCAAAGGCCTCCATTCCCGTGGTTGTGGGTGATGGTCCAGAATGATGATGTTTGGCAGAATTTTCCCTGGGGTGCATATAGCCACAAGACCCTTCGATACTACGTTCAGAAAGCCCAGGACAAACCAACAAAGTATCATTTCTATGGTCCGGCATGGGCATTAGTGACGTGGGCCTTTGAAATTATTCCGGGGTTAGGGAATGCAGCAGGGATATATGTCCCCGGTTTATATCCAAGGTGTTTGAGATGGGCTTTCCGGAAGAACCTGCGACTCCAGAATGGTGAAAGTTTGATCGACTTATTCGAGGGCGAGGTACAAATTTAGAATTTATTTTAATATATATTTGACATCTTGTGAAATATTTGTTTTGATTGAATAATTGTTTGGTGTCTAATGAATTACTTCAAATACTTTTTTTTGCAGGGATATGAAATTGCGAATATCCAACTTGAGGAAGGGGAGGATCGTCAACCGTATTGGATTTCACTCCACTATGGCATGCCGATGGAGGTCCAATTCGTCATCCCAATTAATCCTCTAACCGTTGGTGAGCAATTTCCAGCCGAGCAGCGATTGCGTCGCATTAGAAGACCACCACAAGCTACATCTTCCGATGTCGGTGGACCGAGGAGAGATGCAGCTGCTTCTGCGCGTTTGGAGAGTTCCCCAGACGAGGCTGGGACATCCAGGCCACACCGACGTAGTCGTGATACGGGAAAGCGTACGAGAAGCCAAGCTATCCAGACATCGTCAAGCAGTAGCGGAGCGCAGGGGGCTAGTGAAGATGTTGTCACACCTAGTTTTGTTTGGAAGGAGATTGCTAAAGCCGAGAAGAGGATTGTTAAAGGCTTTAGGGCTGACCTCGCGGCGTTTGAGACTCGTATGAAGAAACTTATTCAGAATGCTGTAGAAGTCATGCAGTGCGGGGGTTCACGAAGTGCACGTGATGTCAGCGAACCCCGCCGCCGAAGTCCTCCGATCACATCATCGGCTCGCGAATCCGATGTTCGAGCTACACATGTTCACAGTGACGACATCCCACAAGAGCAACCAAGAGGCTATGTTGGTGAGGTAGGAGGTCGTCGGGACACTACCTTGCCAATTTATATCGCGTCCACATCGACTCCTTTTACCGGATTCGAAGGAAACGATCAAGTATCTCAGGCTTACACAGAGATCTTTGGTCAGGTAATATTTTACCTATCTATTTAGTATGATTTGTATTATTTTATTTGAGAATTTCAATTTCAAATAGTTTTATATTTGATATTACAGACAATGGGCCTTAGTACTGGTCATTTTCACACTCCTTCGAGCAGCACACTGGATCAGGTAATATACGTTTAATAATGCACTTATATGATTGTTTTCATACTATTGTTTTCATTCTTTCACAAAATGTATATTTATTAGATGACGGTTGAATTATTATTAGTTGAAATACTCTTAATGGAGTTGTTATAATATTGTAGACAACAGGAGTTAGTACGTCTCAACTGTTCGACAATCTTTCGGCCAACTTATTTGGTCAGGTAATATACATACATACATACATACATACACATGTATTTGATCATTTTATTTCTTATATTAAGTATTTTGTGAAAGTTGTGAATATGTTCAACATTTGATATTGCAGACAATGGGTTTTAGTAGTGGACAGTTTCAGACTCCCTCGAGCACTACATTTCTCGAACCACGTTTTTCGATGCCGGAAATAGGGATGTCAAGAGCCCCCTTCGTCACACAGCGGGACCCGCAACGTTTTTCGACCTCAAACATGGGAGAGGTATGTTATTATAATTATTTATTTAGTTAGTTAGTATTGGATTATTTTTCTGATTGTGTATTTATTATATCAATTACTGCACAGTCTTCTTCGAGAATGCCGGTATGTTCTCTACCTCTTGCTATTGGTTCTGATGACTCTGAGGATATACTAGCAACAAATATACCCCATATACAAGTTGAGACTACATATATACCCAAGTCGGAGCCAACTCCGCTTCAAGCCGGGGACTTAAATGCCTTCTCAAATTTTATGAAATTGGGTCCCACAAAAAGAGTAAGGATACGTGAGGCCTTTGAGGATACAACTGTGTCCGAGTTTCGTCAATTTATTGGGGGAAAGGCAGATTGGTCAGTACAGGTAAGTAATACAATGTTATTGTCGTTTTGTCTTTTAATATTATTGAAATTTGTTATTAATATAATTTTTTATATAAAGATGATGGATTTGTACATGCTTGCAATGCGTCAAAGACTATGGAAAAATGAAGAAGTCTATCCCGAGCAAGCAAATGGTCGCACTGCGATATGTAATTGCAATTTCATGGTAAGAATATTTATTTTTATTCCGTATCCAAGTTCTTAATCGTATATGATTATTCACATTTTTGTGTTTTAAAACTAGGCTGAAATAGATATAGAGCACGAGCGCCTTAGAAACTTGAATCATGAGCTAGTGATGGGAAATCATGAAGAATATCGCACAATGCTCAGGGAGAAATTCGCTCCATCAGTGGAGATGTGTGCAACTGTTCAAGGGAGAGGCAACTTGTATGTCACTCAATCGTGGTTCAACGCAACAACATTAAGTAATACTACTTAACACCATAGTTTTTATTTGTCGCAATAATACATAAATTTCACTTTTATTTTCCCAGATCATACTACCTCATTGCGTGCAAGGCCAGTTTTTTGTTTTGAGGATTGAAATGCTCAGGAGCACAATTCATTTGCATTGCCCTCATTACTCTAAACTCGATGATGAAGGCAAGGGTTTAATTAGGAAGTCAGTCACGGTCTTGAAAGATTTCCTGCCAACTCTATTCCAGCTCAGTTTTTATTGGAAATATTCAAGAATTGGTCTTAATGTAAACACGTTTCCGGAGTTCAGAGTCATCATACAACCAAGTAATAGCCTTTTTAAGCCGTTGGTGTCGAATAACAGTGGAACGTACGCAGCGATGACGGTTGAGCAACTTATCAGTGGATGCCCGGACCTTGCATGGGGTAACAAGAAAAAAAATGTGTCCACGTATCGAGAGTTGTGTGCAGGGAGAATATATATGCTTAGGATGTAAGATCCACAAGATCATACTATTATTTTTATTTATTCAACAAGACCATACTATTATTTTTAGCAAACTGATCATGCATATGTCGAATCTGCATCTCAACTGATTTGTCATGTTGAACCAACTTTGCAGTTTGCCTATTTAGACGACCTTGTTGCTGCTCTAGTAATTATATTAACATTTGAAATATAATATTATATTGTATGTTTTTATTAGTGTGCAACTACATCTATCTACTCAACTGTGTACTTACTAAACATATGGTTTTGCGGAAACAAGAAGAAAATGATAAGAAAGAAGCATTATATCGAAGAGGGGTTCGATAGGAGCATGTAGGCGAAAACGGAGGTCAATTTGGAGTTCGGACGAGGAAGATACGACCGAAACAAGAAAGGCGCGCAATCGTGCTACGTTGGACGACCGTCCAACGTTTTACTCGCATTGTATTGTATCTTCAAAACGTTGGACGGTCGTCCAACGTACGTTGGACGCTCGTCCAACGTAGCACTCGCATTGTATCTTCAAAGCGCGAGTAAAACGTTGGACGGTCGTCCAACGTACGTTGGACGCTCGTCCAACGTAGCACGATTGCGCGCCTTTCTTGTTTCGGTCGTATCTTCCTCGTCCGAACTCCAAATTGACCTCCGTTTTCGCCTACATGCTCCTATCGAACCCCTCTTCGATATAATGCTTCTTTCTTATCATTTTCTTCTCGTTTCCGCAAAACCATATGTTTAGTAAGTACACAGTTGAGTAGATAGATGTAGTTGCACACTAATAAAAACATACATAATAATATTATATTTCAAATGTTCTAAATCGAAAAATTTATGCCTCATCAAAGTCAGGGCATTGAGGGCCGGTGTGACCATTCAGACCACAATGGGGACACTTTCGAGACCTACTACCATCACTCGGCTCACCACTTCGTCGCAGTCTTCTAACTTTTGGTCTACCGGGCATTCGAACCCACAAGTTGGGCAAAACGTTCATGTTTGCAATTGCAACCGGTACTCTCCATAAATTTTTTTTGGGAACCTGATATATGCGCGGCCTATAAGCTTCAACATACGTGGCCCGCGAGTAGTAAGAGGATACGTAGTTCAACATTGATTCTCCCCTCATGCTGAAAATTATACAATTCAAAAAACCTATTAATTATGCACAAATACTAATTGATAAATATTTGGTAATGTAATACTTACGTGAAGACAGCAATCGCATGTGCACAAGGCAGTAAGTCACACTGCCATTGCATGCATCCGCAAGTCCCATTCGTTAAATTGACATCCACCGTGCCCCCTTTTGTTTCAACTGAGTATGTGCCTTCATCAACGCAAGTCACACTGTATGTCCGTGCTCTAGCCAACGATGCAACAAGTTTTCTCCTATCTTCTTCCGCCACTGGATGATTGTCACTTTGGGCTTTAAGACGTTTTTCTTGGAACCATTCTTCTATGACAATCCTAACTGCATCGAGACATGCAGTAATTGGTAGACGTCTTGCCCACAACAATGAATGATTGAACGACTCAACAGAATTAGAAGTGAGGAAGCTGAATCTTCGAACAGGGCACTGCGAACGAGCCCACTTAGCAGGTCCTACATCCATCAAATGTTCGTATGCTGCGGGGCTTCTACGCGCAATCATTGCCATCCTCCTCATGTATTCCCCATTATCATACGTATATGCAGCTCTTTGGTACAACCCAACAATGAGCTTTCCATACGTTCTCATATGGTTACTAAGATGATAGTAACAAAGACCATGTGTTGCGTCGGGGAATACAACACTCATAGCATGGGCAATTGATGGGTGTTGATCCGAGACAATCAACGTCGAATCTGCACATCCGTATGACCTTCGAAGTCTTGTCAAGAACCAAACCCACGATTCATTGCTCTCAGCAGGTCCCACACCGTAAGCCAAAGGGTATATTTGCTCGTTTGCGTCCTTCGTCACAGCAGCATATAATATACCACAATTTTTACCCTTTAGGTGTGTACCATCGACTACTATCACCGGCCTCATACAAAGCGGGTAAGCAACTCGAGTTGCTCCAAGAGCGACAAAAACATATTTGAAGCGCCCATTATGATCGAGCTCAAGATCTGTGATAGTACCTTCATTGGTTTGCTTCAACATGTGTAGATAACTGGGCAGTAACTTGAAGGAATCCTCAAATTTTCCGTATATCACCTCGATAGCCTTGTTTCGCCCCCTCAAAGCGAGATCGTATTTGACGTGCACGCCATACTCAGCTCGAAGCTCGTTCATGATCATTCTCGGTGTCATAATTTTGCAATCACGTTGAATTCTTTTCGCGAAGAAAGCTCCAATAACATTGGAGTGCACATTGATAGTATGAACATTTTCTAGTTCATTCTTGCACGTGTGATGCCCATTAAACACATGGACATGCCAAGATGTCTCATCGCCCTGGGCACGTAGAAGGAAGGGGCATTTCTTGGAATGTTTGCACTTTAAGTACAGTCTATCAGGTTCCGATCTTCGTGTAACACATTCGGCCCCTAATTCCAAATTCCATAAACCGGCTGCAATGTGGACCTCCTCCTTGGTATCATACATCGCGCCTTCCACCAACCCCTCAACATTCGGGTTTTCTTCAATGCATACAGCTGAAATGTTGGGCCGGATAGGGACCATCGGCACTATCCAATTCACCATGGGGCCTTCGTCGACTGCATTGTTAGCTTCATTTTCATTTGGATCAGGATAAAACAACTGTAACAGTTTCTGCATCCCACTTTCTTCTTGAATCCATGTTGTGTATTCAGCAAACAACGCCCTATTCATATTCCTCCTCCTAGATTTGGCTCTAGGTTCGTCATCACTCTCCAATTCAACTTCTCCTTCTCTTACTACTTCTTCTTCTACTTCTTCTTCTTCATCATCTTCGTCTTCATCTACTACCGATTCTTCTTCCGATTCTTCTTCTGATTCTTCTTCATATTCTTTATCATTTGCATCTTCATCGTCCTCATACAATGGTTGTTCTCCATGCTCTACATGCGAACCTGTTTCCTGATTTAGGTCTGGGATAGTAATTCCTCGTTCAGTCGACTCACGATTAAATGAACCAAGAAAAGAGTCCTCGAACCAAGTTGACGAAGCAGTTGTCCTCTGAAGCGCATCCACCTCCACCTCAGCATCCCAATTTCTACTTGCGTTGTACGAATTGGACGCTGTCATCCCATAATAATCGTAAGAAGGTACGTACGGTACTTGAGGCTCATAAACAGGGACATATGAATGTACTGGAGCCTCTCTAGCGCTGCCATGCGAGGAGGATCCGCCGCCATGCGAGGAGGATCCGCCGCCATGCGAGGAGGATACTTCACTGTTTCCACACACATAAACAGTTGGTTCACGTTCTTTTCTGAACAACTTGGCAAAATCCTCATTCTCCGTCAAAAGATACTTGATACTTCGGCCTTTCCGTGATGTCTTCAAATAGAAAACATCAAAATCTAGTTCGCAAGAGCTAATGACATCCCTTATTTTGTATTTCAAATTGGAAACCGTCAATGCATATGCTTCAATAGCTAGAGTACGTTGTTGGCCACCATTGTAGACACAATCAACCCAATCGCCTCCGTAACGTAGATTCACGTACACAAACGACATCTACAACAAAATTTTACACAACATTAATTACAAAATTTAACCAAAAGATAATTACATAATTAAAAAACAGAAACCGCTCAACAAAACCAATAAACCGGAAAATGCTAATGTGATATATATACGAATTCTAAGACTATAAACACGAAATCAATCCAAGAAATTAATCAAATTCAACAATACATACAAGTGCTTCATTCCAAACCGTATGAAATTCAATTAAGATGACCAATTCGCGACCACAGTTGAATTTTGGCATTCTAGTCACAAAATAATAGGTATTTAACCTTAAAACGTGATTTTAAGCCGGAAAATGATTGAACCGGTCGACAAAGTCGCCGGAAAATTGAAACCGGTCGACCGGTTTCAAATTTTCCGGCGACTTTGTCGACCGGTTCAAGCAATTTCCGGCTTAAAATCACGTTTTAAGGTTAAATACGTTCGAACCGGTCGACAAAGTCGCCGGAAAGTTGAAACCGGTTCGACCGGTTTCAAATTTTCCGGCGACTTTGTCGACCGGTTCATGCATTTTACGGCTTAAAATCATGTTTTAAGTCGAACTACGTACGAACCGGTCGGAAAAGTAGAAACCGTTCGACCGGTTTTAACCTTTCATCGACCGGTTAGACAATATTCACCGTTTAAACAACATATAAAACGTAATTACCTGTATTTCGGTCTTCAAAAAAGCTCTTTAAGAAATATTTTGCCGATTATCCTCTCACAGAGCTGATAACATACAAATATTTTTCTTGTGAAACTTTTGAGGGTGTATGACAAATTGAAAATAATGCACACTCTATTATCAGTATCAGTGGATCGTACACTAGAACAGTACACTCTATTATTTCACTGTATTATTTCACGAGTGTGTTAAATGAATCACGGAAATAAAATGATTTGACATGTGAAATGTCAAATCATCTGATCGAATTTCATCCAATTACTATCAAAAATAAATAAAATGGGTAGATTTAAATGGAAAAAAAAAAAGGGGTAGTTTTAGGGTTAGGGGTTTTCAAATGGGTAGTTTTAAATATTTTCACTTTTAAATACCAAGTATTTGAAAATGGGTATTTTTGTGGTGGAGTGTTTGAAAATGGGTAGTACGGAGTATTAATTTTCACCCTATATAATGAGCATTGTTTTTCTAGAAGCCTTTTGGAATCTTGTGCCCACATGTTTTTTTTTTTTTTAATGTTATCTCTTATTCATCATCCACCAGCTTCTTTTGCATTTGTTTTTTCTTTTGTCAACTCTTTACCAGTAAAAAAGCAAGTCTTCTGTGTTACTTAGTATAGTAGGTGTGTTTATACATAAGACTAGTAATTTTGTTCAATATTAGCTTAGAACAATTTTGAATGTAGGAAGATTATACTACCTCCGGTCCGTTTAAGTAGACTGTTATTCCTTTTTGGGACATCCCGTATATTAGACTCCTTTCCTTTTATGGCAAAAAATTAACATCACATCACCATCTACATCACACTTAATTAATTTTAATTACATCTCCATGTGAGTAGGTTTAATATTTTAAATTAAATTAAACTCTAATTTACCATCACATCTCCATCACATCACCCTTTATACCCACTTTACTTGGTTTGTGTTCCATTTAGAAACCAACCTACTTAGACGGACCGGAGGTAGTATTAGTAATTCTGTTGACATTTGATTTCATCACCGACCGAAAAAAACCCCAAAAAAGATGCAAAAATCAACCAAAAATAGGTGACTAAAATCAAATCAAAAAAAGAAAAGAACAAAGAACACAAGGCCAGAACACAGGAATTACAAGAATGAAAAAAGAATGATCTGTTTTCGATTTTAGCCTCCCTCCGCACTTGGATCCACTCATATAGAGTAGCTTGCCCTGTATCCATTGATCAGTGCCTCAACCCTCTTGTCTTGATACATCTTTCTATACGTTGAGCAATCGAAATATATATACTAACAGTTGCTCACCGATGATGCCTTTTGCAGATTGTGAAGCAAGAAATCTATGGAGTTTTGCTGGATGGATGTCAATTTCCAGTTTTTGTGATAAATGGAGAAAATATGAGAGAGAGAGAGAGAGAGAGAGAGCCAAGATTTATATACACTGCAACCTATGGAACGGAATTGAAGGAAGGCGTCAATTGCCTAAAGCAACGAAGCCACCTCCTCTCATCATCTGCTTGAACTCATCAAAGTCGACTCGTCCATCGCCGTCTTCATCGACCTTGGTTATCATCCTCTCACAATCCTCAGCTCCCCTCCCTTGCTTGAGCCCGAGGGAGGCCAAGACAGAGTTCAGCTCCTCAACAGTGATGAATCCGTCCCCGTTCTGATCAAACACGTTGAACGCCTCCTTCATGTCTTCGTCCTCGTTGCGCTCCTTCATGATGGTCTGGTACAAGGTGGAGAACTCATCGATGTCGACGCATCCATCTCCATTGACATCGACCTTGTCCATCATCTGGGATAGCTCGCTGCTTTCGATGACGATTCCCATTTTCTCCAGGGAATGGTTCATCTCGGCCTTGGTGATCCTCCCGTCCCCATTCCTGTCAAACATCTGGAAAACCCGCCTCAGCTCCTCGATATCCATTCTTCTAGGAACCCGAACTGATGGGGAAGACGGGATCGCAGAGACAAGATCTTCCCTCTTGATATGCAACTGTTCTTGTTGTTGTTGCTGCTGCTGTTGTTGTTCCGGGTACGAAGGAGTCGGGAAGTACGCTCTCAACTTCTTCGGTACCAAGTACTGAAAGAATGTGTTGAAGACCTTGTACACAAGAAAAATTCTCAACAAGATAGTTGGCATTGTTTGTGGAGCTGATGCTACTACTCTTAGAGAGAGAGAGAGAGAGAAGGGTTTGAATTGAAATAATCGTTGGAGAGGGTGGGTTGCTAAATAAGTAAAGGGAGGAAATAATTAAATGTGGGGGGTTGAAAAAGAGCTGTCGTGGTGCAATTGGATGGTGTCGGAAAACGCGTTTTAGATTCTTGAATTGTGCACTAAATTAGTGGCGATTTATTTATTTAAACGCCAAAAGCGCGTTGATATAATTGGGTGCATTTGGTGTGTGCGCGTGCTTTGGGGGGAAAGAAATAAAATAAAGGTGGTGGGGGACCAATATGCAATTATAAAAAGTTGGGTGAAAAGCGAGCGGGAAGAAAGTGACCGTTGATAACGGATCTAAAGCAGCAGCAGTAGTAAAAAAAAAGGAAAGGGGAGAGAGAGAGAGACGTTGGGTTGAGGTTGAAATTAAGGGCCGGCCGTTGGAAAACGCGTGATTGGTGGGAGGCTGACACGTGCACACGCGTGAAGTTGGCGCCATGTACATTTTGCACTATAGTCGTTGGTTTGTTAGAGCTTCATCAAACCTAATTTTTTATGTTGCATTTGGTATACTACTACTTTCTTTTTGTTTATTAATTACATTCATTTTGTCACTATTGTATATTAAGATGTTTCAATTATGTAGTGGTATATAATACGACCTCCGTCTCACCAGATAGTAGACTTATTTCATGAGAGCAGAAGCCAGGGGTTATCATATTTTGGTTTAAAATCAACATATGTTTCACCACCTATAATGTTATCGGTCTACATTTGACCTTCTTGAATTTTTAGTCGGTTTTGACACTTGGTAACGGTGGGGATTTAGTACCCTAGCTATACTCATATTGTTTTCTTTTTAAAATCCATTATTATGAAGTTACAAACATTATTTAAAAAAATTAAATTGAGTTAAGAGATGGCAGACAAAAGGGGTATAATTTTATTTTGGTTGGATATCTATTCAGGTATACATTTATGATAATTTTCATCATATGTATTATCATAAAAATAAATAAATTATATGGTCGGGAGAGTGCAATTTTTATTCTTTAGTATACTATTTTTTTTTTTTTTTGTTTACTTTTTTTGATGATGAGCTTGTAGATTAGTCATATGATTATTGATTAGTTAAAGAAATATTTATCAAGATCAAGCTTGGTATATAAGTTGGCGTATCAAATAAACATCAAAAAGCAAAAAGGGGTATGCTGAAATAATTGGGGATCCCTCAAATTTCTCAAGTAGGGTCGACATGTCTTGTGACTTACACATTCAAATTTCTTATAGTACGTCACTTTCTTTGAGTAGTATATATACTCCCCCCGTTCCACTGGGATAGAGACATTTTTTCTCGACACGAGAATTAAGACGTGAGTGATGATGGTGTATTAAAGTGAAAAGTAGTTTGTTAAAGTGATGTGTCTGAATTTTATTGAGTTAGAATTTTCTATTTTGGGAAAGGTCCCTATATCAGTGGGACGTCCCGAAAAGAAAAAAGTCTCTTTATCAGCAGGACAGAGGGAATATTAATTAATTTGTGTTTTTTAGATAGGAAATTTAATTATTGCATCTTGGTTATTTCCATATTAATTAAGTTCTACCGTGAATGATAATGCGGAAAATGATGATGTTCCATGTGTGACACTCGACGATGGATGTCAAAAGATATGGCATCACTCACTTTTTTCTTATTTAATTTCTCAAAAATAATTTTCATTGAACACTTTCAATTGTCTTGTAATATAGGACTCTCTCTGTCTCTTAAGTATGTGCTTTGATTATTTCAGTATGTATTTTTTTTATGTTTAAAAGTTGATGTTACAATAAAATTTATGTCGATTTTAATATAGAATATTATACATTGCATAACGTAGAATATCACATTATTTCAAGTTCAATCTAAACTTCACCGTAACGTTAACTTATAACACGTTAAAATACTAGTCTACAGACATGGAGGGCGAAGGAAGTAGTATCTTTTACGTGTGGATGCAGGATTCGAATTCGCACATTAATTTATCACTAACCCCTCTAACAAAATGACGAGATCAAAGAAGTTGATGAATGCATGTCGTATATCGTAATGTATTACTCCATTCGTCCGATTAATAAGGAGGTTAATTTATTAAAAAGTTGAGCACAATTCAACTAAAATTAATAAAACGTTAGCGACTATGGACCAAATTTGTTGCTCAATTATTTTAATCATCGAACAATCATCCATTTTACATTTATTGACTGGTAGGATTGAGCAAATTAATCGAGTTGTTGAAACAACAATATAAGAATAAATGCAATCAATTAACATGTGAGATTGCACCCTAAATATACTCCCTTCATCGCAGGCTAGACGACACATTTGCTTTCAGCACGAGAATTAATAAGAGATTGTTTAGATTAAAATGTATAGTTGTCAATAAACGAATTTGAAATGTGTAGTTGATAATAAATGGAATAGTTGTTTATAAATCGATATAATTATTTTCAAAATAATAATGTGTCATGTTAGATGAGACGTCCCTAAATGAAAAACGTATCACCAAATTTAGGGCGGAGTTAGTATATAAGATAGTTGCATATATGTATATGTATGTGGAAGTTGACTTAGTATAGTTGTAGACGGAATATACAAACTCAGCGACAGTACAAACATAATGTAATAACACTACAAAAACAAAAGGATCAGACAATTAAATAAATGGTGCAGCAGATTGTTTTATTTTATGACAACTTGTTTACAGATTCCTACTTGTCTCCAAAAAGTCAAATTTTGGTTTTTACATACAATTTCTTGTTTCCCGCCTTTCTGCAAAATTTAACATTTACTCCGCTCGTTACAAGTATTAAAATCCTTAAAATCCGTTTCGAAAGATCCATGTCTAAATATTAATGGCCAAGACAGGCAGTGTGGGAATCTTTATTTGTAATTGAGTTGTGTTTAATGTATATGTGAAATACTACAAGACAACTTCGTCAAAAATAAGTACTACTACTTATAATAATATTATATTTTTCTTTTCACCTCAAAACACTATATATTTCACCCTCAATTTTGAGTAACTAATTAGTAATTAGTTTCTTGTGAAAATAGTTAAATTTTAAAATAAAATTTACATAGTCATTATTCATTAATGCCGTCCAAAGAAATTGTTACATCTTCCATTTTCGGCTCATCTACAAAAATTGATGTACAGTATTTTAATTATTTTTTTTGAAATACTCTACCTACTTTTTTTTTTTTTTTTTTTTTTTTTTTTTTTTTTTTTTTTTTTTTTTTCCGGACAAATGTTAGTTGTTATATTAGATGTTAGTACTCCAAGCTCCCAAACACTCCAAGAAATCTCCAAGCCACCCCTTATATCTCCCAAATTCGCTCCCACAAGGGATCGAACCCGGGTCACCCACAAGGGATCGAACCCCGGACATACTCTACCTACTACTTTTGATTTTATACCTTAATTTCATCTATTCCTTAATTTTGCATCCACCATATGTGGGTGTGAGTCAAAATATGCGGGTATCTTTTCTAAAAAAATCACTAAAATTTTTAAAACTTGCGTCGGAACAATATACAATACATCTATTTTCTTGATGGAATTGAAATTCATGTACATTCTCATTAATTAAAAACACTTCTTTCAAATTGAGAGTTTATGTTATCTACTTTTCTTCTTTCTTTCCACGGACAATTTCCTAAACACACTAACTTTCTTCAAAAATTCTACTTTGTTCATAAGGTTTTAAAATTTGCATACAATATGACAATGCTTAGCCTTTGAATTGTATCCAATTTGCACATGAGGTCATTTTTTCCCAAATTTCATGTTGACATAGAAAATCAAATTTCACCTCACCATCAGTGAAATTCTAATTTATCCACACATATGAAGGACTTGCCTTCCATGTCATTAGACGATTTGACCACTCAATCAAACCCGACTTTGATGTTTGCATGAAATTGAAGAATAATCAGCTTTACGTGCAAAACCAAGCACAATCAAAAGATTGTAAAGTTGGTACAAAACCAAAATTTGACCTAAGATTATGCACTTAAGGTTAATTTCCCTCTCTTTAATTTGAATATAATCTTATTAATAATTTAGTCATTTTCAAAAATTAATTAAAATTTGCCATTTCTATTCATTGTTGCATTCGAGTTTTGGGTTCTAAAAGTCATGTTTAAAGTTTGATTTGATCTCTTCATGGCCCAAATATCTCATTGGGCCTCTTTTACAAAGATCAACTTTCAAATTATATTTTCTAAACCTTCAATTTATTTTTCTTGTTTGTTTTTTTGTCCTTGTAAAATACAGTTAAAAAAAAAAAACTTAACTAAATCGTTTTTTATTTACGGAGAAAATTAAAACTACCAATTTTCAAAAACCCTACCCCAAAACTACCCATTTTAATACCCATGATATTTAAAATACCCATTTTACATTGAAATGTCATTAATGCCCTTTAAACAATGAATTTCTCTTTGCTTTTGTATATTTCCACTCCTAGCCATGCAAAATATTATCAGGCCCATCACTCTTCCGTAAAATTAAAATTTTTGTAACACCAACTTCATACCTTTTGACCGAGTTACAGTCGGGTCCTATCCGTCTGGGTTTTACGGCAAACGCATTCCAACCACGCGAAGCACCGGATGATTCCAGCCACGGATTCCTTCAACTGCAAACAGCACAGCCCTCGTTCGTTTCCTACTCGGGGCGTAGAGTATTTTGTTGGTATACAAGAATTAAAATTTGGCGACAGGTGATGAACAAAAGCCCAAATTTTTATTAGGGAATTATAAACTATTTATTACATAAGAATATCTCCTGTTGGGAGGAGACAAACTTGCTTAGCTACCTATGGTAGCAAAATAGAAACTCTCATGCACTCAAAACTAAAACTAATACAATGTTTATTTTTGAAGAAGGTAAAGAAAGCTCGATGCCCTCTTCTCCTTCCCTTTACTCCTTATATAGATGCAGGATTGTATCTCCAACTCCTGCATTATTGCCCCGGATGCCATATTCGCTGGCCAGTGCTTTTCCTGTCATTATCTCCACCGAAAGTGTTGATATTGTAACTTGACAAATGGAGTCTGGGTCCTCCATTTTTGAATTCCACCAAAATTTTTGGTGAAATGTCTCTATCCTACAGCCCACCCTTGTCGTCTTCTTTTTGGATGGGGTTCCTTTTGTGCAAATAAATTGTTACATCTTCCATTTTCGGCTCATCTACAAAAATTAATGTACAGTATTTTAATTTTTTTTTTGACATACTCTACCTACTACTTTTGATTTTATACCTTAATTTCTTCTATTCCTTAATTTTGCATCCACCATATGTGGGTGTGGGTCAAAATATGCGGGTATCTTTTCTAAAAAAATAACTAAAAATTTTAAAACTTGCGTCGGAACAATATACAGTACATCTATTTTCTTGATGGAATTGAAATTCATGTACATTCTCATTAATTAAAAATACTTCTTTCAAATTGAGAGTTTATGTTATCTACTTTTCTTCTTTCTTTCCATGGACAATTTCCATAACACACTAACTTTCTTCAAAAATTCTACTTTGTTCATAAGTTTTAAAATTTGCATACAATATGACAATGCTTAGCCTTTGAATTGTATCCAATTTGCACATGAGGTCATTTTTTCCCAAATTTCATGTTGACATAGAAAATCAAATTTCACCTCACCATCAGTGAAATTCTAATTTATCCACACATATGAAGGACTTGCCTTCCATGTCATTAGACGATTTGACCACTCAATCAAACCCGACTTTGATGTTTGCATAAAATTGAAGAATAATCAGCTTTACGTGCAAAACCAAGCACAATCAAAAGATTGTAAAGTTGGTACAAAACCAAAATTTGACCTAAGATTATGCACTTAAGGTTAATTTCCCTCTCTTTAATTTGAATATAATCTTATTAATAATTTAGTCATTTTCAAAAATTAATTAAAATTTGCCATTTCTAGTCATTGTTGCATTCGAGTTTTGGGTTCTAAAAGTCATGTTCAAAGTTTGATTTGATCTCTTCATGGCCCAAATATCTCATTGGGCCTCTTTTACAAAGATCAACTTTCAAATTATATTTCTAAACCTTCAATTTATTTTTCTTGTTTGTTTTTTTTGTCCTTGCAAAATACAGTTAAAAAAAAAAAAAAACTTAACTAAATCATTTTTTATTTACGGAGAAAATTAAAACTACCAATTTTCAAAAACCCTTCCCCAAAACTACCCATTTTAATACCCATGATATTTAAAATACCCATTTTACATTGAAATGTCATTAATGCCCTTTAAACAATGAATTTCTCTTTGCTTTTGTATATTTCCACTCCTAGCTATACAAAATATTATCAGGCCCATCACTCTTCCGTAAAATTAAAATTTTTGTAACACCAACTTCATACCTTTTGACTGAGTTACAGTCGGGTCCTATCCGTCTGGGTTTTACGGCAAACGCATTCCAACCACGCGGAGCACCGGATGGTTCCAGCCACGGATTCCTTCAACTGCAAACAGCACAACCCTCGTTCGTTTCCTACTCGGGGCGTAGAGTATTTTGTTGGTATACAAGAATTAAAATTTGGCGACAGGTGATGAACAAAAGCCCAAATTTTTATTATGGAATTATAAACTGTTTATTACATAAGAATATCTCCTGTTGGGAGGAGACAAACTTACTTAGCTACCAATGGTAGCGAAATAGAAACTCTCATGCACTCAAAACTAAAACTATTACAATGTTTATTTTTGAAGAATGTAAAGAAAGATCGATACCCCCTTCTCCTTCCCTTTACTCCTTATATAGATACAGGATTGTATCTCCAACTCCAGCATTATTGCCCCGGATGCCATATTTACTGCCAGTGCTTTTCCTGTCATTATCTCCACCGAAAGTGTTGATAATGTAACTTGACAAATGTAGTCTGGGCCCTCCATTTTTGAATTCCACCAAATTTTTGGTGAAATGTCTCTATCCTACAGCCCACCCTTGTCGTCTTCTTTTTGGATGGGGTTCCTTTTGTGCAAATAAATTGTTATATCTTCCATTTTCGGCTCATCTACAAAAATTGATGTACAGTATTTTTATTTTTTTTGACATACTCTACCTGCTACTTTTGATTTTATACCTTAATTTCATCTATTCCTTAATTTTGCATCCACCATATGTGGGTGTGGGTCAAAATATGCGGGTATCTTTTCTAAAAAAATCACTAAAATTTTTAATACTTGCGTCGGAACAATATACAGTACATCTATTTTCTTGATGGAATTGAAATTCATGTACATTCTCATTAATTAAAAACACTTCTTTCAAATTGAGAGTTTATGTTATCTACTTTTCTTCTTTCTTTCCATGGACAATTTCCTAAACACACTAACTTTCTTCAAAAATTCTACTTTGTTCATATGTTTTAAAATTTGCATACAATATGACAATGCTTAGCCTTTGAATTGTATCCAATTTGCACATGAGGTCATTTTTCCCCAAATTTCATGTTGACATAGAAAATCAAATTTCACCTCACCATCAGTGAAATTCTAATTTATCCACACATATGAAGGACTTGCCTTCCATGTCATTAGACGATTTGACCACTCAATCAAACCCGACTTTGATGTTTGCATAAAATTGAAGAATAATCAGCTTTACGTGCAAAACCAAGCACAATCAAAAGATTGTAAAGTTGGTACAAAACCAAAATTTGACCAAAGATTATGCACTTAAGGTTAATTTCCCTCTCTTTAATTTGAATATAATCTTATTAATAATTTAGTCATTTCAAAAATTAATTAAAATTTGCCATTTCTATTCATTGTTGCATTCGAGTTTTGGGTTCTAAAAGTCATGTTTAAAGTTTGATTTGATCTCTTCATGGCCCAAATATCTCATTGAGCCTCTTTTACAAAGATCAACTTTCAAATTATATTTTCTAAACCTTCAATTTATTTTTTTTTTTGTTTTTTTGTCCTTGTAAAATACTGTTAAAAAAAAAAAAAAACTTAACTAAATCGTCTTTTATTTACGGAGAAAATTAAAACTACCCATTTTCAAAAACCCTACCCCAAAACTACCCATTTTAATACCCATGATATTTAAAATACCCATTTTACATTGAAATGTCATTAATGCCCTTTAAACAATGAATTTCTCTTTGCTTTTGTATATTTCCACTCCTAGCCATGCAAAATATTATCAGGCCCATCACTCTTCCGTAAAATTAAATTTTTTGTAACACCAACTTCATACATTTTGACCGAGTTACATTCGGGTCCTATCCGTCTGGGTTTTACGGCAAACGCATTCCAACCACGCGGAGCACCGGATGGTTCCTGCCACGAATTCCTTCAACTGCAAACATCACAGCCCTCGTTCGTTTCCTACTCGGGGCGTAGAGTATTTTGTTGGTATACAAGAATTAAAATTTGGCGACAGGTGATGAACAAAAGCCCAAATTTTTATTAGGGAATTATAAACTATTTATTACATAACAATATCTCCTGTTGGGAGGAGACAAACTTGCTTAGCTACCTATGGTAGCGAAATAGAAACTCTCATGCACTCAAAACTAACACTATTACAATGTTTATTTTTGAAGAAGGTAAAGAAAGCTCGATGCCCTCTTCTCCTTCCCTTTACTCCTTATATAGATGCAGGATTGTATCTCCAACTCCTGCATTATTGCCCCGGATGCCATATTCGCTGGCCAGTGCTTTTCCTGTCATTATCTCCACCGAAAGTGTTGATAATGTAACTTGACAAATGGAGTCTGGGTCATCCATTTTTGAATTCCACCAAAATTTTTGGTGAAATGTCTCTATCCTACAGCCCACCCTTGTCGTCTTCTTTTTGGATGGGGTTCCTTTTGTGCAAATAAATTGTTACATCTTCCATTTTCGGCTCATCTACAAAAATTAATGTACAGTATTTTAATTTTTTTTTTTGACATACTCTACCTACTACTTTTGATTTTATACCTTAATTTCTTCTATTCCTTAATTTTGCATCCACCATATGTGGGTGTGGGTCAAAATATGCGGGTATCTTTTCTAAAAAAATAACTAAAAATTTTAAAACTTGCGTCGGAACAATATACAGTACATCTATTTTCTTGATGGAATTGAAATTCATGTACATTCTCATTAATTAAAAATACTTCTTTCAAATTGAGAGTTTATGTTATCTACTTTTCTTCTTTCTTTCCATGGACAATTTCCATAACACACTAACTTTCTTCAAAAATTCTACTTTGTTCATAAGTTTTAAAATTTGCATACAATATGACAATGCTTAGCCTTTGAATTGTATCCAATTTGCACATGAGGTCATTTTTTCCCAAATTTCAAGTTGACATAGAAAATCAAATTTCACCTCACCATCAGTGAAATTCTAATTTATCCACACATATGAAGGACTTGCCTTCCATGTCATTAGACGATTTGACCACTCAATCAAACCCGACTTTGATGTTTGCATAAAATTGAAGAATAATCAGCTTTACGTGCAAAACCAAGCACAATCAAAAGATTGTAAAGTTGGTACAAAACCAAAATTTGACCTAAGATTATGCACTTAAGGTTAATTTCCCTCTCTTTAATTTGAATATAATCTTATTAATAATTTAGTCATTTTCAAAAATTAATTAAAATTTGCCATTTCTAGTCATTGTTGCATTCGAGTTTTGGGTTCTAAAAGTCATGTTCAAAGTTTGATTTGATCTCTTCATGGCCCAAATATCTCATTGGGCCTCTTTTACAAAGATCAACTTTCAAATTATATTTCTAAACCTTCAATTTATTTTTCTTGTTTGTTTTTTTTGTCCTTGCAAAATACAGTTAAAAAAAAAAAAAAACTTAACTAAATCATTTTTTATTTACGGAGAAAATTAAAACTACCAATTTTCAAAAACCCTTCCCCAAAACTACCCATTTTAATACCCATGATATTTAAAATACCCATTTTACATTGAAATGTCATTAATGCCCTTTAAACAATGAATTTCTCTTTGCTTTTGTATATTTCCACTCCTAGCTATACAAAATATTATCAGGCCCATCACTCTTCCGTAAAATTAAAATTTTTGTAACACCAACTTCATACCTTTTGACTGAGTTACAGTCGGGTCCTATCCGTCTGGGTTTTACGGCAAACGCATTCCAACCACGCGGAGCACCGGATGGTTCCAGCCACGGATTCCTTCAACTGCAAACAGCACAACCCTCGTTCGTTTCCTACTCGGGGCGTAGAGTATTTTGTTGGTATACAAGAATTAAAATTGGGCGACAGGTGATGAACAAAAGCCCAAATTTTTATTATGGAATTATAAACTGTTTATTACATAAGAATATCTCCTGTTGGGAGGAGACAAACTTACTTAGCTACCAATGGTAGCGAAATAGAAACTCTCATGCACTCAAAACTAAAACTATTACAATGTTTATTTTTGAAGAATGTAAAGAAAGATCGATACCCCCTTCTCCTTCCCTTTACTCCTTATATAGATACAGGATTGTATCTCCAACTCCAGCATTATTGCCCCGGATGCCATATTTACTGCCAGTGCTTTTCCTGTCATTATCTCCACCGAAAGTGTTGATAATGTAACTTGACAAATGTAGTCTGGGCCCTCCATTTTTGAATTCCACCAAATTTTTGGTGAAATGTCTCTATCCTACAGCCCACCCTTGTCGTCTTCTTTTTGGATGGGGTTCCTTTTGTGCAAATAAATTGTTATATCTTCCATTTTCGGCTCATCTACAAAAATTGATGTACAGTATTTTTATTTTTTTTGACATACTCTACCTGCTACTTTTGATTTTATACCTTAATTTCATCTATTCCTTAATTTTGCATCCACCATATGTGGGTGTGGGTCAAAATATGCGGGTATTTTTTCTAAAAAAATCACTAAAATTTTTAAAACTTGCTTCGGAACAATATACAGTACATCTATTTTCTTGATGGAATTGAAATTCATGTACATTCTCATTAATTAAAAACACTTCTTTCAAATTGAGAATTTATGTTATCTACTTTTCTTCTTTCTTTCCATGGACAATTTCCTAAACACACTAACTTTCTTCAAAAATTCTACTTTGTTCATAAGTTTTAAAATTTGCATACAATATGACAATGCTTAGCCTTTGAATTGTATCCAATTTGCACATGAGGTCATTTTTTCCCAAATTTCATGTTGACATAGAAAATCAAATTTCACCTCACCATCAGTGTAATTCTAATTTATCCACACATATGAAGGACTTGCCTTCCATTTCATTAGACGATTTGACCACTCAATCAAACCCGACTTTGATGTTTGCATAAAATTGAAGAATAATCAGCTTTACGTGCAAAACCAAGCACAATCAAAAGATTGTAAAGTTGGTACAAAACCAAAATTTGACCTAAGATTATGTACTTAAGGTTAATTTCCCTCTCTTTAATTTGAATATAATCTTATTAATAATTTTTCAAAAATTAATTAAAATTTGCCATTTCTATTCATTGTTGCATTCGAGTTTTGGGTTCTAAAAGTCATGTTTAAAGTTTGATTTGATCTCTTCATGGCCCAAATATCTCATTGGGCCTCTTTTACAAAGATCAGCTTTCAAATTATATTTTCTATACCTTCAATTTATTTTTCTTGTTTGTTTTTTTGTCCTTGTAAAATACAGTTAAAAAAAAAAAAAAACTTAACTAAATCGTTTTTTATTTACGGAGAAAATTAAAACTACCCATTTTCTAAAACCCTACCCCAAAACTACCCATTTTAATACCCATGATATTTAAAATACCCATTTTACATTGAAATGTCATTAATGCCCTTTAAACAATGAATTTCTCTTTTCTTTTGTATATTTCCACTCCTAGCCATGCAAAATATTATCAGGCCCATCACTCTTCCGTAAAATTAAAATTTTTGTAACACTAACTTCATACCTTTTGACCGAGTTACAGTCGGGTCCTATCCGTCTGGGTTTTACGGCAAAACGCATTCCAACCACGCGGAGCACTGGATGGTTCCAGCCACGGATTCCTTCAACTGCAAACAGCACAGCCCTCGTTCGTTTCCTACTCGGGGCATAGAGTATTTTGTTGGTATACAAGAATTAAAATTTGGCGACAGGTGATGAACAAATGCCCAAATTTTTATTAGGAAATTATAAACTATTTATTACATAAGAATATCTCCTGTTGGGAGGAGACAAACTTGCTTAGCTACCTATGGTAGCGAAATAGAAACTCTCATGCACTCAAAACTAAAACTATTACAATGTTTATTTTTGAAGAAGGTAAAGAAAGCTCGATGCCCTCTTCTCCTTCCCTTTACTCCTTATATAGATGCAGGATTGTATCTCCAACTCCTGCATTATTGCCTCGGATGCCATATTCGTTGGCCAGTGCTTTTCCTGTCATTATCTCCACCGAAAGTGTTGATAATGTAACTTGACAAATGGAGTCTGGGTCCTCCAATTTTTAATTCCACCAAAATTTTTGGTGAAATGTCTCTATCCTACATCCCACCCTTGTCGTCTTCTTTTTGGATGGGGTTCCTTTTGTGTAGAGTCACATGACTCTATTATTTCTTGTTGGGAAAACTTTTCCCCGGGGCCCTTGGCATTCTCTTGGCTGCTCCTGCCTGTGACTCTCCCTTGTCGGTGGCTCGGGCTCGTCCTGCCTTTGGCATGAAACCTTTCCCGAACTCAAGCTCTTTCTTGTTTTGGCATGACGAACAGATGCGTTCATCCCAATGTCCAAAATGAGCCATGTTGCAATTTTCGATGAGTCTCTTTACTCACCAACTGCTGGTTTTTCCATAGCAAAGTTCTCTTTCTTTCAAAAGCTTCCTCTGCAAATCTTGTTGTTTTCCCTGTCATGGTATTTAACAGGAAAGATCCATTTACCGAGTTCTGGAAAAATTTGAACTGGTACTTGACTTTGTCCATCTCTGTGAGACAAACCCATAAACCCCAAGCTCGTCGAGTTGAGATTTCATCTTCTGAGATGGTGGAGACAAGTGGAACATCTCCATCTAGTGCCTTAACTCTATTTAAGGCTCTTTCATCGGGTCTTCTTAGCCTTATGTAATGGAAGGCTTCATGATTCCCTTTTCATGCTGGTTCGGGAGCTGCACTTATAAAGTATAACTCCAAAACATCACCGCAGCTAAGTTGATCATTGTTAGCCCACGAATCATACACAGCTTCTTGAATCCATTTGGGTAGATTCTTGATTTCTGTGAATGCTGGTGATATGGTTATAACCGAAGCAAGAGCTCCAAAATCATACCATTGCTTGACATCTTGTGGATTTGCTCCTTGCTTCATCCACACCCTGGGATATTTTCCAGAGCCATCGATTATACAATAGCTTGGATTAATTCCCCTTCTTGTAAGAAGCTTCTCCCAGCCAGCTTGATATGCCTGCCAATAAGAAGAAACTTGAATATCTTGATTAGTATCTATCTTAGATTTGCCAGTCATTGGCCTAAGATTGATCTCTCCCTCTTTAACCCCAGAGGTGCCGGGTTGACATGATGATTCAGATTTGCACATTTGAATTTCATCTTTTCCTTGGGCCGGTGGATCCGTAGATGCCATCAACTTAGGACTCGTGCTAGAGGTATTTAAATCCTCTGCTACCGTTATAGGGATCGGCAACCGAAACACTTCTTTTCCCTTATCGGACGCCCGAAGGAGTGGCGCTTGTACTTCATTCCAGCACTGATTTTGTGCTAGCCTACAAACTCGTATTCTGTCGGTGACTTTCGTCTTATCGACAACTTGTATCTTTCCAGCTTGTTCAGCTTTTAAGACACACTCGTCCCATTCTTTAGATAACATCTCGAGGTTTTCTCGGAGATGTTTCTGAGAAATGATGATGGAGTTACACTCAGTTGGCTCCATCTCTTGTTAAGAAATCTGCAAGAATATTCTCATGAGATTTCACAATAACAATGTCAAAAACAAAATATTGACATTCAGCTTGCCATCTTAGTAATCTAGCCTTTTCAGGTTTAGATTCTATTTTGTTTTTTAAGAAAGCCTTAACCCGCGTGTTATCAACTTTCAAAGTAAATTTCTTTGCTAATAAAAATAAAGGCCATTTTTTAAACGCCTTTCGCACTGCAAAGAATTTTTTCTCATTAATGTGCCATCTAATGGCTTCATTTGCTGGGAACAACCCGCTGCAATATCTGCATGGTTCTTCTCCATTTGGTGTGATCTTTGTAAGGACTGCTGCCCACCAATGATCACTTGCGTCGGTATACAGGACTAAATCATCTTCGTCCTGTGGTATTGAATGTTTGGGGAGATTCCCACAGACTCCTTTCAATATTCTCATTCCTTCTTTGTGTTCCTCAGTCCAGATGAACGGAACATCTTTCTTTAGTAGTGGACTAAAGACCTTCCTGTATTTTGCGAGATTCTTAATAAATGCTCCTGCAAAATTAACAACTCCTAAAAAGCTTTGAAGTTGCTTCTTTTCCTTGAGATCTTCTGGGAAATCTTTCACCTTTTGCACGATATGATCCTGCAAAATAATTCCTGTTTCATCGATCTCAATTCCCAGAAATTCCATCTTCCTGGTTGCTATAACCGTCTTTTTCTTAGACAGTAGCAGCCCTTCTTTGTGACAAACATCTGCAAAGATTCCCAGATGTTTAATATGTTTGTTCATATCTTTTGACGTAATAAGAATGTCATCAATATAAACAAACATAAATGATGAATAATCTTTAAATAGATTATCCATCTTCCTTTGAAATATCTGGGGTGCATTGGCTAGCCCCATAGGCATTACGTCCATACGTAATGTCCTTGTGGAGTAGAAAAAGCTGTGAACTTCTTACTCCTTTCTTCCATGCGAATCTGGTAGAAACCTGACTTGCAATCAAATTTTGAGAAAACCTTTGCATTTCTTATGCAGTTGATAAGGTGTTCTCTACTTGGAATGAAATAACCATCGAATTCCAAACTGTCATTAATACCTTTGTAATTAATAACAAGTCGAGGTTTATTTTATTTTTATCTCACCATGATTTCTTACCAAGAAGCCTGGGCTACTGTATGGTGAGTTTCCTGGTTCGATCAGCTTCATATCAAGGTGTTCCTTGATGATGCCTTTCATGTCCTCTTGATCTTTAACATTCATCAAGATTGGCCTGTATCAAACAAACTCGCGAACCTTGTTTGGTTTGACCGTCAGGGTTGCTCTGAGTTGATTCTTCTCCCACCATGCCAAGGGATCCTCATTGTGACATCGTACAATTTTCCTTTTGACATCTTCCAATGATACCTGTGTATCCAATTCATTATCTTTACAAACTAAAGATACCTTTAGGATCTGGATCTTAGCAACATTTTCTTCATCGTTCTCGCTAAGTTCCCCTTTGATCCTAAGATCCAACAATGATTTGTTAAATCTTCTTTGGTCCTGCATTTTTGGGTGGTGAAGTAGTCCTTCATCACCACGCTTGCTGCGAAATTTGAGCGGCTTTTGTCGATTAAATGCTCCTTCCAATCTCTGAACAATGATTTTGTGATCACATTGCGTTGTGAACACTAATCTTTGCCTCTCATTATCCTGCATATATCTTTTAAACATCTGCAAGAAATTGTTACCAAGCAAGATATGTGCATCGGTATCATGGAAATAAATTGGAGGGGTTTTAACCTTATACCAAGGTGTCTGACCTGCTCCTCCAATCAAGATTTCCACTGCCTTAATTCCTTTTGATAGAATCAAGACCCTTTTGGAAAAATCTCGTCCTGCAATCCGTGGTAGTTCTTCCTCTATTTCTGTTGGGAAGATTTCACGTCTCGCCGTGCATATTCCTGCCCATGAATCAATATAAGCAGCAAAATATTCTGCCTTATATTTCTCATACACCACTCCAATAGGAATGTATATTGAGAATGGACTTGTCATCCGATCAACAGTTTTTTTTCATTGATCGTGATTTCCATTCCTTCTTCCCTGCTTCTCCACTTCTCCAGGGCTTGTATTTCTCGAGAAAATCTAGACCAAGGATAAGAATATTTTCTTCTCTTCCTGCTCGGCCTTTGATTTCAACCTTCCATCCACCCATTTCGATCATGGCTTTGTAGTGATGGATTTCTGGTTGTTCCAGATAATACAAGATATTACAAGGAAAATTATTTTCCCATCTTGTAGTATCAAATCTGGTTGTTACTCCTCTCCATCCTTCCAGACATTTGATAGTAATAACCGTCTTGTTGGAGCCTAACAACCTTGGTTGGGTATGTTGTGTTAGACTTAGGCTTCTTCCCAAAGGTTGAGAAATAATCCTATCTCCCTGGAATGATAATCTTCCAGAATGTAGTCTAAGACTTTGATCATGTCTTATAACCATCCTATCTTGAATTTGAATATCCACGTCCCTTAGTCGTGGAATTTCAACTCTATCGGGACAAATCGCCGTTGTCACCTTCTTGAAGATATCTTGTATCTCAATAAATTGCTTTCCCAAGAATAACTCAGTATGGTGTGAGTTAGAAAGCGCATATGATACCTGATATGTGATGGAATAAGGTCTATTCCCTTCATCCAACAACTCTTTTCTTTTGAAGTTCTGATACAATGTCAGGGCCTTACTGAAGTTGGTGTCATTAAGATTGTAAGCAATCTTTGGATATATAATCCCCACCACTTGTCCGGCACATAGATTTCCTGCGATGGTTCCCATCACAGAATCCTGGAGGTTTCGTACTCGCTTATCGCATATTGCAATGTCGATTGGTGAATCGACTCCTGCGAATAATGCTGATTTGAGCACAAGTTGAATTGCTCCGATGTGGATCCAATTCATCTTCTCAGCAACCTCCGGTTTCATCTTTGATAGATCTTCCCGGATATCACTTGCTGGAATCAATTGCATCTCCACTTGATTCCCCGTGAGTTCGATCGGTAGCGCCATTTCTCGTCTTGTGATTCCATAGACAATATGATGCTTCCGACTTTTTAGACTAAAGTTCCTTAGAACTTGGTCTAGGTTTCCTGCTGAAAAACCTTGATATCTTTGTATACTCAGGTTTTTCTTCATGATTTTATCAATCTGGCTTTGTGAGATAATCGTCCGGCTAGAATATCCGGTTCTATCTTCACATTCCTGATGATGTATCTCTTCTTCAGCTGGATTCTGAATCGATGGATCCATCGGATTCAACTTCGCTGTCGAAGTCTTCTTCTGCTTCATATATTCTCTCATCAGAGGGTATATCCTCGAACTGGTAAACTTGTACCAAGTCTTTGAAATAGATTGCGTCTTCAATGTCGGGTGTTGACTCGAATCTATTCATCCTCCTGTTTTCTGGGCAATTGGTTGAGATATGCCCAAGTGCTCCACACGTCCAGCAGTTGCAATCCTTAAAACTTTCATTTGCTATGGCATGAGCTTTTCTGAAAGTTTTCTTGGCTGCATATTTTCCCCGAGACTGGTCTGTTCTTCTGGGAGGAAATCTGCTTCTGGATGGACCGCTTCTTTGCCCATATTTATATGATCCGGCCTTCTGTCTGGACCACATAGTTCTTGGCTTCCAAGATTTCCTCCTGGATTTTCCTTCTTTTGAATAGGGTTGAAACATATTCTTCTTGTACCTTCGCCTTTCTGAAGGTTCTTCTCCAATGACCGTTGGAAGATCATTGCCTTCGCAGTTGAGGGTGGTAGTTTTGTTGATCCTCCTCAATTTTTTCATGTTCTTTTGTGCTGCAACTTGTTGACACCATTCCATCAACTTGGCATGCACATATGACATCCTTTTGGAAACACTATCATGGATACCTGGGGTATATCCACGAATGAGCATTTCTCTCCATGGGTTTGGAAATTTTAGGAAGAAAATTTCCTTAGCCTTCTCTTCATCAATCCTGGATTGATGTTGATATAAGGTGAAGAGCTTTAAAAACTTGTTAAGCGTCTTTTGCTCTAAGACCACGAGTCTTAGATTGTAGAACGCCATCAAGTATTTCTTTCTTTTCTCCTCATCGTAACCTTTGAAATAGCCCTCTCCCAAGAAATGGAGTTTTAGCCAATCTGCCATAGAAGGAGCCATGTTTTGATTGTCTCCTTTAAAGCATGACTCTCTTGTTGCTTGGCTCATTCCTTCCCAAGCGATCTTGGCAACCCCCATGAGACTTAACTCGAGGGTCTTTGCAAAACTATCTTGACACATATCAAGAGTAGCTGCTGCAATAATCATGGAACTCTTCCATTCTTCAATGGCTTCCTCTCTCTCGTTGAAGTTGACATCGTCGAGATTGAGATGAATTCCGTATGGATGGATGGGTTCCATCGTTGCCTTCCCTACAGGTGTATCCTGCATTTTGGAGGGCTTCCACCTTGCATTTTGCGTATTAATTTTGTGAGCTTCGTAACTCACATCTTCAAGGTGTGTCTCATGGAACGAGGGTCCGGCTTGGACTCCGGGTTTTGATTCCGGTTCTCCTTCGTGCACCTTTAGATCCACCACTCTAAGGTCAGCAAATGATTCTGCTAACTCCTGTAGGTCCTCCAAACCAATTCTTTCCAGATTTGCCATTTTTTCTATCTTGAATCAGTTTGTTTATGAGTTCCCACCCTGGATCTTTCTGGTTGGACTCTTTAATGGGCAGTACAGTCTGGGGACTGCTTGACTCGCCTTTAAAGAAATTCCTTTTGAAGGAACTGGAACGGGGTTGTTCCAATTTCTCCACTCGTCGTTGGATATCTTTCAAGATGATTAGGATTTCATCTTGTTGGGAAGATATCTTTTCAACCTTTTGAGGTACTCTGTACTGGCTATTGCCGTAGTTTTGCACCGTCTTCTGGATCTCCCTCAAATCCTTAGAGATTTTTGCAGAATCAGGTTCAATCTTTTGGAAATTAGGGCCAACTCTTTCGGATGACTCCGTCATTCGGTATGAGTTTGATGAGCTAAACTCATGGCTCGCCTTAAAATCCCTCTAGGTAATGATTTACCCAAAGGCGATCCACATACATCTTCACGACCTTTTCATAGATCTTGATTTGGTCGAGAGTGGCATTTTCTCGAATGGCATCTTCGAGAATTCCTTGTCTTACTCTTAATTGAGTAAGTTCAAACTCCTTCTGATCCCTTAATAAATCAAGGTATCCTCTGTAACACTCGCAACTCAGACAAATGTCTGGTACCATTTTAACTTTGTTGGTCCCGGTTTGTTATAGGAAAAATACGTAGAGGGAGGGGGGGGGGGGGGGGGGGGGAGTAAAGTACTCGTAGAAATACTAAGACCTAGCCAAGAGCTAGATCTAAAGCAATCAAGATTCTCTTGACCTAAGCTTCAAGATTCTCTTGACCTAAGTAATTAAAATTCCAGATTATGTTTGTTTAGATGCAATATGCAATGAATAATCAAAGTAAAGAGTTTAGGGTTAGAGAGATACGACACAGAGATTTATAGTGGTTCGGAGATAACGCTCCTACGTCCACTTGTTGCACTTGGCAACAGTTCTCTTCACTCAAGAACTTGAAGATTACGGGCTCTTCAAAAGCCTGGTCAAGATCGAGCTTCACTCTCTTGGATCTGACAACAAATGCAGTGATTCCGGGTTCACTACAAAGACCTAGACTGGACTGGAAGCTTCACTCGCTTCAGTCCAAACAACAGACAGAGAGATTGCGGGCTCTCCTTACAGCCTAGCTTCGATCGAGATTTACACAAACGATGTAAGTACAAGCTTGGATCTAGACTCTATGATCGAGGCTTCTTCAATCGATGAAAGAAGGGCCTTGGATCGAAACAACCTAACGACGACGAACTCAAAAACCTAACAACAGATTTAGGGTTTTTGGTTTACGACGACACACTATGAAGAGCTCTTTACAATAAGTGCAAAGATGGCTAGAGCTCTTCTTCTAAGCTTGGATATGGAATGGGCTTAGACTCTAAGTGTGAAGGTTGTGAAGACGGGTTCCGATGAGACTGGAACTCGGAGAACACTTGGAAACAAAGACTCGGAATTTGCTCTAAGGCTGGGAGTGTTTGTTTGCAGTAGGCTCGAATGCTCAGGAAGTGTTCTACTTCTCTTCGTCTTCATCCTTCACTATTTATAGGCGGAGGGATGCCGAGATCCGTTGCTTGGTTGGTGGCTTTGTCCCTCCTCCTCTCGACAGTACTTGCACAGGCTGGCTGCTTTTCAGACGCACAGTTTTGGATTTTTGCCGGAATTGGCTAGGATCCAATTTCAACAGTAACTGGAGCGATCCAGTACTGTTGCGGCGCCCTGTCGGCCTGGCAGTCAACTCCGCTGCTCCTCTCCGCGTTCGACACGTGGAGATCTCGTAATTAATGCGGAGATCTCCAGTTGAATGGAGTTCAAATTTGGAGCGGGAATTGTGTTGTCGCTTTCTGGTAGGTAGTGGCTCGCTTTGCTTTGAAGTAGTAGCGTCCGCTTTGAATTGAGTCACTTCGTAGTCATTCTGTAGTGAGTCGCTTGGGAAGTAAAGTTCCCTAGTGACTGCCTTGAAAAATGTTGACCAGAGTTGACTCGCTTTGACTTTATACTGTAGCGCTCGCTTCGCTTCGCTTTGGCAGACTCACTTTGAATCTACTGTAGCGCTCGCTTCGCTTCGCTATTCTTCGGCACGCTTCATTTCGGCTTGCTAGACTTGCTTCGCTTCGGAAAACACACTCAAGTGAGTGGCCTTCACTTGATCATTTGAAGTCTATATTCTAAGCAAAATAAAGAGCCATCCTAACAGAGTAGGCTTAGAAAAATTCTAACCTATTATCTATATTGAAAAAGTGGGTCGCTTGGGAACAGAACGCTTTGGGGTTTTGGGATCAAATCAAAACAATGAAGTGTCCCTTATAGGTTCCCCCTTAACATGTTGTTCTTAACAATTCCCAACAATTTCCCCCTTTTTGATGATGCCAAAACCCAATGACTTAGATTAAAATAACCTAGCCTATCTAACAGTGGATGGAACTTCAAGCGACTGCTTCCTTTGCAGGCTTCGTTTGAATTTATTTTTAAGTTCCTTTCCCCTTTTTTTTTCGGTTAGATTTTTGTTTGAGTTTGTAGCATAAGGATAAACCACAAAGCTATTAAATAACACAGGAGAGACAGAAAATAAATTGGATAGATGAACAGTAGTTCACAATTAAGAGACTTGAAACTCAAAGGTTTCTTGCAGCCTCTTCTTCCTTCTCTTCCGTCTTCTCCTCCGTCACCTCCTCCTTCTTCTTCTCCTTTTCTTCAGTAAAATAGGCAGATAGGACGTTCAACTCCAAAGTACCAACAGTGTGGATACTTGGTCTCCTCCATGCGCTCTCCAATCTGAACGCTTTATTCACCTCTGCATCTGTGACGCTGCGATCAGGAATTCTTGTGCCTGGAAGGAATGGCATTGGAAATTTCTTCACTTCAGGCACCTTGACGATAAGGGATTTGGGCTCTGCAAGCTCAGCCATGGTGAATATTTTCCTCCGCATCTTTTCATCACATGCGCATAGGAAGTTGTTGAGAGCACTCATCCGAGAGCACTCATCCTGCAGTGGCACTACTCCCCAGTAGTAATAAGCTTTGATGAAAAGCTCCTTGTAAAACAGCCACTGGTCGCGGAGATCTCTTGGAATGAAGTCCTCAATCTCCCTTGCGTCAGGATGCTCATTCCTCCTAGCTGCCAGCTCTTCCTCTGATCTGCTAGCTAATTCCTTCATGACAGCATGGAATTTGGCACTCGATTCTGTGCTCCAGATTGGACGCTTCTCGTTGTGTTGGGAATTGTTAAGGACTAAATTGTTAAGGGGGAACTACATGGGATATTTGATAAATAAAGTCATTTGTTTTGATTAGATCCCAAAACCCCAAGCGTCCTATTCCCAAGCGACCCATTTTGATGTAGTTTATAGGTTAGAATTTTTCTAAGCCTACTCTGTTAGGATGGCTCCTTTATTTTGCTTAGATTAGGCTTCAAAAGTTCAAGTGAAGGCCACTCACTTGAGTGTGTTTTCCAAAGCGAAGCAGGTCAAGCAAATCGAAGTGAAGCAAAGCGAGCGCTACAGTTCAAAGCAAAGCGAAGCGAAGCGAGCGCTACAGTAGATTCAAAGTGAGTATGCCAAAACGAAGCGAAGCGAGCGCTACAGTGGAATCAAGTGAACCCACTAAAGCGAAGCGAAGCGTGCGCTACAAAGAAAAGCCGAAGCGAGTCAACACGAGTCAACACTTTATTTAGTAGTGTCACGGGAAATTTATTTCTCAAGTGACTCACTACAAATTTGACTGTGAAGCGACTCACTTCAGAGCGGCCACTACAACTTCAAAGCGAAGCGAGCCACTACCTACTAGAAAGCGACAGCACAAATTCCCGCTCCGAATTTGAACTCCAGTCAACTGGAGATCTCCGCATTAATTACGAGATCTCCACGTGTCGAAAGCGGAGAGGAGCAGAGGAGTTGACTGCCAGGCCGACAAGGCGCCGTAACAGTACTGGGTCGCTCCAGTTACTGTTGAAATTGGAACTTAGCCATTTCCGGCAAAAGTCCAAATCTGCGCGTCTGAAAAGTAGCCAGCCTGTGCAAGTACTGTCGAGAGGAGGAGGGACAAGGCCACCAACCAAGCAACGGATCTCAGCCAACCCTCCGCCTATAAATAGTGAAGGATGAAGACGTGAAGAAGCAGAACACTACTTGAGCATTCGAGCCTACTGCAAACAAACACTCCCAAGCCTTCGAGCAAATCTTCGAGTCTTTGTTTTCCAGTGTTCTCCGAGTTTCCAGTTCATCGGAACTCGTCTTCACAACCTTCACACTTAGAGTCTAAGCCCATTCCATATCCAAGCTTAGAAGAAGAGCTCTAGCCATCTTTGCACTTATTGTAAAGAGCTCTTCATAGTGTGTTTCGTCAACCAAAAACCCTAAACTCTGCCTGTTAGGTTTTTGTGTGTCGTCGTTAGGTTGTTTTGATCCAAGGCTCTTCTTTCATCGATTGAAGAAGCCTCGATCATAGAGTTGAGATCCAAGCTTACACTTACACCGTTTGTGTAAAGCTCGATCGAAGCTAGGCTGTAAGGAGAGCCCGGAATCTCCCTGTTGTTCGGACAGAAGCGAGTGAAGCTTCGTGTCCAGTTTAGGTCTTAGTTGTGAACCCGTAATCACTGCACTGTTCGTCAGATCCAGGCGAGTGAAGCCCGATCTCGACCAGGTTTTTGAAGGACCCGTAACCTTCAAGTTCTTGAGTGAAAAGAACGGTTGCCGTCGTGCAACAAAGTGGACGTAGGAGCGTTATCTCCGAACCACTATAAATCTTCGTGTCGTATCTCTCTAACCCTAAACTCTTATTTATTCGATTATCCATTGCACGTGCATATAAACAAACTTAACTTGGATTTTCAATTACTTAGGAAAGATTATAGCTCACCAAATTCCGCACAAAGAGTAAAGTCTCACTCTTGATCAAGCTCTAAGCTTAGGTCAAGAGATTCGTGATTGCTTTAGATCTAGCCCTCGGCTAGGTCTTAGTATTTCCAAAGAGCACTTTACTTTATACTCTGAGTTAAGGAATTGAAGTTGAAAAACTTCAAAATACGTATTCACCCCCCCCCCCCTCTACGTATTTTTCCTATAGCAAACCGGGACCAACAAGTGGTATCAGAGCAGCGGTTCTTTCGAGCCTCTGCTTTGCATATCCGAAGTGAGTCCCCACTCACTTCACGTTGTCTCACTGAACCGGATCCTATTTCCTAAGTGCATCAAAATCTCACCCACGCATACTGCATTACTACTAACTGTTTACCATGAATGCTTCTAGTCTTCCACAGTTTTCCATTGAAGGCTACGAGACCTGGAGCTTCCGTGTGGAGAGCTTCTTATGCTCCGTCCATGACCGCATGTGGGAGGTCATAGAAGATGGACCTATCACAATCAAGAAGAGCATCACTGTGGATGTTCCAGCAGTGGAAGGACGAGCAGCTCATGTTCGACAACAACTAGTAGACAAGGACAAAGATGAGTACACTCCCAACGACTTCAAGATTGCCAATCTTGACAAGATCGCACGCCACACGATGTAGAGCACCGTGTCGGACGCCTACCTTCCAAGGATTAGGAAGTGCGCAACAGCGAAGGAGATGTGGGAAACTCTAGCTCTCATTTCTCAAGGCACTGACAAAATCAAAGAAAACAAACTCGCCGTACAAATGCGGGAGTTTGAAAGCCTGATAATGAAGCCAGGAGAATCCATCGACACCTTCGAACTGAGAGTCACCAACATCACTGCAACTCTCAACTCGCTTGGGAAGGAACTCACGGATAAGGAAGTCAACCTGAAGATTGTCCGAGCTCTCACAAGGAAGTGGCAAACTATGAAGGAGCTGTATCTAGCAACCAAGGATCTATCAAAGCTCACACCAGAGATTCTATTTTCTGAACTCAAAGCTCATGAATTCGATCTGAATCGAATGAACCTCGACGAAGAGGATGAAGCACCCACTACGTCAAAAGGAGTAGCATTCAAAGCTGCCGAAGGGCCAAGCGAGCAGTCGCTAGCCAAGATGACGAGGGAAGAGTTGGAAGAACACATTGCGTTCTTATCCAAGAACTTCAATAAAATGAATTCTCGAGTGGGCAAATACAAAAGATTCTACAAGCAATACAAAGGGAGGAGCACTGATGCTCGAGAAGGAAAAGGGAAGAGAGAAGAGACGACAAAGCCGATCCCGAGAGACATGATGGAAGTGGAATGTTACCATTGCCACAAGATGGGCCACTACAAATCCGATTGCCCAAAGCTGAGTGCGAAAGAGCGCGAAGAATTGAAGGCCAAGAGGGATGCCCCAAGGCGAGCGCTCGTAGCAAGTGAAGTGCCGATCGCTACAACTGAAGATCCACCAAGCGACTCAGATGCATTCACCGATCCAAATTCCAGTGATGGTGAGGATCTTGGATTTATGGCGCTCACCGATGAAGAAACAGGAGAGGTATTCTTCTATCCTTCAATCACTTCAATTACACTAGCACACACTGTCAATGAGGAAGAACAATCCTCTACATGGAGTGAGTTGTTTGACAAGCACCAAAAATTGTCAAGCGACCACGAAGTGGTAAAACAAGCTCTGTCTCGAAGCGAGAAGGAGAACCGAAAGCTAGCCCGTGAGCTTGACGAAATCAAACTTAATTTAAGGGCTATGACTAGTAAGTTCAAGGATCTCTTCGCGAGACATCAAAGCTTGGAGGGAAGGTATGAAACCCAGTCCACTCTAGTTGCCAACTTGAACAAAGCATCATATGCTAGGCAGGCACTAGAGGGCTCGCTTCTGCCTTTTGGTAGGAAAGCTGGCCTTGGATATGAGGGTGGACCTCCCAAGCCGACTGTCTTTGTTGGTGCATCGCACACTACACCATCAGTCACTTTGGAATTGCCCACTGCATCCAAAGCGACCACCAACAAGGATAAAGGCAAAGTGGCTGAGAACCCTAAAAGGAAGCCAATGAAGATGTCTATATCTTTAAGGGCAGACCCTAAGGGCAAGCAAAGTTCAACAGTCCCTAGCACTCAACATGCTAAGTCTTACCAACCCAAGGGTAAAGGGAAAACTGTTGAAGCTTCTAAGTCTCAAGCCAAGACACGAGAGACAAGGGATCTACCTCCTAAAAAGAGGAGTAATGTCTATGTGTCACGTTATCCTGACTGGAGATGGTCCAACCGGACTAACGTTGAGGGGGAAGAACTTGAAGCACCCAAGAGGCCGCTTCAAACTTCCAAGGTTACTCAAGCGAGTCGGGGTCAAAACCCTAGTTGGACCGCTTCGAGGAAACCAAGCGAGCCGCTTCGACAGACTAGAAATCCTAAGTCAGTCTCTAAACCCAAAGCTAATCCAAAGCGAGTTGCTTCAGGATATAATGGGAAGAGCGTAGGTAGGTCTGAAGCGAGCCGCTACCTCTCTTGCACACACTGTTGCACGTGTGAAGCTGCTTCAAGGCAGTACACCAAGTTTTCGAAGGTCGAGAAGCCCAAGACACAAACTTCATCTCAAAAGAGAGTGAAGCAAGTGTGGGTACCTAAGGGAACTAACCTGCAAGGACCCAAACTGATTTGGGTACCAAAATCTGTCTAATTGCAGGTGAGCGTCGTGGATCCCATGCCAAGTGAGGGTCAACTAGTTTGGTACTTGGACAGTGGATGTTCAAGACACATGACTGGCATGAAAGCTCTACTTCACAACTACATAGAGAAGAAGGGTCCACACGTAACCTTTGGTGACAACTCTCGAGGAAGCACCAGGGGATACGGCGCATTGAAAATTGGAAAGCTCACAATTGAAGAAGTCTCCTATGTGGAAGGACTCAAGCACAACCTGTTATCTATTTCACAGTTTTGTGATAAAGGGTACAGGGTGGAGTTCATCTCCAACAAGTGCATTGTGAAGAGCAAACTCACATCCCAGATTGTGCTCACTGGAGTTAGACAAAGGAATGTCTACATAGCACAATGGGACAGCTGCAAGGAGGAAACTTGTCTAGTTGCAAGAAGTGCTACAGAAATTGGATGGCTATGGCACAGACGCTTGAACCACCTCAATTTCAAAGCTATCAATCGCTTAGCTCGAAAAGGTTTGGTGCAAGGCATACCGAATGAAGTCTTCATCAAAGACCATCCATGCTCACCATGCCAACGAGGGAAGCAGATGAAGAAGCACTTCGCCAGTCTCGGAGAAGCCTCATCAAAGCGAGTGCTCGAGCTGCTTCACATGGATCTGTTTGGTCCAGTTACTCCAGTTAGTGTAAATGGAAGGAAGTACACTCTAGTTGTAGTCGACGATTTCTCTCGCTACACTTGGGTTGTATTTCTATTCAGCAAGAAGGAGACACTGACCAAACTGCCACAACTGCTCAAGCGATTGGCGGTGGAAAAGAATCAAGCTATAGTGACCATTCGCTCCGACAAAGGCACAGAGTTCCTGAACTCTACAATTGAAGCGTACTGCACGGAGCATGGCATAGCACATCAAACTTCTTCAGCACGCACTCCTCAGCAGAATGGAGTTGCTGAAAGAAGGAATCGAATCATCAAAGAAGCCGTTCGCACCATGATTGCTGACTCGAAGCTTCCGATGAAGTATTGGGCTGAAGCTGCCAACACGGCGTGCTACACACAGAATCGGACGCTTCTCAACAAACGGCACGACAAAACACCATATGAAATATGGACAGGGAGAATTCCTAACATATCTTATTTCCATATTTTTGGTTGTAGGGTCTTCATTCACAACAATGGGAAGTCCCAGTTGAAAGCCTTTGAAAGCAAAGCTGATGAAGGAGTATTCTTAGGATACTCTACGTCTAGCAAAGCCTACAGAGTATTCAACTGTAAAACCCTAATAGTGGAGGAATCACCCCATGTCGTATTTGATGAATCTTCTTTAAGTCTTCCACAGGAACAGGCCCAAGCGAATGAAAAAGGTCAAAGCAAGGAACTCTCAAATCAACTCACTTGGGACGTGCTTGATGAAGATGATGAGATCAAGGACTCAAGCGAGCAGGATCCCAAAGGAGAAGTCGAAGCTGCCCCCAAGATTCCTGAAGCTAGTGCAGGCCAAGCACCCAATCCAGTTGCGTCAGATGGTGAAGCGAGCGACAAGGAAGCGGATGAAGATGAAGCTGGCGGATCAAAGCGAGCGTGGCTCAAGGATCACTCACCTAGCCAAATCATTGGAGATCCATCCAAGGGTGTAGTGACCAGAAGTCAAGTGTTTGGAGAAAGTGCCATGTTCAGTTGCTTTCTCTCAAACATTGAGCCATCAAGCGTGGAGGAAGCCCTAGCCGATTCTAACTGGGTGATCGCCATGCAAGAAGAGCTGAATCAGTTCACCAGGAACGACGTATGGTACCTCGTGGATCGTCCCAAGTTTCAGCATGTTGTTGGCACCAAGTGGGTGTTCAAGAACAAGACGGACGAGGACCACAACGTAGTGAGGAACAAGGCGCGACTAGTTGCCAAAGGCTACTGCCAAGAGGAAGGAATCGACTTTGACGAGACCTTCGCTCCAGTGGCACGTCTTGAAGCGATCCGTTTATTTCTAGCCTATGCAGCGGCCAAGAAATTCAAAGTGTACCAAATGGATGTGAAGAGCGCGTTCCTCAACGGTGAATTGAAGGAAGAAGTGTATGTGGAGCAGCCACCGGGTTTCGAGCAGGGAGATAAAGTGTATCGCTTGAAGAAAGCCCTGTATGGGTTGAAGCAAGCTCCCAGAGCTTGGTATGATACATTATCTCAATTCCTAGTGGAAAATGGATTCCAAAAGGGAAAGATAGATCGGACTCTCTTCACCATCAATCATGGAGATGATATGCTATGGGTCCAGATCTACGTGGACGACATCATATTTGGGTCACCAAACCAGTCGCTTAGCGAGAAGTTTGGAGAGCTAATGAAGACCAAGTATGAGATGTCGATGATTGGCTTGATGAGCTGCTTTCTAGGTCTTCAAGTGAAGCAGCAGGATAATGGAATTTTCATCAACCAAGCGAAGTACACTAGAGATATGCTTGCCAAGTTTGGTGTTCAACATGCTAAAGCTGTGAAGATTCCTATGAATACCAACTGGAAGATGGAGCCAGACGAAGGAGGAAAATCTGTAGATCCTACAGATTATCGTGCCCTAATTGGGTCACTTCTCTATCTCACTGCAAGCAGGCCAGATATTGCTTTTGCAGTCGGTGTCTGCGCTCGATTCCAAAGCAACCCCAAGCACAGCCATCTTGAAGCTGCCAAAAGGATTCTTCGATATTTGAAGGGCACTATCAACATGGGGCTGTGGTATCCAGCGGAGGACAATTTGGAGCTCATTGGATATTCCGATACTGACTATGGAGGTTGCCGAGTTGATAGGAAATCAACGTCGGGCACGTGTCAGTTCTTGGGAAGCAAGCTAATCTCGTGGTTCTCAAAGAAGCAAACAAGTGTAGCCACTTCAACAACTGAAGCTGAGTACATGGCCGCAGGAAGCTGCTGTTCTCAAATCCTATGGCTTCGTCAACAGTTGAAGGACTACAAAGTTGAAGCGAATGAAATTCCGATCTTCTGCGACAACAACAGTGCCATATGTATTTCGCAGAATCCAGTGCTTCACACCAGATGCAAGCATGTGGAAATTCGACACCATTTCATTTGTGATCATGTCGAAAAGAAGGATATCAAGCTCGAGAAAATCCATACCGATCTCCAGCGAGCAGATATCCTCACCAAGCCTCTAGCTGAGTCTCGATTCAACCAGCTATGCATGGAATTATGGTTATTAGACCCTGGTGAAGAATGCTAGTTCCAGGATGCACGAAGGAGTGTTCGCTTGTTCTCTTGTGCGTCACTCGCTTCGTATCTTCACCAACTCAAGCGAGCCACTTCAAAACTCACTCGCTTGAAGAAAATGAAGTTAGGTGGAGAAAGGTGGAGTATTGGAAGAAGTTCCCTACCAACTTATTGGAATTGTTAAGTATATGGTTAAGGGGGAACTAATGCTTCTCTCGGAGAAAGCTACTTCCAAAGCGAGCAAGAATGCTGCAATCTTGAATTCTGCATCGCTTCAATTTGCCCTAGCTTGGGTCAAAGCGAACCAACTGCAGATTCATTCTCTAGAATGTAGGAAAGCTTGAAGGTTTACCTTTTTATACAAAAGGTTGCAGGGCTGGTGACATGCTTCTGCGTAAAATACGAGATTGTCTTGTCAGAGCATTCTCATTGTCATCCTGTCCATTTCTGCTCTGAGATAAGGACTTGTACTCATCCCCCATTCGTCGTGAATAAGTACACTTACGTGATGCTCCCTTCGGGTTGTAGTAAGCTTGTGTACTTTATTCATTTTCTCCCTCATTCACTTCGAAGGAGGACTCTCTAATTCGTAGAGGAAGATGAATGCCATGAAGATGAATGCCATGAAGATCTAACTCAACGTGTAGCATTCAACAGGTGGTATCTAATTCAAATGAAGTCTTCAATTTGTGGTATCAATCTCCTACGAAGTGAGATTGACTGGTAAGTGTTTCAATTTTAAGTACACTAAGTGAGCCGAAGCGTGCTAGAAACCTTCACTCACTACGTGGAAAATATGAAATGAATCTGACACAAATACAAAGAGGAAAACACTCTTGTTTATCCTCGAAGTATGTAAGTCAGAAACATTTTAAATTAAGCAAAGAAATTCAATTTCTTATTCCAGTCGCTTCAGATGGCCAAGCGAGTGCTTCGTCACTCAAAGCTAGCCATCGCAAGCGAGTGCAGAACAGTCACTCAAGCGAATGCCTCTCAAGCGAGTCAAGGCGTAGCGGCTCAACTCGAAGCGAGCGGGCATGAAGCGAGTATGAGCTGTCTGCACTCGAGTGCAATTTTACTTTCTGCTGTGCATTTAATGCAGGTACAGGAACGACGGAAATAACGGGCGCGTGGTTCTCACTTCAAATTTGAAGCGGGAAAAGGTGGAGAAAATCCAGCCGTCGAATCTTAACAGCCCCCAATCTGGAGCCGTTCGATCAACGCCGTATACGACAAGCCAACCATAGAAGGCCACGTGGCGACGCCGAGCAAGTGGCGGTTCACTCTTACTGTGTTGACGCCGGACACGTCAGATCCATCACTGCACGTCCGCCGCCTACCTACAGGATTTTCGGCGTTATTACCGTCCTACCCCTTCCACGTCAGCCATAACCTAATTCTATATATATGGGACGAGGCAGAACTGCAGAAATTTTCACAGCCCTCTAAATTTGCCATTCTCGTGTTAGATCTGCAATTACTCTGCAACTCACGAGTCTCAACCCTTTCTACTTCATTGTTAAAATTTTCTTCAAAATCTTTCAAAATCCACCATGGGCAAGAAAAAGAATACTGAGACAATGGAGGATTTCATGACAAATGTTGGCGAGCACATCAACGTCGAGCCCCATCTCGACCCTATTGTCGTCGAAGTTAATGGCTTCTTCCGTAGAGCCGTGACCACGGCCGGTCTATGGAAGTTCATAACGTTGGTGCCAACGAAGATTTTGGCAAAGGCAGTGGGAGAAATCCTACTGAACTTGAGGAAGGATCAAAATACTTCCTCATTCACTAATCCACAAACCAGCAAGCCGGTGGAGGTGGATATGAGCGAACTTATCGAAGTGTTCGATTTGCAGAGAGAAGGAGGAGACTCTCTGTTAGATCTAGGTCTTTCGGCCGGAGTACAGTATGTTCGATTTGCAACCGCCAGAGCAGATCCGAATTTCAAGGAAGCCAACATTCGCAAAAGCTTAAAGAACCCGTTCAATCTCATCTGCGAACTCTTTACGAAGAGCATCGCATGCTATGTTGGATCCCTTGATACGTTGTCGGAGACGAAACTAATCGGAACCGCCATGATCGTCGACAGTCTCGCCGGAACGAAGTTTAACTGGCACGGGTGGTTTCTCAAGCAAATTCAAGAGGCTGCCAACGACTTTGCGTTCGTTCCAGGAACTGCGAATAAGATTCTACGGAAAGGAAAATTAAAATTCTTTTCCAGACTGTCTGTTGCACTGGAGATGAAATTTCCAGAGATGATATGGCCGGATTCCGACACCGTCATATACAACAAGCAGACTATCTTCTACGATTCGTGGAGGAAGACGAAGATTCTGATGGATTTGGGACTTCTGGAGGTAGAGTGCCCATTGCAAGACCAGTTGCCGAAAGGCAAGCTGAAGAAGGCCAAGTGAGCCAGATCGCTTCACCCGTGAAGCGAGCCAGGTCCAAGCGAGGCAAAAAGATGAAGCGAGTCGCTTCAATCGTTCAAGAAAGCGAGGCGGCGGAGGAGCCGCTTGAGAACGTCGAAGTGACTCAAACCCAGCCTTCACCAACCAAAGCCCAATCCCCACAACTCCAAATCACCCAAGCACCAGAACCCCAATCTTCATCAACCCAACAACCACCAAAACAGATAACCCCCCTCTCTCCCCGTGAAGAAGAGTCAGCATCTTCTTTCCACATTCCCACTGTGCCATTCCTCAGCACAGATGAAGCTGCTGCCTACACTACATTCACCCAACTTCAATCCCAGCCGATACAACCACCACCCACCGAAACCATCCAGATTTCCGAAACCCAAGAAACCTCATCACCTACCCAATCCATCTCGACATCGGCAGCTACAGCCGATACCGCCCAAACTGTCGGAGAACTTCCCATCATCCCTCAATTCAAAACCCCTGTTCTCACCGATCACAAGCGGGCTCTCGAACGCTATGTTCGAGACAGAGAGCAAGCCGCGGAGACAATCAACCTTCGCTACAATCTTCGCTCCGCGAGTGTTGAATGGAGCGACATTTTCTACACCAACGTAGTAGACTTTCTGACGTACATCACGTACCGAGGAACAGAATACTACAAAATCTTCAGGCTCCTCAAAGCCTTCACCGAGGAGGAATTGATCCAGATGGAAGCCAAACTGCTCAATTTTATCGGCGAAAATGGCTTCCATGCCTTCCTTGAAGGGACCAGCTTCTGGGAGAAGCTGGATGCCAAGGTGAAGGAATCATATCCACTCACCACAGTTCCAAAGCGAGTGCCCTCATCCCATGAGAGGAAGCTCATCCGGGAGTATAAGGAGGAGATGGAGATGAAGGATGCTGAGATTGCTAGTCTCCAAAGCGAGATTACTAAGAAGAGCGATGAATTGGAGAGGAAGGCGGGGGAGGTCATTGGTCTTAGAGAAGACTTTGACAAGAAGAAGAAGGAATTGGCGGATAAGGTGGAGGAGAAGGAGAGGCTTCTAGAGGAGAAAGAGAAGGCGCTGGAGGCGCAGGTGAAGCTAGTGGATGACAACACCAAAACCATCACTGAACTCAAGGGCTTGCTTGAGGCAGAAAGAAGCCGCTTGAGGGAAGTTAATGCCAAGCTCATCACTATTGGCAAGGAGAAAGTGGAGCTGGAGAAAGAAGTAAAGAAGCTGAAGGTGAAGCTGGAGGATAGGGAGGGAGAACTGGTGATGAAGAGAAGCGAGCTCCTCAATACCAAAAAGGCTCTTGACTCACTTCGAACTGAGTTGAAGGGAGTGAAAGAAGAAAGTGCAATTGACAAGAGAGAGCTCGAGAGTCTAAGGAGTGGTGCGCAGGCAATTGACTTGAAAAACGCCGAATTATCCATCCTACTGCAGAAAGTCAAGAGGCTGAAAGAAATCCTCACTGTTAGGATCACTGCAGATGCCGAATGTCACAACTCTCTCAATCGGAGGGAAAGGAGGCTTGCAGTGATGAAGGCAGAACTTGAAGCGTCCAAGGAACACTTGGATCTCACACTTCAAGAAGAAACCAAGAAGATCACCAAAGCCATAGAAGCGGAGCTGGAGGCTCGCTTCAGAGAGGTGGAGCCTTTAGAGAGCATGATGGCGTCTGTTGTAGAGCGAGAGAGGCAGTGCGAATATCTACTTGAAGAGATATCTATCAAGACTGCTGAAATTGTGGCGCCATCCATGGACAAAACCCAGCAGATGCTTCAGACTGTCCTCAACACAGTCAATTCACTACATCAATCCCTCTCTGGAAAATCTATAATCCTAACCCCTGGCAGTGATGATGTCAAAAAGGGGGAAGGGCAAGTAGAGCAAGGTGAAGCTGGAGGTTCAGGAGGAAGGAGAGTCGGTGTGGAGTTAATGTTGGAAGGAGGAAGTGGTGATGGAGGAGATAAGGAGGGAGTGGATGATGAAGCGAGGAAGGGGAAGGAAAAACTCTCGGAGGAGGAGTTACTGAAACAACTTGAAGAGCCCAGTAGGCCGCTTCAAGAAAAAGTGCTGAGTGCTTCTATTGCACGACATCCTCCAGTCACTATGATCACGAAGGAGGAAAAGAGGGTGCAGGTGGAAAAGGATGCTGCCTTGGCGTGGGAGTTGGAGCAGGTGTTTAAACTAACAAAAGATTCTATTGCTGCAGGTTCTTCATCTAGCTCCCAAGTGACCGCTACTCCCAAGGTGCCCACTTCAGACGCCGCGCCAACTTCGACAGCCGCACTCACTACGACCACTGCTGCACTCACTTCGTCAGCAGTCGTCCCTCCAAGTGCTGCCAAGAAGGACATGCCACCTCCCCCACCACCAAAGCAGTCATTGAAGCGAGCTGCTCCAGACTCCAAGCAAGATGACCCCGAGGCCAAGCGCCAAAAGGTCAAGCAAGCAGTCGCTTCAAAAGCTGGAAGAGAGGAGAGAAAGAGGAAGGAAAGAGAAGAGGGAAGGAGCAAAGGCGAGAGGAAGGAGAGGAGTAATGAAAGGCGACTCCAAGTGATCAACGCACGGATCGAGAAACACTTCAGTGAAGTGTTACTCATCCAGTCCTCATTAGTGCGCAGCGCCTTCATCCCTCTCATGCCAGAAGAGTCCGAAGCATGTGAAGCTCAAGCCATAATTGATGCATGTGACGTGACTACGAAGGAGATGGTTGAGTCTGGTCGATATCCCCTCAAGGAGGAGCAAGATTACATCCGCAAACGACTCAATGTGAAGCGTCCATCGTGGAACAGCGAGTCGGGAGCAAAATTCAAAAAGACTATGGCTCAACTGTCAAGCAGGTCAGAGGAGGAGTTGGCCAAACGGAGGGATGAGCACCTGGACGGAAGGGAAATCGAGGATTTCATTCCGAGAGATCTGCTCGAGCTGTGGCTGTACTACAAAGACCTATTCATCAAAGCCTATTATTTCTGGGAGGTAGTGCCGCTGCAGAATGAGTGTTCTCGAATAAGTGCACTCAACAACTTCCTTGCCACCTATGACGACAGATTGTGCCGCAAAATCTTTACAATGGCTGAACAAGCAGAGCCCAAGCCAATTGTTGTCAAGGTACCAGCTTTAAAGGAATTCGCCATGCCTTATCATCCAGGCACGGACGTTCCTAACAGAGGAATTATCGATGAGGAAGTATCTGAAGCCTTCAGGCTGGAGAGTGCATGGAGAAGACCTAGTATCCACACAGTAGACTCTATGGAATCAAGAGTTCTATCAGCCTACGTGGATACTGCTGCTATTGAAGAAGAAGAGAAGAAGGAGGAAGAAGGAAAGGAGGAGGAGAAGGAGGATGAAGCTGCAGGAAACCTTTGAGTTTCAAGCTTCTGAACATATCTTTTGTGAACTGCCTTGTTCATTTATCCCATTTTAATTTCTGTCTCCTCTGTTTCATTTACTCGCTTTGTGAATGACTTTACATTTTTGCTACAAACTCATTAATTTTAACCGAAAAAAAAAGGGAAGGAACTTAAAAGAAAATTACAAACGAAACTGCAAAGGAAGCAGTCGCTTGGAGTTCCCTTCACGGTTAGATAGACTAGATTTATTTTTATCTAAGTCGTATGGGTTTTGGCATCATCAAAAAGGGGGAAATTGTTGGGAATTGTTAAGGACTAAATTGTTAAGGGGGAACTACATGGGATATTTGATAAATAAAGTCATTTGTTTTGATTAGATCCCAAAACCCCAAGCGTCCTATTCCCAAGCGACCCATTTTGATGTAGTTTATAGGTTAGAATTTTTCTAAGCCTACTCTGTTAGGATGGCTCCTTTATTTTGCTTAGATTAGGCTTCAAAAGTTCAAGTGAAGGCCACTCACTTGAGTGTGTTTTCCAAAGCGAAGCAGGTCAAGCAAATCGAAGTGAAGCAAAGCGAGCGCTACAGTTCAAAGCAAAGCGAAGCGAAGCGAGCGCTACAGTAGATTCAAAGTGAGTATGCCAAAACGAAGCGAAGCGAGCGCTACAGTGGAATCAAGTGAACCCACTAAAGCGAAGCGAAGCGTGCGCTACAAAGAAAAGCCGAAGCGAGTCAACACGAGTCAACACTTTATTTAGTAGTGTCACGGGAAATTTATTTCTCAAGTGACTCACTACAAATTTGACTGTGAAGCGACTCACTTCAGAGCGGCCACTACAACTTCAAAGCGAAGCGAGCCACTACCTACCAGAAAGCGACAGCACAAATTCCCGCTCCGAATTTGAACTCCAGTCAACTGGAGATCTCCGCATTAATTACGAGATCTCCACGTGTCGAAAGCGGAGAGGAGCAGAGGAGTTGACTGCCAGGCCGACAAGGCGCCGTAACAGTACTGGGTCGCTCCAGTTACTGTTGAAATTGGAACTTAGCCATTTCCGACAAAAGTCCAAATCTGCGCGTCTGAAAAGCAGCCAGCCTGTGCAAGTACTGTCGAGAGGAGGAGGGACAAGGCCACCAACCAAGCAATGGATCTCAGCCAACCCTCCGCCTATAAATAGTGAAGGATGAAGACGTGAAGAAACAGAACACTACTTGAGCATTCGAGCCTACTGCAAACAAACACTCCCAAGCCTTCGAGCAAATCTTCGAGTCTTTGTTTTCCAGTGTTCTCCGAGTTTCCAGTTCATCGGAACTCGTCTTCACAACCTTCACACTTAGAGTCTAAGCCCATTCCATATCCAAGCTTAGAAGAAGATCTCTAGCCATCTTTGCACTTATTGTAAAGAGCTCTTCATAGTGTGTTTCGTCAACCAAAAACCCTAAACTCTGCCTGTTAGGTTTTTGTGTGTCGTCGTTAGGTTGTTTCGATCCAAGGCTCTTCTTTCATCGATTGAAGAAGCCTCGATCATAGAGTTGAGATCCAAGCTTACACTTACACCGTTTGTGTAAAGCTCGATTGAAGCTAGGCTGTAAGGAGAGCCCGGAATCTCCCTGTTGTTCGGACAGAAGCGAGTGAAGCTTCGTGTCCAGTTTAGGTCTTAGTAGTGAACCCGTAATCACTGCACTGTTCGTCAGATCCAGGCGAGTGAAGCCCGATCTCGACCAGGTTTTTGAAGGACCCGTAACCTTCAAGTTCTTGAGTGAAAAGAACGGTTGCCGTCGTGCAACAAAGTGGACGTAGGAGCGTTATCTCCGAACCACTATAAATCTTCGTGTCGTATCTCTCTAACCCTAAACTCTTATTTATTCGATTATCCATTGCACGTGCATATAAACAAACTTAACTTGGATTTTCAATTACTTAGGAAAGATTATAGCTCACCAAATTCCGCACAAAGAGTAAAGTCTCACTCTTGATCAAGCTCTAAGCTTAGGTCAAGAGATTCGTGATTGCTTTAGATCTAGCCCTCGGCTAGGTCTTAGTATTTCCAAAGAGCACTTTACTTTATACTCTGAGTTAAGGATTTGAAGTTGAAAAACTTCAAAATACGTATTCACCCCCCCCCCCTCTACGTATTTTTCCTATAGCAAACCGGGACCAACACGTTGAGATGCTTGCGTATATGATCTTGTTCCTCCTTGAGAGGGTAGCATCCAGAGTCGACCATTTCCTTTCCCGTCACGTCGCATGCATCAATTATAGCTTGGGTCTCGCATGCTTCGGACTCTTCGGGCATGAAAGAAACAAAGGCACTTCGGCAGATGGCGGATTGGATGAGTTTCACTTCGCTGAAGTGTTCCTCGATCCGGCCATCAATGACTTGAAGTCTTTTGGCTCTTATCCTCTTCTCCTTCTCCTCCTTCTCCTTCCATTCCTCTCCTCTCTTCCTCCTTCTTTCCTGCTTCTCAGCCCTCGAAGCGACTGCTTGTTTGACCTTTTGGCGCTTGGCCGCAGGGTCATCTTCTTTTGAGTCCGGAGCAGTTCGTTTCAGTGCTTGCTTTGGTGGTGGGGGAGGCGGCATGTCCATCTTTGTAGTGCTTGGAGGGACGACTGCAGATGAAGTGGCTCCAGCAGTCGTTGAGCGCGGCCGTTGAAGCGGGTGCGGCGGCTGAAGCGGGCGCTTTAGAACCTGAAGCACCTGCAAGTGTTAGCTTCCTTAATTCAAAATCACGCTCCAGTGCCCAAGCCAGGGCCTCATCCTCCGCAATTTGCTGCTCCCTCTGCTCCTTGGTCATCACTACGACAGGAGGATGACGAGCGATTGAAGAGGCAAGCACTTTTTCTTCATTATGCCTGCGAGGCTCTTCGGGCTTCTTCATGAGCTCCTCCTCAGTGAGCTTCACTTTACCCTTCTTCGCAAGCCTCGCCCTCGCTTCATCATCTAACTCTTCCTCCTCATCTCCAACACCACTGCCTCCCTCCAGCATCCTCTCCACACCAACTCCACTTCCTCTCGAACCTCCTTCACCTCCTATCTTCACTTGTCCTTCCCCCCTTTTGGCATCATCACTGCCGGGGGTTGGAATGATGGACTTTCCAGTGATCGATTTGTGCATGTTATTTACAGCATCAAAGACGGCATGCAACATCTGTTCAGTTTTGCCTGCGAAGGTGTGCTCCTGGGCGAGCACCAACTGGGCAGTTTTGATGCTAATTTCTTCTAGCAAATACTCGCATTGTTTTTCTCTCTCCTTCACTGAGAGCATCAACCTCTCCAGTGACTCCACCGACTTGAAGCGAGCCTCCAGCTCCGCTTCAACTACACTCCTCATATCCTTCTTCTCTTCCTGTAGATTGAAGTACCAGAACTCTTGGGCCGCTTCAAGTTCTGCCTTCATTGTTTCAAGGCTCCTCTCTCTCTGATTCAGAGAGAGATGAAATTCAGCACCTGCAGCAACTTTCTCTGTGTAAGTTTCTCCCAGTTCCTTGACTTTTTGCAGTAGGATAGACAATTCAGCACTCTGAAGATCAAGAGCCTGCGCACTTCTTCTTCGGCTCTCAAGCTCTTTCTTATCAATCTCACTTTCTTGCTTGAGCTCCTTCAATTCATTTCTTAGTGAGTCGAGGGTCTTTTTGGTGCTGATCAGCTGACTCCCCTTCCTTATCAACTCTTCATCCTTCTTCTCAACTGCCTCCTTCAGCTTCTTCACCTCCTTCTCCAGATCCTTCTTTTCCTTGCCAATTGAGACTAACTTGGCATTAACCTCCCTCAAGCGACTCCTTTCCGCATCAAGCGAGTCCTTGAGTTCGGTGATGGTTTTCGCCTGGTCTCCCACCAGCTTCACTTGCGCCTCCAACGCCTTCTCCGTTTCTTCCAACATCTTTCCCTTCTCCTCCACCTTTGCCTCCAGTTCTCCCTTCTTCCTGTCAAAGTCTTCACGAAGACTCTTGACCTCCAGTACTCTCCGGTTCACCTCTTCCTCCTTCTTGGAGATCTCGCTTTGGAGATTTGAGATCTCCACCTCCTTCGCCTCCATCTCCTCCGAATGAGCATTGATCAACTGCTGCTCGTGAGGGGTTGGCTCTCGCTTGGGAATCACAGCATCTGGGTATTGTTGTTTTATCTTGGCATCCAGCTTGTCCCAGAAGCTGGTCCCATCAAGAAAAGTGTGAAAGCCGTTCACTCCAATAAAGTTGAGCATCTTGGCCTCCAGCTAAATTAATTCTTCCTTCTTGAAGGCCTGCATGAGATTGTAAATCTTGTAGTACTCCGTTCCACGGTATGTAATGTACGTCAGGAAGTCGACGGTCTGGGTGTAGAACACGTCGGTCCACGGAACGTTGGAGTAGCGAAGAGCAATGGTCTCTGCAGCTTGCTCTCGATCCTTGACGTAGCAATCGATAGCCTGCATTTCTGCAGAGATAGTGGGAGGAACGAATGGTGAGATAATCGGGAGTTCACCGGCTGTTTGGGCGGTATCGGCTGTGGCTGCCGATGTCGAGGGGGATAGGGATGATGATGAGGCTTCAGTGGTTTCGGTTATGTGAATGGTTTCTGTGGGTGGTGGTTGTATTTGCTGGGTTTGGATGGGTTGGAATGTGGTGTAGGCTTCGGCTGGGTCTACATGTAGTAGAGGGACTGGGGGTATCTGGAAAGAAGAGCCAGTTTCTTCTTCCACTGGGGAATGGGGTGATTTTTGGGATTTGGGTTGAGCAGTTGATGAGGTTTGAGTTTCTGGTTGTTGCTGGGTTTGGGTTTGAAGTGTTTGGATTTGGACTTGGGGTGTGGGAGTTTGTGTTTTTGTAGGTGAGGGTTGGGGTTGAGTTACTTCAACATCCTCAAGTGGCTTCTCCTCCGCCTCGCTTGACAGGATGAGTGAAGTGACTCGCTTCGTCTTCTTCTTCCCTCGCTTCGGCGCCGCACGCTTCCCGGGTGAAGCGGCTCGCTTTGCTTGGGACGCTTCAGCTCGCCTTTCGGCGACTGGCACTGCGACAGGTACTTCTACAGCTAGAAGTCCCGAATCAATAGGAACCTTTTTCTTCCTCCACTTGTCATAGAAAATAGACTGCTTGTTGTAGACAGCCACGTCGGAATCCGGCCATACTTTGTCGGGGTAGCGCTTCTCCAAGGCAACAGACAGTCTGGAGAAGAATTTCAGCTTCTCCTTGCGGAGAATCTGATCGGCACTTCCCTTCACGAACGCAAAATCTTCGGCAGCTTCGTGAATTTGGTTGAGAAACCAACCATGCCAGTTGAATTTTGTTCCGGTGAGGCTGTCGACGATAACGGTTGTGGCGAACAGCTTTGATTCCGAGAGGGTATCTAGGGTTCCGACATAGCATGCGACACTCTTCGAATAGAGCTCGCAGATGTGGTTGAACGGAGCCTTCAAGTTGGAGCGAATACTGGCCTCCTTGAAGTTTGGTTCAGCTCCGGCGGCGGAAAATCGACCATACTCTACTCCGGCCGAAAATCCCAACTCCAACAGGGAGTTTCCTCCTTCCCTTGGCAAGTCGAACACGCCGATGAACTCGCTCAAATCCACCTCCACCGGCCTTCTGGTCTGTGGATCTGTGAACGAGGATGTGTTTTGCTCCTTCCTCAGATTTAGCAGAAGTTCACCCACCGCTTTTGCCAGAATCTTTGACGGCACCGCCGTCATGAACTTCCATAGACCGGCCGTGTTCACGGCTCTACGGAAAAATCCATTCTCTTCTACGACGACAGGGTCGAGATGGGGCTCGACGTTGATGTGTTTGTCGACTTCGGTGAGGAACTGCTCCATCGTCTCGGTGTTTAGCTTCTTTCCCATGGTGTAATATGAGAGAGTTTGAACGGAGATTTAAAGAAGAAAACAGAAGGGAGACTCGTGAGTTTGCAGAGAGTTTCAGTTCTTGCACAAGAATGGCAAAGATTGAGAATTGTGAAATTTTTTCAGTCTGCAACTCCATCCTTATATAGAGGTAGGGTTTGGCTGACTTGGCAAGGGGCAGGACAGTAATATCGGCGAAGATCCTGTAGGTAGGCGGCGGACGTGCAGTGATGGATCTGATGTGTCCGGCGTCATCACAATAAAAGTGAACCGCCACTTGCACGTCGTCTCCACGTGGCCTGCTTTGATTCGTTTGTCTTATACGGCGCAGATCCAACGGCTACAAATTGCGGACTGTTAAGATTCGACGGCCGGATCTTCTCCGTCTTTTCCCGCTTCGAATTCAAAGTGTAGACCACGCGCCCGTTATTTTCGCCAGTACGTGAACCTGCATTAAATGCACGGCAAAAAGTAAAATTGCACTCGAGTGTAGACAGCTCATACTCGCTTCGTACCTGCTCGCTTTGAGTTGGGCCGCTAGGCCTTGACTCGCTTGAGAGGTACTCGCTTGAGTGACTGTTCTGCACTCGCTTGCGATGGCTCGTTAGGAGTGACGTAGCACTCGCTTGGCCATCTGAAGCGACTGGAATAATGATCTTTGCTTAATTTAAAATGTTTCTAACTTACATACTTCGAGGATAAACAAGAGTGTTTTCCTCTTTGTATTTGTGTCAGATTCATTTCATATTTTCCACATAGTGAGTGAAGGTTTCTAGCACGCTTCAGCTCACTTAGTGTACTAAAAATTGAAACACTTACCAGTCAATCTCACTTCGTAGGAGATTGATACCTCTTATTGAAGACTCCATTTTGAGGATTTGGATAGCACTTGATGAATCCAATTGTTGATATTGCTTTGAAGCTTGTTGATACCACCTGTTGGGTACTTCATCTTCTTGGCATTCATCTTCATGGCATTCATCTTCCTCTACGAATTAGAGAGTCCTCCATCGGAGTGAATGGGGGAGAGAATGAATATAGTACACAAGCTTACTACAACCCAGAGGGGAGCTTCACGTAAGTGTACATATTCACGACGAATGGGGGATGAGTACAAGTCCTTATCTCATAGCAGAAATGGACAGGATGACAATGAGAATGCTTTGACAAGACAATCTCGTATTTTACGCAGAAGCATGTCACCAGCCCTGCAACCTTTTGTAGAAAAACGTTAACCTTCAAGCTTCCTCCTACAAGCTACAGAATGAACTTGCAATCGATTCGCTTTGACCCAAGCTAGGGCAAATTGAAGCGATGCAAAATTCAAAGTGGGGGAGGAATGGATAGACATCCGGCAGCTCAACTCAATGAAGAGTGAGTAAGGAATGGACATTTATCCACGATGAAGGAGATGAGAAGACTTGCTCCTCTTCGGCGGAAAGAAGGGAAGATGACACAAGGTCTAGGTGCCAGCCCTGCCTAAGCTTTCACCATTTTTACGTGGGAAGGCCCGATACAAGACCCCACAACCGTTACTAGAAACGGCACTTGCGAGTGTTTATACCCACTCGCTAGGAATCCTAGGCTAGGTAGCAGCTTTCCTTGCTCGCTTTGGAAGTAGCTTGCTCCGAGAGCAAACAATAGTTCCCCCTTAACCAATGGCTTAACAATTCCTGTAAGCGGGTAGGGAACGTCTTCCAACACTCCACCTTATTTCTCCTTCTTCAAGCGAGTGGAATTTTGAAGTGACTCGTTTGAGTTGGTGAAGATCCGAAGCGAGTGACGCTACGAAAAACTAGCGACCACTCCTTCGTGCATCCTGAATCTAGCATTCTTCACCAGGGTCTAGCAACCCTAACTCCATGCATAGCTGATTGAAACGAGACTCAGCTAGAGGCTTGGTGAGAATATCTGCTCGCTGGAGATCGGTACGAATTTTCTCGAGCTTGATATCCTTCTTCTCGACATGATCACGAATGAAGTGATATCGGATTTCCACGTGCTTGCATCTGGTGTGAAGCACTGGATTTTGAGAGATGCAGATCGCGCTGTTGTTGTCGCAGAATATAGGAATTTCATTTGCTTCAACATTGTAGTCCTTCAATTGCTGACGAAGCCATAGAATTTGAGAACAGCAGCTTCCAGCGGCCATATACTCAGCTTCAGTCGTTGAGGTAGCTATACTTGTCTGCTTATTTGAAAACCATGAGATCAACTTGCTTCCCAAGAACTGACAAGTGCTCGAAGTAGATTTCCTATCAATTCGGCACCCTCCATAGTCAGCATCTGAATATCCAGTGAGCTCCAAATTATCCTCCGTTGGATACCACAACCCCATATTGACAGTGCCCTTCAAATATCGAAGAATTCTCTTGGCAGCTTCAAGATGGCTGTGCTTGGGATTGCTTTGGAAGCGAGCACAGACTCCAACTACAAAAGCTATATCCGGCCTACTTGCAGTGAGATATAGAAGGGATCCGATCAAGGCTCGGTAGTCTGTAGCATCCACAGACTTCCCATCTATGTCTGGCTCCATCTTCCAGTTCGTGTTCATTGGAATCTTCACAGCTTTAGCATGCTAAACACCGAACTTGGCAAGCATATCTCTTGTATACTTAGCTTGATTGATGAAGATGCCATCATCCTGCTGCTTCACTTGAAGACCTAGAAAGCAGCTCATCAACCCAATCATTGACATCTCATATTTGGTCTTTATAAGCTCTCCAAACTTCTCGCTAAGCGACTGGTTTGGTGATCCAAACATGATGTCGTCCACATAGATCTGAACCCATAGCATATCATCTCCATGATTGATGGTGAATAGGGTTCGATCTATCTTTCCTTTGTGGAATCCATTATCCACTAGGAATTGAGAGATGGTATCATACCAAGCTCTGGGAGCTTGCTTCAATCCATATAGGGCTTTCTTCAATCGATACACCTTATCTCCTTGCTCGAAACCCGGTGGCTGCTCCACATACACTTCTTCCTTCAATTCACCGTTGAGGAACGCACTCTTCACATCCATCTGATAGACTTTGAATTTCTTGGCCACTGCATAGGCTAGAAATAGTTTGATCGCTTCAAGCCGTGCCACTGGAGCGAAGGTCTCATCAAAATCGATTCCTTCCTCTTGGCAGTAGCCTTTAGCGACGAGACGCGCCTTGTTCCTCACAACGTTGTGGTCCTCGTCCGTCTTATTCTTGAACACCCACTTGGTGCCAATCACATGCTGAAATTTGGGACGATCCACGAGATACCATACGTCGTTTCTGGTGAACTGATTCAGCTCTTCTTGCATGGCGATCACCCAATTTGAATCGGCTAGGGCTTCCTCCACGCATGACGGCTCAATGTTTGAGAGAAAGCAACTGAACATGGCACTTTCTCCAAACACTTGACTTCTGGTCACTACACCCTTGGATGGATCTCCAATGATTTGACTTGGTGAGTGATTCTTGAGCCATGCACGCTTGGATCCGCCAGCTTCATCTTCATCTTCTTCTTGGTCGCTCGCTTCACCTTCTGTAGCGACTGGATTGGGTGCTTGGCCTGCACTCGCTTCAGGAATCTTGGGGGCAGTTTCAACTTTTCCTTGGACATTCTGCTCGCTTGAGCCCTTGAGTTCTTCATCATCCTCAAGCATGTCCCAGGTTAATGAATTGATGGGTTCCTCGCTTGTCTTTCCTTTCTTAGATTGAACCTGTTCCTGTGGAAGACTCAAAGAAGACTCATCAAATACGACATGGGGTGATTCCTCCACGATTAGGGTTTTACAGTTGAACACCCTATAAGCTTTGGTTGATGTAGAATATCCTAAGAATATTCCTTCATCAGCTTTGCTTTCAAAGGCTTTCAACTGCGACTTCCCATTGTCATGGATGAAGACCCTACAACCAAAAATATGGAAATAAGATATGTTCGGAATTCTCCCTGTCCATATTTCATATGGTGTTTTGTCGTGCCGTTTGCAGAGAAGCGTTCGATTCTGCGTGTAGCATGCTGTATTGGCAGCTTCAGCCCAATACTTCATTGGAAGCTTCGAGTCTGCAATCATGGTTCGAACGGCTTCTTTGATGATTCGATTCCTTCTTTCAGCAACTCCATTCTACTGAGGTGTGCGTGCTGAGGAAGTCTGATGTGCTATGCCATGCTCCGTGCAGTAAGCTTCAATGGTAGAGTTCAAGAACTCTGTGCCTTTGTCGGAGCGGATGCTCACAATTGCTTGGTTCTTCTACACAGCCAATCGCTTGAGCAGTTGTGGTAGCTTGGTCAGTGTCTCCTTTTTGCTGAAGAGAAATACAACCCAAGTGTAGCGAGAGAAGTCGTCGACTACAACTAGAGTGTACTTCCTTCCATTTACACTAACTGGAGTGACAGGACCAAACAGATCCATATGAAGCAGCTCGAGCACTCGCTTTGATGAAGCTTCTTCGAGACTGGCAAAATGCTTCTTCGTCTACTTCCCTCGTTGGCATGGTGAGCATGGATGGTGTTTGATGAAGACTTCATTTGGTATGCCTTGCACCAAACCCTTTCGAGCTAAGCGGTTTATGGCTTTGAAGTTGAGATGGTTCAAGCGTCTGTGCCATAGCTATCCTATTTCTGTAGCACTCCTTGCTACTAAGCACGTCTCCTCTTTGCAGCTGTCCCATTGTGCTATATAGACGTTCCTTTGTCTAATTCCAGTTAGCACAATCTGGGCAGTGAGCTTGCTCTTTACAATGCACTTGTTGGAAATGAATTCCACCTTGTATCCCTTGTCACAGAATTGTGAAATGGATAGCAAGTTGTGCTTGAGTCCTTCCACGTAGGAGACTTCTTCAATTGTGAGCTTTCCAACTTTCAGTGCGCCGTACCCTTTGGTGCTTCCTCGAGAGTTATCACCAAAAGTAACGTGTGGACCCTTCTTCTCTATGTAGTCATGAAGTAGAGCTCTCATGCCGGTCATGTGTCTTGAACATCCACTGTCCAAGTACCAGATTTGTTGACTCTCACTTGGCATGGGATCCACGGCGCTCACCTCTCCAGTTTCCTCATCGGTGAGCGCCATGAGTCCAAGATCCTCTCCCTCACTGGAGTTGGGATCTGTGAATGCATCCGAGTCGCTTGAGACTTCTTCAGTTGAAGCGACCGGCATTTCACTCGCTACGAGCGCTCTCCTTGGAGCATCCCTCTTTGCTCTCAGTTCCTCTCGCTCATTCGCACTCAGCTTCGGGCAATCGGATTTGTAGTGGCCCATTTTGTGGCAATGGTAGCATTCCACTTCCATCATGTCCCTTGAGATCGGCTTGGTCGTCTCTTCTCTCTTCCCTTTTCCTTCTCGAGCATCAGTGCTCCTCCCTTTGTACTGCTTGTAGAATCTTTTGTATTTGCCCACTCGAGAGTTCATTTTGTTGAAGTTCTTGGATAAGAACGCAACATGTTCTTCGAGCTCTTCCCTCGTCATTTTGGCTAGCGACTGGTCGCTTGGCCCTTCAGCAGCTTTGAAAGCTACGCCTTTTGATGTCGTGGGGGCTTCATCCTCTTCGTCGAGGTTCATCCGATTCAGATCGAATTCATGAGCTTTGAGTTCGGAGAACAGAATCTCCGGTGTGAGCTTTGAAAGATCCTTGGTAGCTGATTGGTGTCTAGATGTTAGGATTTTCGTCATGTTTTCGTGTCCGTTTTCCCTTAGTTTTTCTGTGTTTTCGTTGTTTATGGCTATGATTTGGTTGCTTTGGAGTCATTGGTATTGTAGGATAAAAAGGGCGAAAATGAGAAGAAAATGAGAAGAAAGAAGCCTTATATCGAAGAGGGGTTCGATAGGAGCATGTAGGCGAAAAACGGAGGTCAATTTGGAGTTCAGACGAGGAAGATACGATCGAAACAAGAAAGGCGCGCAATACAATGCGAGTGCTACGTTGGACGACCGTCCAACGTTCCGGCCAGCTTTCCTTTCCTTCTATAACTAGGTTTTCATACCTATTATAAATACTATCCCTTGTGCACGAATTATACAACATCCTTAGCATATTTTAGCTTTAGTTTTCAGCACTTAAACACTTTAGATTAGTTTTATTTTGTTCGGATCCGGATTCTTAGTTCGTGCAATTCAATTCAAGTTTTTCTTTTACTTCGCGTTCTTCGTTCTTCGTTTAATTCTCGTAAGTTATTTATTGCTTTCGTTTACTTGCTTTAATTGCTTTACTTAGTTTTAGATTCGATTTCGTAATTGCTTCTTTTAATTTCCTTAGTTTAATTTCGTTCTTTCGATTTCTAGTTTAAAGTTTAGATTCGTTTTTTTAGATTCGTTTTGCAAGTTTCAATTCTCTCGTTTTCAAAGCTTTCAAAGTTAGATTTATTTTCTTTGAAATTTCCAGATTTCATTCATCATGTCTAGAGTAGTTTATGCTTCTATCTTTGCTTCCTTTATTGCTTTCTTTTCGATTTTTGCCTAGGTAGATTTATTGCTTTCTTCTAGTTTAATTTTCTAAGTTTATTTAGTTCGATTTATTTCCAGCTTTTTAGATTAGATTTATTTGCTTTGATTTTAATTGCTTTGATTTATTTACTTGCCTAGGATTTAAAACAAAAACCCAACAATTCTTTTTACTTGCTTTCTTAGATTTAGGCTAGATTAGGATTTACTACATAATTGATTGCCCTGTTAAGTTTTCCTTGAGATTCGATACTTTGGTTTTACTTGCTAGTGCTACGATAGGATTTCGTTCTATTGCGAACACTTTTTAGTGAAACAAATTTTGGCGCCGTGAATGTTGGATTTGGGGGCAGCCGTGAACTTGATGCCATACTCGATTTTTGAGAGAATGGGTTCAAGGGATCTTAAGCCTACCAATTTTTGCATCGAGCTAGCCGACGGTTCTTTGAGTCGTCCCTTGGGGATTGTGGAAGACGTTGCATTACTTGTGAGAGGAATTCGAGTTCTCGCCGATTTTGTTGTTCTTGATGTGGGGCGAGGAGCTAGGAGTGAGAGAGGTCATCTTCTCTTGTTAGGGCGACCTTTCATGGCTACTACTCAAACTCGAATCGACGTTGCATCCGGCACTTTGAGCATGGCCGGTGTAGGAGGTTCGGTAACTTTCTCAATTTTTGATAATTATTCTTCTTGTCCTAATTCTTTTATCCAAACATGTTCGTATGTGCATATTACTAATGATTTGGATGAGAAAAAGGTAGAGGAGAATTTTCAGGTTGCTATTCATGAGGAAGAAGCCATTATTGATGAGTTCTTGAGCAAATTGGATGAAGAAGAGATCGTGGAGGAGTTTTTGAGCATTGTGCAAGGCATGGAGGATCACAATAGTCATATGGAGGAATCGGTTTTGAGCTTACAACAAGAGGAAGAAATCATGGACAACTTTCTTGCCAATCTCGACGAGGAAGCACATTTTGTGGTGGATCCATCATCAAGTTTTGAAGATCATGATATTTCATACATGGATTTTCACACAAGTGTGGGGGAGATGAGTGTCCAAGATAACCCTCTTTTCGAGTTTCAAGCCGAAGAGAAAGAAGAGTCCACCTTTGCACCGAGAGTCTCCTATGGATGGTTAAAGACGTTGCTCGTTGCAACAGATTTTGGATGAGAATTTTTGGTACGTCAAGCTAATGACGATAAACAAGCGCTTGGTGGGAGGCAACCCATGTAAAAAAAAAATTTAGAGTAGGCTTTATTTTTATTATTTTAGTTGTTTTTCGTTCGTTTTCTTTTGAATTTCGTGTAGAATAGTTTACAAGGAGGGTATGATGAAGAGAGAGATCGAGCCGGACCCGAACGATCCCCGTTTTTGGGCCCCAAATGATCCCCGTTGGAATGATCCCCGGTTCCGAGGTCCATACAACCCATAGCTTTGTTTTGTGTCTTTCTATTTTTGTTTGAGTCTTTTATTTCTTTGTTTTGTGCACTTTTACGCTTTGGTAGTTTGTTTTGGTGTTTGTTTTGTAGGTACTACTTGGAGTCTTTCGAGATTTTGAGTTATTGGTCGTCATCTTGCGATACGTTCCTTCTTTCCTTCTCCTTTTTATTTTCTTGCAATGGGGACATTGCTTGATTTTAAGTGTGTGTGTGTGTGTGTGGGGGGGGGGGTGTTTGAACTTTGGCATGATGTTTTTAATTTTGTTGAGTCTTAGGAGTTAATTGAGTCAAATGAGCATGTGATGATAGTATTGTGGATTTGGCCGATGATAGAAAATTTTCCTTGATTTTTGGAGAAAAATTCATGATCTTTATTATGCATGGAACCTTGACGAAGCGACGCATTTTATTCATTGAATTTGAAGTATGCTATGGTGTCGGGAACTAGTTAGTTTGAACCCGTGAGAATTGAGCTATTTGTGCATATTTATGCCTATTTTTTTTGATTGAGTGATCATGCTTGCTTCATTGTTTCTAGAACTTGCCTTGTTTCTCCATCAAGACCTTAGTATATTTACGAACTAGGAGATGATCTTAGGCCATCTTTCTTTAGCCACATGATCCCTATACACTAACCTTGTTCATAAACCTTTGTTTACCCCTTTTGAGCCTTTGTTAGCCGTTCTTTGTAAAACCGGATGATAGGAGGTTTGGATGGTTATGGGTATCCTTAGTATTTGTGGTTGGTGATATGGAAGGAGTTGAATAGAAAAATTTGGTTGTGGTGAAGAAGGAGGAGAAAGAAGTTTTAGATGCTTGATTTATGTAGTTAGCTATCCCTATGAGCTTAGAGAAAAAAAAAAGATGAGAAAAAAATAGAGCCTTTGTTCAACATTAGAAAGAACGTTTATTAGTGGAGCTCTAGGAAAAAAAAAAAGAGAAAGAGAGAATAATAATATAAGCATAAGGGGGTAGTTAGCTTTGATTTATATAGTTGATATTTTAGCATCTTTGAGTTTGTATTTGGTGTGTTGGATGGTAGAAGATGGAGTAAAAATCCATACTTTGGTTGGAGTTGAAAAGAGGTTGATGATTTAGATTTATTTGAGTCACTTAGCCTATACTTTCCCTACCTTAACCAATGTCCCTACATTACAAGCTTATATAAAGACCTTTTTGATCCTAATTTGTAAGTATTACATTAGGTGGAGATGTTGAGATTGAAGGCAAGCCTATGGTAAACATGTTGCATTGCATTGATGTTGAGTGAACCCTCTTGATGTGCATTATCTTACATCTTTTCTTTGAGAGAGTTGAGCGTTCACTTTCATATATAAAATTTCACATGTTGGAGAGTGTTCTTTGATGGATTAGCATATTTTGAATTAGTTGAGTAGATTGTGTTGATTGATGCTAAGGTTGTGTGCATAGTTTTGATCATGATCATGAGAGTTTGTTTTCGAAAAGTTTTGAGGCCTATATAGTTCACAATACTTGAGTCTATTGTTTATTTCGTTTTTATGTTGCTTGAGGACAAGCAAAGGTCTAAGTGTGGGGGATTTTGATTGGTGTCTAGATGTTAGGATTTTCGTCATGTTTTCGTGTCCGTTTTCCCTTAGTTTTTCTGTGTTTTCGTTGTTTATGGCTATGATTTGGTTGCTTTGGAGTCATTGGTATTGTAGGATAAAAAGGGCGAAAATGAGAAGAAAATGAGAAGAAAGAAGCCTTATATCGAAGAGGGGTTCGATAGGAGCATGTAGGCGAAAACGGAGGTCAATTTGGAGTTCGGACGAGGAAGATACGATCGAAACAAGAAAGGCGCGCAATACAATGCGAGTGCTACGTTGGACGAGCGTCCAACGTACGTTGGACGATCGTCCAACGTTCCGGCCAGCTTTCCTTTCCTTCTATAACTAGGTTTTCATACCTATTATAAATACTATCCCTTGTGCACGAATTATACAACATCCTTAGCATATTTTAGCTTTAGTTTTCAGCACTTAAACACTTTAGATTAGTTTTATTTTGTTCGGATCCGGATTCTTAGTTCGTGCAATTCAATTCAAGTTTTTCTTTTACTTCGCTTTCTTCGTTCTTCGTTTAATTCTCGTAAGTTATTTATTGCTTTCGTTTACTTGCTTTAATTGCTTTACTTAGTTTTAGATTCGATTTCGTAATTGCTTCTTTTAATTTCCTTAGTTTAATTTCGTTCTTTCGATTCTAGTTTAAAGTTTAGATTCGTTTTTTAGATTCGTTTTGCAAGTTTCAATTCTCTCGTTTTCAAAGCTTTCAAAGTTAGATTTATTTTCTTTAAAATTTCTAGATTTCATTCATCATGTCTAGAGTAGTTTATGCTTCTATCTTTGCTTCCTTTATTGCTTTCTTTTCGATTTTTGCCTAGGTAGATTTATTGCTTTCTTCTAGTTTAATTCTCTAAGTTTATTTAGTTTGATTTATTTCCAGCTTTCTAGATTAGATTTATTTGCTTTGATTTTAATTGCTTTGATTTATTTACTTGCCTAGGATTTAAAACAAAAACCCAACAAATCTTTTTACTTGCTTTCTTAGATTTAGGCTAGATTAGGATTTACTACATAATTGATTGCCCTGTTAAGTTTTCCTTGAGATTCGATACTTTGGTTTTACTTGCTAGTGCTACGATAGGATTTCGTTCTATTGCAAACACTTTTTAGTGAAACAGTAGCTAGGTACAGCTCCTTCATTGTCTGCCACTTCCTCGTGAGAGCTCGGACAATCTTCAGGTTGACTTCCTTGTCTGTGAGTTCCTTCCCAAGTGAGTTGAGAGTTGCAATGATGTTAGTGACTCTCAGCTCGAAGGTGTCGATCGACTCTCCTGGCTTCATTATCAAGCTTTCAAACTCCCGCATTTGTACGGCGAGCTTGTTCTCTTTAATCTTGTCCGTTCCTTGTGAAATGAGGGCTAGGGTTTCCCACATTTCCTTCGCCGTTGCACACTTCCTGATCCTAGGAAGGTAGGCATCCGACACGGTGCTCTGCATCGTGTGACGTGCGATTTTATCAAGGTTAGCGATCTTGAAGTCGTTGGCATTGTATTCATCTTTGTCCTTCTCGACGTACTCCTGCCTAACATGGGCTTCGCGACCTTCGGCGGCTGGAACGTTCACAGATATGGCCTTCTTGATCTCGATTGGTCCGTCCTCTATGACTTCCCACATCCGGTCGTGGATGGAGCATAGGAAGCTCTCGACTCGGAAACTCCATGTCTCGTATCCTTCGATAGAGAACTGTGAAAGACTGGATGCACTAAATGTAGACATAGCAAACTATCAGCAGTAAATGCAATATGCGTGGGTGAGATTTTGATGCACTTAGGAAATAGGATCCGGTTCAGTGAGACAACGTGAAGCGAGTGGGGACTCGCTTTGGATATGCAAAGCAGAGGCTCGAAAGAACCGCTGCTCTGATACCACTTGTTGGTCCCGGTTTGTTATAGGAAAAATACGTAGAGGGGGGGGGGGGTGAATACGTATTTTGAAGTTTTTCAACTTCAAGTTCCTTAACTCAGAGTATGAAGTAAAGTGCTCGTAGAAATACTAAGACCTAGCCAAGAGCTAGATCTAAAGCAATCAAGATTCTCTTGACCTAAGCTTCAAGCTTGACCAAGAATGAGACTTTACTCTTTGTGCGGAATTTGGTGAGCTAATGTTTTTCCTAAGTAATTAAAATTCCAAATTATGTTTGTTTAGATGCAATATGCAATGAATAATCAAAGTAAAGAGTTTAGGGTTAGAGAGATACGACACAGAGATTTATAGTGGTTCGGAGATAACGCTCCTACGTCCACTTGTTGCACTTGGCAACAGTTCTCTTCACTCAAGAACTTGAAGATTACGGGCTCTTCAAAAGCCTGGTCAAGATCGAGCTTCACTCTCTTGGATCTGACAACAAATGCAGTGATTCCGGGTTCACTACAAAGACCTAGACTGGACTGGAAGCTTTACTCGCTTCAGTCCAAACAACAGACAGGGAGATTGCGGGCTCTCCTTACAGCCTAGCTTCGATCGAGCTTTACACAAACGATGTAAGTGCAAGCTTGGATCTAGACTCTATGATCGAGGCTTCTTCAATCGATGAAAGAAGGGCCTTGGATCGAAACAACCTAACGACGACGAACTCAAAAACCTAACAACAGATTTAGGGTTTTTGGTTTACGACGACACACTATGAAGAGCTCTTTACAATAAGTGCAAAGATGACTAGAGCTCTTCTTCTAAGCTTGGATATAGAATGGGCTTAGACTCTAAGTGTAAAGGTTGTGAAGACGGGTTCCGATGAGACTGGAACTCGGAGAACACTTGGAAACAAAGACTCGGAATTTGCTCTAAGGCTGGGAGTGTTTGTTTGCAGTAGGCTCGAAAGCTCAGGAAGTGTTCTACTTCTCTTCGTCTTCATCCTTCACTATTTATAGGCGGAGGGATGCCGAGATCCGTTGCTTGGTTGGTGGCTTTGTCCCTCCTCCTCTCGACAGTACTTGCACAGGCTGGCTGCTTTTCAGACGCACAGTTTTGGATTTTTGCCGGAATTGGCTAGGATCCAATTTCAACAGTAACTGGAGCGATCCAGTACTGTTGCGGCGCCCTGTCGGCCTGGCAGTCAACTCCGCTGCTCCTCTCCGCGTTCGACACGTGGAGATCTCGTAATTAATGCGGAGATCTCCAGTTGACTGGAGTTCAAATTTGGAGCGGGAATTGTGCTGTCGCTTTCTGGTAGGTAGTGGCTCGCTTCGCTTTGAAGTAGTAGCGTCCGCTTTGAATTGAGTCACTTCGTAGTCATTCTGTAGTGAGTCGCTTGGGAAGTAAAGTTCCCTAGTGACTGCCTTGAAAAATGTTGACCAGAGTTGACTCGCTTTGACTTTATACTGTAGCGCTCGCTTCGCTTCGCTTTGGCAGACTCACTTTGAATCTACTGTAGCGCTCGCTTCGCTTCGCTATTCTTCGGCACGCTTCATTTCGGCTTGCTAGACTTGCTTCGCTTCGGAAAACACACTCAAGTGAGTGGCCTTCACTTGATCATTTGAAGTCTATATTCTAAGCAAAATAAAGAGCCATCCTAACAGAGTAGACTTAGAAAAATTCTAACCTATTATCTATATTGAAAAAGTGGGTCGCTTGGGAACAGAACGCTTTGGGGTTTTGGGATCAAATCAAAACAATGAAGTGTCCCTTATAGGTTCCCATCAAAACATAATTTTCATTTTTACTTATGTATTTTCATTATATCTTCTTTATTGAATACTCCCTCCGTTCCTTTATAGACGTTACATTTCTTTTAGGGTACGAGAATTAATAAAATGTGGATTTGTGAGTTAAAGTGAAAAGTGCATGTGCAGAAAGTGCTTTTCCTTTAGTAATTTTTTACCAAATAACGAAATGTAACATCTTCCGCGAGATGTACCAAAAAGGAATACATAACGTTCATAAAAGGTCGGAGGGAGTATTTAATAGTACCTTTTTTTTCCTGCTTTTGAATACACGTGTCATTTCTGTTTTCTTTTTCATTTTCTCCCCCTTTTAATTTCTCCGCCTTTTCTAGTTTCAATTAAATTTCATCGAACGAATTTCACTTCCCAAAAATGCATCGGGAAATTTGGTTTCTTGCATCGATCAAGATGAAAACTTCCCAGTTTTCACGCTGCTAATTCTTCACTCTCGATCCGCCCCACTAATTCCCATGTTTGTTCGTCCTTGGAGCTTCAATCTTATATTAATTTCTCTATTTATTCTTCAATTCTCACCACCAGCTACGGCTATCAGGTATTTCACCTTCGATTTTCATCTCTCTTAATCAATTTTCGATAATTCCTCAAGGAAATTTGAAATTTTAGCGTGAAATGCTTCTATACTGTTCTGATTTTGATTGAGATTGCTGTAGATATGTAAAATGTGATGCGTTTTTCTTTTGTCTTGTTTCTGATTTTGATTCGCTACTTCAGAGTTGGTTATTGGGTTCTCAGTGTTCTTGAATTTCTAGTTCAGAGTTAGTTATTGGGTTCTCAGTGTTCTTGAATTTGTAGAAATTTTATTGTAGCTTGCTGGTTTGTCATGTTCAGTTGATTACACTATCCCCATTTCATGTGCTTAATTAATTAAGTAAAAATGAGATTGATTTGTGTTTACGTGGTTGCAGGAAGGATGTAAGCCTTCAGATGAAACGGCATTGCAAAACCACGGTACAAGGAAGATACCACCTCACTGATGATAATGGTATTACATATTTTTCGTTCTTTAGAAAAAAACCGAATATGGTATTTTTTATACCATTTGAATTTACTTGGTGTTTGTGATACTTGTAAGACTTGATTATGATGTTTATAGATAGTAGAATGAAATTAACAAAGAAGAGTATGTTCAATGTATATTACTGAATTCTGATGTATAGGATGAATGGACACCGTTCTTTAGTATGCTTGATCATGCTTTTAGTGTCTTTTAACACACCGAAGAAATTGTTTACTGGGATGTAATGAAAATGATTTACTGGGTTTTAGTAAGGTTCTTGAAGGATATGTAGTTAATATATGGCTTAGTTTGTATCTTCTTTTCATAACAAAAGAAGGAGAAACAGAGAATCTGGGTTAACTTGAGGATAGGCCATAAGAATCTGGGTTATTCAGCTTTAGATCTTCTGGGGAATTTTAAATTCCGAGTAGCCTAATAATCACAATTCACTCCCATTTTCCTAGGTTATGTGTGTGATGCGTTCTCCGTTGATCCGTTGTCTCGCTGTTGTCCAAGAAGAGGAGATCAGTTCTCTTGTCAGTGAGTTATCTCTTTAAGTCATTTTATCTATTTGTCCTCTTTTTAGCTCTTCATATACCATTGTTTTTAGTCCTTCTGCTCTTTCTTTATTTGGTATTTGCGCTGAAATGTATTGTTTGCTCTCACTTTCACTATCATGACATAAAACTAATAGGTATATCTAATCACAAGTACAAAAATATTGAGTTGCAAGTACAATATTGGAAAGTAATAATCCTTTGCTTAAAGCCTTTAACAACTGTTAAGTACAAATTGAAGTTGCGTCTGTATTTTATTTATACCTTCTACTTTTTGAAGCACTATCTTTTGTTAAATTTCCGTGTCATCAATATGCAGGGGCTGCAATATCGTTTCTCAGTGTTGCAACTCTTATGAGTTCTGTGTTTCCTGCTGCGTGAACCCCCAAAGGGTAATTTCATACTGAATTTTCCGCTTGTCTTCTTATCTAATCCTTCTTATTCTGATATTATGTTTACTTGTCCAACAGACCAATAGAGGTCTGGCTTCAAATATCCAGATAGCAAAGCCTGTGACTGCCGGTAAACTATTATTTCAAAGAAATATTGATTTAAGTGCTTATTTTTATGCTGCTCATCTTCCTCGTGAGGTTCTTTTAAGTTAGTACTGATCTTAACTCTAAGCTAAGCCAAGTGCATATTGTAATCATCTTTTCATTATAGATATTTTAAGTTTGATATGAACTACTTTGACATCAGATACATGTTGCATGATGTTGCATATTCTGAGTTTAATTTCTCAACGCTCTGCATTCATTTTTATAATGAACTTTCTCACGCATGCATAATTATTTGATCCTGTAATTCGTACATTAATATAATTTTTTGATGATGATTTCAGATTTTGTTTCTGTTTGACAGGAGTCTATGGAAGTGTTTTCGATTATTGTGCTGGGAGGTGTCGCCATAACTCTGAGAGCGTGGTACTCACTCTTTCTGGATTGCATTTTTAATATTATTTTAAATTGACGCCTTTCAGTTTCAGCCAATGGAACATAAAATACTATTATGAGGTCTGTATGCATTGTGATCTATAGCAGTTTACTGTGATTAAAAGCTATAGTCTATGAAACTACTAAAGTCTTAGGGTTTCGAGTATTCATGGTTTTCTCTAAGCAAATGCAGATCTTGTTAGAATTGGATCCATTATGCATTTTCTATTCACCTTGCTTCTGCTGGGCTTTCTGTACAAAGGTGGTCCTTTTCCCTGTTTCACAGAAGGACCACCCACCCTTGGCTCTCAGCTTCGTTTTATGATATGGAAATCATACTTTTTACTTATACCACGCAATCTATACTAGAGTTTGATATAGTTTTTTTTGACTTTTCAGGTTCATGAAAATGCATATCTGAGTGAATTTCATCATTGTTTTTCCATACCAACTAATTCTTCAGGTTAGTGCGCGTGTCATGCATGCAATATATGTGCCACGACCTCCCACAGAAAGGTGATTTTGAATATGTTAGCCTTCTATTCTTTCATTAAGTGGTTACAATTATTATTTAAGGAAGTTTACCCATACTACTTTAGGTAACAAGCTCGTTGCTACAAGTAGGGCAAGTGAATTAGGGGACTAATTAGGGGATCTAAGTGGTGTAATGTTATACGTCAAGAGAAGTAATTCTTTAACTTGTGTAGACAAAATAGAAAATGTTCTTTGCCTGAAAAATTAAATAATATTTGACTCATGTTGAAAAGCAAACTTTCCCATAATAACAAGGCAAGCTTTTGATTGGATTGACTGTCTTGTACCCGAGCTTCCCTAAATTTTATTTTTGTGAGGATGAATTTTCTGTTTCTTGCCTGACATTCATTCAGTTTAAGATGATAACTGTTCTTGGATATGGTTTTTTATTATGTCTTTGATTGTGGATTTTAGTCGCACTCGTAGCTCAGTCCTCATTTTCTTGGCTGTTGTTATCATTGATATACTTTCTGCTCAAGCCTTCTTCTAGATATTTCTTCAATAGATGTGTTGATAAATGACCCTTAAGTTCTCAAGAAACTAAATTGTTCCATGCTTAATAGTATTTCAATGGCAGAATCTTCTAGCACACAAATAGAAACAAGACTAGCTGGCATCAATGTCATTATTGGAAGGTAAAATATCCTGATGATTCTCTTATGTTTTTTAAATTGTAGACGAACCTAAACAAATAGAAGATGCTAATGGATCTCTGATATTTTTGTCCATGTAAATAGACAAGGAGAGTCTTGCGACTCCGCTTGCAAATCTAGTGGGGAATCTTGTGTGCCCAACAAGCTTGCTTTACTTAATCAGTGTGAAGTGTAAGTTGACCTCTTCTTACATTCAATTTGTGTTTGTCTTGATGCATCCCTCGACTGTAACTGATTTTCTTGCGTAACGTTCAGCATAAAGAAATACATGAGCTGCAAAGGTAACTGTTTGTCGAGTGTTGGAGCTGACCAACCAGCTGAAGTGGTTGATGATGCTCCAGCATATCTGGTATGTTTGCTATCTCAAATTCGATAAACCAACTCCGTATAGTTAATTTATGCCTTAATATTGGTTATATTTTCAAGTCATTCTTATTACCCGATTACAAGGCACGATAGGATCCTCTCCAATTGTGTCTTACTATCAATTTCATTTTTCTCCAATTTGAATCTCGTGTCTTTGTTACAAGAGAGCCCTCAGAGTTTTGCTTGTTTTACGGCTTTCAGAATTGCACGGTCGTAACTTCATGTTTGTATCATCTAGCTAGTAACTTCTCCCTCTTCACATTCTACACATGCAGAACCCCGGTGCATGCTTGTATACGGAAAGACAATCTACACTTTCTTGTGACGGCTCTCACAGTCACACGAGGAGGCTTTGCCCTTGCGCATAAGGTTTGCTTGCAATCTCTCTCTCTCTCTCTCCTCGTCCCCCGATGAGAAATTGTATTCACTTGTGCAGGCAACTTATATCTTCATAGATGCAATAAGTGGTTGTACATTAGTGCTTCTGTCCTAAAACAAATACTCCCTTCCATAGTATTGTATCATCGCTTAGTTTGTGTCACACTCAATGTAATGTTAGTTTGTAAGAATTATAATGTATGATAAGGGTCCAAAATTTTGAGGAGTACGAGTGTTGATCATTTGTAGTACAATACTCCCTCCGTCCTACTCTAGTTGACTGCGCATATTTCTTTTTGGGATGTCCTACTTCAGTTGACACGTTTCCTTTTTAGGAAATAATTATATTCATAAACAACTCTCTTTTATTTACAACCACACATCTTGAACTAAACACTCCGTCCTTAATTCCCTCACGGAAACCACTTAAACAATTAATATCGTTAATCAAAATAAATAAAAGGTTGAGACTGAATCATAGTTGTTGCCTCTAAGTATATAGATTTCATTTGATCGCCCACATATGCATGTATATATATAGTGTTGACACATGGCACTTGGTGAAAACCAATTTGAAATATATAAACGTTTCTTATCCAAATGTATTATACGATTGAGATCTTGAGAATTGGAAAATATTTTCATTTTTATGATAACTTTTTCATGCATTTTTAGTATACTAGCGGAGATTACGTGCAAGGTTTGTATTTGTGAGATATAGGATTTGTTTAGCTCCGAAGAACTACACAAGAGAACTAATTTATGTTACGAAAATTTCATTTTATGTGTGCTAATCAGTTAAGGAAAACTCACATTTAAATTCTCGAAATTGCACGAGGATAATGCAACTTTGCACGCAAAATTTTGAGAAAAATCGCACTTTTATGAGAAAAATTGAAAAGTGAAATTCGATTATCTTTCAATCTCACATAATCTTTTTTTCATAATAATGTTGAAATAAAAAATTCTATCATGCATATATGGTATATATACATCTCAACAGTCATATATTACAACCAAGTTCACAACAACAGCACTTCAAAAATTGATTGTGGCAAACTACCACACCCTTCATCAATTTGCAAGAAATGAAAATCTGTTTTCGAAACTCAAGATCGCTCGTGATTGTCGTTACTAGCTCCCTTCCTCTTCTGCCTCCGGTTCCCCAAGTATCCGCGTGCAAAAGCTTCTAGAGCCCTCGTTGTCGGAGGTCTTTGCCTTGTGCTATATCTCATCGGAATTGGGCTAGACTCCTCCCCCTTCTCGGGCTTGCTTGGGGTCGAATTTTGCTCTTGGCTCGACTCAGCAGCAACGAAGCCATCATCCTCATCTACTAGAGGTAAGTTGAGGTCTATCAACAACCGGGGCCGTGTCTGATCTTGAGTTCTTGCTTGATCTTGAGTGTTTTCTTGCATGCCCGTCTTCTTTTTCTTAGGGACTAACGCATTGCTGGCTTCATCGTGGCTGCGTTTCCTCCCTATATATATAATGCACAACTCATTAGGTGTTATTTTATATGCATCTAAAGCAATGAGTTTCACAAGGGAAGAAGACATATATAATATATACATACCATGATCTTCATCATTTTCTTTCGAGTTCCCTTCTTCGTGGTTGAGCACGATCAAGCTAGGGTCTCAAGCAACTTCTCTCAAGACATCACTAAGGGAGTCAAAATAGTGATAGCCCTTCATGTGTCTTCTTCTTGCAAAATTCTCGACCCCCGGTATGATGAAAAGCAGGCTAGGGCTTGAGCCAGATACGTGTTTGTAGCTCGTGTACTGCTCCGTATGCCAACCATTTGCTAGCAGACGCGGCCACACCGCTTCCCAGAAAAGATCACTTGACCTTGACTTACAGCCTCTGATTTCCATTCAAAAGGTTCATTATCTCAGCTGCTGTAAGTGAGGAGTACCCCTTCCCCGAGGGCAAGTGATAGCATGCTTGAGTCGAAGGATCGGATTTTGAATACTTCGCAGCTGCTGCAGTCAGATCTCGATGTGTGCTAGCGATCCCTGCAGCTTCTAAAAGTGTTCCTGCCCCAACCATCGCCTTCAAAGAGAAGACGTACTCCGCCATTGACATCTTTCCTCTCTCGAATGATTTGGAAACCTTGGAAAAAGGAAAAAAATGCACAAAGTTAGCACAACCTTGCACAAATTTGCACAAATATGCACAATTTTATAATAACAAGAAAAACCCATAAATGATTACCTCCAAGATATCATTTTTACAGTCTCCTACTATTGGAAGCAGCCTAGGGAGAAATTCTCTAAGCCTTAAGCCAGAAAATATTGTGCCTTCCTTGTGCTTCGTCTTTCGGTTTTGGGACCATCTATGGTGTTCAGGCGAAGCGTAGAACTTACCATAGTAGTACGAATGCAGAGCTCTCATATCCTTTGTCTCGACAAATTTCTTTAACTCGACAAAGTTCTTTGCAAATGCATACAGTCCGAGAAGGAAACAGTCCTTCTTGGATTCAGTCCACTCTTCGTCACAAGTTCCAGGCACCAATAACTTCTCAGCAGAGTCCTCCACAGATGTCCTCAAATCATGTGAAGAGCATGATGTCTGCGCTTTCTTGAAATTTTTCGCCTCCGATTGTTGTGGACTTGAACTCGTTCCCGAGGTGCTTATCCACGCCAACTCTATACGCGACCCCACGTGGAAAGTGTGGAGATCATCTCTAATCTCACCATCAACATAATTTCTTGATCGAGAGAAACTGTTGGACTCTTCAAGAATCTGAGGAAGTTAGGCTTGATATTCGTCCCCAACTCGAGGTTCGATCTCTGGCTCTCCATAAGTACCGACTGCATTATAAGAAGAGGATGCAATTCTACGATCCATAGACTTGATCTACACGCACACACAAAAATTAAAAATAATAAAAAATTCATCACATTTCAATACTTAATTAGGAACTGAACTTATAATATTTCAGTAAGAATAAACACCACCTTTGAACTTAGAATAAGGAAAAAAGCTTCTTAAACTTGAGAAAACAAGTGGAACAAAATGAGACAAAATTTGCTACAAAAATGCACAAACCTGAGAACTTCGGAGAATCGTGCAAACTGCAAAATTAGGTAGTGAAACGGAGATTCTTTCGAGAAACTTGGAGGATTCTGAGATCAAGATCGACTAGAAATGACGAAGAGGTAGAATTCTGCTCCTTTTGAAGTGGAAAGGAGTATGATGAAGAACTTCTCCTTTTAAAATGATCTATTCCAAAAATAAAATGAAATGTGTTGATACATGTACAAAGTTCACTATAATTAATTCCACTAAATAAAATCTTATTTTTTTTAAATACATGAATATACTTATTTATGCATGCATGTGTATATACAAGAAAAATAAGGAAGCTCCGGTCGAAAATGGGTTTAGATGTGAAACATGCAACTAATTAATTAAACCCTAGTTTGCATACGATTCTGTTTACACACCAAAACACGTACACAGTATGTAAATCATCAACGATTCTGCCTACAGTACGTATAGGCGACGGAGAGGGACGAACTTGCCCTTTTTGAGAGGAAATTGAGTCGAGAAGAAGAAAGAAGTTATATATGCAGAGTTCATAACATTCCATGCGCAGTGGAGAAACAAGTTTTTGTTAGAGAAATATGAGTATTATAGTAGATTCTTTTTTAGGTTTTATTATAAGAGGAAAAATATGATAGATTAATTAAAATATTTTTAAACATAGACATAAACATAATCATAACCATAAAAAAGAAAGTTACCAAGTCATTTAATTCATGAATTTACAATTAAAATAGACTCCAACACAATTAATAAAATGCTTTATTTGATAATATTCGAAAAGAAAGGAAAAAAAAAAAAAAAAAAAGATGCCTAAGGTTTCTTCGACGAGAGCAACTTTTCATATGTGGCACATTGAAAAAAGATGTGCACGCTTGAAGGAAAAGAATCACACATAAGCGATGATGATCTTACGATTATAGAACGATCTAGTCCGTGAGGAGGTGACCATTCTGTAATTAGAACGGCTTATTCAACTCTATTGAAATAAACGGCAAATAAAATTAAATGATGTTGCACATAGGATGTAAAGGAATCATATAAGAGATATATTGAGTTATGTACTGCTATTGGAAGAACTTGGCCTTACTGGTAACAAAAACTGAGTTTTCTCGCACGGAGGAGAAGCGTAAGCTAGCTGCACGCACAAGAATCGTTATTGTCTCGATTGAATTTGATACACAAAAAATCTATACTTAATTTTTCTTTTATCTAAACTCATTGAGCTAATCTATGAGTAAATTAAACAGACATGTTGATATAATAAAAATCATGCAAGATTTACACAGCGCGTGTATATAGTAAGATTTATATAATGGAAGTGATAATTATTTAGAAAATGTATATAAGATTGTATTTCTTGTGGAAATCTAGATGTGTATAAAATACGTTATAATTGCATAAAAGAGGAAACAAATCGTACAAAGTATACAAAATGCGATAAATACAACTTATAAAGTATTTATGGGATTGGAAATATTGACTATTAGACCCTTGATAAATAAAAATGTTGATGGAGGGATGAAAGAATGAAAAACAAACCAATATAATACTTGATAGAACAAGTAGTACTCATGCATATGTATTTGCAGTTCAACAAATAAGCAAGGAAAAAAATGATTATGGTAGACAAAATATTCATTACACAAGTAGTATCATTTTATTATCATAGATGATCGAGTTGGTAGGGAAGCGAATTCTTAATTAAAAGGTCTTCGGTCAGATTATTCGACAATTCAAATAATTAAAAGGCAAGTAAATAAATAATTTTGAAAAACGATTGTAAATAAAAGAATTGTAATAATCAACTTACCAGTTACCACGATAGGATGTCAATTCGACTTTAATGTTGATGAAAATCGAGTACTTACGCACGATGGAGGAGCGTACGCTGCACGCACAAAAATGATAAAATTTGCAATAATTGGCAACTTTTTAGATTTGTTGTATACAAGCAAAATCTTAAAACCTAATATTCATTAGATATACTAAATCAATGGTGTCGAATAAATATTACAATTTAAAATGAGTAATCATACGTGTGAAAATCGTTGTGTATTTATTTCTTCTCACGTACGAATATAAAAAGAGCTTTATTTGCAAAATATGTTTTACCTATTATATTTCTATTATATGTTTTAGTTAAAGGTAAAAATGTAATCTTTTATGCACAATATTTAATTTGTTAGAAATTTTTACTTCATTTATCAAACGATTGAACACCATATATTTTACATATAAGTATGTGTATTGGAAAACAGTGGATGGAGGGACGGCCAGAAGAGAGTGACTTACCACAATTTATTCAACGATTCAAATAAATGGCAAATAAAATTAATTGATTCCAAACACCAGATGTAAAAGAATCGTATTTAAAGAGATAAATCAACTTACCACAACAGGATATGCTCAATTCGACTTTAATAGTAACGAATCACAAGCTCTCACGCAGGAGGAGGAGAGTACACAGAACGCACAAAAATGTCTCGATTCCCTTGTAAGTGAATTTGAATACACACATAAAAATGATTGTTTGTTCTCCAATAGTTAAAACGCAATTTGCAAATCTGAAAACAAATATACTATATCATATAAAGACCATTCTCAACAAAACTAAATTCATACAAAATAAATTTGTACTTGCATAGTAGACAATTTTGTGTGCTCCAAAACGTTTAATTTAAAGAGAAATGATCTTTCATGAACAAGTAACATTTCAATCGCAGAAACAATGCCATAATACTAGTATACACATAGAGAAAACATACGTAAAGAGAGTGAGAGTGAGAGAGAGAGAGAGAGAGAGAGAGAGAGAGAGAGAGAGTACATTTTGATTGTCTCTTCCTGTGCGCAAAGGGAGATTTATATAGAGAGGAGGTTATGCTACAATATTATTTATTGAGAAGCGATGCTACTGATAAACGAAAGGGTATCAATTTATCGAGCGACCTTAGTCCAACAACAATGGATAAATAATTTATATTTGCAAATTATGCATAAAATAGAAAGGAAAAAAAGTAGAATGTAGGCTAAATTTTGAAATTTTATATTAATTGAAAAATTAATAAATTAGCTATATCGAAGCAAAATTATTAACACTAACATTTATTAGATTATAAAACATCTTGCTGTAATATAAATATTTTATTTTTAATGAGTAATTGCACAAGCGAAAATACTTTGCATTTATTAATTAAATCATTTACAAGCAATTTTAAATTGTTTCGTCAAAGTTTATTTGTGCAAAATATACCTTATAAATTGCACAAAAGAGGAAACAAATTGCACGTAGCATGCAACATGCGATAAATTTAACTTTTATTTAAGTATTTACGGGACTACAAATATTAAATATTTGAGTTTATTAATTAGTAAGAAAAATGGATATGGAGGAATGAAAAACGAAGAACAAATTGATCGAAATAATGTTACTTGATAGAACGATTATGCGTGAGTATTTAATTAATCACCATGTATTTACAATTTAAATATACATGAACGAATGAGTTACATTATGGAGTGAAAAAAATATTACACAATATGATGGTCTAGAGACGATTTCAAAAGTATAAAGTCTTAGGTCAGATTATTCAATAATTGAACAAACGACAAATAAAATTAAATGATTTCGTGCATCGAATGTAAAAGAATTGTATTAAAGGGATAAATCAACTTACCACAATAGGAGAAGGCCAATTGAACTTAAAATGGTAAGGAAATACGAATAATTCTCACGCACGGATGGAAGGGCGTACGTTGCACGCACAACTGTTATTGACTGATAAGTGAATCGGAATACATACATACAATGTATTACTGTATTCTTTATACATTTTGTTAATATTGCTTGGTAAGGAATTACGTAAACATTTTATATATATTTGCAGAATATGTGGAAAAGAAAAGGAAAAAAAGTTAGAAAAGAACATGGCTAAGTTTTTACAAAAATTATACTCCAAGAAAATCACAAATTAATATTTATTAGATAAATAGAATCGGTGGTGTCATATAATATTTCATTTAAATGAATTGATTTATTTGACTTTAATTTATTGTAAAGAATTACATGATACTTCTATGTTCCATTAATATAAGAATACGTTCAATTTTCGTTCATCCCACTGATATAATGATATTACATTAAATAACAAAAATTTAACCTACTAATGCGCACAACTTTATTCACTACTATCACTTTTTTCCCCTATAATAATGATAATAATTAGCTAATATTTCGTATTACAATTTTACGATCTAATATTTTTAAAATAGTAAAATATTGTGAATAATTGAACTTGTTATTGCCCAAAATTAAACTTACTAGTCGTTTATCTCCTATTTATTTGGCCAAATAAAGATATACAGTACAACACTATATATATCCAAAAACGAAAGTTAAGCCCGTGGAACAAACAAAACAATAACATACACATTCTTTGCCCAACAAAATAGAAAACACATGCACCAAGTGCTCATTGAACAACCATGCATCATCCCCTCATTTCTAGAGTAAGAAAGGGAAAGAAAGTAATTCTTAGGGTTTGCCGAGGTGATGAACCGGTGAACCCTCAAAAATAAAATAAAGTTATTCTGAATCATAATACGTTAAAATTATCGAAAAAATGTATAAAATTAATAAAAATTAATACAATTGGTAGATGGAAATAGGGATATAGGATCTCATTTGATGAAAATTTAAAAGCCGTTTTATCCTTTATCAACCATATCAACCCTAATCCTTTATTTTTGATATTATTGTCATTTCCATATCAACCATTATCCTTTAACATGAATTTACTTATAAATCCTATCATAGGTAAATTTTGGTAGTATCTATTAATCTATAATATATTAAAACAAAACAATTATGCAGTTACTTTTGCCGCCAAATTTAACTGCCCCTATCTTCTGCACGATCTTGATAATTCTCTCCACAATTCTAGCGGATTCTTATTGAGAGAAGTTAATGGCAGTTTTTATAGGAAGTTTTTTTTTTTTTTTTCCTCAATACGCTTCCTCTTTATCTATCTCTCTTGAACCAGAAACCCTAACATTAAAGACACCACTACCTCGGAAATTCTCTAATAAATTTGAGTATGAGAACAAGTGACAAACCGACTCCAATCAAAAGTCGAGAAGAAGAAAGGTATGGCCGAAAAACTAATGGTTCAATTGTTTATGCATAAATTAGTAATTTAAAATTTTGTATATATATATATATATATAGGGGATGGTTCTCATGGGAACCTTTCACTTCATGAGAACTAGGAACCATTCTAGTCCATTAGATCATGAGAGATCTATGGACAAGATTAATCCCTACATTAATTAGTATATTGATTTAAATCTAATTTTAATTATGCAAAAGGGCAGATTAGTCAATAACAAAGCAACACTAATCCACTTACCTTAATTGTAGGATACATTAGATTTGAAGAATATTAAAAATCGCAGACTATTCCAAAAGAACTAGATTTCGTCGACGATTCCGAAAACGCGCCCGAAAGCAATCAAGGACCGGCCGCCGAAACCTGGTTCGCAGCCGGAGAAACGGAGCACCATCCAACAGCCGTCGAAACATGGTTCGCAGCCGCCGAAACCTGGTTCGCAGCACGAATCGGAGCAACAACCATCCTCCGAGCAACGTCCAGCCGCGAAACGGAGCAACGTCCAGCCGCAAAATTCTGCTTCTCAACCTGCCAAACGGCGCAGCAAGCAGTTGCCACCGGAATCAAAAACAATATCGAAATCGAACAACGGTAAATTTTCAATTGTATTCTCGTCGTTTTACAGTAACAATCATGCTTAATTTCTCGTTTGAACTATTTGTAGTTTAGTTTCATGCTTAATTCGTATTCAACTATTACATATTTTGATTTCATGGATTTCATGCTTAATTTGTATTCAACTGTTACATAATTTAGTTTCATGCTTTGTTTATTTTTGTGGATTTTATGTGTCGTCGAGTTTAGATTAATGCTTAAAATATTTTAATTTCTTGCTTAAAACATTGGTATCCTAGTTTAATGCTTAATTTGTATTGTCATCGATTTTAAGCATATTTCAGATTTTATGAAAGCATTTTATTGATATTATGGGTTAGTGTAGAAATATTTGTGTGTATCATGTTATTGATATTATGGGTTAGTGTAGAAATATTTGTGTGTATTTCCTCCATTATCACATCTGGAGCTGTGGAATTGATACCTGATGTTTTTTCTTCATATGCTTCCTTTTGAGAACCATTGCCTTCGTCACTCTCCTTGCAGTCCATTGTTGTTTCTTTTATGCTCTCTTCCACCTCTTCAGTGATGGCAGAATCGTTGGCACTTGCAGGAGACGGGTGTGTATCTGTTTCTATTCTTTCCACTGGTGAATCATGAATGAGTTCTGAAACTTGGGGTGCTGGTTCCTGATTTTGATCTTCTTCAGTTTCAGCCCCTTCCCTTGTTTCCGTTCTGGGTTCTTGAGAAGAATTGGATGTCGAGTGTTCCTCTAACGCCACGTTGGATGTCGAGAATTCTTCTAATGGAACAGGGATGGGGATGCTTGTTAGCTCTCTATAGGTATTTGAATCTGTTTCCTCTCCAGCATCCAGCTCCTTTGATTCTGAGACATCCTCGGAAGCATCATTAGGCAGTGCTTCTTTTACGTTCTCATCATTTTCTGCCTCTTGATTGATTACTTCTGCTTCCTTTTCTTCATGTGGAACTTGGACCTCTGTCTCCGGGCATGCACTTGGATCTGTTTCTTCACAAATGTCTCTTTTCCTACGAAAATAAAATATTTTAAATTGTATGAAAGCATTTTGTCGAACAACTAATGTGCATAGATTTTTTGAATGCTATGTGATTTAAGCGGATTTTAGTTTCATGCTTAGTTTATTTTCGTGGATTTTATGTGTCGTCGAGTTTATATTAATGCTTAAAATATTGTAATTACTTGCTTAAAACATTGAAATCCTTATTTAATGCTTAATTTGTATTGTCATCGATTTAAAGCATATTTTAGATTGTATGAAAGCATACACTTAAATTTTCAATTGTATTCTCGTCGATTAACAATCATGCTTAATTTCTCGCTTGAAATATTGGTAGTTTAGTTTAATGCTTAATTTGTATTCAACTAGTTTCATGATTAGTTTAGTTAAGCATATTTCAGATTTTGTGAAAGCATTTTGTCGAACACCTAATGTGCATTGAGCTCATATTTTTCGAGAATTAAAGGCTACTGCTCTACGGGTGTTTAGGAATTGATTTGAGAGTGTAACCTGGGGAAACGATTTCGAACTACATAATGAATTAAAGCAATGAAAGCAAGCATTTTGTCGAAAACCTAACGTGCATATATTTTAAGCATATTTCTGATTATATGAAAGCATTTTGTCGAACACCTAATGTGCATAGATTTTTTGAATGATATGATTGCATAGATTTTTTGTGGATTTTATGTGTCGTCTAGGTTAGATTAATGCTTAATTTAATTTCTTGCTTAAAATGTTTTTATCCTAGTTTAATGCTTAATTTGTGTTGTCATAGATTTTAAGCAAATTATATGAAAGCATTTTGTCGAACACCTAATGTGCATAGATTTTTTTGGATGATATGATTTAAGCAGGCTTTAGATTTTATGCTTATTTTATTTTTTTTGTGGATTTTATGTGTCGTCTAGTTTAGATTAATGCTTAATATATTTTAATTTCTTGCTTAAAACGTTTGTATCCTAGTTTAATGCTTAATTTGTGTTGTCATAGATTTTAAGCATATTTTTTATTATATGAAAGCATTTTGTCGAACACCTAATGTGCATATATTGAATGCTATAATTTAAGTAGATTTCAGATTTTATGCTTCGTTTTAATTAGTTTCATGCTTAATTTGATTGCAGGAAACACAAATAAGTGCGAAAGATGAAGACCGTTTTTGCTAGGAAATTGATTTCAAGGATGTTGATTATTTTTTCTTTTAGCACATTACCCTTAGTTTTTGTCTTTGTTGATATGTTTTATCAAGCATATAATAGTGCATTACAACAATTATATTGATGCTTTCTTGATTATATAATTTTGCTTATATATATATATATAAAATTTTCTAATATAACTTGCTATATGTGGTCTTTTTATTCAATATAACGATATAGTTTACTTTGACAATAGAGACGAGAACATAAACATGCTACTATAAAAAAAACACCGTTTGTTCTTTTTTCCTATAATTTTTACATGTAACATTGCACATTATGAGTAATAAGCATGAAAAAAATATTTATATAGCCATCAACCATAACTCTAAACCCTATACCCTACACCCTAAACAAACCCTAAGCCCAAAAACTCTAAACACTAAACCCCTAAACCCCATAACCCTAAAGCCTAAAAAATAGTAAGACAAATATGAAAAATAAATAAGCATCAAATAAATTATAAAAAGCTAATTTTTTTTTTAAGAAAACATTATCTGTATCTTTACAAGCACTAATACGATGACTCATGCTTAAGTAACAATAAATATATGCTTCATAAGCAAATAAACATAATGTGATTATTTATCGAACAATTGATCGTTTTCTTTTTCCTATCATTTTTACATATAACATTGTTGTTATGAGTAATAAGCATAAAAACATATTTTTATAAGCAATGCTATATCCCTACACCCTAAACTCTAAACCTTATAAAACTAAATCTATAACCTTATAATATCAATAAAAATACGAATCATAAGCATATAAAAATAACTAAATTGAAGGAAACTATGTCGAAAATGTAAATAATGGTGACAACACAAAGTTCATATACGTATGAATTTTTATCGAACAACTAATATGTTATAATAAAAAACGTTTGTATCATTAATTTAGAACAATGCGAGTCATGCTTAATTATTAATAACAATACGCTTAATAAGCATATAAAAATAACTATATGAAAAGAAACAATTATAGCGGCCCTGTTCTTGAGCTCCATCTCCAAGGAAGTAGTAATCCATTCCAATCTCCACTTCAAGGTTTGAACGGCGACCACAACCCTTCTCTCCTCAATCTCAAACACCTCTCAATCTCAAACACCTCACGCATCTCGATCTCAGCCTAAACACTTTCGCCGGAACAATTCCTTCCTTCATCGGAGCCTTGCCGGGGTTGCAGTACCTCTCTCCTCAATCTCAAACACCTCACGCATCTCGATCTCAGCCTAAACACTTTCGCCGGAACAATTCCTTCCTTCATCGGAGCCTTGCCGGGGTTGCAGTACCTCTCTCCTCAATCTCAAACACCTCACGCATCTCGATCTCAGCCTAAACACTTTCGCCGGAACAATTCCTTCCTTCATCGGAGCCTTGCCGGAGTTGCAGTACATGGCCATGTCCCAGACAGCGGCTCACGGCGGCTTGTTTTTATCCCGAACCCTTATCAAGAGAGAGACGGGAGTTAGAGGGAGGGAGAGATCAAAAAGAAGACAGGGAGAGAGAAATCTAACCTGTACGGCGGCGGATGCAACTGTTTCGGTGGACGGCGACTCAACAGCGGCATCTCAACCGGAGGTCGCGGCACCTCTGAGAGGAAACATATATTTCGATTTCAGACATGAATCCAGAAACATATATTTCTTCATCCTCCAGAAATCTGCAGGAACTATGGCACCGATAACGTAGCCGAGAGCAAGCAGCAACCAGTCGCCGTAACATGCTTCGCAACCGGTGATACAGAGCAGGAACTGGTCGCCGAAACCTGCTTCGCAGGCGCCGAAACGGAGCAGTATCCAGCCGACGAACCGGAGCAGCAGCTAGCCGCCGAAAATTGCTTCGCAGCGGCATCTCAGCCGGAGGTCGCGGCACCTCTGTCTATCAAAATCCTAAAAACAAAAAGAGAGTGGAATAGGGAAGGAGAAGAAAGGGGACCGCGGCCAGAGTAGCGTTCTTCGGCGCCGGCAACAGTCGTGCAGAGAGATAGAGAAAGGTTCGAGAGAGTGTGTGTGAGAGAGAGAGCGGCGCCGGCAGCAGTCGTGCGAGAGAGAGATGTTCGAGAGAGTGTGGTGAGAGAGAGAATGGATTCTTTAGTATCCCACGTTTTAAGGAACGAATAGAACATATTACAATATTACCCTTTCAATTTATAAAACTGCCAAAATTAATCAATATGATCTTCAAATCTCAGCCGTTTATTCTCTTAAAATCAACGGATCATAAAGGTTCCTAGTTCTCACGAAATGAAAGGTTCCCATATGATCTATTCTCTATATATATATATATATATATATATATATATATAGGGATTGGTTCATATGCTAACCATATTAGTTAGAGAGAACTAGGAACTAATCTAGACCCTCCATTTCAATAGATTGATGGTTATGATTTATTCATGGAAATTAATTAAATAAGGCATATTTTGTTTAGGAAAAGGATATTAATGTAATCTTCATTTATTTGTTCCATATTTCAAGGGATTAATCACTCATTTAAATTTTCTTTGCCGTAATCTTCTTCTTCTTCTTCTTCTTCTTCTTCTTCTTCTTCTATACAAATTAGTAAGCATAAATAAATAAGAATATAGCATATAAACATGATTATTTAAGCATAGGATAAATCTTAGTTGCATTCGAATATTCATCTATGTTTTTTTATTTTGTTTTTTGTAATTTTCATATACAAGTTATTAAGCATAAATAAATACGAAGATAGCATATAAATATGATTATTTAAGCATAAGAATAGGTATTAGTTGCATTCGAATATTCATCTATGTTTTGTTATTCTTTTTTTTTTTTTTTTTATATTTAATTTTTCATATAAAAGTTATTATGCATAAATAAATAGGATCATAGCATATAAATATGATTATTTAAGCATATGAATAGGTCTTAGTTGCATTCGAATATTCATCTATGTTTTTAATTCTATTTTTTTTTTTTTTTGGTTGTAATTTTCATATACAAGTTATTAAGCATAAATAAATAGGAAGATAGCATATAAAATGATTATTTAAGCATAAGAATAGGTATTAGTTGCATTTTAATATTCATTGTCATTCACAATTTGTCATCGTCATTCACGATATTTAAATATGAATTGATATTAAAAAAAAAAAAAAAAAACCATGTAATTTTTCATATGCAGGTTATTAAGCATAAATAAATAGAAAAATAGCATATAAATATGATTATTTAAGCATTGAAATAGGTCTTAGTTGCATTCAAATATTTATGTTAATTAATAGAATAATTAATTATAGGAAGTGGCGACAATCTTGGAACGCATAATCTTTTTATCTTTTTTTTTTCCCTAATCTACCCTTTAATATTAGAAATAAATCATTAAAAAAGTAAAATAGATAATTTGAAAATTAATATCCACCATTAGATTCTTTAAAAGGAGTGGATAAGATTGATTCTTAGTTCTCAAGATTGATATCATCTCCCATAAGAACCCACCCCTATATATATATATATATATATATATATATATAGATTTGATAGGCTAAGCGCCATATGCTGGGCGATTCCGTAAGCGCCAATCCACGTATGTAAATCTTGATTTATTTCCTTTTCCTTTCTTATATTCTTTGTACACGTCAGATTCTCTTAGTTTTGTAACTAAATCCTTTTTTTCCCTTCTTCTATTCTCCTACTCGCATCCTTCCTTCTAAGATTCACGCCTCCTTCCTTCTGATCCGCACGCAGATACTCTTCTTCTCCAGCCATATAATTCCTTGTTCGTATTTCGGGATTTTTACGGCGATCGACAAAAGGCTTAAATGCGTCGCTGTTATTGTGGAATTGTTACGTTATTGCTGCTCGGAGGAGAAACCGCGCCTATCTTTTCACCGTTATCATTGCTCGGAGGAGGAGAAATCGCTATTACCTTCTAAGATTCACGCAGACACTCTTCTTGCAAAATTATTGTTCTTCTTTTGTTCCTCGTTCTTGGTGCATGGTATGTATTCTCTCGACATTATTTTAGACTAGAGTTTTAGTTTTTGCAACAATTATAATGCTCTATAGATTTTTAGAATATTCTAGTGCATAAATAATTTTTCTTTATTTTGCTTAATGAACCTCTAAGCATCTGACTAAGAAGTTTGAAAACTGCTAATTTTTCAAACATAGTTGTACTTAATGTGAACTTTGACCAAACTTGCCGGAACATAGTAGTATCAGATTTGATAGGACTCCAAATTTGATGGAACTTATGGATATGTTCAATTACTTTTATTGTACAGCAATGGAGGAAAGTACTGATAATGAGTTGTTTATTCCGCAACTTACGGATGATCGAAAGCCAAAAGTCGGAATGAAATTTTCGTCGATAGAGGAGGCTTTTTCTTTCTATAATCAATATGCACGGGAAGCGGACTTTAGTGCTAGAATAGGCAATAGCAAGAAGAATAAGACCACAAATGAAATTGTTTGGAAACAAATTGTTTGCTTAAAAGAAGGCCACACGGATGAATCTCGTTCTAATAAACGAGCTGTAAATGGTCAACCAAAAAAGACAAGAGCTCGTGGGGAAGTTAAAACAAATTGCAAGGCAAAGATTTCACTCGTCAAACAACAAACAGGACCTGATTGGAGTATTAGTAATTTCATGGAGGGTCATAACCATATCCTTTCTAGTCCTTCAAAGGTGCATTTGTTGCGCTCACATCGTAGTGTCTCAGCTGTAAAGAAAGCACTAACTCGACAATTTTCAGAAGCTAATGTACCAACTTGTCAACAAATGCGATTATTGGAGATAGAGTATGGTGGACCAGAACATGTAGGTTGTACCGAAAGGGATATTAGATTTTCGAGAAAGAGTTAAGGGAGCAGCAAAAGGATATAGATGCTAGCACTTTGATCGAGTTCTTTGCATCTGAAAAGGAGAAGAATTCGACTTTTTTCTATGAGTATGAGACTGATTCCCAAATTAAGTTTAGTCGATGTTTTTGGGCAGATCCTACATCTAGGAGTTCATACAGTGTCTTCGGCGATGTGATTGTGTTTGATACCACATATAAGACCAATAAATACGAAATGATTTTTGCACCATTTGTTGGAGTTAATCACCACCATCAAACAATTGTGTTTGGTTGTGGGGTGTTAAGTGACGAGAAGACAGAATCGTTTGTTTGGTTGCTTAATAAGTGGATGGATGCCATGCCAACAGGGGCTCCAAAAGTAATAATCACAGACCAGGATCCTGCCATGACAAAAGCAATTGCACAGGTTTTGCCTCTTACAGTGCATCGTTATTGCTTATGGCATATCTTGAATAAATTCCCTGATAAAGTTTCCGCTGTGACTCTAAGAGATCATTACAAAAGCATAAGTAATGTTATAACAAATTCTACATCTCCTGAGGAATTCGAGCAGTCTTGGAAAGACGTTATCAAGTGTGCTAATTTGGAGCAAAATGATTGGATAATGCTGATGTATGATCTACGCCAAAAGTGGGTTCCAACATATTTTAGTCACGTTTTCTGTGCGGGAATGTCAAGCAGCCAGAGAGCTGAAAGTTCACATGCATTTTTTAAGAAGTATGTCTCAAACAGAAACTCGTTGATGGATTTCATCACACGGTTCAATAGGGCACTGAGAAACTTGAGACATAACGAGTTAGTAGCTGACCATAATGACATGAATGAACGACTAAAAACCAAGACGAGTTGGCCTATGGAAGCTCAAATGGTACAGATATATACAAAAAAGAAGTGGTTGGAATTCCAGGGCGAAAGTAGTCAAAGTCATGCGTATTATGTGCAACATATATCCACGTTGGATGACTTAACGACTTACAATGTTCATAGAACTCAATACCCAGGCTCCAAACCAAGGGTACTCACACATGATAGAAGAAACGAGCATATATCATGTAGTTGCAGAAAGTTTGAGTTCGATGGTATTCCGTGCAGACACATGTTGGCTTTCTTTCGCATTAATCAAATATTTCAGCTGCCTGAAAGATATATACTCAAACGATGGACAAGAGAGGCTAAGCTAGGTGCGATATATGCCACCGATGACCAAACAACAAATGAGAGTCCAATTGGGTCTTTAATGTCGCGACACTCCAGGCTAATACACAGAGCTTCATGTTTAGTCGATGATGCATCATTGACTGAGGAGGGAACCAAATATTTGGAAGAGCAACTAGATATCATGCAAAGTAAAATCAAAGAAATGAATAGTATAGCCTTTGTTGGAGGAAGTCAAGGCACAACAAGTTTGGGAAAAACTTGTAATATTAATGACCCATCTGACATAAGAACAAAAGGATGTGGAAAGAGGTTGCAATCGTACAAGGAAAAATCAGCCTCAAAGTCAAGGATATGTCGTGGATGCGGGCAACGTGGAGTATCACATGATAAACGAAATTGTCCAATTTTACATGAAGGGTATGTGAAATATTATTCTATTACCATTTATGTTTTATGAATTATTTATTGGTTGCTTAATTGCTCACATTTTGTGATTATATTATATATCATTTTTTTTTCCCAGGTCAAATATTGATGATCCTCAATGAATTGAGGAAATGGAGAAGGTTATGTATTTGTACAGCAGTACAGGTATTAGGCATAATCTTTTCAGTAAATTACTATTAGTAATTTTCTATATGGTGTTGTCAACATTTAGAGTCAATTATGAGCATATGTTCTGACTATAATGACATTTGACATTATGGTAAATGAAATTCAGTTATACAGAGATGAGAATTTGCTGAGCCTATTAATTATAAACTTCTAATGGTATTAATATTAGTATAATTTTGTACTTGCATCTTACTAATATATAATCTTTTTTCCTCAGGTACGATCAACCCTCCAGCATTTAGTATTGTGAGATTAGTTAAGTTTATTAGTGAACTGGAGAGTAATAGATTTAGTGCAAGTAGATATCATTTTCTTAATTTTGGCACAAACTAGCTATGGTGGTTTTATTGCTTCATGAATCCAACTTTTTTCTTATTTAATCCATATATTTTTGGATTGTTTATTTAAAACGTAGGATAGTGCTATTAGCTTTGGCTTTTAGAAGATGAGATGTTATATTTTGTTTATTAATATGTTCAGTCCTTCAAATGTGTACATTATTTGCTTCACTTCACTTTCTTTCATATTTGCTTTTCATCGAACAACTGGTGGGCATTGTACTTTTCAAAAGTAGTTTCTCCCATTCCATTTATACGGTTATACCAACAGCTAGCAAACTCAGTATTTGGCAGCAAACTTTTTTGGGCATACTTTTAATTCAACAGAAAACATAAAAACAATATGGTTTCGTATTTGGCTAAACAACAACTAAACCCAATTATAAATGATTCAAGTCAATTAAATTTGATTTTCCTTCTCCATGATCAAAATCGAAGTAAATACAAGTAATTAATAACATAACAAGTTCTCGGGAAGAACTGATAAATATTTTGAGAAGGTAATAGCGATTTCTCCTCCTCCGAGCAATGATAACGGTGAAAAGATAGGCGCGGTTTCTCCCCCGAGCAGCAATAACGTAACAATTCCACGATAACAGCGACGCATTTAAGCCTTTTGTCGATCGCCGTAAAAATCCCGAAATACGAACAAGGAATTATATGGCTGGAGAAGAAGAGTATCTGCGTGCGGATCAGAAGGAAGGAGGCGTGAATCTTAGAAGGAAGGATGCGAGTAGGAGAATAGAAGAAGAATAAAAAAAAAGGATTTAGTTACAAAACTAAGAGAATCTGACGTGTACAAAGAATATAAGAAAGGAAAAGGAAATAAATCAAGATTTACATACGTGGATTGGCGCTTACGGAATCGCCCAGCATATGGCGCTTAGCCTATCAAATCTGTATATATATATATATATATATATATATATATATATATATATATAGAGGATATATCATATAGAAACTAATGTTAAGTTGGAACTTAGAAACCGTCCACAACCGTTGATCTTGAAGATCTAATGGATCAAATTTGATTTCAAATTAACAATTAAATATTGTTTTTCGATTTTTTTAATGCATTTTTTATATTATTTAGGGTTATAAGTGTAATTTTAATTATAAAAAACTGAATCTTCCTAAAATATAGGATCTTTATTTATTTTTTTCCTTATCTTCTCCTGCGTCTTTTGCTTCTGCGCCTCTTCTTCTTCTTCTTCTTCTTCTTCTTCTTCAGCGTCTTCTCCACAATTTTTTTTTGTCGGCCATGCACGACAGAGCACGTACCTATCATCAACGAAGAAGCGGTAGCGCCTGAAAATCAGCCGCGTGTGCTCCACATTTTTGTTTGGATCGACGGTTGAAACCCTAATGTCGCCGGGAAATTCCTCAAGAGCCGTCCTCAACTTTTTGTTGCAGCGTGTCATCTCTAACTCGTTCAGATTACGGTGGAAGTCGTCGGAATCCAGCTTCTTCTCGAACAATTCTACGGCGAAGTTGAGGTCGCAGATTTTTTTTTTTTTGAAGGCACACTTTTTTTTGAGGAGTGATTCAAAGCATTAATGTTCAGATAATCGAGGCTCTCTCCGACAAAGGGGATGGCAAGTGCTAATCCATTAGCCAACATTTAAGCAAACTTGGTTTAGAATTTTGCATCGAAAATTTTATGCAGGTTCGTATGAGTAAACAAGAATTGGATTAGTGTCGGGCTAGATCGAATCGGATTGTAATTTTTTGTTGTAATCTGGAATAGTTTTCGATGATTTTTTGGTCCTTTTGTAAATTTTTTCACGTTATTTTTGTGTATATTGGACATAATGCATATTATGTTGATTTTGTTGCATTTTAAAGATCATTCTGATGCATTTTTATTTTATTTTATACGAGGCTTCAGTTTTTCGTATTGGGGTTAGTTTTCCATACAAGTTAGGGTTTAACTTTCCCTACATGTTAGGGTATAGCTTCCCCTACAAGTTAGGGTATAACTTTCCCAAATAGGGTTTTGATTTCCCTAATGAGTTAGAGTTTTAGTTTGGTTTTTCGATACATATTAAACGAATTTTGTGTATTATGTTTTATTATGTATATATTTTTTAATGCATAATAAACACATATTACTTACTACATTTATATTAGATTTTGATGCATTGTATATTTGGTTTTGTAAATTTTTATACGTTATGTGTGTTTATTGGATATAATGCATATTAGGTTGATTTTGTTGCATTTATTTTTCAGTCTGATGCATTTTCGTTTCATTTTCATACTTGGCTTCAGTTTGTCCTGTTAGGGTTTAGTATCCATACGAGTTAGGTTTAATTTTCCCTACAAGTTAGGGTATAGCTTGCCCAAATAGGGTTTAGTTTCCCCTATGGGTTAAGGTTTATCGTTCACTTCAAGTTAGGGTTTAACTTTCCCAACAAGTTAGGGTTTAATATTCCGTATATGATAGGGTTTAATTTCCCCTACAAGTTAGGGTTTAGCTTTCCCTATTAGGGTTTACTTTTCTCTACAAGTTAGGGTTTAGTTTTTCCTAATAGGTTTAGTTTGAAAATATATGCAACAATAATACATATTTTATGCAACAAAAAAACGTATGTTGATCCATAAATCAAATTTTGTAAACGAAAAGAAGATCTATTAGTATTCAACAACTCGTGACCTAAATATATGCTCCAAAATTATTTGGATGTGCAACAATTGTTGAGTAATCACAAACAATTCATTGTAACTCAAATTGATTATCAATGCATATTCTGGTCATTTTGATGCATTTCGATTGTTATGAAATTTATCAAAATTTGAACTCAAATCTCTATCAAATTGGATGGGACCAACCAGAAACATGTTCTACACTTCAAGATGTTTCCAATGATAGGTTCACCATCTGAATCCGATCGCCGATGAGGCTGGAATTGCGTCTGGAAGTTTACGCCGCCGCTAAAGTCGCGATTTCTCTGCTGGTTCGACTTCTTCATCGAATATCTCCTTCATTTCTCCACCAAAACGAGCAATCCACCCATGAATCTCTTCGTCTCTTCGAGTAGAATAAAACCCGGTCGTCCGTTTTTCGATTGTCATTAGGATCTGGCCAGAAATCGCATTGATGCAAGAGAAGTGGAGTAGTGTAGGTTGGTTATGAAAAATTCCTATTATTATGGAATGAGATTTTATTTCTTTTTTTTAATTATTTTTCTGGACGAATTTGTCCTTAATGACACATTATTTTATTTTTTTAATCCATTATTTCATTTAATCTCATCCATTGGATCCTCAAAATCAACGGATATGGTCGGTTTCTAAGTTTCAACTTAAGGTTAGTTTCCACCATAGTGCTACCCTATATAGTATATATATATATATATATATATATATATATATATATATATATATATTTGGCATCAAGCAGCAAATCTTTGAATTCGCCATTTGTTTTTTCTTTAATTCTTTGTCGGCGGACGTAGCATTCTCTTAATATGTTACTCCTATTTTGCAATTGAAATTGAAAGTGAAGCTTTATACTCCTATTTGGTCTGGAAGTAATGTAACTCAATGTGCATTTCCAAAACAAATACATGTTGATTTTTTATCTTCTAGAGTTTGTTTGTTTGTTTTGTTTTTGGATTTGTAACATTTGTTAATTTCTCCGCATGGACTACGCATTTATTTGATCCATACAAAATTTATCACAATGATGAGTTCTTAGATAATATACTAGTGATTGTAATGATCTTCATGCTTTCTCGATGCCAATTAATGCTAAATATTCTGCCTTTATTTTGTATGTTCTCGATGAATAACTCATTGAAATGTTTATTAATGTTTTAAATGTTTGTGGCTTTTTTTTATTGCATTATTTGGCTGTTTTCTTTCTTAAAAAAAAAAAATATATTGTAAAAGTGTGTAATTGGTTGCCAGATGACGACGAGGGAATTCCAATAGAAATTAGATATTGGGGGATTTGTGTTTTATTTTTGTGGGATCTTTTGGTTGATTATATAGTTAATTTGATGTTTATAAGTTTAGGATAATTGTTTCTCTCACTTCTATCGATATATTGAATTTGAAACTCATATGGTCTTGTGAAGAATATTATATATTGGTATTATAAAGGTTACAATGACACAAAATCTAAGAAGATTAGTAGTGTTGAAAGAATTTATAATTATTCTTTTAAGTAATCTCAAATTCTTTTTCTCGATATGCAAGAACATGGATGATTATGCTGATCAACAAAACTAGAATGGATTCGTGGAATGGAGAAGAACACATAAAAGATAAGGAACAACACTGCATACAAGTTTTAAGGTTTTTGTTACTTTTGTATATTTTTCTTTTCATTTTCTTGAGGAATTCTTCCTATTGCATTTTCCCTTGCCTCTTATATGCCTACAACAACTTTTGAACTAAGAATGATCCGCGATAAACTCTAGAAAAAAAAAAAGTAAGGATTCAATTAGTCATATTAACTATGTGAGGTAAATCGTTTAACTTAAAATAAATGTTTTATTTACAATTTATTAATTTGGCTATATGTCTTTAATATTATTATTGTTATAAAATATTTTGAACAATCTGATAATCCTCTAAATCTCCATTTATTTTTTCGTTACATTTCAATTTCAAAAATATTTTACACATTTCATCTTTGCATGATGTATTTTAAATTGCTAATATAAAACTTTATTCTATTCATTTGTTTTATGGATTAACTCATTTTTCTATTTCAAAACATATATATTTGTCCATAACTTTTACATTTTAATAATACAAGTGCGAATGTCAAACAAAGAGTTTTTTTTTTTTTTTTTTTTTTTTTCATATATGATATTTTAGTTTTGAGATATTTGGTTTATTATTCATGTTTTTTTCTTTCATAGTATATGATATTTCAAATTTTAAGAAATTGAATCTTCGGATTGTGAGTTTGAGTTGAGTGAGTATAATTGATCCGTGCATCGCACGGGGAGCGTACTAGTATATTAAAACAAAACAATATTAGCAGTTATTTTTACCGCCAGATTTCTGAAGTCAGTTGTAATCGTTACGTATTTTCAGGAGGTTATTTTCATAAAATAATTTTAGATACTATTGCAAATATTTATCTAGAGAAGATCAAATTAAACGTATAATAATAATAATTAAAAAAAAAGTCTCCCACTTCTACACATTCTCCGCCAACTGCTCTCTCTCATGACCCCTACACGATCCCAATCCCATTATCTCTCATATCCAAATCACCGCATAATTACCTTCTGATTGATGGAGAATAGTTATATTATTTTATATATTATTTTATTTATTATTTAATAGCTAGGGTTTTATTTAATTGTGTCTTTTAGTTTCAGTTTATGAGCTTGGCCTGTTTAATTAGTCTATATATATGTAATTTCATTATGTAATGAGGGAGACGAATTTGATATTGAAAATTAGGGTTTATTCCCCTTTTTGTGTGTCTTCCGGTATTCTGTAGAGAATCAACGGAATTTCACTTATCTGCGTTCTCTTCCGGTATTGTGTTAGTCACAATCAACGGATTAACGCTACCCCTGCATCACGGGTGCTTTTAGATATAAAATAAATACAACTTTCCATCAGTTTCATCGAAATAAACAACGGGTGACTTGATATATTTTTTGATATTTTTCTTTTATATTTTGCTTAAAATTAACAATATAGAGTCGAATTTTGGCGTGACTTAGTAAAACTATATAGTTATCTCAGAAATGTTAACCCTATCTATCCCTTTTTATTTGGTCAAAAAGATCCTTCTGAAGGGTGCTTTAGTTAAAATAAAAACGGGGCGGCTTAATATATTACTATTATTTTATTTTATATTTTAATTAAAATAACATTATAAAGTGATTCATGTCAAATTTTGACGGGATCAAATAATCGTAAAAATATTAATTTATCAACTCATTTCATATTACCACGAGTAACGGGCTGCTTGAAATAATTAATTAATCTACAAATTTATGTATTTTTATTAAAATTTTATATAAAATCACAAAATAAATTGAATCTCGTCGAATTTCGACGGGTATTGCACTAGTTTCTCGTAATTTTAGTTTCTCATCCAGTCACTCCAAATCATTCTTTTATTTTAAAAAATTTAATCTTTCTATAGTTTAACTAATTTTAAAATAAACAACTATTTCATCCGTCCCATTAACTTATTGGGTCAATATTCTATTATATGCGGGATAAGGAAGACGGGACAACCACCTCATCCGCTTGAAATAATAAGGCTCAAGGATTTCATCGGAATATTTTTATTGACGTGGACATGACAACACCTACAATAAAATATATATATATATATATATATATATATATATATATATATATATATAAAATATAATTTTGAAAAGAAAAAAGAATATAATTTCAGCCAGTGGAATAAAAGAAAGACCTCGCTAAGCACAATTTAATTTCCCCGTTTAGATTAATCAGAGTAATAATTAGTACTACAAATTTATTGGCGTGGACATGATAACAGCATCAAAAAATAAAAATAAAAGTAAAACCATAATTTCAGTCACCGGAATAAAATAAAAAAGACCTCGCTTTGCACAATTTAATTTCAATACTTGTGAGAGGAAGTGTTAACTTCTTGATATAGATTGCATCCAATATTTTGATATATATTACCTCTATTCCCTTTATTATGAATATTTACCAGTTTCGTCTATTTCACTTATTATATAAACATTTTTTTAAATGACAAAAAATATATGGCGATAATTAACTTTGTCCTAAGAATTAATTACAGCCACATATTTCCTCATCTCTTAATTTTAATGTTCATAATAAAAAGGATAGAGGTAGTAGTTAATAACATAGTACTCCCTTCATCTCAGCCGACTTAGCTCGTCTATATATATATATATTTTAATACTGTCGGCTATGATAGGGAGTAAGTATTTATTATAAATAATGGATTAAATAAAATAGCAATAAAACTCTAAAAGAGGTAGATCAGAATAGGATTGAGAGGAAAGTTGACAAGTGCCAAGTCCTAGGAAAGACTAATAAGTTTGGCAAGTGCCAGGTCCTAAGAAAGATCTAATAAGGATGGCAAGTGTCAAGTCTGAATAAGTTGGCAAGTGCCAAGTGTCAAGTCTGAATAAGTTTGGCAAGTGTCAAGTCTGAATAATTTGGCAAGTGCCAAGTCTAAATAAGTTTGGCAAGTGCCAAGTCTGAATTATTTGGCAAGTTCCAAGTCTAAATAAGTTTGGCAAGTGCCAAGTCTGAATAAGTAATTGGCAAGTGCCAAGTCTTAGTAATTTGGCAAGTGCCAAGTCTAAATAAGTTTGGCAAGTGCCAAGTCTGAATAATTTGGCAAGTGCCAAGTCTAAATAAGTTTGGCAAGTGCCAAGTCTGAATAAGTTGGCAAGTGCCAAGTCTGAGTAATTTGGCAAGTGCCAAGTCTAAATAAGTTTGGTAAGTGCCAAGTCTGAATAAGTTGGCAAGTGCCAAGTCCGAATAAGTTGGCAAGTGCCAAGTCTCACCCAATTGGAAGAAAGCATTTGAGAGGATCCGCCATACTCTTCGTATCCTCACTAAAATTAACTATAATTATATTGTGAATATAGTTCTCAAGCTTATCTACGTAACATAATTATATTCCTTCATAACAGAATTATATTCCTTCAACACGTGTTTCATTCGGATAGGTTGTTAACCTTGCAAATATCTTCTACTCAAAAAGACTAAAATATCCTATGTAATAGCAAATTTACAAGAATACCACCACCATTTACATCTATAAATGATGAGGTCGAGACAAGCATGGACGAACTCAATCCGAAATTGCAGCTTAGGGGTCCTGTGACGAGATTAAGAGCTAAGAAGCTGCAAGGATATCTCCAGTGTTATATTCAGAAGATGCTTGAAGGCAATGGAACGGAGTTTCGAAGCTACAAGTTAGTGAACTTTGTGGCCATCGAGGAAGACGTCTAGTTTATTAATATTCCATTTATTTTTATTTAGAGCCCAATTACAACAGACTGTTTAGATGTATTGGGCCAGTTGAGTTATTTGTTATATTTCAGTTAGGCCCGATAATTTACAAGCCCAAGTCTTGTAAATTTCGAGTTTAGTAGTATTTAAGTGAATTTTGTAGGGTTTTGATATTCAGACTTGATTGAATAAAAAAATAGCTTTCTTTTTAGTCTCACCGTATTTTTCAGAAAATACACAAACCCTAGTTCTTGGTAGGATTCGAATTGGCTCTTTGAATCTGAATCTATAGTTCGTTCGTGATCTCTTGTGGGTCTCGGGTTAACTACGCCATCGAAGAATTGCTTCCGTGATACGTGTTTCAATCGTTCGTCGATTTGGGGTCCGTATTGAGGTAAATCTTCAAAATTGTTCTTCGTATATTGTTCTTGTCTTTTCGCCTTCTGTCCAGCCTTCATTTCACCTGCGTATTTCGTCCATAATCACCCCTTCCCCTCGTCCAAGTCCTGATTTCACCTAAATCCATTCGATTGCAAGATTTAAGCCCTAAAATCGATCTGAATTTGAGCACCGAACAATCTTGAGTTTTACTCGTGCGAATTCTCTGAATTTTGGATATGTTGTTCATGACTTCGAATAGGATCTTGTGTTAAATTTTCAGCTTAATCGAAGTTGTTTTGCTATAGTTTATGGTCGTGTTATTTTCGGGTCTGTTTTCAAGTTTGTAATTGCGAATTTGGATTGAATTTGTAATAGCTGACGTAGTTCGAGTCTTGAGGCTTCCGCATAGTTTTGATAGCTTTGAGTTGTTCATATCGTGGTCATATCATAAATTTGGCATCAGAGCCACGTCAGCTTGCTGATCGTGGTTCAATCCAAATCGTTGTAACAAAACTAGGGGCAAAAGTGATCGATTAAAAAAAAAAAGAAAAAAAAAAGAAAAGAAAAGAAAAGAAAAAGAAAGAAAGAAAGAAAGATCGAGCCCTAGTTTTTGTCTTGGATTGTTGAGTACCTTGAAATTTTGTTGGTCGGATAGGATTCTTTTACGGTTGTGTGTTGCATTTGTTGTTCCTCGTTGATTAGCGATTGGGAGCATCGAATTGCAACTTGTATTCTCATCTTGGAGTCATTATGTTCAGTTATTTGGTAGTATATTAGTATTAAAAAAAAAAAAAAGTTTCTTAGTTTGATTTGGTTTTGGTTTGGTAATTTCCATCTGAGTCGAATTCAAAGATTGTTTCCTTGCTTGATTCAGTTTTGATTTTTTGGAATTGGTCTGCAATCATCTCCTTCCTTCCTTACACCACCGAAAAATCCTTTCCATCATTCCGAAAATCCTTTCTACCCTTTTATCTCTTCTAGCTTCGTATATTGGAAAAAAAAAAAAAAAAGCCGAACTTTTTCTCCTGAACTCCGATTTTTCTCCATAATACCTTTTCGGAAAGGTCTCGGCGAGGAGATCAAGACTCACTGCTTTTCCGTGACATATAGGCAATTTTAGCCGAATTCCTTCGTTTTCTAGGTGAAATCGCCCTCCGAAGTTTTCGAGTTTTCGGATTTTCGAATTTTTCTTCGATTTTTTCGTTCATACAGCCTGTATTTGTGTTCCTTGACCCTATTCCTTATGAAATACTGATCTTGGAAGTAATATTTGGTGGCTATTGACCCTTGTTCACTGAGAATCAAGTTTGAGCTACTGACTAGGATAAAAAGAGGTTCAATCTTGAATCTTGTCAAGTTCGAAAGTTTGGTGAGATTGTTCCTACTTACATACTTTCATACTTGTGTGATATACACGAGAGAAATAAAAGTTGAGAGAACAAACGAGAGATTGTGAGGATTGTGAGGCTCCTTTTATTTTTTTACGTTTGTTCACTGTGCAGGTCCTATGGCATCGGAGAAGGCGCAATCTGACTGGGATGCCAAGTTTGAGACTTTGAATGGCCGTGTAGAGAATCAGTTGGCAGAAATGCAGAACACGATGGGACAATTGTTGGCCAAGTTCGAAGAGCTCGAGGTCCAAGGAGCGGATTCAGAGTTTGGACACTATGAGGAAGAACGAGATGAAGATGAAAGAGCTCAGTTCTTTCAAGTTTCTCCGAGGGGCAGAGATGGCTTTGCAGATCGAGGTAGAGGCCGAGGTCGAGGATTCCAACCACGTTATCAGGCACCTCGTAGGAATGTATACCCAGAGCAGCGTAGACATGGTAATGCTGATGGGCTACTCAGCAATATCAAGACCACCATTCCAGGGTTTGAGGGCAGACATGATCCAGATGCATACTTAGACTGGGAGCGTAAAGTTGACAAGATTTTCGAGTGTTATGACTTCCCAGAGCCTAAGAAGGTACAACTAGCTTCCCTTAAATTCACTGGATATGCAGCGACTTGGTGAGAGTTTCAGCAGAACAGGCGCAGAAAGGACAGATATCCTCCGATTGACACCTGGCAAGAGATAAAAGATGTGATGAGGGGCAGATTCATTCCAGTTCACTACGAGAGAGAATTGGAGAAGAAGCTCAGCCAGATACGACAAGGTTCTAGATCGATTGAGGAGTATCACAAGGATTTAGAGACAGCACTGAACCGGGTGGGAAAAGAAGAGACCCTGATTGCTACCCTCAACCGATACATAGAAGGGATGAACCCTGATATTGCCTGTGAAGTTGAATTGAAGGATTTTGACAGCATTGAGGCAATGGTACATTACGCAACCATTGTTGAGCGGCAGCTTAGAGATGGATGCCGACGTCCTTCTCACCAGTCCTATCCCACTCCTGCAAGGGCACCTACCACACGTCCTGCAGCACAGTCCGTGCCTCCGGCACGCCGTTTTGAGCAGCCTGCAGCCCAGACCGGTCGTAGGAATGACTCCAGTGCACCTGCGACCAACAGAAACCCCCAGAGTCGTTCCATACCGACTAGTCAGCCGCCGAATCCGACACCGGGTCTAGCACGTGACGTTCAGTGTCACAAGTGCCATGGATGGGGCCATTTCCAAGCTCAGTGCCCTAACCGCTGAGTTATGTTCATCACCGAACAGAATGAGGTGGAGTCAGCCAGTGAAGATAAAGGAGATGAAACTGAAGACACAGGGCCTGAAATCCAGCAGAAGATTGGCACTCCAGTTGTCGAGCTTGAGGATGAGTCACCGCCTCCTCCACGTGGCTGTCTAGTGTCCATTCGTACCTTGAGCATGTTGAGAGAGGAAGATCTGACGGACCAACGAGAACTATTCAAGATAAGACATGCTCCGTGATAGTTGATAGTGGCAGTGTGGTGATTGCCATTAGTCAATATGCAGTTGAGAAGCTCGCCCTCGTAGCTCACAAGCATCCAAAGCCATACAAGCTGCAATGGCTTATAGATCGAGGCGAGATCAAGGTCGTGTGTCAGGTAAGTGTTCAATTCAATATTGGTAGGTTTACTTACACCGTTCTTTGTGATGTTATTCCTATGGAGGCAGCGCACATTTTGTTGGGTCGTCCGTGGCAGTTTGATAGGAGAACCATCCATGATGGGTATGCGAACACCTACGCGATACCGAGAGACGGAAAAACGACCATATTGAAACCACTGTCACCTAAGGAAGTCATGGAGGATCAGTTGAGGATGCAAGAGAAGTTTAAGGAGGAACGAGTCAGGAAGACCAGTGTGGAGTCCACCGGCCCCAAACAGGGAAGAAGCGAGCCTCCCAAAAACCAGTCCTCTTCCCCAGCTCCTAAGAGTTCGAGTTCAAAGAGGGCAGCTCCAGTACAGACTTCTACGAGCTCCAGTGCCATTAGCGCTGATCCCATGGCCAGAAATTTATTCATTAGTGCAGTGGGAGCTCATAAAATCATCAAAGCTGGTAAGGCTGTCGTTCTAGTTAATTTTAAGAGTTATGATGCTGCTGATTTTGTTATTCCTACTGTTTTGCAGCCTTTGATGGAGGAGTTCAAAGATGTGTTCCCAGACGAGATTCCTAGTGGTCTGCCACCAATTCGAGGAATTGAGCACCAGATCGATTTCCAGCCAGGCGCAGTCCTTCCCAATCGTCCAGCTTACCGGACCAGCCCTGAAGAGACAAAGGAAATTGACCGACAAGTCAAGGAGTTGCTGGAAAAGAAGCAGATCAGAGAGAGTATGTCACCATGCGCCGTTCCAGTCATCCTTGTCCCGAAGAAGACAAACGAGTGGCGCATGTGCATGGACTGTCGTGCCATCAACAAGATCACGGTAAAGTATCGTTTTCCTATCCCCAGGTTAGATGACATGTTAGATGAATTATCTGGAGCTTCTGTGTTTTCAAAAATTGATTTGCGTTCTGGATATTTTCAAGTTAGGATGAGTGAGGGGGATGAATGGAAAACTGCATTTAAGACTAAGCATGGGTTATATGAGTGGCTTGTGATGCCTTTTGGATTAACCAATGCTCGTAGTACTTTTATGCGTTTGATGAATCATGTGCTACGTGATGTGATTGGCAAGTATGTTGTGGTTTACTTTGATGATATCCTCATATACAACATTTCTGTTGACGAGCATGTTAGACATCTTAGACATGTTTTTCAGTTACTACGTGATGCTAAGTTGTATGCTAATCTGTCTAAGTGTTCCTTTTGTTTGGATGAGGTTGTCTTTCTTGGATTTATTGTGAGTAGTCGTGGTGTTGAGGTAGATAGGACTAAAGTGAAAGCATTGAGGAGTGGCCGACACCTAAGTCATGTTCTGATGTGAGGTCTTTCCATGGATTAGCGGGTTTTTATCGTCGATTTGTGAGAGATTTCTCTTCTATAGCAGCCCCATTGACTGAACTGAGTAAGAAAGATAGGAAGTTTGAGTGGGGTAAGGCCCAAGAGCATGCTTTTAACTTGTTGAAGTCAAAATTATGTAATGCTCCTGTGTTGTTTTTACCTGATTTTAATAAAATGTTCGAGATTGAATGTGATGCCTCTGGTATAGGGATTGGTGCTGTTTTGATGCAGGAAAGAAAAACCAGTTGCATTCTTCAGTGAGAAGTTGAACGGTGTAGCCCTTCGGTATTCCACATACGACAAGGAGTTGTACGCGTTGAAGAGGTCTTTGGAGACTTGGCAGCACTACCTGATGCCAAAGGAGTTCGTGATACACACTGATCATGAGTCCTTGAAGCACCTGAAAGGGCAGCAGAATCTGAATTCACGCCATGCCAGGTGGGTAGAGTTCATCGAGTCGTTCCCCTACGTGATAAAGTACAAGAAAGGTGAAGAGAATGTTGTTGCTGATGCTTTATCGCGCAGGTACACTTTACTATCTGTTGTGCATGCCCAGTTCTTAGGATTCGAGCATATTAAGACATTCTATGAATCAGATTCGTTCTTTGGTCCTATATTTACATCTTGTATGGCTAAGTCTAGGGTTATTGATTCATTCTATGTGTCTAATGGGTTCTTGTTCAAAGAATTGAAGTTGTGTGTGCCTGATTGTTCCATGCGAGAGTTGTTGGTTGTAGAGTCACATGCAGGAGGTTTGATGGGTCATTTTGGTGTGTCCAAAACATTGAGTCTTTTGCATGAGCATTTTTATTGGCCTCGCATGAAACGTGATGTGGAAAGAGTCTGTTCTCGTTGTATTACTTGTAGGAAAGCCAAGTCTACGTCTAGTCCTTTTGGGTTGTATACGCCTTTGCCGGCACCGTCGTCCCCTTAGGTTGATATTTCCATGGATTTCGTACTTGGTTTGCCTAGATCTAAGTCTGGGAAAGACTCTATTTTCGTGGTAGTTGATCGTTTTTCCAAGATGTCACATTTCATTGCTTGTAGAAAAACTGATGATGCTGTTAACATTGCCAATTTGTTCTTTCGTGAAGTAGTTCGTTTGCATGGGGTTCCTAGAACCATTGTTTCTGATAGGGATTCCAAGTTTTTGGGACATTTTGGCGTGTTTTATGGGGAAAGTTAGGTACCAAACTTTTGTTTTCTACTGCATGTCATCCTCAAACAGATGGACAAACTGAAGTAGTTAATAGGACGTTAGGTACTTTACTTCGTGAGCTTGTAAAGAATAATTTGAAGTCATGGGAAGAATGTTTGCCATTTGCTGAATTTGCATATAACAGGGTTGTGCATTCTTCTACTCATTTGTCCCCATTTGAGGTTGTTTATGGATTTAATCCTTTGACCCCGACGGATCTTATTCCTTTACCCACTGATCAGCTTTCGAGTTTGCAAGGTTCTCGTAGGGCTGAACAGGTTAGAGAGATGCATGAGAAGGTGAAGGCGAGGATTGAGCTCCAAGGCAAGAAGAACGCAACAAAGGCGAACGTGCACTGTAAGCAAGTGTTGTTCAAACCCGGAGATAAGGTTTGGATTCACTTCAGCCCGGGGCGTTTTCCTAATCTGCGACAATCGAAGCTCATGCCTCGTGGTGATGGTCCTTTCACTGTGGTTGAACGTATTAACGATAATGCGTATCGCATTGATCTTCCAGGTGAGTATAAGTGTTCTCCTACTTTCAATGTGTCTGACTTATCTCCATTTCCTGTAGATGATGATGAGGAAGACTTGAATTCGAGGACGAATTCTTTTCAGCAAGGGGGGAATGATGAGGTCGAGACAAGCATGGACGAACTCAATCCGAAATTGCAGCTTAGGGGTCCTGTGACGAGATTAAGAGCTAAGAAGCTGCAAGGATATCTCCAGTGTTATATTCAGAAGATGCTTGAAGGCAATGGAACGGAGTTTCGAAGCTACAAGTTAGTGAACTTTGTGGCCATCGAGGAAGACGTCTAGTTTATTAATATTCCATTTATTTTTATTTAGAGCCCAATTACAACAGACTGTTTAGATGTATTGGGCCAGTTGAGTTATTTGTTATATTTCAGTTAGGCCCGATAATTTACAAGCCCAAGTCTTGTAAATTTCGAGTTTAGTAGTATTTAAGTGAATTTTGTAGGGTTTTGATATTCAGACTTGATTGAATAAAAAAACAGATTTCTTTTTAGTCTCACCGTATTTTTCCGAAAATACACAAACCCTAGTTCTTGGTAGGATTCGAATTGGCTCTTTGAATCTGAATCTATAGTTCGTTCGCGATCTCTTGTGGGTCTCGGGTTAACTACGCCATCGAAGAATTGCTTCCGTGATACGTGTTTCAATCGTTCGTCGATTTGGGGTCCGTATTGAGGTAAATCTTCAAAATTGTTCTTCGTATATTGTTCTTGTCTTTTCGCCTTCTGTCCAGCCTTCGTTTCACCTGCGTATTTCGTCCATAATCACCCCTTCCCCTCGTCCAAGTCCTGATTTCACCTAAATCCATTCGATTGCAAGATTTAAGCCCTAAAATCGATCTGAATTTGAGCACCGAACAATCTTGAGTTTTACTCGTGCGAATTCTCTGAATTTTGGATATGTTGTTCATGACTTCGAATAGGATCTTTTGTTAAAATTTCAGCTTAATCGGAGTTGTTTTGCTATAGTTTATGGTCGTGTTATTTTCGGGTCTGTTTTCAAGTTTGTAATTGCGAATTTGGATTGAATTTGTAATAGCTGACGTAGTTCGAGTCTTGAGGCTTCCGCATAGTTTTGATAGCTTTGAGTCGTTCATATCGTGGTCATATCAATAAATACACGACTCACTTCATACATTCGGTACACACTTTTTCACTCACTCTCTACTCTTAGTTTATACTTTGCGCGTTTCATCTTCAAGGTTTTCCTCTTTGAAGGAACTAACTTGGGCGTCGGAGGTTCTTCCCGGAGGACCCCCACCCATTCCTCCGGTTTGTTTTGCAGGGATTCTTCAAGGCTTCTCGGCGAAGGAAATTGGAGCTTGAAGGTAGCCATTATCTCAGGGCATATTGTATTTCCAATTCTAGAGGATCTAATTTTATCCCTGTATGATTAGATCCGCATGTTATTTTACTCCTAATATTTGTTGTGAAACTAACAACTGGCGCCGTCTGTGGGAAAGAATTTAGGCTAAGGCGTTGATTCTTATAAATTTTTTGTTGATAAAGTGGTTGAATACTTGTTCATGATACGTGAATTCTCATTTTCGCTAATATTTTGCTTTTCCCCTTGTTGATTTGAAGTTTCCTACAAGTTTCCACGAAATTTTCTGGCTAAAAGTTTCTTGTTACAAGGTTGGGAAAGGGAAGGATTAATTAAAACAGAGTTGCAAAAATTGTAAGTGAGGAATGAGATTCGTATTCTACTATTCATTTTTAAGATGAAAATTCTTTACAAAATTGATTTCCTGAGAAACAATACTTTTCTTATTCTTGGTGGTGTTAAACGATCATGTTATCTAATTAAAATTTTGAATCAATGTTTGTGAAGTGTTAAGAAGGAAGAGGGAAGGATTATACTCGAAAATTGAAATCCAAGGAAGGAAAAGCTCAAAGTATTTCAACCATCATCAAATCTAGTTGGGGTGAGTTGATGAAAATTGATTATACCCCGATAATTCAATTGGGATGAAAAGAGATCTGGAATAGGGAAATGCAAATCGGAGGCAAAATCCCAGCAAGAGCTTGGGTGTCGCCATCGTTATACCTATTACCAGAAGCTCTATGTTAAAATAAGATGTAAGCCTAGACGCCTAAGCAATGGGTAAACCCTGTCAAAAGTGCAGGTGCCAAGTTTAGAATGCTTCACTTACATCAAAACTAATAAGCCCCATAAGTTGGGCAAGGAATAATTATTCCTCAAAAACAATAAATTAACATACCATTCTATTTTGCATTTTCAGAAACAAGATGGATGATGATTCAGCAATTGCTCAAGTCAAGGGTCTGGGCAACCCAAATATGCAAGACACACCCCCTGGATTTGGAGGACTTGCACCCCTCGTGCCAGTTACTCAAGGTGGTAGCAGCACCGAGGGAGGGCTTCCACCTTTGTTCGTGCAGCAGATGACTAGCATGATTGAAAATGTTATAAACAAGAAAGGAGACTGTAGGATTTACTGGAAATACTCATACGAGTCGTTTAATGTTTCCTCCTCCAGAAGGAGAAAAGGGAAGTAATGAGAAAGAGGGGCCAATGCCCGAGGTTGCACCAGCCATGAGAGCTAGGGGCGAGACTGTTAAGAAGAACTTAACCCCTAGACTACCTGAGATAAGAAATGATGGGGAGTTTGCAAGTTATGATTCATCTGACGAGGACCATCATGAGCCTACGTTTGGGAGAGTAAACCCTAATGTGGATGATTTGCTGCAAAAGCAAATAGCTGATCAACAGAAGCAAATGGCAGAACAACAGAAGCAAATGGTAGCTATGGCCAAGGAGCTTGAAGAATTACAAAAAATTAAAAAGGGATCTGAAAAAGTTAATGAGTCTGTGCCTCAAGAGGAGGCAGAAGCGGAGAACTCCGTACGGAAAGAATTCAAGAAAGACAAATCTGAAATGCCAAGAGCATATGTCAATGAAAATAGCCCATTCTCTGAGGAGATACAACTGGATCCGTTACCTAAGAGCTTTAGGACAATGGCTTGTGAATATCAAGGGCAAGGAGACCCTGAAGAACATTTGATGAAATTTGAAAGCATTTGCCTCCTGCATCAATACTCTGATGGAGTCAAATGCAGGGTCTTCTTGACTACATTGGCGGGACCCGCTCAACAATGGTTTAGACAATTGCCCAAGTCCTCATTCTGCTCATTTGAGGATATGAAGGGGTTATTCTTGCATCGATTTGCTAGTTCTAAGAAGGCAACCAGGACTTCTCTTTACCTTATGACTGTTAAGCAAGAATCCAATGAAAGCTTGAGGAATTACATGACAAGGTTTAATGATATTGCACTAGAAATCCTTGACATAGAGCCTAAACTGAAGACCATGCTCTCGTTCAAGGTTTAAAGACGGGGAGATTCTTTGATTCTTTGATCAAAAAGCCAGCTGACAGTTTTGATGAATTGTTAGCAAGAACAGAGAAATATATACATTTGGAAGAAGCTATCAATTCCAAAAGATCAGAAGGAGTTGGGAAGAGAGATAAGAAGCTAGAAGAGAAAAAGAGGCCTGCTCCTGATAGTAGGAGAGCTCTGGACAGGAATGATAGATTTCAAAGGACTTTCACTCCTCTCACCAAACAACCGGTGGAGTTGCTAGAGGTGGTGATGAAAAAGTCGGGGGTGCAGTTCCCACCAGGACGAGATCAACCGCCAAGGAGACCTCAATCAGATAAATTTTGTAAATTCCATAATGAATATGGGCATATGACAAATGATTGTCAAAATTTGAAAATGGCCATTGAAAAGCTTATCCAAGAAGGGGAGCTCCCAGAGTATGTTAAGAAAGAATCTTATCAATACAAAAAAAGAAAGGAGGATAAGGAAGAAGAGGCCCGGTCTAGTCAGAAGAAGGAGACTAACCGAACCCCACAAGGAGACCCTTCTGCTGGAAAAGAGGAATGATCACCATGATTTATGGGGGACCCACTGGTGGGGATTCAAATCGCAGAAGAAAAGCATACGAAACAGAAGCTCAGGCAGCTGAAAGGCATGACCTATTTAAAATAGAGAAGGGTATTCCTTCACCAAAAATTTCATTTGGAGATGAAGATAATAGAGCATTAATACAACCCCATGAAGATGCTCTTCTCATTACTGTTGAGGTAGAGCGATATGATATTAAAAGAGTCTTTGTAGACACTGGTGCTGGTGTGAATGTTATATTTGAAGATTGTTTCAACCAGATGGTTATACAAAAATCTCTAGATGGGGTGGAAACAGCATTGCATGGATTCACAGGAGATAGTGTATTCTCTCAAGGATCCATAGAGTTGATGTTGACGTTGGGTGATGGAAATGAAAGAATATCTAAGCCTACTACCTTTATGGTGGTCAAACACAAGTCCGCATATAACATGATCTTGGGAAGACCTGCCTTAAATCTTTTTCAGGCAGTAGTCTCAACTCATCATATGATGATGAAATTTCCAGTGGGAACTAAAGTGGGACATGCTGCAGGTGATCAAGTCTTGTCAAGAAAATGCTATGTGCAATCAGTCAAGGTAGGAGAAGCCAAGAAAAGAATCATGACAGATCCAGAAAGGGTCAGGTGTGGACTTGGTTCTGGCGAAAAGAAACCAAGAGCATTTGACTCTATGGAAGAAGATACTCTGCAGATGCAACCGGTGGAAGAACTCTTATCCATCGAACTTTTAGAAGGGAAATCTGGTTTCACTACTAGGATAGGCACTCAAATGCCAGACCTCATATCTAAGCAAGTGATAGAATGTTTGAGAAGAAATTCAGATGATTTTGCTTTTTCAACATCTGACTTGGTGGGGGTAGAGCCGAGTGTGGCACTACATTGCTTAAATGTGGATCCCAAGGCCAAACCCGTGAAACAGAAACTAAGACAATTTGGTCCAGAAAAGGATAAAGTTATCCGTGAAGAAGTAGCAAAGTTGCTAGAAGCAGGACATATTAGGGAAATTCAATTTCCCGAATGGCTGTCAAATGCAGTAATGGTGGCAAAAGGAACTACGGGCACATGGCGAATGTGCATAGATTTTAGAGATCTAAACAAGGCTTGCCCAAAAGACCATTACCCACTACCGCGAATTGATCAATTGGTAGATTCTACCTCTGGATGCCAGTTGCTATCAATGATGGATGCTTATCAAGGGTATCACCAAGTAAAGATGAATCCGTCGGATGTGCCAAAAGCTGCTTTTGGAGTTTGCGCAGGAACATTTGGATTTCAAAGCATGCCCTTTGGGCTAAAAAATGCAGGTGCTACTTATCAAAGAATGATGGATAAGATATTCAGAAATCAGATAGGAAGAAACATGGAAGTGTATGTAGATGACATCTTGGCTAAGAGCTTGAAAGCACAATCACATGCCAAAGATTTGGAAGAAATCTTTGCGGTGATCAGAACTTATCACTTGAAATTGAATCCAACTAAATGCTCATTTGGAGTACAATCTGGGAAATTCCTGGGATACATGGTAACACCAAAGGGAATAGAGGTGAATCAAGCAAAAGTGCAAGCCGTGTTAGATATGACGCCACCAAGAACAATTAGAGAAATCCAACGATTGAATGGCAGGATCACTGCCTTGAGCAGATTTATTTCTCGGTCTGCTGATAAGAGTCTACCTTTTTTTTCAAAATTTTAAGGAAGGGTGCGAAATTTGAATGGACATTGGAATGTCAGAAGGCTTTTGAGGAATTAAAGGAGCATTTGGCAACATTGCCTTTACTAACTAAACCCCTACCAAGGGAAACTTTATTCCTATACTTTGCAATTGGCGAAGAATCCATCAGCTCTGTGCTTATCAGAGAAGAAGGCTCGGTGCAAAAGCCAATTTATTACACTAGCAAAATGATACAGGGGCCAGAAGCGCGATATGCGGATATTGAGAAGGCCGCATTAATAATTATGGTCACCGCTAGGAAGCTAAGACCCTATTTTTTGGCTCATAAAGTGGTAGTGAGAACTAATGTCCCACTTAAGCAAGTGCTGGGAAAGCCCGACTTATCGGGAAGAATGGTGAAATGGGCCATAGAGCTTAGTGAATACGATGTGGATTTTGAAACAAGAGTAGCTATCAAAGCACAAGCTCTGGCGGATTTCTTGCAAGAAACGACAAGAACCATAGAATGGGTGCAAGAGGTATGGCGAGCATATGTGGATGGCTCTGTCACAAAAGAAGGAGCTGGAGCTAGCATATTCATACAGGCTCTGGGAAATCAAGAGTATAAGTTTGCTATTAAGTTCAATTTTCTCACATCCAACAATGAAGCGGAATATGAAGCTCTGATAAGATGCCTTCATATCTTAGCGGAATTGAAAGCATGTAATATTGTGGTTTACTCTGACTCCCAACTGGTGACCCACCAAGTCCTGGGAATATGCGAAAAAAAAGGAAGAAAGGATGATAGCTTATGCTAGTCAAGTGGAAATTTTGCTCCAAAAATTTTCAAAATATGAAGTGGTGCAGATTCCTAGAGAAGGAAATATGGAAGCTGATAAATTGGCCAGAATTGCCAGTGCAATAGAAGGAATTTGGTCTGGGGACATTGTTCTGCTTAATGCAGATACTAAATCATGCTTTATAGAAGTGAATATCATCGACAAAGCACCTGGTTGGAGAATACCAATTATCCAAGCCTTAAGGTCTGGTCAGATCCCAGATACCTCAGGAGCTCTGCGGAAGTCCATGCTGGCAAAATTCTTCATATTAGGAAACTTCCTCTACCGCAGATCTTTTACACACCCTTACTTGAGGTGTCTCTCAGAGCAAGAAGGGGAATATGTCCTAAGAGAAATACATGAGGGATGTGCAGGAGGGCATACAGGCTTCAAGGACTTGACAAGGAAAGCCTTAAGAGCAGGTTTCTTTTGGCCTGCAATGGAAAAGATGCCAAATTTTTGGTGAAAAAATGTGATAATTGCCAGAGGCATGGGAGATTAATTCATACACCTGCAGAGGAATTAGGAGCAATGTTTTCTCCTTGTCCATTTGATAAATGGGGCGTGGATATTGTGGGAAAGTTTCCAACTGCACCAGGCAGAAGAATTTTTCTAATTGTAGCTATAGATTACTTCACCAAGTGGGTTGAAGCAGAGGCTGTGGTAAAGATAACCGAACAAACAATTCGGAAATTCCTTTGGAAGAATATTTGTTGTCGATATGGAATCCCACGAATTTTAGTATCTGACAATGGGACACAGTTTAATGGATCATCAATTCGGGCTTGGTGTCAGGAAATGAAGATAGAGCAAAGGTTTGTGGTTTTGGCACATCCCCAAGCCAATGGACAAGTGGAAGTTACTAACAGAACCCTCGTTGCAGGGATAAAAGCTAGGTTGGAAAAAGCTAAAGGAAATTGGGCTGAGGAATTAGGTTCTGTGCTCTGGTCTTACAAAACTAGTCCTAAAACGGCTACTGGAGAAGCTCCTTTTAACATGGTGTATGGGTCTGCAGCTGTGGTACCAGTCGAAATAGGCATTGAGTCCCATCGCATCTTAACATATGATGAAAATCAAAACATAGGACTCTTGAGGGAGAATCTAGATCTGGTAGAAGAAGTGAGAGAAGATGCTCGAATCAGATCTGAGAAATACAAACAACAAGTGCGCAATGCCTATAATAAAAAAGTGCATATTCGAAGATTCGAAAAAGGAGATCTGGTGTTGCGAAGAGCAGATGCTCTCAAACCCACAGGAAAGCTGGATCCAAATTGGGAAGGGCCATATGTGATTACTGAAGTTTTGAAAGGAGGAGCTTATGAGCTGAAGGATATGGAAGGCAAAACTCTGCCAAGGCCATGGATTATTAGTAACTTGAAGAAATACTATGTTTGAGCCAACTCGGCGAAGGGAATAAATTTAGTATGAATTTTGTTTGCATTTTCTTTGCTAGTGAATAAAGTGAGCACTTTTCCCTACTGGGAGTGAGCACTTTCCCTTTTGCTTGTTGTTTCACTAAAAAGTGTTCGCAATAGAACGAAATCTATCCTAGCACTTAGTAAGTAAAAACCCAATGTCGAATCTCAAGGAAAACTTTGCAGGGCAAATAATCGTGTAGCAAAACGACCTAATCTAGCTTAAAACTAAGAAAGCAAGTAAAAAGAATTTTGAGTTTTGGTTTTTAAATCCTAGGCAAGAAAATAACTAAGCAATAAATTAAAGCAAGTAAATAAATCTAATCTAGAAAGCAAAGAAATAAATCTAAACTAATTAATCTAAAGAATTAAACTAGATGAAAGCAAATAAACTACCTAGGCAAGAATCGAAAAGAAAGCAATAAAGAAAGCAACGAAAGAAACGAAAACGAATCTAGACATGAATTAAACTTAATCTGAAAATCTAAGCAAATAAATCTAACTACGAAAACTTGAAAGCGAAGGAATTGAAAACTAAGAAAAACAAACCTAATCTAAGAACTTGAAATCAAACGAACTAAATTAAACGAATGAAACTAAACGAAGCAATTACGAAAGTAAATCTAGAACTAAGGAAAGCAATTAAATCAAATAAAAGAAAGCAATAAAGAACTTACGAGATTGAACAAAGAACGAAGAACTTGAATTAAACGAAGAAATCTTGAATTAAACGAACAACGATCCGGATCGAACAAAGGAAATCTAAACTAGAGTATTTGAATGCGAAACTAGAGCTAAAACTAAGGTAAAAGGTTGTAAAATTCGTTCACAAGGAGTAGTATTTATAATAGGTATGAAAACCTAGTTAAACAAGGAAAAGACAGCTGGCCGGAACGTTGGACGGTCGTCCAATGTACGTTGGACGCTCGTCCAACTCAGAGCTCGCATTGTATCTTTAAAACCTTGGACGGTCGTCCAACGTACGTTGGACGCTCGTCCAACGCTGGACGATTGCGCGCCTTTCTTGTTTTGGTCGTATCTTCCTCGTCCGAACTCCAAATTGACCTCCGTTTTCGCCTACATGCTCCTAACGAACCCCTCTTCGATATAATGCTTCTTTCTTCTTGTTTTCTTCTCATTTCCGCCCTTTTTATCCTACAATACCAAAGACTCCAAAGCAACCAAATCATAGCCACAAACAACGAAAACACACAAAAACTAAGGAAAAACGGACACGAAAAGATGACTAAAAACCTAACATCTAGACACCAATCAAAATCCCCCACACTTAGACCTTTGCTTGTCGTCAAGCAATATAAACACTCAACTTAGACTCAATCCAAACAATTCAAATCATAGAGCATTTAATCACCGGAATCGACCAACTCAAACGAGGTCACTTTAATCCCAAGTTACAAACAATCATCATCAACGAACTATGTGGCTTATAAATCAATCCAAGTAAGAGGAAAAGCAATGATACACACATCTCACAAATATCTAGAATCACCACAACTTAGACGTCTAGCCTACTTCCCCTTTTATTCAACTCAAATATAAATAGAACTCTTTTTTTTTTTTTTACACGTGAACGATTAGATACATAATTCACTAGGTTTAATCATCGATGGGTCACATCGAGCCTCCTAGTGCGGTTTCCCGTACCCATTGTCAAGAGGGGTAGAGTACCTACGAACACTTTATTCTAACATACATGAGTATCATTTAGGACATAGTTCATGAAATTTAATCATTCGAGGGTCTCTCGAAGCCTTTTCATGTGGTTTCCCATGCTCATTACTCTAGTATTTTCATACGTTACAAATAAGAGGACCAGAATCCTATCAACTCTTTATTCACATATAAACACAACTTCCTTTTTTTTTTTTTTTTTTTTGGAAAGTAAACTAGCAATCCAAAGTCGCAACAATCTAGATTTATCACTCAACCAAAAATCATAAATCATTTTCCTCAAAGTCAAATCAATTCATGCCCCACAATTCACCGAATCATAATCAATCACAACTCAAGATTAAACCAACCTAATTTATGCTCAAATCAATTCCAACAACTAAAGATTCGATCTTTGAATCATTCACATTGATCCTAAGTTACATGCTTATAGGCTCAAATTCAAACAAATTCCTAAGTGAGGAAATAAATCAAGACTCAATCACACACTAGACTCGATCAAACAAACAAGACTCGATCAAAACCAAGCAAAATACAAAACAAAAACGAACACATCATGCCAAAAGTTTCAAAGACCCTCCCCCACACTTAAAATCAAGCAATGTCCCCATTGCAAGAAAATAAAAATGAGAAGGAAAAGTGAACTTATCGCATGATGACGACGAACAACTCAAAATCCCGAGAGACTCCAAGTTAGTACCTACAAAGCAAACACAAAAGCAAAACACCCAAGCGTAAAAGTGCACAAAATAAAGAAAAACAAAAGACTCAAAACAAAAACAAAAAGACACAAAACAAAGCTATGGATTGAATGGACCTCGGTTTTGTGGATCGTAGAAGCGAGGATCATTGGGATCATGGAAACGAGGATCATTGGGATCCGTAGGTGGCTGAGTTGGGGGACAGATATACGTTGGACGCTCGTCCAACGTTCGTTGGACTCTCGTCCAACGCAGCCTTCGCTGTACAGATATACGTTGGACGCTCGTCCAACGTGGCCTTCGCGAATTTTCGCACAAATCCGATCCTTTGCTCCCTCTTAAGGCCTTCCTTGCCATTGCAATCCTTAGAAACTACTCCCTGCACGAACGTCAAAAAGAAAAACGAACGAAAAACAACAAAAATAAAAAGAAAATAAATCCTACTCTACAAAAATAAAATAGAGAAAGTGGGTTGCCTCCCACCAAGCGCTTGTTTATCGTCATTAGCTTGACGGATGATATGATCAACCAAAGCCCGTAGCACCAAGCGACGTGTTGGTGCTCTTTGCGACATACACACGCTTCTTTCTCGAACAATCCCGAAGATCAAGAACTTGGTCATCATCAACTCTTAACTCCCCCACACTTAGTTCGAACTCCTCCTCAAACATCTTCGAGTTAAACTCTGCAAGAAAAGATGATTCACAATTGGTGAGGTTAGAAAGAAAAGAGTTAATGACAACTTCCTCATTCGATGCATGTGTCGAGTTTTCCTCTTCTACTTCTTCAACCTCCTCCAAATTCCGTAGAAATTGCTCGATTATGTCCTCTTCCTCATCCATACAACTAAAGAATTCGTCATCTTCAATGGACTCTTCATCTTCAATGAATTCTTCGAGAGTTGCTACCTTGTTAAAAATCCCACAAACATTTTCCTCAACACAAGGGTTAGCAAGCTTAACATAAGAACATAAATGAAAAGAGTATGAATAGAAGGTGAATTTCCATATACCGAAAATGTTACCGAACCTCCTTCACCGGCCATGCTCAATGTACCGGATCCAACGTCGATTCGAGTTTGAGTAGTAGCCATGAAAGGTCGTCCTAACAAGAGAAGATGACCTCTCTCACTCCTAGCTCCTCGCCCCACATCAAGAACAACAAAATCGGCGAGAACTCGAATTCCTCTCACAAGTAAAGCAACGTCTTCCACAATCCCCAAGGGACGACTCAAAGAACCGTCGGCTAGCTCGATGCAAAAATTGGTGGGCTTAAGATCCCTCGAACCCAATCTCTCGAAAATCGAGTATGGCATCAAGTTCACCGCTGCCCCCAAATCCAACATACCCGGCACACTATCCCCATTATCCAAAACAACATCTAATTTGAAACTTCCGGGATCACCTTGTTTTGGTAGAGATGAGAGATGGCCAGTTGAGGTAGGTGAGGCGTGAAGACGTTGGCTCGCTTTGATGGCAGACACGGTGCGACTTCTCCATTTATTTTGTGCCATTGCTTCGAGCTCTCGTCTTCTTCTTCCTTCTTCGCGGTTAAGAGCGCCTTCTTCCTATTGATGTCGCCGATGTGAGGTGTCAACTTCCTTTAGAGACTTCGACGACCTAGCATACACAACACTCAACAAATGGATTAAACGCACCGAGTGGATGGGAAAAGAAATCTAACAAAAATAATAATAATAATAATAAAAAGAAAATACTACACAATTAAATAGCCTAAAGTTTTCCCCGGCAACGGCGCCAAAATTTGTTTCACTAAAAAGTGTTCGCAATAGAACGAAATCTATCCTAGCACTTAGTAAGTAAAAACCCAATGTCGAATCTCAAGGAAAACTTTGCAGGGCAAATAATCGTGTAGCAAAACGACCTAATCTAGCCTGAAACTAAGAAAGCAAGTAAAAAGAATTTTGAGTTTTGGTTTTTAAATCCTAGGCAAGAAAATAAATAAGCAATAAATTAAAGCAAGTAAATAAATCTAATCTAGAAAGCAAAGAAATAAATCTAAACTAATTAATCTAAAGAATTAAACTAGATGAAAGCAAATAAACTACCTAGGCAAGAATCGAAAAGAAAGCAATAAAGAAAGCAACGAAAGAAACGAAAACGAATCTAGACATGAATTAAACTTAATCTGAAAATCTAAGCAAATAAATCTAACTACGAAAACTTGAAAGCGAAGGAATTGAAAACTAAGAAAAACAAACCTAATCTAAGAACTTGAAATCAAACGAACTAAATTAAACGAATGAAACTAAACGAAGCAATTACGAAAGTAAATCTAGAACTAAGGAAAGCAATTAAATCAAATAAAAGAAAGCAATAAAGAACTTACGAGATTGAACAAAGAACGAAGAACTTGAATTAACCGAAGAAATCTTGAATTAAACGAACAACGATCCGGATCGAACAAAGGAAATCTAAACTAGAGTATTTGAATGCGAAACTAGAGCTAAAACTAAGGTAAAAGGTTGTAAAATTCGTTCACAAGGAGTAGTATTTATAATAGGTATGAAAACCTAGTTAAACAAGGAAAAGACAGCTGGCCGGAACGTTGGACGGTCGTCCAATGTACGTTGGTCGCTCGTCCAACTCAGAGCTCGCATTGTATCTTTAAAACCTTGGACGGTCGTCCAACGTACGTTGGACGCTCGTCCAACGCTGGACGATTGCGCGCCTTTCTTGTTTTGGTCGTATCTTCCTCGTCCGAACTCCAAATTGATCGCCGTTTTCGCCTACATGCTCCTAACGAACCCCTCTTCGATATAATGCTTCTTTCTTCTTGTTTTCTTCTCATTTCCGCCCTTTTCATCCTACAATACCAAAGACTCCAAAGCAACCAAATCATAGCCACAAACAACAAAAACACACAAAAACTAAGGAAAAACGGACACGAAAAGATGACTAAAAACCTAACATCTAGACACCAATCACTTGTTTGAGCAAAATTATGAATTATATGAAAGGTTATGTACTTTGCCTATGGAGGTTCGTTATTCAATGAAGCGCATTGCTTTTTGCCCATCGAAGCGAAACTACAAATTGCAAAGTAAATTAATATATTTTGTATAAGTAAAGTGGTTTATTTGTTCTTTTATTCAAACAAGATTGCGAATTATAATTCTATCGATTACTTATAATTCACTTGGGGGGGGAGTAGGGGTATATCCCCCATATCCCACTATACTATATGATTATCTATTTGGAAAAATTGATTTTTTTTGAAACTTTTCAAAGTAGCAACAAATATGAAGACAAAGTATTACTCATAAGAAGTAAGGAAAAAAAAAAAAAAAAAACGCATGTCACCTCAAGATTAAAAAGAAAGAAAGAAAGAAGCGAAAAGCATCCAAAGTGCTATTTAAAGCATTACAAAACATAAGCAAAGCAAGACAAGAGTGCTATAAAATAAACATGAGAAAGTTCTAGCTCTTGATGAAAGTAATAGAAAACAAATAGTATGAATAACAATAAAAAATAAGTCAAGAAGGTGCTGGCTCTTGATGACTCTCGGGATCTGGGGCTGACTCCTGATGAGGTGGAGCTTCTGGCTCCTGATGAGGTGGAGCTTCTGGCTCTTGATGATCCTGGAGGTGTTGGGAAGAAGTTATGGCAACAGCACTTAGAGGAGAAGGCTTCTTGGTCAGACTTTGAAGATAGGATGCAAATGATAAAGGCCGCGCCTCCTCCACAAAGCATGGAGGTGCCTCCTCTGCTAAGCTGGGAGGACAAGAATCAAAAGACGAAACCGTAGCGTCCAAAGCTAAATTTGGGGGGCTGGACTTGGCCACACGATGATAGTAAGCATGTACAGCTTCTCTCTCTGCCTTTCTTATCTCTTGTTGGATACAAAGATAGATCTTTTTTATCTGCAATAAAGAACAAATAGGTAAACAAAGAATAAATAAACAAGAGTGTACAAGGAAATAAAATACGAAAGCATGAGTCATGGCATGATAATGGTTGTTGGCTCTCTGCTGATAAGTGGGTCTTGACCCTTAACTAATTCCCAAATGCATAAGGCAAGTAGGAATGAGTGCAAAATAAAAAATAATTTTTTTTGAAAAATGCATCCATCTACACAACATATAGGGTTAAACCCGATACCTTTAAAGTAAGGAAAGAAAACATCCCTAACTTTAAGGAAAAGAAAAGAAACCGAGAACAACACCGTCAAGAATCAAGACCGAAGGCTGTTGAATCGATCCAGAATTGCAATTTTCCTAAAATAAGAACTCCTCTCCACACAACCCATTTCCGAAAGGAGAATCAATACAAAATTATGCAAGCTAAAATAGGTCGCAAATTCACCGAAATTGAGGGGGCAATAAGAGGCGATCATAAAAAAATGAAAATATGATTAGCACTAATCATTCTCAAAGTGCAAAATTAAGAAAAGGGAAGAGGACCAAGCCTCACGAAAATAAAAATAATAATGATTATTACCTCGTAAAAGAAGCTACGAATTAGTTCAAACTTCCCAGCATCCGGTGGCAATACGACATAAGGAACCATCTCCCATGGAGGAAAGGGCTCTGACTCTAGATTGATAAAAGAGAGTGCACATGCAGCTAGTCTAAGGCATTCTTGATACCAAGGGTTTGTGGGAGAAAGTCGAGGATTTAGCTCCAAGGTAGGAGTGTCCTCATGTAAAAGATTTAAAATCTTTTCGGTATCCACATCCTCCATCCTATCCTCCATCTGCAACTAAGTGCAACACTCATCTACAATTGTGGATATCCAATGAAGCAAAGGTTTCGTCATGCGTTTTGAGAAATGGGGTGAGTGAATAAACGCTTCTGGCAAACCCCGTACTAGTATGTTCAAGAAAGATTGGCCAGCTGGAGTCATAAGCAAATAGGATTTGCACATATAAGCCCCAACACCTTTCCACGACGGATACCTTCCTTGATGCCAAGGTCTTGACCTTTCTTGAAAGAAGATTTGCTGATTTGCTCTAAGGCAAGTTGGTGGTCCTTCTCGGCACTTTCCAAGCGAGAAGAAGAAGACCGGTGAGCCTCCTCCAGCTCACGAATGCGATCACTAAGACTTTTCTTCTCCTGCTCAGCTCTTTCTAGAAGAACTATATTGGAACGGCTCAATTCCTCTCGCTCTTTATCCCGTTGTTGCAACAATTTCATTTCTGCTTTCATATCAGATATCTTTTGCTGCATCAACTCGGCATCGCAAGCACGGCTCTGATTCAGTTGAAGACTCTCATTCTCATTCATCAAGCGCTTAACTTTTCTAGAAAGATCCTCTATCTGAATTTTCATCACATCGCATAATTGAACTTTGTGGCTCAGCATAGCCCTGCATCCTATAGCCTACATAATAGAAAAGGTCAAAAAAAAAAAAAAAAAAAAAAAGGTTAGCAAGAGTTTATATTGACACTTACATAATGAAAAACATATAATAAAAAAGAGATTGCACCTTTAAATCATAGGTAGCAGCTCGGTGCTCCAAGTCAACGGTAGAATACCGATCTAGTTCTTGCCAATCCTCCGCTCGAAGAAGGCTAGCAAGTAGTGTCGAGCTAACAGAACTCTGAGCATCGCAAAGTCGCCCGGGAAAAGAGACGCTGATGTTAGGAGAAGAGTAGGAGGCATTCGGACATTCCAAGCCTTGATCTCTTAGATTTGTGATAAGATGATGGGATGTGGGACCACTTGGAGTTTTCTTCGGAGCTCTTGTAATTTGAATAGGTTGAAAAGGATTACCCAAGACACTAGCACTAGGAGAAAGTTTGCCTAAAGGGAGTTGGGCAGGAGCAAAAAGGATTGAACACTCATTGGGAAGCTCGGCTCCAGGTGTAAAGGCATCAAATTTGCCTCTCTTAGGAGGTGAAGAAGATTGAGGCAAATTTCTCTTACAGCTTCCAGAAGAGGACTTGTTTAAAGAGGAGTCAGGATTAAAAGAGACCGCTGCTAGTTCGGCTCTGAAGGCCGGAGAAGCCTCTAAGAGAAGCACATCATTGGCGGTTAGGGAGGAAGGAAGAGCTCGATTTACCTCTTCAGCTAGAGGATGAGGAGTCTGCTCTTCTAGAGAGCGTTGATTATTGGAAGGGGTCTGCTCAATGGCAGGGATCTGCTCAACAGCAGGGATCTGCTCAATGGCAGGGACTTGTCCACTAGCGGGGACTTGCTCAACAACAGGAGAAACATTGTTGTGGGAAGAGGCTGAATCACGCTTAGCCTTAAGAGCTTTAGCTCTGAGTTTTATCTGTTGCTTGGCACGCTCTCCCAAGTCCTTGTTGAAATCCATACCTATTCAAAAGCAAAATGTTAGGGTAAGTATAACATTTTCAATAAAAGTAACAAGGCAATAAAATTAATTACCCATGCTAGGGATCCAAGGAGTTCCCGGTTTTAAACCGAAAAAGGACAAAGCCTCTTCGTTATCAACCAAGGTCTTCAAAAGGGTGTGATTCTTGTCATAAGTAGTTAGAAGCGTGCTTAGCAAACGCGATTCGTAAGCGGTCAGTTTAGGAGCCACATGAGGGTTCGGTTTTGAAGAAGGAACAGGATGCAAATGAATAGGGTGTAGTGCCCACGGTTTATTGTCAACATGGAAAGCTACTATATAACGAGTATGCCAACGCTTGTCCATGGAGGCATTTTTTCCATAAAGGAAGCAAACCAACTCATAGGAGAAAAGTACAAGTGATAGGCTCGAGGCTTCACATAGTGACACTTGAAAAACAAGGTAGCAGTATCCTCCACACCTTTTAAGGATAGAATCATGTGGAAAAATATAGCCCTACGGAAGGATGCTGGATTCAATTGATTCAGAGGTACTTCATACAAACGTGAAAGGCGATCAAAGAAGGGGGGAATAGGAAAGCGAAGACCCGCCATCAATTGATCAAACCAAAAAATTCTACCACCAACCCTAGGGTTCAAAGGATGTTCATTTTTCTTGGGAATGACGAGAGAAAAGCCGAGGGTATCACCCAATTGAGCTTTGAAATTATTTAAATCCTCTTCAGAAAGTGAAGAACGACCATAATCAGTTAAAGGAAGGGGTGGTTTATCAGCTTTTTTCGTGACTCTCTTAGGAGTTTTTGAGGTGTCGATTGCAGGAGTCGCGGAAGGAGCACTCGAAGACGAAGACATATCCAAAAGATAGTATAATGCAGCAAGAGAATGTGGTAAAGGAAAGGCTGAAATGCCGGGTCACTACAGGGTCTTACCCTCTGATAGTGCTCTTTCTATCCCATGAAAAGAAGGGTGTTTGAGGGTTGGAAGGGCTTGACCTGCAACAGAAAAAAGTTATGTCAATGATTTTCTCCATCCTAAGACTGCATTCTAAGAGAAATAATAAACATTGGGAACAGCTGAGGAGCATACATAACAAAACTGGGCAAGTAGAAAATCTTAAAATACACCAAGCAGTCAATCTTTAGCAATTAGTGGTAACAACACAGCATAATTAAGGTACCATATCTATTTTCCCAGTTCGAAGGCTTTTAGTATATATTCCATAAGGCCTCTGAAAAAATAACAAGTGAGGAAAAGACTAGGTTGGTATGAGCTTCATCAAATGCAGTCTATTCCATTTTATACTCTCTTGTCTTCCAACTCTCTCAACATCTCCGATGTGGGACAAAATAAGCACAACTCCAAAATTTCTCCATCACCCAAGTATAGGAAAACACTAGCATCACAAAGGAATTAATCTCATAATTTCTTCATATTTCGAAATCATATAGTGATAATAGTGTTAGATTATGATGGAGAATTAGATCGATCAAATATAAATCCTCTGTAATTTCCTATACGATAACTTGAAAGAATATTTTGTCAAGAATTTTCAAAAACAGGCAAAGCAATCATATACCTAAGTAAAGCAAATGAAAGAGTTTTAACCCATTAAGGGCCGAAGAAACTAATTACCTGTCGAAGCTCGCCCAACGGCGGTGATCGGAGAATAAGACACTCCTCTACCCTAGTCAGCCTTGAGCTCGGCAATCCTCTGCAAGTCGAGGAAAGCTTCAGAAAGGAGGACAGATAGGAATGAGATGGCGGCTGCGTGAGGAGGAGAGATGCTCGCATTAAAGGGAAGAAATACATTTACAAATATATACCTTATTATCAGAGAGACATGTCCTCTTCTATTGGAAGAATCTTGAGGCTTGAAGCCGTTGAAGGCGGAGGCCAATTGCAGCGGAGGTGAACTCGGAGGGGAAGGTGTTGCGGAAGAAGCAACTGCTGAAGGAAAGCTGCCGATTATAACCTAATACTTGTTGGCTATTGGGCTTAGGCCCAAATGCAATTCCTTCTCTTTAAATAAATTTTTTTTAAAAAAAAAGAATTTTTACTTCAAATTATTTTTTATATATTGACATAATCAAATAAATATTATATAACCATTATTAAGCATGAACAATTTTATTCATGTGTTACCCTCCTAAAATAATACACTACACCCGACACATATATTCAAATGACAAAGGATTTTATTATGTGAAGGGTTGTTATCCTATAATGAAGAAATATTTTTTCTCGATATTTCCTATCCGATTAAAACTACTTGCCCATTTCGTCGCTCTTAGAAGTTTCTTTTAATGAAAATTATCTTCTAGAGCAGTGGGGAGCAGCTGATAGGGAGTAAGTATTTATTATAAATAATGGATTAAATAAAATAGCAATAAAACTCTAAAAGAGGTAGATCAGAATAGGATTGAGAGGAAAGTTGGCAAGTGCCAAGTCCTAGGAAAGACTAATAAGTTTGGCAAGTGCCAGGTCCTAGGAAAGACTAATAAGGATGGCAAGTGTCAAGTCTGAATAAGTTGGCAAGTGCCAAGTGTCAAGTCTGAATAAGTTTGGCAAGTGCCAAGTCTGAATAATTTGGCAAGTGCCAAGTCTGAGTAATTTGGCAAGTGCCAAGTCTGAGTAATTTGGCAAGTGCCAAGTCTAAATAAGTTTGGCAAGTGCCAAGTCTGAATAATTTGGCAAGTGCCAAGTCTAAATAAGTTTGGCAAGTGTCAAGTCTGAATAAGTTGGCAAGTGCCAAGTCTGGGTAATTTGGCAAGTGCCAAGTCTAAATAAGTTTGGTAAGTGCCAAGTCTGAATAAGTTGGCAAGTGTCAAGTCTGAATAAGTTGGCAAGTGCCAAGTCCTAATAAGTTGGCAAGTGCCAAGTCTCACCCAATTGGAAGAAAGCATTTGAGAGGATCCGCCATACTCTTCGTCTCCTCACTAAAATTAACTATAATTATATTGTGAATATAGTTCTCAAGCTTATCTACGTAACAGAATTATATTCCTTCATAACAGAATTATATTCCTTCAACACGTGTTTCATTCGGATAGGTTATTAACCTTGCAAATATCTTCTACTCAAAAAGACTAAAATATCCTATGTAATAGCAAATTTACAAGAATACCACCACCATTTACATCTATAAATACACGGCTCACTTCATACATTCGTTACACACTTTTTCACTCACTCTCTACTCTTAGTTTATACTTTGCGCGTTTCATCTTCAAGGTTTTCCTCTTTGAAGGAACTGACTTGGGCGTCGGAGGTTCTTCCCGGAGGACCCCCACCCATTCCTCCGGTTTGTTTTGCAGGGATTCTTCAAAGCTTCTCGGCGAAAGAAATTGGAGCTTGAAGGTAGCCATTACAATCTCAGGGCATATTGTATTTCCAATTCTAGAGGATCTAATTTTATCCCTGTATGATTATATCCGCATGTTATTTTACTCCTAATATTTGTTGTGAAACTAACAGGCTAATATATATGTTACCCGTGTAAATATATAAATCCACGAGGGCAAATCAAACAAAAAGATCCTATTAAAACATAAATGTTTGATACTCCCTATGTCCCACTGATAAAGGGACACTTTCCTTTTGGGGACGTCCCACTGATATAGGGACTTTTCCCGAAATAGAAAATTATAACCCAATAATTCAGACACATCACTTTAACGCACTACCCAGCACTTTAACACACTATCATCACTCTCGTCTTAATTCTCGTGTCGAAATAAAAAGTCTCTATGGCAATGGAAAGAAGGGAGTATGTTATAGGGAATTGTAGTATAAATAAATTATAGATTCACCATTTATACGAGTTAAAACTTAATTTTAATTAGATGGTGCAGAATTTTATCATAATATCAAGTGATATAATTATATTTAATTAATACAGCCTATTGGGGGAAAGAGAAACGATCCCATACCCATTGTGTGCACTTTTAATGTGCATGTCACTGATGTAGCAGTGTTAGAGTTTCTTTTTTTAGATGGGTTATGCTATATATTTTAATTATTCTATTTATAAATAGTATGTCACATCATTTGTGAACACGTTAACAATGTTCACTATGGGTAGTAGAGCATTCCTCTTGGTGAAAATAGAGAAACAAATATATATATATTGTGGTCCCGTACGGGTGGAAATTTTATCCCGGAGTTTTATACTTGTATCAACTATTTTATCACAATCATACTGGTGGAAACTTTATCATGTACGTGGTACGGGTGTGCATATTAAGAGTGTCCATGATGGGTTAAGAGTGTTTCTCATGTTAGTATAAGTGAATTTTAGTAAATGTTTCACTTTATTCCGTACGTAGCACAAGTGAAATATACTACTATTAGTAAATTTCAATAGATATTTTAGTTTATCTTGCGCGTGACACATGTTAGTTGGGTGATCGATCATGATCTGTTAACCTAGCCTTACCCTATATAAGGGAAGTTTGTAAATGAACCCTAAAATACATAAACATTAATTTTGATTTCAAATAAATATTCAAAATTAATTAGAAAAAAATAGGAGAGATGGGTTTGCATGGGAAGTTGATTGCAGCAGTAGAATTCAAAGCCGGTGGGGATGTATTCCATGAACTACTCAAGCTCAATCCACATCATTTTGCCACAATTACCCCTGAAAAGGTACAAGGTTGTGATCTTCACGAGGGGCAATTTGGTCATGTTGGTTCCATCATTTTCTGGAGGTACACCCATGGTAAGAACTCGTCAAATTTAAATGTGTTGTTATTGTTATCGTTGTTGTTATTATTATGGAAGTTAATTTGGGAAAGTGCATGTAGATGGGAAAGAGCAGACACTGAAAGAGGTGATCGAGGTGATGAACCTTCGATTCGCGGCCCAATAAAAGTTGTGAGTAGTTTGTATACGGGAATAAATAGACACAGAGGATTTACGTGGTTCGATCGGTGTGATCTACGTCCACGGGGAGGAAATGAGGGTGCTTTGTATTCAAAATAGCGTCAGTCTCTACAATACAATCGATTCTCCTATTTATAGATGGAATGAATGACGGTTGTGAAAGGTGGGAACGTGGAGGTGTGGGCAGTTTCCTGGTTCCGGTTTCTTCTCCATCAACCCACGTTCTTAACTCTTAGGGATCAACTCCCTGGCCTGCTGGGCTTGTACCGAAATGAGGGTGCTTCGTATTCAAAATAGCGTCAGTCTCTACAATACAATCGATTCTCCTATTTATAGATGGAATGAATGACGGTTGTGAAAGGTGGGAACGTGGAGGTGTGGGCAGTTTCCTGGTTCCGGTTTCTTCTCCATCAACCCACGTTCTTGACTCTTAGGGCTCAACTCCCTGGGCATGCTGGGCTTGTACCGAACTGGGCCTACTGGGCTTTGGGCCTAGGGAGATGGGCCATTTCCTATCACATCCCCCCCCCCCCCCCCCCCAAAAAAAAAAAAGCGTGGGGTGATGGAGGGGATGTTGGCGTTTTGTTGAGGGTCCTTGTCAAATTGCTTACCCCCTTGTAAAGTTGGAGTTCGGGAGATCCGAACTGAGCTTGTCGTACCCCCTCGAAAACTTAGAGTTCGGTGGATCCGAACTGAGCTTGGCGTACCCCCTCGAAAACTTAGAGTTCGGGGGATCCGAACTGAGCTTGGCGTACCCCTCGAAAACTGAGAGTTCGGGGGATCCGAACCGAGCTTGGCGTACCCCCTCAAAGAATTGAAGTTCGGAAATCCGAGCTGAATGTGCCAATCTTCTTTGAAAGTTGCAGTTCGGCATTGCCGAACTCGTCTCCCGCCCAAATCTTATAAAGTTGTCAGGTGCATTAAATGCAACTGTTGGGGTACCCATAAAGCAGGGATTAGACAGGCGACTCGCGAAACGCCGTCGCATTAACTGGCGTATTCACTACGCATTAACTTCTCCCCCCTTTTAATGTCTATGATTGGGGAAAAATATATCATTCACTTCTCTTGATTTGTGAAGATCGAAACCCTAATTTTCGAACTCTCTCTACTGTTCATCTTCACCAACTTTGGTTTCTCTGCGCATCTACCAAGAACACATCCAAAAAGTAAGCAATGCCTTCTTCAATGTCAATCTCTACCTCTCTGTCTCATTCTTCTCTTTGGGAGGTGCATTCTCCGGTAGTTTCTTCTTCGGCGGCGGCGGAAGAAGTCGCCGCTGCTTCTTCCAGTACCTCTGTTCCGATCTTTTTCCCGAAAATACCCGTGCGTGCGTGAGATCTAATTGTGAGACTCCGTATGGGCTTGAAGTTGAGTTTCCTGATGGTCCTGGTGTTGTTGGGAGTGTGGGTACACTCGATTCAATAGTTTCCACCTCCACTCTGTATCAAATTGTCGTGAAATTTAATTTCCCCCCTTCTGCCCTTCTCCTCCGACCTAACTCCGGTGATAGGGCTTATCGTCCCCCACGGGGATTTGTGACCATCTACGTGGATCAGTTTGAGGCTGGTCTGCGCGTACCTTTTCCGGCCATCTATGCCGACATCCACCGTACCTTCGACCTGTCCCCCACCCAGATTTCGCCTAATAGCATTAGCCAAATAACCGGGCTGGGAATTGCTTGTTCTCGGCTGGGTATGGCCTACTCAATTGATATCTTGGGGGGGATGGTGTCCTTCAAGGATCGGAAGGAGGGGTGGTATTACTCCTCATATCGGTACAAGGGATTTTCTATCCTTGTGCCCTCAAAAATTCAAGACTGACAGAAGAAGTTTTTCTACTGCCAGTTCGAGGGTGCCACCGAGGTCGGGTGGCACTCAGGTCCCGTTACGCTTTTTCCAAAGCGTAAACATTTTGGAGAGGTGGCAAAGCGTTTTGCCGGCCTGGGCAAAATGCCGATGTCCCTTGCCGCTCTCTCTACGGCAGTACCGAGCCCCGATGATCTTTCCACTTCGGTGGAGCCGGGGAGGGGTGAGGTCCCCTTCCCTTTTTTTTTTTTTTTTTTTTTTTTTTTTTTTTTTGACTTCGGTACTGACCCTTTTTTGTTGTCTTGTTTGCAGTGAACATGTGTAGGGGAAAGAAGGCCGCCCATAACAAAAGAAAGGGCGAGCCTACCATTTCGCCTGCCGATCTGAAGAGGCAGGCCACTGGGACCGGGTCTTCTGAGCAGACCCGGTCTGAGATCCCTACGCCCCGAACTCACAGTACTCCGCCTGTCATTGCGGAGGGGCTTGACGTTTCCGGGGCGCAGAAGTTCGCTGTTGTCTCCGCCAGCTCGGAGCCTGAGCTTACTGTTACCCGTGTCCGACATGCTCCTCCCCCCTTTCCAGAAGTAAGTAGTTAGTCCGCTGCCACCTTTGTCTTCTTGTCCTCTTTTTTTATTTTTTTTGATCAGTTGTTCTGTTCAGGGGGTTGATAGCACGGTGGAGGACTTTGATCGCATCGCGGACGCGGTGAAGGGTCTGTTGAAAGGCTCGGTGGCCAAGCATGAACGGGACACCGAGAGGATGAAGAGGTTGGCCAGCGATAAATCCAAGCTGGCCAAAGAATTGTCCGCGGCGGCAGTTCGGGAGGGCAAGCTAAAGGATGAGCTTGCCGCTGCTCGGGGAGAGCTTTCCGCCGTGAAGGAGGAGGCCGCGGCTACTCGCGCCCGCGAGCAGGAGATTGTGGCTGCGCAGGGCGGCGCTCTCCGAGCTCTTTCTGAGAGGATGTTCCTCAGCAAGAGGTTCAGTGCCCTTGTGAGGGACGTCACCAAGCCGGCCAACATTCAGGCCGTTGCCGAGGTGCTGGACCTCATTGCCGTCGATTACCCCGATCTTGATAAGGGAAAATACGGCTATCAAATTTTGGAGGACGAGGAGATACTCCGCATCTATTATCGGAAAATGGTGAAGAACACTTCCCCTTTTCCGGTGATTGAACATTTTGCCGGTAAGGGCACACCTTTGACCACGGAGGAGGTGGCGGAGTGTCCTGTAGATCGGGACGTGGAGTTTGAGGGTATGCTCGGGCCGTTCAAGGAGGAGCTGGAGAGGTGCCCGGTCTCCCCTTACACATCCGACGTGGAGGCGGAGGAGGAAGAACCCGTTCAGACGAATGCTGAAGTGGAGACGGCCAAGAATTCCGAAGAGCGGCGCCACCGAACACCGATGCCCACGCCTCTGGCGGGGTCAGTTGATCCCCCTCCTCATAGAAATTTTGTTTTTTCTTTTTATGTCTTTCTGCTGTACTGTAAAGTGTACTCATTTTTCCGTTAATGAAATTTCTTTTCAGCACTTGCTTATCTCCATTCTCTACTGTCTGTAGAACAAATCTGAACTCGATGCAACTCCGTACTTGAATGAAATTAAAAAACTCAAAATTCTGATTGATGTCAAAGATGGTGAGATCGGGCGGCTCGATAAACGCGCTGAACACCTTCGGAACGAGTTCGATGCTAAATACAGCGCACTGCAGATCAAAGCGGATGCCAATGAATCTCGTTATCTCCAACTGAAGGAAGATTTTGCAGATGTGGAGAGGATCGAGGCCGAGCACACGGAATATGAAAGAGTTATTCACGAGCTCGGTGGAAAGACGATCTCCGAGGTTGAGGCAGAGGCTTTGGAGGCAGTCCGCGGTGTTGTACGCGAGTGCAAGAATCGTGGCCCGGGCTCATGGGAAGTAGCCGATTATATATCCGAGCTGCGATACTTGACAAATCTGTTTCCATTAGTTTTGTCGCGCCACCCAATAATGAAGAAATGGCTGGATAGATATCCCGACGTTCAGCCTTCTAAATAAAATGCCCCTCGGTTTCGGGCCCTGAGTCCGACAGTACCGTCTCGATTAATCAAAGACCATCTAGACATGCTGTTGCCTACTCAGAACTGGAGGTTGATCCCAAACCGAGGAGATGGGAATTACCGTGCTCCTGTAGTCCCACGGGGTCGGAGCTCGGCACAGGGAGGGTCAAGCCGAACTGGTGGGACGAGCCGAGGCGGTGGTGGGCGCGGCGGTGGGCGCAGCTCGGGGCAGAACTCCCGTAAGAAGGAAAATGTAAATATCGACTATTTGCTTAACCCGCCAACTAGTGGTTGGGCTAGTTACTTTAATTGTAGCAAGAGGCCGGGCGAGGGTGGTCCTTCTAATACATAACTTGTAAAAACCTGCAAGAAATAATAAACATCTTTTCGGACAGTGTCATGTAAATATGTTTTGTATTTATTGTTGGCTGATAGCCTATTTCCGAATTAGCATGCAAGCTTTTATTCGTCATCCGAACTGACACGTAGGTCAAGGTTCGGGTCTTCCGAAGTGGCCTGGGGGCGCACTTCGGCTTCCGACGTTACACTTGGGTCTTCCCTCAGTCTAGGATGGCAATCGCCTATTATCCATGGCCGAGGTGACACTTGGGTATTGATCGGGTTCCTGTTCTGCCGACGAGGTCGGTAGGGGTGGTCCCCTGTTCGTACGATTTTGTTTTTAGGTGTAACACTTGTCCTCGTCAGGATAGTGTGTAATGTTGAGGTAATGCACATATAAGTGGAGTAATGCAAAATGACGTGAACACAATAGAATAGAAACAGAACTTTCATTACTTGAAAACAATTTGGAAAATAAGACCGAACCAAACAAACGGACCGAACTAAATCAAAGGACCGAACTGAACGAAGGACCGAACTGAACAAAGGACCGAACTGACAGATGACTCTACCCTACATGATACTCCACATCTATGCATAATACCTCTTCAGATGGATTACATTCCATGGCCGCTGTATGGGCTCCCCGGACATAGTGGAAAGCCTGTAGGCACCTTTACCAAGGACCTCGTTCACTCGGTATGGACCCTCCCACGTGGCTTCCAGCTTGCCGAGCTTGCAAGCCTTGCTGACCTCATTGTTTCGTAGGACTAGATCTCCTACACAATATTGCCGGTCTCGAACTCGCCGATTATAATATCGGGCTATTAGTCGCTTGTACCGGGCTTCCTTGATGTAAGCTGCATCCCGCTTTTCTTCTAATAGATCTAGATCCGCACGTCGGTTCTCATCATTCACCTCGGCGACTAAGTGAGTCGCGCGCGGACTGGGCAGTCCGATTTCGACCGGGATGACAGCTTCTGTTCCGTATGCTAGGCTGTACGGTGTCTCGCCATTCGCTGTTCGCGGAGTAGTTCTGTAGGACCATAGAACATTTGGAAGGTTTTCCACCCATAATCCTTTGGCTTTCTCCAATCGGGTCTTAAGGCCTTTGACAATCGTCCGATTCGTCACTTCGGCCTGACCATTTGCCTGGGGGTGGGCTACCGAAGTGAAGTGCTGCTGAATGCGTAGTTCGTCACACCACTCCCTAAAAATTATGTCCGTGAACTGTGTCCCGTTATCGGATACTAGAACATGAGGTATGCCGAATCGACACACTATGTTCTTCCATACAAAATTTCGGGCATTCTTACTTGTGATCGCAGCTAGGGGCTCCGCTTCTACCCATTTCGTAAAGTAATCAATTGCAACTATGAGATGTCGCAACTGACCTGGTGCTTTGTCGAATGGGCCTACTATATCTATTCCTCATTGTGCGAACGGCCAGGGACTTTGCATTGTCGCCAGCTCGGTCTGAGGCAGCCTTGGCACGTTGGCATGCAACTGGCACTTTTCACATCTTTGTACTAGCTCGGTACAGTCTTTAAACATAGTGGGCCAGAAGTATCCCCATCTCATGATTTTTTTTCGCGAGAGCCCGAGGTCCGATGTGGCTTCCGCAGGCTCCCTCATGCACTTCTCTCATGATACAATCTGCCGAGTTCGGTCCGACGCACTTAAGTAAGGGCTGGAGGTACGATTTCTTGTAGAGGATATTGTCCAAAACAGTATATCTCAATGACTGGGACAATATCCTTCGGGCCTCCGTCTTGTCTTCGGGCAACTCCCCCTTCATCAGATAAGCTAGGATGGGTATCATCCACGTCGGCTGTGGCTCATCGTCCACATCATTGACCTCGGCCTCATCTATGCTCCTGTGCTGGACATCCTCCACTGGCGAGTTGCCAGGGGTTGCAACTAATTTGCTGAGAACGTCAGCTCGAGAGTTCTGAGCTCGGGGGATGCGTTCAAGCTGGAAGTATGTGAAAGCTTGTTGCATGCTCCGTGCCTTGGCTAGATACTTCTTCATCCTTTCCCCCTTCGACTCGTACTTGCCAAGCATGTGATTCACCACTACTTGTGAGTCACTATGCACTTTGATGGCTGCAACCTTTAGATCTGCGGCTATTCGGAGTCCGGCCAGCAGCGCCTCGTACTCTACCTCATTGTTGGTAGTTGCGAACTGGAAACGAAGTGAATAGGTGAACTCTTTCTTCTCCGGGCTGATGAGGAGGATTCCTGCTCCGCTTCCTGTTTTTTCCCGAAGCCCCATCCACGTACATGTGCCAACATTCTGGTGGTTCTGCTACATACGTCCAGCTGGCTCTGGTGCCGAGGTCGGGGCTTCGGCTATCGAGGTCTCGACCAAGAAATCTGCTAACGCTTGTCCTTTGATAGCCTGGCGAGGGACATAAGTAATATCATGTTCTCCCAATTCAATATCCCACTTCGCTATTCGCCCTGATGCTTCAGGTTTTGTCAGTACCTGCCGAAGTGGTGAGTCTGTTCGGACTTGTATAGGATGTGCGTGAAAGTACGGACGCAGGCGCCGAGCAGCGTTGACCAGTGCCAAAGCGAGCTCTTCTAATGGCTGATATCGCACCTCGGGCCCTTTGAGAGATCGGCTTATGAAGTACACGGGCAGTTGGCGCCCTGCCTCTTCACGTACGAGCACCGCGCTGATAGCTTCCTCCGAGGTGGCTAGATACAAATACAACACTTCTCCCCCTTTTGGCACTGATAAGGTTGGCAGATTACTGAGGTAATCTTTTAGTTGGCTTAGTGCGAGGTGGTGTTCCGAACTCCAGTTGAATTCGGGCGCCTTTTTCAAAATCTTGAAAAAGGGCAACTGCTTCTCCGCGGCTTTGGATAGGAATCTGCTTAGTGCTGCAAGACACCCAGTAAGTCTGTGCACGTCGTTGATCGACTTTGGATCCTTCATTTCCAACACAGCCTTAACTTTTGATTGGTTTGCCCTCAACCCTTCTTGGGAAATCCAGCAACCTAAAAACTTCCCCGAGGCCACAGCAAAGGTGCATTTTTGGGGATTAAGTTTCAGGTTGACCTCGCGGAGAAGGGAGAGCACAGTTCGGAGATCGGCAACACTTGTGCTCTCTTCCTTACTTTTTACCACTATGTCATCGACATAAACCTCCACCTCCTTCCCAATATGTTCTTTGAATATCTTGTCTACCATCCTCTGGTAGGTAGCTCCTGCGTTCTTCAATCCGAAGGGCATTTTGCGGTAGGCAAAGATGCCGAAGTCTGTAATGAATGCCGTCTTGGCTGCATCTTCGGCATCCATTAGGACTTGGTGGTACCCCTTGTACAAGTCAAGGAAGCTGAAGATCCTATGGCCGACCAGGGAGTCCATTTTCTTATCGATGTCGGGCAGAGGGTAACAGTCTTTGGGGCAGTGCTTGTTGAGATCGGTATAATCGATGCACATGCGCCAACCTCCCCCAGCCTTTTTGACCATTACCGGGTTCGCTATCCAGGTCGAGTAAGTGACCTAGAATAGGATCCCGGCATCCAGCAACTGGTTCACCTCGGTCTTTATAACCTGATTTCGCTCCGCGGCGAAAGAGCGTTGCTTCTGTCTTACCGGCCTGACCTCGGGGTCGATTTTGAGCTGATGTGTGATTAGCTCGGGCGATACTCCTGTCATGTCCAACGGGGACCATGCAAAGACGTCTCTATACTCCTTTAGAAGCCGGATAACCTGTTCGCGAAGTTGAGGGTGTTCGGTCAGTCCGACCTTGACGACCTTGGCGGGGTCGTCCTCATACAACGTCACCTCTCTCTCTTCGGCTGGCGACGTCTTCTTCGGCTTCTCGGAGTTCGGTAATTGCTATGCTTGGGGCAGTTGGGGCGGTGTCCCTTGCCCTTTGAGCTCCACATGTAGGCATTTCCTTGCCATTTTCTGATCGCCGCGGATCATGGCTACCCCTCCCTTAGTTGGTATTTTCATCGCTCTCACCGTATTCATCCAGGTACGACCTAGGATTATGTTGTATGGAGACTTGGCTTCTACCACCATGAACTCGGTCACATTAGTGGTGCTTCTCGATCCCTTCCCTACTGTGACGGGCAGTTCGATCGTCCCTAGGGGATGGGTTTCTTCTTGTGCGAAACTCCGCAATGGCCGTGTGGTCGGCATGACCTTCGACTTCTCCAGCTCCATGTTATCAAAGCAATGTTTGAACATGATATTCACCGATGCCCCGGTGTCAATGTGAATTCTCTTGATTAGCATGTTGGCTACCACAGCCTCGATGACAATGGCGTCAGAGTGTGGCACCATGGGGGGCACCGGGTCCTCGGCCGAAAAAGTCACAACCTCCTCCTTCTTGAACCTTTTATTAACGGGCTCCCTGCTCGGCAGGTTCCGCGCTCCATTCTTGAGGGATGATTTAGTCTGCCCTTTGGCGAGAGCGGAGATCGTAGAGACTACCCCATCATACTGGTAATCTCCGTCCTCATCAGCATCGTCTTCATTGTGCTTTACTTTCTTCTCAGCTTCCGCGCTGCAACTTCCTCCTCTATACTGTCTTTTCTTCTTTTGACCTCGGGGGCATCCACTTGATTAACCCTCGCGCTCCGATCTTGATATTTTCTAAGCTGACCATTGCGAACTAGGCTCTCGATGTCTTGAGCCAAGTTCCTGCAATCCTCCGTCTCGTGTCCGTAGTCCTCGTGGAACTGGCAATATTTGTTCTTCGACCTCGGCTTGCCGTCCTCCCGCATCGGCCTTGGTCTCTCGAACAAGCTAGCATGCAACTCGAGGATCTCGGTCCTCGGTTTGTTCAACGGGGTGAACTGTGGAGTTGGCCGTTGTGCGGACTGGGACGTCAGCAGGCCTCGCTGTGCTGGATTCTGCCGAGGTCCGAGACGAGACTCAATCGGACCTCGCTGAATCCGCTCCATTACCCCTTTCCGAGGCGCATCTTCTTTCTTCTTTGAGGTTTCACCTCGGTCCACTTCCTTTCGGCGTCTGGTTGCCTCCTCTATCTTGGCGAATTTGTCTGCTATAGCCCACATTTCGGTAGTAGTCTGTGGTTCCTTCGCCAGAATCTCCCTGTAGAGATGGTCCGAGCTGATGGCATTTTGGAATGCCAAGATGATGAGGAGATCGTTAGTGCATCGAGTTGACAAGCACTCCCTATCGAACCGGGTCATGAAATCTTGTAGCGATTCACCTCGGCTCTGCTTCACGGTTAGCAGATGGGCCGGAGTATGTCTCACTTCAGCACGCTGGGAAAAGCTCCTAGCGAACACATTCATCAGATCGGCATACGATCTGATCGACCCGGGAGGCAGACTGTCGAACCACTCCCGCGCATTATCAATGAGCAACTCGGGAAATAGCTTGCACATGTGAACACTCCCCAGATTTTGGTTCAGCATGCTGTATTTGAACTGGCTAAGGAAATTACTCGGATTTCCAACTCCATTGTACGCCTTAATCTTCGGCACCGTGTACCCAAAGGGCATGGGTGTGTTGAGGATCTCCTCCGAGAGAGGACTGATGATCCTGCCGAGCGCGTCAAAAATCTGCGCTCCCCCAGTTGGATGTCCTTGGTTAGGTGCGTTAGAAGGTGGAGCAATGGCGTAGTTCGGTTGGACTACGTGGGAGTTCGGCTGCTGGCCTCCCTGGGTCTGTCCTCGGACTTGCTGGAGATAGTGTCGCAAGTCGTGTCCACCGGGTATCTGTGGAATCCCTTGACCGAGCTGGAGGACTCCCTGTCCGAACTGAGGGACTCCCTGCGCACCGGTGTATTAGCTGAGGAACTCGCGGCCCGGCGCGGTGGTGAGGTAGTTCCTTAGCAACTCCTCGATCCCAGGAGGAGGAGGAGGAGGCGGGGCCGCTGAGTTCGGCTGTATGACCGGGGAGAGACGAGCGGCTAAGCTCGGTCGGGTGGCTGGAGACAAGCATAGAGTTGCTCCGGACCGAACAGCTCGCGTTCTCGGTTGGCTGTGATTCTCCACATGGCCCTCCGGTGTCGGGTGAGCCTGTGGTCCTAGACGCGAGCTCACGGGAGCTCGGTGTGGCTGGACCGGTTGAGCTTGTGAGGATGGTGGTGCTATTGTGTTTCCCGCAGCTCTCTGTTCGCCGGCATTTGGGACCTCCGGGATCCCGTCAGTCACGGTCCGATCGCTGGCGGGGTCGTCATTGGGTTGTTCTGCGCCTATTGCCGAGGCTGGTTCCTCGGGATGTCGCCGGCGGCTCCTTCGGCGGCGGGGGGTTCCCAACAACAACTGATTTCCATGCGGCATTGCTACTGACTTTGAGCAGCAAGAATCGAAAATTCGAACACGAATTTGTTTCCCACAGACGGCGCCAGTGATGAACCTTCGATTCGGGGCCCAATAAAAGTTTGTGAGTAGTTTGTATACGGGAATAAATAGACACAGAGGATTTACGTGGTTCGATCGGCGTGATCTACGTCCACGGGGAGGAAATGAGGGTGCTTTGTATTCAAAATAGCGTCAGTCTCTACAATACAATCGATTCTCCTATTTATAGATGGAATGAATGACGGTTGTGAAAGGTGGGAACGTGGAGGTGTGGGCAGTTTCCTGGTTCCGGTTTCTTCTCCATCAACCCACGTTCTTGACTCTTAGGGCTCAACTACCTGGGCCTGCTGGGCTTGTACCGAACTGGGCCTACTGCTAACTGGGCCTACTGGGCTTTGGGCCTAGGGAGATGGGCCATTTCCTATCAGAGGTCATTGATGAAGAGAAGAGGCTGATAAAATTCAAGGCAATTGAGGGGGACTTGTTACGTTGGAGCTCTATAAGGATTTCGTATTCACGTGCCACGTGGAGACACACGGGGACATCGATCTGGTAACGTGGACGTTCCAGTACGAGATGCAAAATGAGGACGTGGAGCATCCCATTTCGCTTCTTGGCTTAATCATCGATGTCACCAAAGACATCGAGGATCATCACCTCGGCAAACCCTAAAATTTACTTTCTTACCCTTTCCGAGTCTGGAAGGAAAGGAGGGGATGATCGATGTTTGATGATGCATGGTTGTTTAATAAGCCTTGGTGCATATGTACGGATGTGTGTTAAGTTTTCTATTTTGTTTTGGGCAAAGTATTTGTAATTTGTAACTTTGTATATCTTCAAATAATAGTATTATACTCTTTCCATCCAATTTTAGTGGTCTTATTTCATTTCGGTACAAAATTTTATGAGGAAATGTAAAAGAGATAAGTGAGGAGTCCACATAGAAAAGTAATAATTAATTATTCCATTTTAAAAAACATAACTAGTGCCGATGACCCCTTGGCCTGGTGGCAAGGGTGAGGTACTTAGGACTCTCCTCTTTAGGAGGTCCTGAGTTCGATTCCCACTACCCACGTGGTATGTGGAGTAGCTTTCCCACCCTTGGGTGGTGTAGGAGTCCCACCTTTGTGTGGGTAGATATACATGAGTAGATGTTGAGCTATAAATTGTAATATAATCCCACTATCGAGTGTGGTGTCAGATTTCTCATGTATATGAGTTGTATATATATAGTTGTAAACTTTGATATAATATTCAAAAAAAAAAACATAACTAGTGAAGCGAGACGTTCTTAAATAGCAAACGGTGAGACGTTCCTAAATAGCAAACGGAACTAGTGAATTGAGACGGATACGATGAAGTAATAATCTTAGAACATACTCCGTATAATATAAAAATGAGACACGTGGTAAAGGGCTGATATAAAAGATTATCTCTCCAACAAATAGTTGATTCAATTTATACAAGAAGAGTGATCGAGGAAGTGATGAAAGAGAATTTAATTTGGGGTAATTGAGTTTAATTTTGGAGAAATTGTAATAAATCGAAAGTTAATTATAATTTACACAGCTGCTCAAAATTTGTGAGAGAACAAAAAATGCCCAATATCTTATATTTTTATTATTTTATATGCCAATAAACTTTTATATAGATCGTGGGAAAAAAAAAAAGAAAAAAAAGAAGAAGAATGTATAGTAGGTTTGTTTACAACAAAAAAAACCCTAACAAAATCCAATTAAATAGAAAATCGACAATAGGAGATGCATTAACAAAGCGAAAGTATCGAGAAAGATCTGCCAAAATATCCCAACCACGGATGCAAATCCGGAAGGTAAGACGTAAGCAACAACAACAGTGATGTCATCCACCTTCCCGCCGCCAAGGTGCGCGATTCCTGCCTCACGCGCCGCCATCGCGAAAGGGGTGACTCCGCCGCGCCGCAGGGAGATCCTGCGCGCCGCCGCAGCCAACTCGCGCGCCACCATCGCCGGCGGCATCCCTTTCTTGAAGCAGCTCTCGACCATCTCCTCCAACTCCCCGGGAAACATGTTGTCAAACAGCCCGTCGGTGGCGGCGACGACAACGTCGCCGCAATCCACTTCCACCTCCATCTCCTCCGCCGCCTCCTCCACGGGTTCCCGCTTCTCCATCCAGAGCTGGCAAGGCGTGTTGAATCCGCACTGCTGCGCCGGCGACCGGAAGACTGTCTTCCAACCCCTGATGACCGCGAAGCCGCTGTCGCCAATGTTCGCCGCGCGGAGGCGGTTTCCGGCGAGCGAGATGATGCAGGCGGTGCACGCGCCGGGCGCCACCGTCCTCGCGAACGCGGCGGAGAGGACCGACTTGGGGTCCACGGAGGAGGGGTCGGAATCCTTGACGGAGTCGGCGACGTTACTCATCAGCTGGCGGGCGTACTCGCCAGCGTCGATCCCGCGCCTCGCGCAGGCGCCGACGCCGTCGGCGACGCCGATGACCTGCGATTTCCGGCAGAAGAAGTGGGCGTCTTCGCCGCGATCTTTCTTCGGTATGTAGAAGGAATCGACGATCATGGTAAGACTTTTGGGTTGCGACATTGAAATTTTTGAGTTTTTTTTAGGGTTTTTTTTCTTCTATAATTGAGTAAAATACATGCTGATTAAAAGAGAGTGATTGTTATATATATATATATATGAATAGAGTAGCGGATGGCAATTTTCGATTAGGAATCAAGATTGAAGTATGAATTGATGAAATCTAGTTGGATTAGGGAATTAACTTTGTAACCAATTAAATCACTAGAATACTTGATGAAATTTTTACTTTTGTCAAGATTTAAGATATGTTTAGATTCAATTCCCAAAAATATTAAAGTGATTTTTAATTAATGATGTCATTCATCTCCTCTTCGGACTAGGGTTGCACCGATTTGTATTTTGAAATTGTTCAGATTTTTTTTATTCAAGATGAGTCCGTTAAAATAATAAAATGTACATACCTAGCAAAATTATAAAGAGTGGTACGACAAATATTCCCCTATCTTCGACGAAATATTTCGTCGTAGAAATCGAAAATTCCATATCATAAAAGTAAGATAGTTAATTCTTTCCATTTTAAAAAAATAAGTCAATTAAAATAGAACATCCCGTTGTCAAGTGAAATGAAACGAAGGAAGTTAATGTTTGTTTAACCGGACAACAAATATTGAGTTTTAAAGTTAACTAGAGCAATCCACTCGCATTTCATGGTACCGTGTTTGCCGGTGTGCGAGTACACGACCACGAGCCCCAAAGTCGTGATCGTACAATAGCACATTGTGACATCGCATCCCACCAACTGTGCGTCCACGACCGTCATGAGTCATGGTCGTGCATTGGCATGCGGGTGCGCTGTTGGCCATGGTTGTGGAAGTGCACGACCGAAATTACACGACCAATAGTCGTGTAATTAACTTATTGGGCAAATATGTTATTTTATACAAATAAAATAAATAAATAAATTTAAAAAAAAAAGTGGTTAAATTTTACGTAATTCTTTTATTTATGTGGCTAAAATTTACATTTACTTTATAATAATGATTATTTTTGTGTATTAACTCTAATTATTTTGCCATGTTGGTCTTGGGCGTAATTGGGCTAATATAAATTTAATATTGCCCAAGCCCAGTTCAAAATTTTTTTCCATTTTCTTTTTAAATATAAATAAATGAGTCCTACTAGAAAATTAACTTTTAAATTTTGACATAATTGTTTGAGAGAGATTTTAATAATATGTTATTTCCTTATAATTATGTGAGATTAGTGTTGATGATGGCTGGATTTTGGACTTTTTTTTTTTCCTGAGTAGGTACAAGTTACAACACTTAACAAGAATCAAGACCTAACATTAAACATTACATTAATTGATTAAATATTAGCCTTGAACCAGTGTTATTATTTTATTAATTAGAGTATTTTATACTTCACTAGTTCATAGCATTAATTTAATTTAATTAAAGAGCTACAATTTTTGTGGAATATTGAGATTTAATTTAATTTCTGGTCGACTCTATCACAAACTCCCTTCGTTTTTATTTAAGTGTGTCGTTGAGTTCGTTTTCATCTGTTGTACAACATGCAATTAACTTGAATAAGATATGAGGTATATCATACATGGTTTACTTACCCACTCACTCGTTTCATATGCACTAGATTAGGTTTAACACAATGTTTTTGTTTCTTCTTCTTTTATATTCTCTCCCTTTTCTTTAATAATGCATGTTCCCCTTAATTTGCTAATTCTTTTCGTTCAAAAATGGTTGTTAAGATATTGATTCTTGGTTTGGTGCTCGCTTTCACTCAAGTAGTAGATGGTAAGCTTTCAATTGTGTCAGTTTTTTAGGGCTATTTGTGCTTTACAATATTCTCTTAACCAAATTTACAATCTTTGTAATTTTGAGCAGCTCAAGATAACACAACTTTGTCCATTACTATTCTGGACAAGGCCGGATACATCGGGCATGCCCGAGATTCATTTGAGAGAGATGCCACCTTCTCTGACATATTGCGTTTTGTATCAAATAAATTATGGTTTGTCCACTACCGGAGTGCTGGATGAGTTCACTCAGCGCAACATTCTCCGCAGCCATTCCGGAAATCCCGACTTCAAGGATGGGGTAGTCTTGGTGGGGACACCGTATGACGTCAAACGCAAGTTCCGTCTCTCGGCTGATCGAGAACTTTGTTATACATTTTTGGGAAAGTTCCCTAAACGGGAAGATATTAGAGAGAGGGTGAGGGAGGCGCTAGTAATGTGGGGTGGTGAGGTAGCCATCAATTTCGTCGAAGTAGAGGATGATGGTAATAAGAATGGTAAGAAAATTGACCTCACCTTCAATTTCCTGGACTTTGCAGAAAGTGGTGAGACCGACCGTAGCACGGTGGGCTACACCGATCATGTTCCAGATGACGCGCAGCAGATTGAGAAAGAAGGTATTCGCGAATCCCACATCACCTTCATAGCCAACCATCCACTACAAAAAAACAGTAAATATTACGACGGAAAGGCGACGGAATTAAAAACCGTCGTTCTTTTTAACGACGGAAAGACGACGGATCCGTCGTATAGCATGTACACGACGTACCGGACGACGGACCAACGACGTTCATGCCGGAGTTAAGCCGGGCCCAATTATTGCCGACGTCTTTGGCGACGGAAAGACGACGGTGACTTATTTTAAATTTTTTTTTAATTTTTTTTTTAGTTGGCGACGGAAAGACGACGGTGGCTTGTCCGTCGTGGGTTTAATTTTACTTTCATGTGCCCTAGATTTTAATTACTTCCTCTGCTCGCAGCTCACACTCCCCTTCACTCGCAAAAATCAGCGTCCTCCGCCGCCGTGGCTGCCTCGCTACCCTCCGGTTCACTCCCCCTCTTACTATCCCTCCCTCCCTCCCTTCCTCTATCCATTCCACACCTCTGCGGGTCATCAATTAACTCACAAATTCAGCGCCGTCGTTGCCCCGCCGTCTGCCGCCGTGCCGTCGCTGCCTCAAGGTCCTTCGATTCACTCCCCCTCTTGATTTCTCTCCCTCCCTCCGTTCTTCTATCCATTTCACTCGTCTCCGGGCCATCAATTCCCTCTCAAGTTCAGCGCCGCTGTTGCCCCGCGTCCGCCGCCGTGCCGTCCGCCGTCGCTGCCTCAAGGTCTGCTTTTCCGCTTCTTTTTCAATTTTGTTGAATTTATGTCCATTCAATCTGCCCTAATTTTCGCCATTATTTGTACTTGCTGAAACAGTGTTTCGCCAATCGACTGTTCTTCGTTCCGACCTAAAATTTGCAGGCGTATTGTTCTTCGTTTCTCCCTAAAATTTCAAGGTCAGAATCTTTTCCCTCATATTGCTCTCAGTCTTCTGCGTTTTTGTTTATCGCTTTCGGATTGGGGATTCTACTGTGCGGTTGGTATATGTCCTGTTTTCTGCCATTCTCCTTGAGATATTAATCCAGAATCATTGTTTTGTTGCTGCTGCTGTTTTTTGCTTCAATTCATATCTACTTTTGTTGTTGTTTGCTGTTTTCTGCCATTCTCCTTGGTTTGTTTTTGTTTACTGCTCATGTTATTGTTTCACCATAGTTCCATTCATGTGAATTGTTGAAACTTAAATACTTTTTGAATTTTTTGTGTGGAATTGTTCGAATACCATTCCTAGTGCTGCAAATGTTTTGCCGAGGCCAGCTGTTGTTCATCATCATAATCATCATTAGCATCTAGAGAGAGAGAGAGAGAAAAGATGGGAAGGGAAAAGAGCTTACTTTGTTGATGTTGGATGGGAATTGGGCGAGAGAGAGAAAACATTTGCATGAGAAGGCATTAGTTTGCAGCAAATTGCATGATGCTCAGTGTATCTCTTGAAAATATAATAAAAGTGTGATTCAAGTGTAAGAAATTGAGGACTTTTTTATTTTATTTTTCTGGAATTAAAGTGGAAGAAATTAAGGTCAATAAAAGAATCTTGAATTATTATTTAGACATTTTTCTTTTTTTTGCATGAAGTATACCTCTCATCAAATGATGTAAATGGAAAGTAATAGATAAAATAAAACGGTGACACCTTTCTCATTTTGTCAAAAATTGTGCAGTGATCTTTATTTAATTAAGCCTTTTTAATGAATCTTGTAATACAAGCTTTAATTTTGTGATTATTAAAGGAAAAAAGATAAAGTGAATAAAGTGATTAATTTATTTATGTTTTCTTTCTTGATTCTAGTAAAGATGTATATATGAGCATGGCTAGAAAATCTTATTAAAGAAAAGTAGAGGGAGCATGGTTCAAGAATATGTAATTTCAAAAAATGGCAATTCTTATTAACACTTAGTCTAGAGCTTCAGTTAATTGCAAAAAGCTTAACACCTCATCTTGATTAATTTTCCAATTGCTCTCTATGTTGATCTATTTGCGTTGATTACTCGGACATGAATCATTTAGTAATAACTATGTTAATCGCAATCTTCTATTCTTAGGAGACAGAGGGTTGAACTTCTCTCTCTTATCTGTTCCAAGAAGTCAAGGTAGTTGATGAATTTGCTTCGGTTGAATTAATTTTCGAACAAATCGTGTATGGAGCTAACTTGCATATATGTGTCTATGATTCTTCGAATTCCCTATAAGGTTATTTTTTATGCTATTGGTTTGTGCTTACAGAGGGAACAGATGAATCAGATTGCTCTAACTGATGAAGGGAAATCTACCAAGGGGGAGTTCCGTTACTCAAATGATTTCGTTGCTATGGTAATCCTGCATCCTAGCTCTTTTCGACCTCCATCTACATATGATGATGTGAAACCATACTTAATTATTTGCACTTGAGATGATTTACTTTGTTCTGCGAATGATCAATGTTTGTTTGGTTGTAGGTGGAGTTGAGGCTGAAGGAGAGTGTGCTGAATCTGGAGAAGCAGTTGGCTGAGATGAGGGTCGCTCGAGCAGAGGCAGAAACTAAAGCGAAAGACGAGGCGCATCAAATGAAGGAGCGATTGATTTTAGCTGAGGAAAAGAGCAGGCTGCTTGAAGAGCAGATGAAGAACAAGAGCAGTCTGCTTGAAGAGCAGATTAAGAACAAGAGCAGGCAGCTTGAAGAGCAGATTAAGAACAAGTGTGCTATAATGTGATGAAAAGTACCGGCACGTCACATTTCCACTCGGAGGTAGATGATCGTTTCTCGGAAATGCAGAAAGAGCTCGAGGAGGCACGACAGGAGCGTGAGGCGGCACGACAGGAGCGTGAGGAGGCACGACTGGAGCGTCAAAGGCTAGCTGAGCACGCAAAGAAACTGGAAGAGCACGCAAAGAAACTCGAAGAAAGACTTGATCAATTCATGGCACAGTCGTCAAGGAACGATTCAGACCTTCCACCACCCCCATGATATCTATTGAGCTTTTATTGAAACTGACTAACACTATACTTATATTACTTTTGTTTACTATTGAATTGAAATTGTTTTACTTTTATATACATTTAAGTATATGTATATGCGTAACATTAAATTGTTTAGATGGATTGTAATGTTAATATACAGGCTGGGAAAAAAGAAAACAGAGAGCACTAAGCTGTATTCTAAAAAACAGCGACGGATTCGCGACGGAAAAAAAAGTCAACAATGGTCAACAAATTAAAAAAGACGACGGAAGGACGACGGAAAGAAATGGGCGACGGAATTAGCCGTCGGCATTCCGTCGTTAACTTTTCCGGTGCCGGAGCTCTGCCGGCGTTTTCTGCGACGTTATTTCCGTCGTCTATCCGTCGCCCTATGCCAGCGACGGAAATTAATCCGTCGTTAAACCTTCGGCGACGCTCATTTTACCGACGTCTGTTATCTGTCGCGTTTCCGTCGTTATTTGAAAATAGCGACGGATTTTAGGCATTTAGCGACGGAATTTTCCGTCGCAATATGGGCAGATTTTTGTAGTGATCCATGGTCGTATAATGGCACTGTTACTCAGAGATGCTACGATTTTCGCTCAAACGCTCTACACGAGGTGGGCTACGCACTGGGGTTGCACCACTCATTAGAATCGGATGCGGTTATGTATGAATATTTGGATCCGGATGTGATAAAAATGCTAACCGATGATGATAAAAGAGGGATACGTGAACTGTATCCGGGGGCACCTGATACGGCCATGAAAAGGAAGAAAAGAGACAAGAAATATTAGTTTTGGAAGATATTTATTTATTATCCTTTTATATTATATTTAGTTGTAAAAGTGTGTTTTGGGCTAAGCTTGGAAGTCCAATTAAAATATGGGCTTGAGTCTAGTAGAAGCCCACTTTTATTGTACGTTCTAATATAATGTAATGCTTGGCCGCATTTTGCTGCATCATGAATGAAATTGAAGTTTTTTCCCTTCTTCGTCTCTGCGTTTCTACCTCTGGAGTTTGGCCTCACTCGAAGAGTGCTGTTTATCGATAGGAAATTCTATCAGCACCTGTATTGAAGTCGGGAAGTGAGAGTTGGAGTTGGTTTAAGATTTGCTGTTATATATATCCTCGTTGTAATCATGGCGACGCTAGAGTCGGGCAGTGGGCCCAAAAAAATAAAAATAATACTAATATTTTCTCCCGTCCTACCGAATAGTGTTCGTTAATGACGATGGTGCATGGTTAATTGTGGCTTACTTCTTGTTGAGTTGTTTATATGTGTTTGATGGCCATCAATATATAAGTAGAAGTCGATTGATATGGTATATATATGTTTCACTTTACCTCATTAATTTTCATGTGTAAGTATTAACCGGTTTTATTGTGTAGCGATCTATACGATAAATATACATAAACACGTAACACAAATATGTTAGGGTGAGACCCCGACTTGAGAACGGGGTAACGATCATTGGGTCTAGAGATTTGAAATCACGGGCTCCGATTTTGCAAAGCATTTTTCCTCCGGTACACCGTCGCTTAAATCGGCTATGCATAAATATAATTTATGGAGAAGCAAGTGAAACAAACCTTCGGGCCACTTTTTTCAAGATTTTGAGTGAGAGGGTGAAAAATGAATTGTGGGTTTTTACTAGTATATTTTTTCCTTCTTTATTATTACTAGTATAGTGTCCCGTGCGATGCACAACAACAATTATACTTTCGTCCGCGATTTAGGCACTAAGATTATTTTTGTATGAATTTTAATATGTCAAAAAGTTTAGAACTCCCATATCAAGTAGAACAAAATATAAGTAAACTTGAACTTTATCTTAACATTCATTTTTCGATTCATCGAAATGTATGCTGAGAGATTCTAAGTATGTAAGTCGGAAGAAGTATTTAATTATAATGAAATAATCAAACATAAATTCTATATTGCTAACAACGACAGTATTAATATATGAAACAACGGATCAATATTTCTTTTGAATTGAAAAAGGAAAAAAAAAATAGTGACTAAAATACACGAATTAGATGGAACTTAATATTAACAACTTAAAATGCTACACAAATTAACACATGTAATACAATCAAAGGATTGAAGACATGGTTAAAAAACATCATAAAATGAAATTTTGATGGATTTTTCGGATTGTATAACTTATGATCGGATAGTATTTGATTAACCACCAAAATCAAGTAGTGATTATTCATAAAATATATTTTATCACGATGAAAACTAACACTAATGAAAACTAAAGAAGAATATTTTAAAACTATACATCTAGTGATCTTAGCCTTCCACGGGTCAAACATAATTTATTATGATAAAAATTCTCCTAGAAGGGGATAATAGTAGTGGACATTCCTCCATTATACTTCTAAAAGTAATGTACTCGAAAGGGCAAAAGAATACAATAGGATTAAACATACAAAGCGGAATCCCTTAAGAAAAATTGGAATACATACAAAAGAGAGAAGACTTAAAATTTGCAGTGGCTTCATGACTAAAAGATGTATACATAATTCACATTATGAAAAAAGCTTAATATATGCCCAAAGATTCACTTTCAATATCATTGACATAACCAAAACATTCATTGCAAGAAAACTATAAGACGAAATGTTAGGATTTGTTTGACACCAAAATAATATATTGCAAAATTTATTAAAAATGACGAATGTTTGCATAGTTGGTCCTAATAAAGGGAGAACCTTGTTGCTTACTTGTTATATCATCCTTGCATCCTTGCAAGGATCAGCTCGTTCTTCAAGCCCCTTCCCCTTGTCCCCATTCCTATCGCCCAAAACAGTCGCATGGAAGTGTTCTAGAAAACAACCGAGAACTACTTGCGTCTAATGCCTACTTCCTTGAGGAGGCCGAGCTATGTAGGCAATTGTCTTTCAAAGAAGGCAATGAAATTGGTAAAACATGAGTGTAACTTATTGTAAGCTGAATGAGTCTCGTAGACATCTCTTTAGCATCATAGACTCCTAGTCCAAAGACTTCGTCCTAATGAATGCGAGCGAAAAAACATAATTATCTATATTAATTATTGTAATCCGCACGTTACTTGTAACAATAAAAAAATAAAATATATAATTTTAATAAAAATATATAATTTTACATAAAATTTTAATGAAAATATATAATTTTGTATATTAATTAATTATTTAAAGCAGTCCGTTACTCGTGGTAATATGAAATGAGTTAATAAATATATATTTTTACGACTATTTCATCCCGTCAAAATTTGACATGAATCACTTTATAATGTTATGTTAATCAGAATATAAAATAAAATAAAAATATATTAAGCCACCCCGTTTTTATTTTAACTAAAACACCCTTCAAATGGATCTTTTTTTTCCGAAAAGACATCAGCAGTTGCTTTGTACTCAACATCAATCTTTTCACAAATAACTCCAATTGTTGTGAACAGAATAATCAACTTATCTTGATTCATAATACCATTATTTCGCACAAGAAACCATAAGTGATGTGCCGCCACCAAAGGTAAATTATCCAAAATTGCAACAATTATAATATTTGCATAAAAATTTGTATACTCCACATCAAACATCTTACCACCGATGGTCTGTGTGGACTCGTCCTGCACTAATGCAGTCTGTTCAGCATTATGCAGAAGATAATCTTCTGGGTAATCATCATAAATTGGAGGACCTGTATAATCCTCAACGTGGACCTCCTGCAGCTGCAGAATAGGAGGTAGATAATCATCGTAAATTGGAGGACCCAAATAATCCTCAATTGTATCAACCTGAGCAGAGTATTCGTCCAAAGGTGCGAAAAGATGCTCCATCGCGCAGGAGGATCGTAGCAAGACTCTGGATACCAACTGATGCAGGGGAAGCGTTTAATCCGTTGATTGTGACTAACACAATACCGGAAGAGAACGCAGATAAGTGAAATTCCGTTGATTCTCTACAGAATACCGGAAGACACACAAAAAGGGGAATAAACCCTAATTTTCAATATCAAATTCGTCTCCCTCATTACATAATGAAATTACATATATATAGACTAATTAAACAGGCCAAGCCCATAAACTGAAACTAAAAGACACAATTAAATAAAACCCTAGCTATTAAATAATAAATAAAATAATATATAAAATAATATAACTATTCTCCATCAACCCGTCAAACATGTATATTGAAATAAAAATATGTCGATAAAGGCTAACATTTCTCAAATAATTATATGTGGTATGAATGTCAAACCTCCCGTTATTTATTATAACAGTTATTCTCCTCAAAATATATAAACTTAGAGATATATATTATTACAAATTCTTATAAATTATTTTAATCTGCCCGTTACTTGTGACAATAAAAAAAATATTAAGACGTAATATTACAATTTTTCGATTAGCTCATTGTTCGATATCACGTTAGCATGAATAGTGCAAATTTGCCCGTTAATTTTTCTATTAGCCCGTTGTTCGATATAACGTTAGCATGAATAGTGCAAATCAGCACGTTAAATTTTCCGTTAGCCCGCTGTTCGATATGACGTTAGCATGAATTAGTAATGCATTTCCTCACATCAAATATGAATTTTGACGAAGAGACATAATCTATTTATATATGTACTTTGTCACTAATTTCTTGTAAAAATTCTATATAATCAACGTGGGACAATTGATAGTGAATAGATTTAATGATTATTACTTGGTCACTAATTTCTTGAAAAAATTGTATATGGGATCATCGATAGTGAGTTGATTTAATGATTATTATCCAAAATTATGATTTTTTTTTTAGAAAATAATCAAGAAAATCTTATTTTATCTCAAATGCTAAATTAAAATATTTTGACTGATTTAAACTTATAATACATTCGTGGAGTGAATTTAGTCGGGGATTAGTTGAGATGTAGATGTGTTTAGATAGGTTCTCTATATCTTAAGTTTTATAAAAAAAAAATAAAAAATCGATGTAGGATGAAACAATTAATTAATTAGATTATATTATATTGTTGATTTATAAGTCAAATGAATAAGAATTTAGAAATAAAGAAAAATCACACGTGATGTCACGTGATATTGCGACAATTGAATGAATTAGTAAAAATAAAAATAAAATATTGACTCACAATAAAATGAAGAGTGAAATTTTAAACAAATAGAAAATCGTTTGATTTTCATTTTACATTAAATATGCAGTTTCAAATTAAGGATGAATTTAGTTTGAAATATATATAGATTTATTTATATAGGTAATACATTGTTAAATTCTTGTAAAAAAAACGATGTGGGATATAATTCCTTAATATGATATAATTGGATTAAATATATAAAATAAGCCAAATCAATGAGAATATTCGAAAATATTCAAGAAAATTATACGGGTTGCCACGTAGGATCGGGATCCATATCGGTATTATATATATATTGATTATAGCGTGCATATTCTCGTTTGAACTGTAAGACGTTAATGCATGAGACTAAGGATCTTAAGTTCGAGCTATATGCACATGGCGTGAATTCTAACTACCCACAAATTGAATGGATTGAATATGAAATAAAATTTCCTGACTATATAGCTTGGGAGTTAGGGAGCCAAGGCCCCGTTACAACCTTCAACACTCCTCGCTCCTATCTCAGACAAATTCTCGACTCCGATCCATCGTTTGGATGATGTTTCCATCATTTTAACCTCTATGTATCTGAAGTAGAACAAAAAGGATATTCCGAGTAATACTAGAGCTTTGGAGATACAAAATTAGGATGAGATTTTTTGGAAAGATGTTTTTGTAGCTGCATTCGTGGTGTAAGTTATATGTGTGGCATGAATTATGTATGGTGCGAGTTACGAGGAGATGAGTACGTGGAATTCGAGTTGTTTTATAATAAGGAATTTATTTTTCCTTATTTAATATTATTGAGAGGAGATTCACGCACATAAGGAAACTTCCATGCATAAGGATTTGCTTGAGATTCGATTCCATGAAGATAAGGAAATCCTTAGAGATATACCTTAAATATATTCTCCAGGGTTTGCATGAGAGGATTGCGTATATATATATATATATATATTAAGGGATCGTGATTCAGCCGCTGCGCGCAAGATGAGAATTTCTTCTTGAGAGTTGTTTTTTGTTTTTTCATGATCAACGTGTAGTACGTTCTCGTGTTCATTCATCAATTCTTGGGTAGTGTAGTTGGTGAATGATTGTATAATCTTGAATTGTTCAAATTCAAGATTGGGGTTTTACTTTTCGATATTGTGAAAAGTGTGTTGGGTAGACTAGGTGAGAGTCTACTTCGAGTTTGCTTGAGAAGAGTAGAGTTGGGTGAGGAGAGAACGTATAATGTATCTTACGTTCAGCAGTCTTGTATCCCTTATACTCTTGATAGTGAATTCCTTCTTGGGATTGTTCCCCCTAGACTTATATATATGTGTTTTATCACCGAACTGAGTTACAACTTGTGTGTTCTTTACTGTTACGCTTTGTATTCTTATTGTGAGCGTTTAATTCACACAATACGTGAGTTATACAATTTCAGTTTTGAATCTAAACGGCTTGATTACTCTTCAATCTTTCACTCTCTTCCAGTGAAAATTGAATCAACGATATCCGTTGGAGAGATAAGTTTATACTATGCATTCATTTAATCTTACTTCCTTTTTTTCCCCTACCTCTTTACAAGGTTCATTATTCGGTATAGTGAACTGGTGTCCCGTGGATGCATGCATATTGTCAAACCACGTTAAATTTAAGGAAATTTACGTCTTCTTTCTCAATTTCCACAGACGGCTTCAGTTGTTAGGGATGTCACGACCGAGTCACATCATCTGTCTTCTAATAAATTTTATTTTGCGACAACATCGACCGTCACATCCTAACAGCTTAGATAATTTTTTTTGATAAAATGAGAAGATAATTGGATACTCTCTTTCCAAGCCTGCTAGCTAGCCAGTGGAATATCAAAGTCACATGACACCGTAACAAGACTATAACAAATAAGGACAAGATCGTATACAAATATATATTAATATGGTCTAAGATTATTATAATAGTTATAGTAAATTATCTGAAAATATACAAAGTTCATATTTTCAAAGGTTTTTTTAATTACAACATACCATTCAACAAAAACAATCACAAATACATTGTCCAAATAAAGGGGAAAACAAACAAACAAACAAAGGGTTTATTAAGGAATGGCGAAGCACACCATCGTATTTCAAACATCATTTCCTCCCCTCCTCGTTGAATCGGAAAGGGTAAAAAGGTAAATTCAAAGTCAACCGAGGTGATGAGCCTCGATGTCTTTGGTGACATCGATGGCGAAGGAGAGAAGCGAAAGGGGATGCTCCACATCCTCATTTCGCATCTCGTACACGAAGGTCCACGTCACCAGATCGATGTCCCCGTGTGTCTCCACGTGGCACGTTATCACGAAGTCCTTGTAGAGGTCCAGCAAGTATCCCTCCACAACTTTGAACTCAACCAACTTCTTCTCTTCATCAATGGCTTGGACCACCTCTTTCAACGTCTGCTCTTTCCCATCTACAGTTTCCCAAAATAATCACTACTCTTTTTACCGTAACAGAATAACAACAACGATGACGACGACAACAACAACAAATATTGGACGAGTGCTTACCATGGGTGAAGGTCCAGGTCATGGTGGAACCAACATGACCAAATTGCCCCTCGTGAAGATCACAGCTGTGAACCTTTTCAGGGGTAATTGTGGCAATATGATGAGGATTGAGCCTCAGAAGCTCGTGGAAGACATCTCCACCAGCTTTGAATTCTACTGCTGCAATCAACTTCCCATGCAAACCCATTTCTCCAATTTTTTTTTTTTTCTAATTAATTTTGAATATTTATTTAAAATCAAAGTGTTTATGTATTTTAGAGTTCATTTACATATTCCCCTTTATATAGGGCAAGGCTAGGTTAGCAAATCATGATCAAACCACTTTTATTTTACTTATTTTTAATATTAGTTTCTTTTTTTAGTTGTAATAATTGCTTATCTGAATCGGGAAATTCATTGTGCTTAGCCACTTCTCTTTTTTAATTGGAGGTGACCAAATCTATGATTTTTGATTCTATATACTCTCTCGGTCCCGCAAAAAAAGTTACATTTTTTTTTTGTCAATTTATGACACGTTTTTCTACGCTTTTTGATGAAGTGTTTTAAAATAGATTTTTGAAGAATTTTTTCTTTTGCGGGATAATACAACTATCATAGTATCCCGTAAAAGAAAAAATTCGTCAAAAATCTATTTTAAAACGCATCATCAAGAAGCGTGAAAAAACGTGTCAGAAATTGACAAAAAGAAATGTAACGTCTTTGGCTGGACGGAGGTAGTACAATATTGCCACATAATGCTTTTCTGTTTTTCGTAGACATTTTTAACGTGTCTATCGCTAATGTAACAATGGCATAATATATTTTTTTAAAATAGGGTATCGTTTATATTTCGATATTTTATTCTTTAACAATATATCACATCATCTATATATATTAAGAATGTAAGCGGAAGGAAGCTCTTCTATCGGCCAAGTTGCTTTACGCTCTTCAATTTCAAGACATCATGCAGATATAGAGTATACTTTCGGTGATGATTTGATTTGCCAACAACTTAATTTGTATTTATTCATGTAATTGGGGGCGACTTTGGTCAATATAAAAGTAATATGTTGGCCAGTTCAATTATTATGATTTCTATATAATTATTTATGATTGGTTACAATTATTACACGTCGACTCTGAAAATTATACTAACATTTAACGTTTCAATCGAATCTTTTGGTTTGATTTGCCGTCAATAATTCATATACTTTAGAGGATGATATCTCCTAACCGTTCCAGCTACGATATCAAAATCAATTTTAAAAAAATGTTTATTTGTTCTTGTTCTTAAATTTCAATATACTATTAATTTAAAACGCGTGCCTCATAGTCAACATAATTGAAGGGAGTACTACTAACTAACCAAGGTTCATTAATCGATTAAGGTATATACACTAGCATATTCAACCATTTTAACAAATAAAATTAAAGTTGAATGTCAATGTTATAATTAATTGAATTAGTGAACCCTAATCAATTAGTGTGAAGTTAGATTGAATTACTCAATCGATGAAATATATAAAAAACGATTTTGATATACAATTAATAATAAACACATTAATAGAAATCGAGAATCTCATTTTGATGAAGGAGGGTTATCCAATTTATATGTTCCCGATCAAGACCGGGATAGAATAAACTTGAGGTGGAGGCTTTAAGAGAAAATTCGTATGTGTCATATTTGGTCTTGCTTTTGTGATATTCAAACTTTAAACCTTCTCACAATATTTATTTTTACCCCTTTTAAAAACACTCATGTGAAGAATACCCCCCCCAAACAAAAGCATGCACAAACTACCCCTTATTTTTTTTACAATTAATTTTAATACATTTTCGATTTTTCCTTTATTTTTTTTTCACAAAATACCCCACACTCACTCCTAGGTGAAGTGACTACTTCACAATTTCTTTATTTCACTCATGCATGACACAATTGCATGCATTATTGTACCATTTTAGAATTATTGTACTGTATGTCCATTAAATTTTGTTCAGTATTGAACAGTAAAAGCATGATATCCTATGCAAAATTATTGAATATATACCTGCACATCCCACTTGAAATTACATACGAAAAAAATTCTTGGATTCGACTCCTCCGGAAACACAGTGTAATACTTTCGTTAACGAGAAAACACAAGGAAAAGGCTATCCAAATCCGATATTAAAAGGTATGTCACTAAGCATTAGAAAGGAAAAAGTATTACAATTTTTTAGTGCCATTTCACGCCGGACAATTTTGGCCTGAACATAAATAACGCCGGCAGCATTTAACGCAGTCGTGATATACGTTCTGGCCAAAATTGTCCGGCGTGAAATGGTCCAGTATTTTTTATTTTTTTTTTTTGTTTCATGTTTGATACTACGTGTTTTCATTTCATGAAGTATTTTAGACGTATGATGAATTATATGTAATATTCATTTATTTTTATGTATATGAAGAATATTTAATATTTTTTTTGCAATGTATATGCGTAAAAGAATAAAAAAAATATAGCATAATATGAAGAGAAAAAAATATGAAGAATAATACATCATTTCACGCCGGAGATGTGTTGACGGAATGCATATAACGCCGGTGAAGAATTTACCGGCGTTATATGCATTCCGGCAACACATCTCCGGCGTGAAATGTCGTGACATGTAGAATAAGTTATTTTGTTTCATATAGTATACTATATAGTTTCATGTATGATTTATTTGAAATGTATGAATTATTTTAAGAGAATTAATGATATTTTTTTGTATATTAAAAGTTCGTTTCATATTTGTACGTTGTATGTGAGTGAATTAAACCAAACTTTCGCATATTAGGAAACTGGTTCATTTCACGCTGGAGATATGTTGCCGGAATTCATATAACGCTGGGAAATTCTTCACAAGCGTTATATTCATTCCGTCAACACATCTCCGGCGTGAAATCTTGTGACATGTAGAATAATTTATTTTGTTTCATTTAGTATACTATATAGTTTCATGTAATGATTTATTTGAAATCTATGAATTATTTGTAGAGAATGAATGCTTTTTTTTTTTGTATATTAAAAGTTCGTTTCATATTTGTACGTTGTATGTGAGTGAATTAAACCAAACTTTAGCATATTAGGAAACTGGTTGATTTCACGCTGGAGATATGTTGCCGGAATTCATATAACGCCGGTGTAGAAATTTCAGGCGTTATATGCATTCCGGAGACACATCTCCGGCGTGAAATCAACTGAGATGTAGAACAAGTAATTTTGTTTCATATAGTATACTATATAGTTTCGTTTAATGATTTATTTGAAGTCTATGAATTATTTAAAGAGAATTAATGATATTTTTATGTTGTAGATGGACGTAAAGATCAAAGCCTATTACGGAGGTGAATGGAATGGAAGAAGGTACAAGGATGGCAACGAGGTCGATTTTTGTGGGCCGAAAGTGATCTCACATATTATGGTTTGAGATACGAGGTAGCTTGGAAGTGCTACCTGGATCGCGTCTGCTCCTAGATCCCCGTCCCGAGGTCTGCTCCTCCTCACCCATGTATGCCCTCCTCTGGGTGCTCCCCCTCGTACGTCCTCCAGCCCCGTCGAGTATGTCCTCCGGGTCGTGCAACGGTCGACGTGGACGCGCCTCGGGCGGATACTGAGAGGGATCGCCGGTCACGGGCACCGGCACGTAGAAAACTACGTCCAAGGGTTCCGGGACATTGGACGTTCGAAAATACTCGGACTCATACTCCCACGGGGTCGGCTGGATATTGCCGACCGGCCACTGAGCATCGTCGACAAGCGTGAAGAACTGATCATCAGTCATACCCTCCCGCGGGCTCTTCGCGAACTTCCATCTCAGAAACCTGGGGGATGCATGCTCGTCTGTAAGGACTCCACAGTATGCACTAATACCTCCAATCACCTCATATCCCCATACTATCAAGGCCCAGGCCGGCCCATAAAAGTGGTATCTGGTGGAGTCAAGGGCGTGTTCGACGTAATACCGAAGGGTGAGGAAACTGTATGCGCCCCAAGGAAACCGGTTGAACTGCTCCGGATCATCGGCAAGACGCCACAACCAGGCGAAAGGGGCATTTTTAATGTCGTGCCCGAGAACGAAGGTATTGGCAATCAACAGATTTGCCAGTGAGAGTAGAGTATCCTGATCGTTCTGAAACCGGCGGGCATCCGTGTTGATCATACCCAACAGTTCCCTACCCCTAGTCAAATCCTTGCGACACACCCTACGGTAGAGTCGGGACTCCTGCGCATTCAAATGCTCGTTCGGATCCCACGAGCTCTCGCCAAAATTCAATCCAGTCACCAGGGCAAAGTCTTGGACAGTAAGTTCAATCAATTGTCCTTTCAAATTGAAGAACATGCCTCCCTGTGTCTGAACAACTCGACAGAGGATACTGTGCAGTACCTGGGCATACGACTGCCCCGGTCGCCACCCCAAGAAATTCCCGAAAGGCCCTTCCCTGAATCGACGAATCAGTGGTTCTCCCCCCGCAATCTGTAAAGCAGCCTCAATATCTTTCAGTAATGCAGGTCTATGGTAGGTGTTCAACGTCTTGACCTTCTTGTTATAATTCTTCGGTCGACGTAGCTCAATAACATCGGCCACCAAAGCCTGATTAAACAAAAACAAAAACAAAAAATATTATTAATATAATTAAACACAAAACCGTATACATACAAACATAAATTAAATACAACCGAAAGCAGGAAAGGGTGAAAATCACAATATCATACAATACAACACATTTCACGCCGGACAAAACCTACCGAAGAACAAATAACGCCGGGTATAAATAACGCCGGCGTGATTTCGTTTTCCGGCGACTTTCTCCGGCGTGATTTTTTCAGTGATGTTTATCTTATTTTTTCCTACTCAAGTATGTATATACATATTTTTAAAAATTCTAATTATAATTTTTTAATAAACAATTTTAAAAAGCATATATACTACATTATTAGATGCACAAATAATGGAATTAGGGCATTTATAACTATAAAAAATTACAATTAAAATTCATAATAATGTTTTAACACATATTTTGAACATTACAAAATAAATCACTCTAGACATATGTTGCCGGAATCGAAATCACGCCCGTTACGTTTAATGCCGGCGTTATTTATTTTCCGGCGACATGTCTCCGGAGTGATTTCCTTCCTAGTGTTAATCTTATTTTTTCCTACTCAATTATGTATACAAATATTTAAAAAAATTCTAATTATAATTTTTTTATAAATAATTTTAAGAAACATATATACTACATTATTAGATGCACAAATAATGGAGTTAGGGCATGTATAACTATAAAAAATTACAATTAAAATTCATAATAATGTTTTAAAACATATTTTGAACATTACAAAATAAATCACTCTAGACATATGTTGCCGGAATCGAAATCACGCCCGTTACGTTTAATTCCGGCGTTATTTATTTTCCGGCGACATGTCTCCGGAGTGATTTCCTTCCTAGTGTTAATCTTATTTTTTCCTACTCAATGATGTATACAAATATTTAAAAAAATTCTAATTATAATTTTTTTATAAACAATTTTAAAAAACATATATACTACATTATTAGATGCACAAATAATGGAGTTAGGGCATGTATAACTATAAAAAATTACAATTAAAATTCATAATAATGTTTTAACACATATTTTGAACATTAAAAAATAAATCACTCTAGACATATGTTGCCGGAATAGAAATCACGCCCGTGACGTTTAACGCCGGCGTTATTTGTTTTCCGGCGACATGTCTCCGGAGTGATTTTCGAAATTATATTTGAGTAATTTGAACATACCATTTTTGTTAGTTACGAAATTCGTTCTACTCTCCGACTTCGTCTCCGGCTTCGTCTCCGGTGTGAAGACTATTTTCTCCGGCCTCGTTCCGGTCTACAAACCTTTCAAATAATATATTATGAATTAATTAGCAAATAATTATCATATTTGAATAATTCGAATTTAAATTTTAATTCACAAATATTTGAAAATATTACAAAATTTTCAATGCCAATTTGAATCTAACATATAATATAAAGCTTATAAATTTAAATTACATATACCATAAAACGTAAAAAAAAAAATTTGGATTTGTGGCCGGATTTCACGCCGGAGATTCTTCGCCGGAAGACATATAACGCCGTCGTGATATATACCGGCGTGATATGGATTCCGTCGAAGAATCTCCGGCGTGAAATCCGGCCACAAATCCAATTTTTTTTTTTACTTCGTCTTATGTACTTAGTTCGTATTACCTACGTGTTTTCGAGCGTCGACGAGATCCAAACTCTTCTCCGGTGTCGGAACGATTTGCCGGCGCGGTGGCTGCTTTGCCGGAAAGAGAGGAGGGTTGAGAGAGAGACAGAGACGGGAGAGAGAGAGAGCGAATTGCCGGAGTTGCAATTCCGGCCGGTGGGGGTTGAGAGAGAGAGAGAGAGAGAGAGAGAGAGAGAGAGAAAGAGGGGTTGTGATGGGAGTTTGCTCCTGTTGTTGGCGTTAAATGGGTCTGCTTGGGGAGGGGGCAGCGTGTTAATAGGGGGAGGAATCAAATATTTTTTTTTTTTTTTTTTTGTAACGTTGGTTGGCGTTAAATGGGTGGGGGGGAGCCGAGCGTGTTCAACGGAATGTGGGGGGAATCAATTTTGCTCCCAATTACTTTTGTCTTTTAGTGGTTAGAATTGGGAATCTTCCCAAATTTTGAGGTAAAAAGTGACCAACATAAAATACAATACATATTTAGTCGATTTTTGATTTTTTTTTAAAAAAAGTGGGACCCACCATAATAAAAAATACAAAGTGGTAGTTTGTACATGCTTTTTCACAAAGGAGTATTTTTTACATAGTTGTTTTCAAAAGGGGTATTAGAATTTTGCTCCCTTAAACCTTTATGAATTTTTGCACTGTATAGAGTTCTGTCATGAAAGTGATCACTAAACAATTTGTGTTAATATATGTATATTCCCTCCATCTCATTATATTAGTAACTTTTTGAAATGATATAATAGTCAATGAAAAAGAAGATATGTGGCTAGAGAGAAAATTAATTGTAGTCATGTATTCTTTGTTATTTCAAAAAATGTGGCTAATAAATGAGATGAACGAAAATGAAAAGTGCACCTAATATAATAGGATAAAGGTAGTACTTTATATGTCCCATAATGAAAAACTTCAGTAGATGGAGGATGTCTCGATATAGAGTGTCAATAATGGTAGGACACAAAAAGTTTCTATGATAAAAGAAATATAACGTTATTTATGAGACAAAGAGAGTTTTTGTGATAAAATTGTGAAATTAATAATATAAACTAAATTATATTATACTCTCTTATTTTGGACTTATCCAGTCTACTATTTATTTACAATTTATAACTAAAACATAAAGATTAGATATACTGAAATATATATTGTATAAACTATTGATCGGTTTTCAGTTTGAATTTAATCTTTTCATATGATCATTTCACCCCAAGATGTCTAGGGAAGACTTTGATCGATCGGTTACCAAAACTTCTTTGTTACCCTTGATCAGTACGCTATTGCTTTCTTGGTTACAGAAACGCCCCTTGCTCACTGTGAGTACTTTAATTTGTGTAGCAATCGCTAATGTGATAGCGATAGGGTTTTCTTTTTTAGATATGTTGTGATATATATTTAAATATTTTCTTCGTTAATAGGATGTACGTACATCAACATCCGTTGGCATATTGAGAATGTCTACGATTGATAGAGGAACTTTCATCTCCTCGATTAATACGATAAACAAGAATTATATGCGTAACTCGTGAATCATTACAATTATTATAAACAACGTTGACCCTAGCTATCTATATATATAAGATTAATTAAGAAAGATATGGTTAAAATCATATCTTTGATTTGATGTCCCAACATATATAAATTTACTAGTAATTTATTTCCACGGAGCTCACGATGTTGATTGTTTCCAGCCAAATATACACACTCAGGGAACTTATGAAAACACTAATACTGATGCACACTTCCAAATAAATGAAAGAAATTTGTATTTACTTAGCAATAGGGTTAAATTTCGCGACTAAAGGATTCGAGTATGAGTCCTCTGTGTGACCTTTCAATTTTTGTTGTTAAAACTAAAAAAAGAATGTGTAAATTAGTATAGAGGAATTAATGATGTCACCTTCGTGAGCACCTTCGTCATTTTTTCATTTCGACATTATTTTGTTCAATTTTTTCAATTATAATACAGTATATTATAATAGTTTATAAATTAATATTGAAATCATTAAAATCAAAACAAAAACATATAAATCAAAGCTCGATTTGATTTATTATTCACCTTTTGAACTTATTAGAAGAAAAAAAGAACAAATTGACCTTTAATTTTTATATTTTTTTGATTTGATTATTTCAATATTAATTTATAAGGTATTGGAATATATTACGATTAAGAAAACCAAACAAAATAACGTTGAAACGAAAAAATAATAAAGGTACGTGCTTACATAGGTGAGTAACACATCATTCCTCGTTATTATGTATAGAGGATGGATCATATAGAAATAAGTCCTGGTGTGAGAAATAGGAATAGATCTGGACCGTTGATCTTGATTTGATCTGTGGCTGTAATTGATTTAAGCATGATTATAAGATATCATAAGCATGACTAGGTTTAAGCATGAATTTGTACATTAAAAAACATAATGGTGTTGTAAGCATAAATATATACCGATTTAAGCATGATTTTGTATAGTTTTAAGCATCTTTGGCATTGTAGCACGCAAGGATTTATTTGCACACGAACCACTCCCATTATGTATATATTCAAATGTTGTTTATTTTCATATACCATAACTCACGCGAGTAGCCCTAATTAGAATTTGAGAAGAAGACAGTTTTTATTACATTCACAACATCAATCTAAGAAGTACAATGGCGAAAACGATACATATGAACTAGAATATGAAAACTCTCACGAAACCAACTTTCAAATAAGACACAACTAACTCTCTCTCTCTCTCTCTATAAGAACAAGGGTATATTAACCATATACCAAAAGAGGAATTATTAGGGTTTTCCCAGGTGATGAGTCTCGATGTCTTTGGTGATGTCAATCAAGAGCGAGAGGAACGAGAGCGGATGCTCCACTTCATCGTTAAGCGTCTCGTACTCCAAAGTCCACGTCACCAGATCGATGTCGCCCCTCGTCTCCACGTGGCATGCAATAACCAAATCCTTGTAGAGCTCCATCAAGTCTCCCTCCACAACCTTGAACTCAATCAGCTTCTTCTCTTCATCAATGGATTGGATAACCTCTTTCGTCGTCTTCTCTTTCCCATCTATATAATATTTTTGTTCAAGAACTAAACAAAAAAATTGTAATTTTTGTATATTAACTAGATCGACAAGAGTGCAACTGCGTACCATGGGTGTAGCTCCAGGAAATGATGGAACCAACATGACCAAATTGCCCCTCGTGAACATCACAACTTTGTACCTTTTCAGGGGTAATTGTGGAAATATCGTTTGGGTTTTGCCTCATAATTTCGTGGAACACATCTCCACCGGCTTTGAATTCTATTCCTGCAATCAACTTGCCGTGTAATCCCATTGTTTTTGAGAAATAAAACAAAAAAGGAGAGAGAGAGAGAGAGAGAGAGAGAGAGAGAGAGAGAAGGGTACAACGAGCTCCTAATTGCATTCTACATCTTATATAGGAGGAGGCGAGGCCGCTATAGCTCAGTCCCACTCGTGACTTTCGTGTTATATGTATAATCAAATTATGCTTAATTAAGTAATCATCTTCTTAATTTCTCGCATTCTTGAGTAACGGATGTCAACACAATATAAGTATGAGAGTCTAATGGACACTTCAACAACTTGTGTTACGATGGATGCCAAATGTTTGCAGGACCATTGCGCCACCGAAATGTAATGGCTTCAAACCCAGGCCCTGTGACCTTACAAATGATATCAGAGCTCAATAGGCCCCGAGGGCAGTCACGCATTAATTAAGTGTTCACAACAAGAATGTTGTCATGTATTCCGCGCACATTGAATAAGTAAGTGATATCAATACAATATATATGCATAATTGAATCGACTCTGTATAACTTGTCTTATGTTTTGTAACAAAGTGAAGATGGATTCGGGTCACTATAACATAACGAGCTCCGACCTCTATTGCCCCGAGACGTTAAATAGTATGATATACATACTGCCATAAATAATATCCTCCTTAATTATTAGATTGGTTGTCCGATCCTAGCTATCAATATATGTATAGTGTCATGTTTTTATTTTAGAAAAAAGGTACCATGATGTTTACATTTTACCCCATTTTCTTAATTCTTATACTCATACGTAATGTTACACTATAATATAAATATTTTTAACAGTAAATGTAGCTTATAGAAATATTCATTTACTTTTGCTTACTCAAATTAATTCTTGATATGCATAACGAGAAACACTCCCCTATATACCGTGAACATTCTTAATGTGTTTACTGCTGATGTGATATGGATATGATTTGCTTTTTTAGATTGTTTATGGTACATATATTTTTTTAAAATATCTATTAATAATTTGTTACGTTATCGGTAAAAAATTAAGAATATATACCACAGGACATAGGGATTATTCATCTATGTATAAGTACACAAACTATATAAAGATAAATAAGAATTATAAATAAATACATATTACTATTACAATTATGACACTAAGGTTGCGTTCTCTTTGATGCGAAAGAAAAAGAGAGAAAAAAGAAAATCACCTTATAAATTCCACCATTTTTCTCACATTTTCTATTTTTTCCCCTTCATTTGCACTACAATGGAGAGAAAATATTATCTCTCCAATTTGGTGTTGCAAATATTTTCTCCAATTTAAGGAGTAAAATCCTCCCTCATTGATAAAAGGTGAGAAACTGGGAGAAAAGAGTGAAATTTATAGTGTAATTTTCTCTTTTATCTCATTTTATTTCGCATCAAAGATAACGCAGCCTAACAGAAAAGAAAAGAAAAGAAAAGAAAATTATAGTGATAAGGATACGCGCAAGAAGTCTTCCCCTATCCAAATCATGCCTTATTTGTAGATTTGTACATATCTTTTCATATCTTTCAATATGTGATGGAATTAATATAATAAACCTCCTATAAAGGTGTAGAATTAATCTTCTTACTAAATTATTCGTGAATTTGTAACTTCGGATATTTTTTGAGTGAATTCACGAATGAGTTAGTGAATTCGTGAATTGTCTTATATTTATAAAGCAATTTACGACATCAAATTCGTGGATTTAAAAAGGACGGAGATATTAGGGTAAGAGTAAGAGTGACGATTTTAACCTTTTTATCAAAATAACTACTCCCTTCGTCCCACTTCACTTGGTTTCCTGGGATGTCCCACTTTAATTGGTCTGTGGAAAAAATTAACCCAAACTTTTCAATGTGAACCCCTTACTTTTCACTTTTAACATTGCACATAAAATCTCGTGCTGAAATGAACAAGCTAAATGACATGAAACGGAAAGAGTATTATTTATATTTACTATTTCAAACTATTTTTATGGTTGCCCCTGTTCTAATTACAGTTTCCAAAATAAGGGAGGGGAAACTATTATCTGACTGTGAAATAATATTTTCTACTTTTTATTTATAACATGTTCATTTCCACAACATGCATGCATGTATATATGATTTTTAGTAAAGCTAGGTCGGTCTAGTCCCTTTCCGTATCACATAGAGGGTGTTTGGCTAAGCTTATAAGCTAGCTTATAAGATGTTTGACTGCTTATAGGTTGTTTGACTCCTTATAAGCACTCTAAATGTGTTTGGCAAAATAAGCTCCTTAAGAGCTTATAAGATGCAAAAATAAGCAAAAAGTGCTTATAAGCACTCCAAAAAATAAGCTCCTCCACCCCAACTTATTTTTTTTTTTAACTTTTGCTTATTTACCACTATAATTCTAAATTATTCTTATATTTATATTATATACACTCTCATTTGATGTTAAAACATTATGATTTCAAAAAAAATACTCCCCCCGTCCCCTTATTGATGTCTCATTTGTCATTTTGGGGTGTCCCAACAATAATGGCACATTCCAAAAAATAGAAGTAATAAGGGAGTTTAATTGCCAACTAATGGCCCATTATTAACAATAAAATAATCACTAATTATAACCCTAATTTAGGGATTCTATTTTGTTGCCATTGTGGAATCCGCCACACAGTTGCTCTCTTTCTCGGTTTCTCCTCTTCCCAAATCTTATCGCCATCACTCCTCTCTGCAACTCTCTCTCAAGATTCACGAGCAACCCATTCTTCGTCGCCATCGTCGCCTTGCCACCGTTTCGATTCACCCACCGCCGTGATGAATCTCACTAAAACTTTCAACCGGATCTGTAAAATCGAGGAAGAAGATCTCGATTCGCAGAACCCTAGCCCTAGATCTTCCCATTCCAAAAATGTCCCTTCTCTGAGCGGTGTTAAGCCCATCGTGGCAAGCATTAAACGCGAACGTTCGGTGGAGGTGGATATATGCGAGCTTGCTCGCCGTTACAGGAAAAGGATAGTTGTTCTCCCCCCTATGACGAACTCAGAAGAATGCTGGAAGGCCGCGATGGAGATTAGAGCGCACGAGGAGATGGAGGCGAGAGTGTTGGTAGAGAAGAAAGCCCAGTTCGAAATCGAGGAAGAAGATGCAATTTTGAAGATTAACTACCCGTTACTCTTCAAACTGGTGAGATCAATCTGATTTCTCATGTCTTTGTTGGCTCTTTGATTACTACTGTGGCAAGTATCTCGGATAAATTGGTGCTGAAATGATAAGATTATGCTCACACTAGGTCTTTAGAGCACTTTTGTGATTCATTTGATGAAATCTGCTCTGCCCCTATTTCCTTGTGTGGTTTATTAGTTGGATATTAGGTGTTGGAATGTTCTGGTCTTTGATTGAATGCAAATGATATGCTTGGTGATGATGTTATGGTTCTGCCCCTATTTCCTTGTGTGGTGATGATATGCTTGGTGATGATGATATGTTTAATTGAAGAATTCTTCTGGGTATAAACACTGAATCCTTGCAGACAGATGATATGTTTAGTGATGATGCTATGTTTAATTGAAGAATGTTGTGCTGTGGCTTAAACAAAATGAGATGAATGCTGAACACTGCATACAGTAATTAAGTAAAGGTTTCATTCCCCTATTATAAAATATAGTCAGAAAAGCATTCATATACAAAAAATTATCTGCCCTACACTGCAGAGATCTGGTTTCATATGATCTAGCTGTCCAAAAAGTGTGTTTGTTCATGACTGCACAAAAAAAAATAAACATATGTTCTACATATCCTAATTTGACTAACTTAAACACACTATAAGTGTGTTTAAATCTGTCAAATTGGGTGGATCCCCAAGTCTTGCATCAGTCCATGTATTCCTTCAATTCTACCTTCTGCCATTAAGTAATTAATGCAATCTTTCACCAGATCTGCATCAACTTCTAGATTTGTAGGAAGAAGCCCTTGTCTTATGAGTGAACCCTTCTTCATGTGAGGGATTTTGTACCTGTTCTGCCCTTTAACTTTCAGTATCTCAACCATACACCCTTGCAGGCTAAGAAGTTTAGTGTCACAGGGCTCAACTCTTTGAATGAATCCACCACTGCCTTCACTAATTGATCTGCATTGTAGCTAGAAGTTTCATGTTGTAGACTTTGAATAGCTCTAAACCATCCCAAATCATTGATATTTGTATCTGGAGAATTGGGTGGCTGTTGCACCAATCTGATATCAAATCCATCAGATGAGGCTGCAGCTCTAAAATCAACATCACTATCACTAATATGTGGTCTAGCATTGTCTTGTTGTAAGTAAATGGTTTTGGATGCATATGTTGGCCACTTTGATTGGATAGATGGTATAATCTGCATAACATAAATGTATACAAATTGTAAAGGCTTTGATCACTAAACTATGAAATTAAAGAACACTACACTAAATAAATAATGAAAACAGAGTTGCTGCACTGCCATAAATGCCACATTTATGGCAGTAGTTACTGCCCTGCCTTACCTCATTGATCATTCAGTCCTTTATCACTTGTTTGGTGATAGAGTCAATTGGTTTTGTGATAAGAGTACCAGCTGGCCTGTTTTTGCTGCCTCTCTGTGCTTCCTTTTCTTCAGTGAATGGGAAAATGCCTATTTTCCCATCAAATAGAACACTCCCATCATTTGCAAACAATGGCCTACAAACTGCACACATAAACATGATTTTGGGTATGAAGCCTTTGTTTTTGCAAGTTTTGTGTGGCTCTTCCTCATCTGCTGCAAGATATACTCTCTGTTTTGGCTTTGTGATCTGAAACCACTTCTCATCTATGTGCACCGTGTTATACATGCTTCTAAACTTGAGAATGTTGAGGATCCTATCAAACTCTATAGCCTCTAGTGAGAACCTAATCCTAAGCAATTTGTTTGGGGCTGTTAGATCTGGTTTTAGGGCACTAGTGTGAGCTTTGATCAACCCTTGAGTAATCCATCTCGCCACAGTAGTCTTCTTACACCCAATGGAAACTGCAAGACGTCGGATTGAAGCTCTCTTTTGGGTTGACAAGCTTTTGATCAAATCAATATCAATGATGATTTTTTTCTTCCTTGGAGCATTCATTTTTGCAGATTTCAGAACTATCATCTGCCCAGCTGACCTCTTCTTCTTTGCTTCAGCCCAGATCCGACTAACCGTGCGTCGGGAAATGGCGAACTCTTGTGCAGCTTCATTGACGGCGCCGTGGATTAGCTTCCCATTATTCTGCCGAATGAGAAGAAATTGGGCTGCAAGATTCCTCTCATTTGTAGTTAGTATTAAGACTACTGATACTTCATAGTTTTAATATATATTTGGGTTGTATTTATCTCTTTTATTTCCTAGTATTTAGTCGTCCAGTAGCTATAGTTTGTTAGGTTTTCCATCTTTTGTGGATCTTTTCTGTTGTATTTGTATTATATATTCTCAGCAATAGTAATGATTCAATTGCGCCGTGAAAATACTTCTCCTATTTTCCCTTTCATGGTATCAGCTTAATTGCACCAGAAAACCCTATCTTTTCTTTCTCTCATGGCCGCCGTCGCTCCCCCCTCCTCCGATTCTCTTCCGATCGCCACCATGATCCACATGGTGTCTATCAAATTATCTTCCACCAATTTTCTGTTGTGGAAACGTCAGATTATTCCCATGCTCAAAAGCTTTGAGCTTCTCGGGTTTGTCGACGGAAAATCTGCAGCGCCGTCGCCAACTGTTGTCTCGGCCACCGGCGAAATCAGCCCAAATCCAGCCTACACGAAGTGGCTATCTACAGATCAACGTCTCCTCGCCGTTCTCTTCTCCACCTTCTCTGAAGAAGCTATGGCGGAGGTTGTTGAGTGTACTTCTTCTCGCGATGCGTGGATCGCTCTTGAGGCAGCCTTCTCTCACTCCTCCGCTTCTCGTATCAACCAACTACGTGAGGAACTTCTTTCCCTTCGTCGCGGTTCTCTTACGGTCAAAGATTATGGCTCTCGTTTCAAGGGGCTTTGTGATCAACTCTCTGCCGTTGGGAAACCGGTCGATGAGTCCGATAAAAGTCACTGGTTTCTACGCGGCTTGGGAGCTGCCTTTGCAAACTTCGCCGATGCCCGTATGTCGATGCAACCGATTCCATCTTTCTCGGCTCTTCTTCATCAAGCTATTCAGTTTGATCTTATGACGAAATCGATGGATGCTTCTGATTCTTCTCCATCTGTGGCCTTCACGGTTTCCTCAAATACTCATCCATCCGGCAACAACTCGGCTGCGTCCTCTCGATCGAACAACAACCCAGGTGGCAATGGTGGTCGTTCTTCAAATGGTGGCCGTGGTGGTGGCCGCTCCGGTGGAGGACGTGGTGGTGGTTAGCCTCGCAAGCCTCGATGCCAAATCTGCCGTGGTGAACATTATGCAGATAAATGCCCTTTATATCTTGCTCGTGCTCCGTCTACTCCGGCTAATCTGGCCGAAGCCTTCACCACTTCGTGTGAAATCTCGGGTCCTTCATCTCAATCAGATTGGTACGTTGATTCGGGAGCTTCAGCCCACATGACTTCTAATCCATCATCTCTCGACAATATTCAACCTTATTCGGGTAATGGCACGTAGTTGTTGGTAACGGATCCTCTTTATCTATATCTCATACTGGTTCTACTTTGATTAATAATGGTGTTCGTCTTCTCGATGTATTTGTTGTTCCTCATATTACTAAGAATCTATTGTCGATCAGCAAGCTTACTAGCGATTTTCCTGTTGATGTACGTCCAGTAGCTATAGTTTGTTATTCAGAATCGAGTCACAGAGCAGGCTATCGCTCAGGGACATCTTGATCGTGGTTTGTATGTGTTGGATCGTGGTACTCTAGCATTGCTTGCGGCGGTTAATAACAGCAAATCGAAGGCCAGTTTTGAGTTGTGGCATCTCCGTTTAGGACATGTTCCGTTTTCCACTATTTCGTTGTTGAATAAGTTAGGCCATTTATCCGTTACTTCTTTGTTGCCTACTCCTAGATTGTGTTCACCATGTCAGCTCGCCAAAAGCAAGCGACTTGCTTTTAATGTTAATGAAAAACGTGCTTCGTCCGTTCTGGAACTTATTCATTGTGATCTATGGGGGCCTGCTCCTGTTGTTAGTACTGATGGCTTTCGATATTATGCAGTTTTTGTGGATGACTACTCTCGTTTTGCTTGGCTTTATCCTCTTCGTGCGAAGTCTGAATTTTATGGGGTGTTTATTAAGTTTCATGCTTTTGTTTGCAATCAATTCTCGGCAAACATTAAACAATTTCAAAGTGACGGGGGTTCTGAATTTCTCAATGGTCGATTTCGGTCTTTTCTTGATACTCATGGCATTCATCATCGCGTATCTTGCCCCTACACGCCTCAACAAAATGGCCGTGCTGAGCGTAAACATCGTCATATCACAGAAACTGGATTATCCATGCTTTTTCACGCCAAAGCTCCGCCTAAATTTTGGTTTGATGCTTTTGCCACCGCAGCATACGTCATTAATCGATTGCCTTCATCTATTTTGGCTGACAAATCACCTTTTTAGTTGTTATTTGGGTGCGTTCCTTATTACCCTAATTTAAAACCTTTTGGTTGTAGAGTATTTCCATACGTGCGTAACTACTCGGCGAACAAGATTGCTCCAAGAAGCTCCCTGTGCATTTTCTTGGGCTACAGTTCTTCATATAAGGGTTTTCGGTGCTACGATCCTGCTTCCTCTCGTGTCTACATCACTCGGAATGCTCAATTTGATGAATCAATTTTTCCATTTGGATCAGTTGGCTCTATCACTCCTTGCGGTGATTTAGACGTGACTTGCTTTTATGAGAATTCTAGTGAGAGTGCTTCCTCTCCACCTTTTGTTCCGCCATCATCATCATGCCCCCCATGCATATCAAATTTAGGGTCTTCTACACCCTCATCTTCTTTGCTTCGTGATGATGTCACGGTTGATACTCCATCACCAACACCCTCTACTGATGTTGTTCCTCCCACACCACCTTCGATGGAGTCAACTCGATCAACGACTTCAGCTGCTCCGCTTCCATCTCATACGATGATTACTCGCTCTAAAGCCGGTATATTCAAGCCTCGTCACCCCGTATACATTGCTGAAACTCCACTCCTTTCGGCCTTGGTTGCTTCTACCGCCGCTACCGAACCACGTGGTTTCAAATCGGCACTCAAGTATCCGCATTGGCAGTCCGCAATGGATGAAAATGGCAGCTCTTCGTACGAATCATACCTGGGATTTGGTTCCAGTTCCTCACGGTACCAACATCGTCGGATCTCGTTGGGTGTATCGAACCAAATACAAAGCCGATGGCTCTATAGATAGATACAAGGCTCGTCTTGTTGCGCAAGGATTTACTCAAGTTCCGGGAGCTGATTTTCATCACACTTTCAGCCCCGTTGTTAAAGCTGCTACGGTGCGAGTAATTCTTGCTCTTTCGGTCCATTTTAATTGGCCGTTGCATCAACTCGATATCAAAAATGCCTTCTTGAATGGTGTATTGTCGAAACCAGTCTATATGGCTCAACCTCCGGGTTTTGTTGATCCTCGCTATCCAAATCATGTGTGTCGTCTCAAGAAAGCCCTTTACGGTCTTCGGCAAGCTCCTCTTGCTTGGTTTCAACGTTTCAGTAGTTTCTTGTTTAGTCTTGGTTTCCGGCAAAATCGTTGCGATACGTCGCTCTTCTCTCTTCGCCATGGTTCCTCCGTCATCTTCCTTCTCCTCTATGTCGATTACATAGTCTTAACATGCAACAACAACGCCTTAATTCAGAAGTTTATTGATCGGGCAAGCCGTGAGTTTGCTCTCAAAGATTTGGGAGCTCTAACTTACTTCCTTGGTCTCGAAATTTCTTCCAAATCAAATGGCTTATTTATTGGTCAAACCAAGTATGCGCATGATATTCTCTCTTGTGCGAAGCTTCTTGACTCGAAACCGGTCGCAACTCCGTTGGTCGCAGGTGAATCTCTTCAACACGATGGTGTTGCTTTCAATGATCCCATCTTGTATCGTTCCTTGGTCGGTGCTCTTCAATATCTTACGATCACACGGCCTGATCTCTCCTTTGCCGTTAATCATGTAAGTCAATTTTTGCAGTCACCGACAAATGATCACTTCGACGCAGTTAAACGGATTCTTCGGTATGTTAAGGGCACAATTAATCTTGGTCTCTCTTTTACTCGTGGATCTGATTTTTCTATATTGGGGTATTCGGATGCGGATTGGGCTAAGTGCACAGGTACTACGCGATTAACCTATGGCTACTCCATTTTTCTTGGAGGTAATCTTGTTTCTTGGAGTGCGAAGAAGCAACCAACAGTGGCACGCTCTAGCTGCGAATCTGAATATAGAGCTCTTGCGAACAAGATGGTTTGGCTTACTAACTTGCTTCGTGAGATCCGAGTGTCTATCGTATCTACGCCAATCCTTCTTTGCGATAATAATAGTGCGGTTTTCATGAGTCAGAATCCCGTCTCGCACAAACGAGCCAAGCACATAGACATTGATTGTCATTTCATTCGTGAGTTGGTTTCGGAAGGCAAACTCGTCACTAAGTTCATACCATCTAATCTTCAGCTTGCCGATATTTTTACGAAGAGTTTGCCTCGTCCTGCATTTGAGATGCTTCGTTCCAAGCTTTGTGTTTCTTTGCAACCAACGCAAAGCTTGAGGGGGGGGGGGGGGGGGGGGGGTATTAAGACTACTGATACTTCATAGTTTTAATATATATTTGGGTTGTATTTATCTCTTTTATTTCCTTGTATTTAGTCGTCCAATAGCTATAGTTTGTTAGGTTTTCCATCTTTTGTGGATCTTTTCTGTTGTATTTGTATTATATATTCTCAGCAATAGTAATGATTCAATTGCGCCGTGAAAATACTTCTCCTATTTTCCCTTTCAGTTAGATCTTTTCTTCTCATGTTTTTGAGTTTTTGTGTGAAGATTGTTGTTTGTGGATAAATTATGAGTGAGCATATGTGGTCTTATATAGGAATCTGATTTTTATGAATTTGGGGGGAACTTTGAATCTGAAAATGAAAAGTTGTACTGAATTTGGCTCCAAATTGAAATTTTTTTCTTAATTTTTGGCACCATTCTCTCTCTATCTCTCTCTCTCTCTCTCTCTCTCTCTCAATTACATCAACTGCACCTATGTTTAATTTCCTCTTCTATGATTCTTGAGATTTCATCTTATCAACAATCAAAACTTGGAATATAAAATTTGCGATTACTTTGCGACTAATTTCATTAAAATTTAAGATTAAATTTGCGCACGAGCAGCGCTTCATTAATTTGCGCCGAAAACCATTAAACACATTATTGAAAATTTCCATTATTTTGCTGACATTTGCGATTCATTTGCAATTTTACAATTAATTTGTTTACATTAAACACAAATTTATGGAAGATTAATTAATTTGCGCCTTCATTTGCAAATTTATTAAATTTCAAAAACTTTGCAATTCAATTTGAGAAATGGAAGATAAATTTGAATATATTTCCATTAATCGCAAATTTATCAACATTTGCAATAAATTTCCATTTGCGATTAATTTGTTGAAATTTGCGATTAATTTATTAACATTTGCGATTAATTTGCGACTAAATTTATTGACAATTGCGATTAATTTGCGAGTATGGATATTAAATTTGCGATTAAATTTATCTTCCATTTACGATTAATTTACGATTAATTTATTCAAATTTGCGATTAATTTTAGCTTAATTTATTAAAAATTGCGATTACTTTCCCCTTTTTAAAAATAATTTTATTTAACACAAAACACTAATTGAATGAGGGTATGGTATAAACACATGTTTAATGAACTAATCTTGGCCATTAAATGCAAGGTTCCACCAGTTTTTATTACAAAAATGTCACTCATTAATTCCTGTGCCCTAAAGTAAATGAGACAACAATAAGGGGACGGAGGGAGTAATTTTTTTAATCAGATTTTATTTTATAATTATCTCTTCAAGCTTATAAGCTCTTTTATCCAAACACTTGAACAACTTATAAGCTCTTACCCTCATACATCTTATAAGCTCTTAAACATCTTATAAGCACTTAGAGCTTATAAGCATTTTGAGATAAGCTTAGCCAAACGGGCCCATAATAATGGTGTAAATACAACAATGGAGATAATACAACGGTTTACATTTGTTCGACCCCTGACTCTTTAATAAATTTGCATTTTATTTTTTTAACTTTAAACACCTTTTAAAGAGTTAAGATCGAGCATTTTTATTACGAACATGTATATCACATTAAGATTAATGGTCCAAAAGTTGCAATGACGAATCAAAAATTGCAATGACGTCCTGACATATCAAAACGATTTGAGCCCTCACGAAAGATGCATGGCACATGCAGAGTCCCGACGTACTTATTCCATGCGACATGAGATCCTCTATTCTCATTCTCATAAACATAAACAAAGACGCAGAATACACGTACGCATGATCTCTCTCTCTTTCTATCTCTAGAAAGAAACTGAAACACACGTCTTATAACACCACCACCGGCAAGGGCTTATCCGAAGCAACCATTATTCGAATCCATGCACACGCTCTTTCTAAGAGCCGGGAAGGGTAAAATAGTCATTCAAGGCTTTCCGAGGTGGTGCGTCTCGATGTCCTTGGTGAGGTCGATTAGGTGCGAGAGGAACGAAATCGGATGCTCCACGTCATCGTTAAGCGTCTCGTACTCCAAAGTCCACGTCACCAGATCCACGTCGCCCTTACTCTCCACGTGGGATTTGATGACGAAATCTTTGTACAACTCCATCAAGTCTCCTTCGAGAAGCTTCTTTTCGATCAGCTTCTTCTCCTCATCAACGAACTGGATCACCTCTTTCGCTATCTTCTCTTTCCCTTCTGCTCGTTGCAAATTACATATTATTAACACCGCATTCAAAAGATTTATCAATGAATATATACTTTCCTTACGTTCCATTTTACTCGTTTGAATATGTATATACAGTATAAGATAGTAAAACATAGATATACTCGTTACAAAATGTTAAAATGCGCCTTGGAAGATTTAACGCACAAATGTTGTAGACGGACAAGAAGTAGAAAATAATAAAGTAAACCACTGAAACAAGACGGAGGTAGTACAAATTTATTAAGATCAGATTAACTAGAAAAGGATGAATTGTGCGTATCGAGTCGACATGAATATACTTACAATGGGTGTACCTCCAGCAAATGATGGAACCAACATGACCATATTGCCCCTCGTGAAGATCACAACCTTGTATTTTGCCAGGGCTAGCAGTTGAAATTTTCTGCGGATTCGTCCTCATAAGTTCATGGAACACATCACCACCAGCTCTGAATTCTATTGCTGCAATCAATTTGCCATGCAAACCCATCTCAAGATCTTCCGACTTAATTATGTATTGTGTGTGTGTAATTAAGAGTAGATATAACTCCTTGCGATCTTCTCCTTACCTTATATAATAGGTAAAGCGAGGCCGTGAAGCTCCACCACTCGGCACTATTTGACGCTACGTATTTATGTACAAATTTTAAAGGTCACGGAGAATTTGACAAAAAGTGGTGTATTTAGGTGTGATTATCGAAGATAAAAGAAAAAAGTAATCAATAATTGAATCGCGACGAGATGATTATATACAGTATCTTAAAACAAAAAAAGAAAAACATGGAGATAACGTCGTTTCAAATAATTGAATGCAAACAAAGCAAAAGTAACTTTAATCAGTGAAGAGAGTGCCCTTTTGAGACAAACGTTTTGCACGTACTATTAAATAATTTTATTCACCCCATCGATTATTTCATAATATGACTCCTCCTTCTCCTAATGATGTAATCCCCCCCCCCCCCCCCCCCCCCCCCCCCATCTTACTATAACAATTCTGTTCTTTTTTTCACGAAAGTTTTAAGTGGTGTTAAAAATAAAAAGTAAGGAATATATGCAAATAAGTATATCTTATATTCCTCCCGTTTCATAGATAAAACACTCTACTTTTTCGATACGAGAATTAACTTAGGGGGTGTTTGGCTAAGCTTATAAGCTGTGTTGACTGTTTATAAATTGTTTGACCGCTTATAAGCACCATGAAAGTGTTCGGCAAAATAATTTCCTAAAAAAGGTTATAAGTTCCAAAAATAAGCTTCAAGTGTTTATAAGCACTCCAAAAAATAAGCTCCTCTACCCAACTTTTTTTTTTTTTTTTTTTGAAATTGAACTTTTTCTTTTATATTTATATTACAGACTTCCATTTGATTGTATAAAATTATATATATTTCAGAAGAATTTTTTTTTTTCAATTTTTGTCATTTTCAACTTTTAATTTATTTTGAGCTTATAAATTAACTCTTTTATCCAAACACTTTGACAACTTATAAGCTTTTAAATCTAAGAGATTATAAGCTCTTGAAACATCTTATAAGCACTTAGAGCTTATAAGCTTCTCAAAATAAGTTTAGACAAACACCCTCGTAGTTAGTTTAGATTAGTACTCATACGGTCGAGGAAATATATGGACGTATTAAGTTTAGGGCACACTTGAAATGCTGAAAGTGGGTCAAAAATCGCATCCGAAATATTGGTGTGTAATATGTATATATATTAAGAAACTGCCCAAGAGATATATATTGGAAATCAAATGTCGAATGAGAATTTTTATTGCTTTTTAGTGTGATAGCTATACTATTGCATCGTCAAATGTCAAAAATTTGATGTATTGATGTAAACAAGATATGTCGGGGCTTTTTTAGGGGGAGCTTCGATCCTGCCGACGGCTTCGGACGTTAAAGACTACTGTTGGGAACCCTCTGCAGTTATTTTGATGATGTTTTTTAAAATCACACTTAGGCATTGCACGGCATGATATTATGTTCATCCTATTCTAACTGCGTCTACTCTCCTTAAAGAATGAGGCCGTTGTCCATAACAGCCTCACTTATTAAAGGACAACTAGCTCTCCATTGTTCATGCTCTGCAGGTTCTTCGGCCAGGCTCTTGAGAGCTCATTCACCTAGCTGCCGAAGACAGGCTGTTGATCAGCCTCCATTCCAAATAGCTGCCACCTCTGTTGCCAGCTGTCTGGACTCACTCGAAGTGCTGAGTCAACTCTGCAGCGGCTCCATGCCACGTCAGCTGTTTCTAACCGGCTATATTTTTGCAGGACTCACAACGGCTAGTTTTTAAACTACGCCTATATAAAGCCTTCGTCAACAATGGTTCTAGCACGGGAAACTCATTAATCTTACAAGCCAAATCGCTGCAAGAAAATTCTCTCAAGTTCACATCCACTCAACACTCGAAAATCCTAGTGCTTTCCCAAGTGTTGAAGATAGAGAATTTCACAATTGTTATACCTCAAGCTTGTTGCGTTTACTGCTGCATCAAGCTCCCTGTACTCTCTCTCTCATATATTTAGTGATTAACTAGTATAGTTGAGATTGTACGCTGATATTCGATTGTAAATCGAAAAGATTGTATGTTGTATGAAACTGATACTCAGTCAGTATAAACAAGAGAGAAGTAGAATCCAAAAGTAAAGGGATTCGTAGATCTAGCTTGATCTACCGTGGAAGTAGGATAGTTACATCCGAACCACGTAAAAATACTCTGTGTTCTCTACTCTCTTTATTCGCTTTCTTAATTGATAAACTGCTCATACATTCATAGCATATAACAGTCTCTCTACAAAGGCTGTAAAAGATTTTACATCAAGAGTTATCTAGCTCAACCTATCCACCACATTCCGCACTTTGACAGTTTGATAGATCAAGCTTGTTATAACCACAAGCTTGATAGATCAACCTGTCTTTCTCTGTAAAGGACTGCTTGACCAGCTAGTTCCTCAAAAAGACAGATTTGTTTTATAAATCGAAAAAACGGTTGGCTATTGGTGTATCCCCCCCCCCCCAATTAACTCTTTCTGGGACCAACAAGTGGTATCAGAGCAGTGGTTCTTTTGACCGCTGCTTTGCATACTAAAAACTCTTTCAAAGTTTTTGGTCAATTAGAACAGATCCTTTGTAAAATCTTTTCCATTCATATCATATCATCATTATGGAATCCTCATTGATTCGAGTTTGTGAGGACTTCTCAGTCCAAGGCTATGAGGACTGGAGCTTTTGAATTAGGATGTGCCTACAAGCACATCATATTCTCATGTGGAAGGTCATTGAGGAAGGACCTTCTCTTATCTATGATGACAAAGTGGAAATCACCGGGACTTCACCTGGTGAAGCTGGTTATAAACAAAAGTTAAAAAATCCCCGTGATTACACCACCGAAGAGAGAAAAGAGGCTGGGCTTGATAATTTTGCCAAAGGCCTCATCTCTAGCACTGTGAAAGGTATCTACCTTTAAAAAATCAGAAATCTCGAAACATCAAAAGAGATGTGGGATACTCTCAAGGCCATAAGCCTGGGATCTGAAGAGATAAAAGAGAACAAGCTATCAATTGCTTGCAGTAAATTTGATGATTTCAAAATGTTGCAAAATGAAAATATTGAATCGATGAAAACTCGATTCACTAAAATTGTTCTCGAAGTACAGGCACTGAAATCAAACAAATATTCTCAACGTGAGAAGAATTTGAAAGTTACAAGAGCTCTACCTGCCAATTGGCATGTATACTCAGCTCTACTTCCGTCCCGATCTGATTTTAACACTCTCTCTACCGAAGAATTATTTGATATTCTAATCGGAAATGAATATGAGATGATTCGAATTCATGGATCCTCACAGCCACAATCATCTAAAAAGAATGATGATAAGAAAGAAAAGGATGCTGATTTCAAGGCAGATGAGACAAAAGAAACAATCACCTCACCCATTGATAAGACTTTGGTCAAGAAAATTGACCAGTTGGCTATTGATGTAGCCATGTTCTCAAGAAGCAATGAAAATCTTCTCGGTAAAGTCTCAAAATACAAGACACTCTATCGAGATAACAAGAGAAGTTGCTCAAATCGCAATGATGATCGCTCTGGAAAGAAAAGCGATGCTAAACCCTCAAAGTTTAATTCTACTAATACACCAGAGGGTGCTTGCTTTGGTTGTGGAAGGCCAGATCATTACAAAACAGATTGCCCTGACCTAACCAAGGTAGAAAGAGAAGAACTTCGTGCAAAGCGAGATAAGAAGCTCAAAGAACAACGAGCTGCTCTGCTAGCTGAAGAAGCCACACAAGAAGCTCATCTCTCTGATAGCTCAATGAGCGATGATGAGGGATATATTGCCTCTGAAGATGAGGACGAAGAAGAAAGCTTCGTAGGAGACTCATCTGAAACAACCTCAAAAATTGAATCATCAAAGATAATTCCTCAAACTGTTCAATTATCTTTCTCTGACGATGAAAGTGCAGACGAGAAAGAAGATCTATCCGAGGCAGAGTCTTGGGAAAGAATCAATGAACAGATGAAGGAATATGCAGAACTAGCTGAACTATTTGAGGAGGTTGTTAAGGATAATGCAGAGCTCATAGCTCAAAATGAAAAATTCAAGACTGCTCTAGAAGAGAGATTTGCTCCCCATGATGCTGAAAAGGAAAGGGAGATAGAATATCTAAAGTCGAAAATAGATATTCTAACTCAAAAAGAGAAGGAGCTGGAGGACAAAGAGCTTGAGAAGAATGAAGCTCTAAAATCAAAAGATGCTAAGATACACAGTCTCACCTCCAAGCTTGCAGATTTAGTGGTTCGACATGAATCACTAGCTATCAGGGAACAAAAGCTGCAAATCACTTTGAGCCAGCTAAAGAAAAGTGGAAAGAAATTGGAAGAAGTTCAGGCAATTCAACGAAGTTCAAGAAATAAAACAGGACTAGGTGTTGGTCCCGGTTTGTTAAAAGGGGAAATACGTAGGGGGGGGGGGGGGGTGAATACGTATTTCAAGTTTTTCAACTTTTTCCCTTTAACTCAGAGTGACAAGTAAAGAGCTCGCTTGACACTTAAGACCTAGCTGAAGCTAGATCTCTAGTATGTAGCTTTCCTGCTTGACCGAGTAAGGACTTGATCAAGAGGGAGTCTTTACTCGTGTATGCGGAAATTCGGTGAGCTAAAATCTTTCCTAAGTAATTAAAAAATCCAAGTTCGTTTGTTTAGATGCGCGTGCAATGAATAAACAAAGTAAAGAGTTTAGGGTTTAGAGAGATACGACACAGAGATTTATAGTGGTTCGGAGATAAAGCTCCTACGTCCACTTGTTGCACGACGGCAACTGTTCTCTTCACTCAAGAACTTGAAGGTTACGGGTCCTTCAAAAACCTGGTCGAGATCGGGCTTCACTCGCCTGGATCCAACGACAGACGTAGTGATTACGGGTTCACTACACAAACCTAGACAAGACTGGAAGCTTCACTTGCTTCAGTCAAACACAGACAGACAGTGAGATTTCGGGCTCTCCTTACAGCCTAGCTTCGATCGAGCTTCACACAAACGATGTAGGTGCAAGCTTGGATCTAAACTCTATGATCGAGGCTTCTATGATCGATGAAAGTAGAGCCTTGGATTGAGTCAACCTAACGACGACACAAAAACCTAACAGACAGAGTTTAGGGTTTTTGGTAGACGAACACACTATGAAGAGCTCTTTACAGTAGATGCAAAGTAGGCTAGAGCTCTCCTTCTAAGCTTGGATATTTGAAGTGGGCTTAGACTCTATGTGTGAAGGTTGTGAAGACGAGTTCCGATGAACTGGAAACTCGGAGAACACTTGAAAACAAAGACTCGAAGATTGCTCAAAGGCTTGGGAGTGTTTGTTTGCTGTGGGCGCTCGAATGCTCAAGTAGTGTTCTCTATTCTTCACGTTGTGATCCTTCACTATTTATAGGCGGAGGGATGTCGAGATCCGTTGCTTGGTTGGTGGCTTTGTCCCTCCTCCTCTCGACAGTACTTTGTGCAGGCAGTTGCTTTTGCAGGAGTGCAGTTTGTCTCTTTGCCAAAAATGGCTAAGTTACAAAATCAACAGTAACTGGAGCGAGCCAGTATTGTAGCGGCGCCCTGTCGGCCTGGCAGTCAACTCCTCTGCTCCTCTCCGCGATCGACACGTGGAGATCTCGTAATTAATGCAGAGATCTCCAGTTGACTGGAGTTCAAATTCGGAGCGGGAATTGTGCTGTCGCTTTCTGGTAGGTAGTGGCTTGCTTTGCTTTGAAGCTGTAGCGTCCGCTTCGAATCGAGTCGCTTCAAGGTTACTATGTAGCGAGTACTTGGGAAGTGAGTTCCCGAAGTGACTGCTTTAGTAAGTGTTGACCCGCGTTGACTCGCTTCGGCTTTTCACTGTAGCGCTCGCTTCGCTTTGCTTTGCTGGACTCGCTTCGATTCCACTGTAGCGCTTGCTTCGCTTTGATTTGCTGGACTCGCTTCGATTCCACTGTAGCGCTCGCTTCGCTTTGATTTGCTGGACTCGCTTCGATTCCACTGTAGCGCTCGCTTCGCTTTGATTCGGTACGCTTCAATTCAGCTGGATAGACTTGCTTCGATTGAAAAACACACTCTAGAGAGTGACCTTCACTTGAAATTTTCTACAGTCCAAAATTTAAGCAAAATAAAGCCATCCTAACAGAGTAGGCTTAGAAAAATTTTCTAACCTAATTTCTACATCAAATAGGGTCGCTTGGGAATAGAACACTTGGGGTTTTGGGATCAAATCAAAACAAATTACTTCATTAGTAAAATGTCCCATGCAGTTCCCCCTTAACAAATTGGTCCTTAACAATTCCCAACAATTTCCCCCTTTTTGATGATGCCAAAACCCAAAGACTTAAGATTATTGAAATCTAGTCTATCTAACCGTGGAAAGAACTTTAGGCGACTGCTTCCTTTGCAGCTTCGCTTGTATTTTTCTTTTAAGTTCCTTTCCCCCTTTTTTCGGTTAAATAATTGAGTTTTGTAGCATAAAGGAAGGTCATTCACAAAGCGAGTAAATGACGCAATTTGACAGAAATTGAAATTTGGATATATGAACAAGCAGTTCACACAAGGCAAAAATATGAAACTTGAAACTCAACGGTTTCCTGCAGTTTCATCACGTTCCTCCTTCTCCTCTTCTTTCTTCTTTTCCTCTTCTTTCTCCTTCTCAAAATAGTAAGCAGACAGGACATTCGACTCCATCGTCCTGATGTTGTATTGGTTCTCTCTCCATCTTTTCTCCAATCTCAGTGCTTCATCCACTTCTGCATCAATTACCTTCCGATAAGGAATCTCGTAATTCGGTTGAAGGGGCATAGGAAAGTCTTTCACAGCTGGAACTTTGACAATGAGTGGTAGTGGTTTTGCTTCTTCTGCCAGCGTAAAGATCTTCCGGCGCAACCTCTCGTTGTATTGATGTAGGAAGTTATTGAGAGCCTCCATCCGAGAGCATTTGTCTTGATATGGCACTACCTTCCACCAGTAGTAGGCCTTTATGAACTTGTCCTTTAGAATCAACCAAGTGTCAAGGAGGTCTCTTGGGATGAAATCCTCGATTTGTCTAGAGTCCGGATGATGATCTCTCCGCATAGCCAGCTCCTCTTCCGTCCTGCTTTTCAACTCCTTCATGATTGAGTTGAATCGGGTACTGGCGTCACCACTCCACTTCGGAAGCATATCATTAATTCGCTTCCAAATGAAATCATGCTCTTCAGGCGGGTAGCGACCAGAATTTATCATTTCTTTTAGCGTGACTTTGCCAGTATCCATCCAGGCTTGGAGATGGACGACTTCAGACTCTTCAGGCAAGTGAGGAATGTAGGCACTGCGCGTGATGGCAGATTGGATGAGCCTCACTTCATTGCAGTGGGACTCGATTCGTTCATCCAATTTCCTCAGCCTTTTCTCCCTCACTTCCTCATCCTTCTCCTTTCTCTTCTTCTTCTCCTCTTCCTTCTTCTGCCTCTTCTCGAAGCGACTAGCCCTTTCTGTGATCACTTGCTGCAATTTTTGGCGTTTGGCAGCAGGATCGTCTTCCCTTGATTCAGGCGTCGACCTCTTCAAGGAAACTTTCTGAACATGAGGTGGTGGAGGCGGCATCACAACGGCAGCTACACTGGCTGAAGTGAGTGCAAGTGATGAAGCAGCTACGGAGGCCGAAGCGGGCGCTGCGGCCGAAGCGGGCGCTGCGGCCGAAGCGGGCGCTTTGGAACCTGAGGCACCTGCAGGAGTTAGCTTTCTCAGATCAAATTGACGTTCCAACTCCCGAGCTATAGCCTCATCCCTTTCTATTAGCTTCCGCACTTCCTTCTTGGTTAGCACCGTAATAGGGGGATGACGTGCGATTGAAGCACTAAGAACTTTTTCCTCAATCGGCCTGCTGGGCTCTTCGTGCTTCTTCATCAGCTCCTCCTCAGTGAGCTTTGTTTTGCCCTTCTTTGCAAGCTTCGCCCTTGATTCTTCATCCATCTCCTCCTCTCCAGATCCTCCAACTTCAATTCCCCCTGCGATCAAGCCACTGGCTTCGATCGCTCTTCCTTCACTACTCGCACCTCCAACATCTCCAGATTTAATGAATTTCTGCATGTTTTCCCCCTTTTTGGCATCATCAAGACTGCTAGGGGCTGGGATGGTCACCGTTCCGCTGATGGATTGGTGTATTTCATTGATTCTGCTGAGAACGTCCTGGAGCATCTTCTCGGCGCGTTCTGCAAAGATATGCTCTTTTGCCAGCACAAGCTCTGCCGTCTTGACTGATATCTCTTCCAGTAGATATTTGCACTGGTCCTCTCTCTCCTTGACAGACCGCATCAAGTTCTCCTGGTTCTACTTCTCTAAAGCGAGCGTCCAGCTCCGCTTCAATCTCATCCTTCATCCTCTTTCTTTCCTCTTGAAGGTTGAAATACCAGAAATCTTTGGAAGCAACAAGTTCTGCTTTGTCAGTGGTAACAACATTCTCTCTTTGTTTCAACATGACGTAGAATTTAGCAGCGCCGACCATTCTGACTGAGAAATCTCCTGCCAACTTCTCTGCCTTGCTAATTTTGTCGGCAAGTTGAGCTTGCTTGAGAGCCACATCAATTCCTGCTTTCCTCCGGCTCTTCAACTCAGCATTTGCTTCGTCAAGCTTGCTGTTGAGGATTTCAATCTCCTTCTCAAGACCGAGAGTTTTCAGTTTACCTCTCGTCAGCTCGCTTTCCAGCTTTCTTATCTTTTCTTCATTGTTGGAGATCTGCTTCTCCATCTTTTCAACATTTCCAGTTGCTTTGTTGATGTTTTCCCTGTACTTACTCCTCATATTCCTCTTCTCCTCCTTCTCTGTCTCTATCTCTTTCTTCACTTTCTCCAGCTCCTCCTCTAACTTCGTTTTCTCTCCACTCACTTCCACCATCTTCGTGTTCACTTCCCTAAGCCTGCTCCTCTCAGCATCTAGGGAGTGTTGAAGATCTTGGGTACCTCTCTCCAACTCCTCTACCCGCTTTGATTTCTCCTCTACCAAGCTGGCCTTCTCCTCCACAAGCTTGGCTTTTCCCTCCATTTTCTCCTCTAGTTCGTTCTTCCTTCTGTCAAACTCTTCACGCAACTTCGTGACCTCCAATACCTTCGTTGTTAGCTCATCATCTTTCTTGGTGATCTCACTCTGCAGATTCGAGATCACCGCCTCCTTCACTCCCATTTCGGCTTCCTGCTCCTTGATCAACTGGAGTTCACGCTGTGAAGGCTCACGTTCTGGGATGGGCGCATCAGGGTACTCCTTCTTCACCCTTGCGTCGAGCACTTCCCAGTAGTTAGCTTCGTTGATGAAGGTGTGGAAACCATCAACTTCGGCAAACTTGAGCACTTCAATTTCCTTGGCCTCGATCACTTCTTCTTCCATCGCCTTGCGCAAGTTGAAGATCTTGTAGTACTCAGTTCCTCTGTACGTGATGTACGTGAGGAAGTCTACTGCGCTGGTGAAGAAGTCATCGGTCATCTCCACAGAGGGGTAGTGTTTGCGAATGAGCTCGGCCGCTTGCTCCCGGTCCCTAGTGTACCGTTCGAGGATCTTCTCTTCCTCGGTTGGAGATGAGGGAGTTTCTGGGATGGATGGTTTCGGCTGTCTTGGCTGTTTGGGCGGTATCAGCGCTCTCGGCTGATGAGGACTGTGAGTTGGGGGTGGAAGCTTCGGTAGCTTCGGGTTGGTTGGTTTCTGTTTGAGGATTGAGAGGGGCGGAGAAAAGTTTGTAGGCATCGGTGAGGTCCGTGCCTAGAAAAGGTAGGTTGGGAATTTGAAAAGATGAGTGGGTTGATTCATGTGGTGAGGATGGTGTTTGAGTAGTGGGAATGGCGGTAGTTGACGTTTGGGGTTCCGGTAGAGGCTGGGTTTGGGTTTGGATTTGGATAGGAGGTGTTTGAATTTTGGTTGGTGAAGGCTGGGGTGGCTCTTTTTCTGGTGAGGGTTGGGGTTGATCTTCTTCAGCTATCTTCACGAGCGGCTGCTCCTCAGCCTCGCTCGTTTCGATAATGGTTGTAACACTTCTCAATCTCTGAGGTCGCTTTGACCTCGCTTTCCTCGATACTCGCTTCGATGATGAAGGAGTTTGGCTTTCTTCTTCCGCCTCGCTACAGGATTTAAGGACTGGAGCGGAAGGGAGGACTATTACATCGATGCAATCCCTGTCCATCGGGAGCTTCTCAGTTTTCCACGAATTGAAGTAGAGGGTGTTCCTCTTGTATGGAGCTGTCTCATTCTTGCCTGTCCACCTCAAGTTTTCGAACAGTGTCGCCAGAGCGTAGGAGATTCTGGAGAAAAGCTTCAATTTTCCCTTGCGAACGATTTCACTGGTACTACCCTGTTCGTACTTGAAATCCGCCGCAACTTCATGTATCTGGTTGATGAACCAGCGGTGCCAGTTGAAGCTTGTCCCTGTCAAGCTATCAACAATGACAGAGGTGGCGTAGATCTTGGTGTCTGACAATTGGCTCAGCGAACCAACTCCACAGAGTACAGACTTCGTGTACAGCTCGCAGATCAAGTTGAACGGAGCCTTCAAGTCGTTCCTGATGTTGCTCAACTTTGGATTTCCAAACTTCACGCCTCTTCGTTTGGCAAATCGGGCGTACTCCACTTGGGTTGACATACCAAGTTCTGACAGAGAAACTGGTCCGACCGTCGGCAGATCGAACACACGGGCTATACTGCTTAGCTCGATTTCCACCGGCGTTCCTCTCTCTGAATGAGTGAAGGTTGACGATTCTTCTCCCTCTTTGAGATTCAAGAGAATCTCGGCGACGGCCTTGGCCATAATCCGCTGTGGCTTGCCGTTACGAACTTCCACAGGCCGGTCGTGGTCACAGCCCTGCGGAAGAACCCGTTCTGCATTACCACGTCCTCGTCAAGGTGTGGTTCTACGTTGATGTTGTCGAAAAGGGTTTTCAGAAAATCCTCCATCGTTTCGGTCTTCTCCTTCTTTCCCATGGTTAATTTGTAGAGATTTTGAGAAAAGGTTAAGACTTTGGGGGGTTTGAGACTCGTGAGTTGCAGGAGCGCAGATCTTGCACGAGAATGGCAATTTTGAGAGTTGTGAATTTTTTTTTTTTCTGCAGGTCTTTGGCGTTTCATATATATAGAACTAGGGTTCGGCTGTCGAGGCAGGGGCAAGACAGTAATATCTTTGAAGATCCTGTGCGGAGGCGGCGGACTCTCGGTGATGGATCTGATGTGTCCGGCGTCATCACAGGAAAAGTGAACCGCCAACTTGACTTGGCGTTGCCACGTGGCAGCCTTTGATTCGTCTCTCCAATAGGCGTCAATCCAGCGGTTGAGATTTAAAAACGGTTCAGATTCGACGGCTGGATTGAGGGCGATTTTCCCGCTTTTCTCGGCTTGACGTCCACGCGCCTGTCGTTTCTCTTTCTACGCGCTGCTGCATTAAATGCTAAAGTAAAAAGTGAAATATTGCACTCGAGTGCTGACAGCTCATACGCTTCGCTTCGTATCTGCTCGCTTCGAGTGTAGCCGCTTCGGCATTCACTCGCTTGCGAAGTACTCGCTTCACGTGACTGTTCCGCACTCGCTTGCGATGACTTGCGGAGTGACGTGGCACTCGCTTCGCCATCTGTAGTGACTAGACTAAAGAAATCAAATTTCTTTGCTTAAATTAAAATGTTTCTAACTTACATACTTCGAGGATAAACAAGAGTGTTTTCCTCTTTGTATTTGTGTCAGATTCATTTCGTATTTTCCACATAGTGAGGGAAGGTTTCTAGCACGCTTCAGCTTACTTAGTGTACTTAATAATTGAAACGCTTACCAGTCAATCTTACTTCGTAGGAGATTGATACCACTTATTGGAGACTTCTTTTGATTTGGACTCCATTTGGTGAAACCACTTGTTGATGAATGCATTTGAAGCATGTTGATGCCACCTGTAGAGTACTTCATCTTCTTTGCATTCATCTTCATGGCATTCATCTTCCTCTACGAATTAGAGAGTCCTCCATCGAAGTGAATGGGGGAGAGAATGAATATAGTACACAAGCTTACTACAACCCAAAGGGGAGCATCACGTAAGTGTACTTATTCACGATGAATGGGGGATGAGTACAAGTCCTTATCTCAGAGCAGAAATGGACAGGATGACAATGAGAATGCTCTGACAAGACAATCGCGTATTTTACGCAGAAGCATGTCACCAGCCCTGCAACCTTTTGTAGAAAAAGGTAAACCTTCAAGCTTCCTCCTACTAGCTACAGAATGAACTTGCAATCGACTCGCTTTGACCCAAGCTAGGGCAAATTGAAGCGATGCAAAATTCAAAGATAGCAGCATTCTTTGCTCGCTTTGGAAGTAGCTTGCTCCGAGAGTAAGCACTAGTTCCCCCTTAACCAAATACTTAACAATTCCTATAAGTTGGTAGGGAACTTCTTCCAATACTCCACCTTTCTCCACATAACTTCAATTTCTTCAAGCGAGTGAAATTTTTTGAAGTGACTCGCTTGAGTTGGTGAAGATCCGAAGCGAGTGACGCTACGAAAAACTAGCGACCACTCCTTCGTGCATCCTGAATCTAGAAATCTTCACCAGGGTCTAACAACCCTAATTCCATGCATAGCTAATTGAAACGAGACTCAGCTAGAGGCTTGGTGAGGATATCTGCTCGCTGGAGATCGGTATGGATTTTCTCGAGCTTGATATCCTTCTTTTCGACATGATCACGAATGAAGTGATGTCGGATTTCCACGTGCTTGCATCTGGTGTGAAGCACTGGATTTTGAGAGAAGCAGATCGCACTGTTGTTGTCGCAGAATATAGGAATTTCATTCGCTTCAACATTGTAATCCTTCAACTGCTGACGAAGCCATAGAATTTGAGAACAGCAGCTTCCAGCGGCCATATATTCGGCTTCAGTCGTTGAAGTGGCTACACTCGTCTGCTTCTTCGAGAACCATAAGATCAGCTTGCTTCCCAAGAACTGACAAGTGCCCGAAGTTGATTTCCTATCAATTCGGCACCCTCCATGGTCAGCATCTGAATATCCAGTGAGCTCCAAATTGTCCTCCGTTGGATACCACAGCCCCATATTGACAGTGCCCTTCAAATATCGAAGAATTCTCTTGGCAGCTTCAAGATGACTGTGCTTGGGATTACTTTGGAAGCGAGCGCAGACTCCGACTGCAAAAGCAATATCCGGCCTACTTGCAGTGAGATATAGAAGGGATCCGATCAAGGCTCGGTAGTCTGTAGCATCCACAGACTTCCCATCTGTGTCTGGCTCCATCTTCCAGTTCGTGTTCATTGGAATCTTCACAGCTTTGGCATGTTGAACACCGAACTTGGCAAGCATATCTCTTGTATACTTAGCTTGATTGATGAAGATGCCATCATCCTGCTGCTTCACTTGGAGGCCTAGAAAGCAGCTCATCAAGCCAATCATCGACATCTCATGTTTGGTCTTCATAAGCTCTCCAAACTTCTCGCTAAGAGACTGGTTTGGTGACCCAAATATGATGTCGTCCACGAAGATCTGAACCCATAGCATATCATCTCCATGATTGATGGTGAATAGAGTTCGATCTATCTTCCCTTTGTGGAATCCATTATCCACTAGAAATTGAGAAAGTGTATCATACCAAGCTCTGGGAGCTTGCTTCAATCCATATAGGGCTTTCTTCAATCGATAGACCTTATCTCCTTGTTCGAAACCCGGTGGCTGCTCCACATACACTTCTTCCTTCAATTCACCGTTGAGGAATGCGCTCTTCACATCCATCTGATAGACTTTGAATTTCTTGGCCGCTGCATAGGCTAGAAATAATCTGATCGCTTCAAGCCGTGCCACAGGAGCGAAGGTTTCATCAAAATCGATTCCTTCCTCTTGGCAGTAGCCCTTGGCGACGAGACGCGCCTTGTTCCTCACAACGTTGTGGTCCTTGTCCGTCTTGTTCTTGAACACCCACTTGGTGCCAATCACATGCTGAAATTTGGGACGATCCACGAGATACCATACGTCGTTTCTGGTGAACTGATTCAGCTCTTCTTGCATGGCGATCACCCAATTTGAATCGGCTAGGGCTTCCTCCACGCATGACGGCTCGATGTTTGAGAGAAAGCAACTGAACATGGCACTTTCTCCAAACACTTGACTTCTGGTCACTACACCTTTGGATGGATCTCCAATGATTTGACTTGGTGAGTGATCCTTGAGCCATGCTCGCTTGGATCCGCCAGCTTCATCTCCATCTTCTTCCTTGTCACTCGCTTCATCATCTGAAGCGACTGGATTGGGTGCTTGGCCAGCACTCGCTTCCGGAATCTTGGGGGCAGCTTCACTTTCTCCTTTGGGATTTTGCTCGCTTGAATCTTTGATTTCATCATCTTCTTCGAGCATGTCCCAGGTGAGTGAGTTTAAGGGTTCCTTGCTTGAATTCCCTTCTTTAGATTGAACCTGTTCCTGTGGAAGACTTAAGGAAGATTCATCAAATACGACATGGGGTGATTCCTCCACAATTAGAGTTTTACAGTTAAACACCCTGTAGGCTTTGCTAGATGTAGAGTATCCTAAGAATACTCCTTCATCAGCTTTGCTTTCAAAGGCTTTTAACTGTGACTTCCCATTGTTGTGAATGAAGACCCTACAACCAAAGATATGGAAATAAGATATGTTAGGAATTCTCCCTATCCATATTTCATATGGTGTTTTGTCGTGCCGTTTGCAGAGAAGCGTTCTATTCTGCGTGTAGCATGCTGTATTGGTAGCTTCAGCCCAATACTTCATTGGAAGCTTCGAGTCTGCAATCATGGTTCGAACGGCTTCTTTGATGATCCGATTCCTTCTTTCAGCAACTCCATTCTGCTGAGGTGTGCGCGCTGAGGATGTCTGATGTGCTATGCCATGCTCCGTGCAGTAAGCTTCAATGGTAGAGTTCAAGAACTCTGTGCCTTTGTCGGAGCGGATGGTCACAATTGCTTGATTCTTTTCCACAGCCAATCGCTTGGGCAGTTGTGGTAGCTTGGTCAGTGTCTCCTTCTTGCTGAAGAGGAATACAACCCAAGTGTAGCGAGAGAAGTCGTCGACTACAACTAGAGTGTACTTCCTTCCATTTACACTAACTGGAGTGACTGGACCAAACAGATCCATATGAAGCAGCTCGAGCACTCGCTTTGATGAAGCTTCTTCAAGACTTGCGAAGTGCTTCTTCGTCTGCTTCCCTCGTTGGCATGGTGAGCATGGATGGTCTTTGATGAAGACTTCATTTGGTATGCCTTGCACCAAACCTTTTCGAGCTAAGCGGTTTATGGCTTTGAAGTTGAGATGGTTCAAGCGTCTGTACCATAGCCATCCTATTTCTGCAACACTCCTTGCTACTAAGCACGTCTCCTCTTTGCAGTGTCCCATTGTGCTATATAGACGTTCCTTTGTCTTACTCCAGTTAGCACAATCTGGGCAGTGAGCTTGCTCTTTACAATGCACTTGTTGGAAATAAATTCCACCTTGTATCCTTTGTCACAAAATTGTGAAATGGATAGCAAGTTGTGCTTGAGTCCTTCCACGTAGGAGACTTCTTCAATCGTGAGCTTTCCAACTTTCAGTGCGCCGTACCCTTTGGTGCTTCCTCGAGAGTTATCACCAAAAGTGACGTGTGGACCCTTCTTCTCTATGTAGTCGTGAAGTAGAGCTCTCATGCCGGTCATGTGTCTTGAACATCCACTGTCCAAGTACCAGATTTGTTGACCCTCACTTGGCATGAGATCCACGGCGCTCACCTGCATTTAGACAGATTTTGGTACCCAAATCAGTTTGGGTCCTTGCAGGTTAGTTCCCTTAGGTACCCACACTTGCTTCACTTTCTTTTGAAAGGAAGCTTTTGCCTTGGGTTTCTCGACCTTTGAAAACTGTGACTTCTGCTTTAAAGCAGCTTCACACGTGCAGCAGTGTGTGCAGGAGGGGTAGCGGCTCGCTTGAGGCATACCCATGCTCTTACCCTTTAGCTTGTATTCTGAAGCGGCTCGCTTCAGATTAGCTACGGGCTTAGAGACTGACTTAGGTTTTACAGTCTGTCGAAGCGGCTCGCTAGGTTTTCTCGAAGCGGTCCAACTAGGGTTTTGACCCCGACTCGCTTGAGTAACCTTGGGAGTTCGAAGCGGCCTCTTTGGTGCTTCGAATTGTTCCCCCTCAGCGTTAGTCCGGTTGGACCATCTCCAGTCCGGATAACGTGACACATAGACATTACTCCTTTTCTTAAAAGGGAGATCCTTTGTCTCTGGTGTCTTGGCCTGAGACTTGGAAGCTACAACTGTTTTTCCTTTACCTTTGGATTGGTAAGCTTTAGCATTGTGAGTGCTAGGGATAGTTGATCTTTGCTTGCCCGTAGTTTCTGCCCTTGAAGATATAGACACCTTCATTGGCTTCTTCTTAGGGTACTCAGCCATTTGGCCTTTATCCTTGTTGGTGGTCGCTTTGGATGCAGTGGGCAATTCCAAAGTGACTGATGGTGTCGTGTGAGAGGCACCAACAAAGACAGTCGGCTTGGAAGGTCCACCCTCATATCCGAGTCCTCCCTTTCTACCAAAAGGTAGAAGTGAGCTCTCTAGTGCCTGCCTAGCATATGAAGCTTTGTTCAAGTTGGCAACTAGAGCGGACTGGGTTTCATACCTTCCTTCCAAGCTTTGATGTCTCGCGAAGAGATCCTCGAACTTACTAGTCATAGCCCTTAAGTTAAGTTTGACTTGGTCAAGCTCAGTGGCTAGCTTTCGGTTCTCCTTCTCGCTTTGAGACAAAGCTTGTTTCAACACTTCATGGTCACTTGACAATTTAATGTGCTTGTCAGAGCATCTCCAACAGTTTCCCCTATTTTCCAGCAGCAGTATCACTAAAATAGTGCAGAAACAGTAACTCATCTCCAACAGTTCGCACTAAAATACAGCAGAAAAGGAATATTCCAAAATATCCTTTTTCATTCATTTTTTTTTAATAAAATGTGAACATGATAAAAAAATGACAATGATATAAATTTTAACTCATTTAATTAAGATAAAATAAGTAGATATTGCAAATAATTAAAATTACATTCTTAATAAATTATAAAATTACTTCCGGTTGGAGCAACAACAAATTATGCGGAAACGAAGAAACACACAACAAGGCAACGCTCACGGTTTTGATATGTTTCGGAATTTATTTCCCGGTGCCGGAGGAAGTGGAGATGGACTTTCGGATTATTAGGGGAAAAAATGTATCTTTAATTTTTTCAGTTTTATATTAACGTATGTTCCCATGCATGGTGTAGTTTGTTTTGTACTTTAATTTGGCAATGTTATGTAATTTTACGTTTTTCTTATTAATGCATTTTTGTTTTTATATTTTGTTTCATTAATTTATACAATCATTTTGTATATATATTTGTATCACACGTAAATTATACATAGAGTTTAAAAAGAAGAGAAAATTAGTTAAATTATTACAAGTAACATACGAAAATTGTGAAAAGAACAAAAAATAATAATTAAAAAAATTTGATACACACAAAACAAATAAGCATATATCAAATTAAATTGTGAAAAGAAAAAAATAAAATTATTACTCATACAACAAAACAAACTAAATTGAAATACTACACCACAAATAAAATCCGCAAACAAACACGAGCACAAAATGATGAACACAAAATTATAGTGCAGTGAATAGTGTTACTCTATATTTAGGGGAACACTGTTCATTGCACTATAATTTCGCTATTTTAGTGCGGACTGTTGGAGCAAAACTCTGCACTAAAATAGTGCTCAGCACTATTTTAGTGTTGCTCTTGGAGATGCTCTCAAGCAACTCACTCCATGTCGAGGAATTTGCTTCCTCTTGGTGAGTGTGTGAGAGTGTAATTGAACTAGGTGAGGGATAGATGAATACCTCTCCAGTCTCTTCGTCGGTGAGCGCCATGAGTCCAAGATCCTCTCCCTCACTGGAGTTGGGATCTGTGAATGCATCCGAGTCGCTAGCGATTTCTTCAGTTGAAGCGACCGGCATTTCACTCGCTACGAGCGCTCGCCTTGGAGCATCCCTCTTTGCTCTCAGTTCCTCTCGCTCCTTTGCACTCAGCTTTGGGCAATCGGAGTTGTAGTGGCCCATTTTGTGGCAATGGTAGCATTCCACTTCCATCATGTCCCTTGAGATCGGCTTGGTCGTCTCTTCTCTCTTCCCTTTTACTTCTCGAGCATCAGTGTTCCTCTCTTTGTACTGCTTGTAGAATCTTTTGTATTTGCCCACTCGAGAGTTCATCTTGTTGAAGTTCTTGGATAAGAACGCAATATGTTCTTCCAACTCTTCCTTCGTCATCTTGGCTAGCGACTGGTCACTTGGCCCTTCAGCAGCTTTGAAAGCTACACCCTTTGACGTCGTGGGAGCTTCATCTTCTTCGTCGAGGTTCATTCGATTCAGATCGAATTCATGAGCTTTGAGTTCGGAGAACAGAATCTCTGGTGTGAGCTTCGATAGATCTTTGGTAGCTAGGTACAGCTCCTTCATTGTCTGCCACTTCCTCGTGAGAGCTCGGACAATCTTCAGGTTGACTTCCTTATCTGTGAGTTCCTTCCCAAGTGAGTTGAGAGTTGCAATGATGTTGGTGACTCTCAGCTCGAAGGCGTCGATGGACTCTCCTGGCTTCATTATCAGGCTTTCAAACTCCCACATCTGAACGGCAAGTTTGTTTTCTTTGATTTTGTCTGTGCCTTGAGAAATGAGGGCTAGGGTTTCCCACATTTCTTTCGCCGTTGCGCACTTCCTTATCCGTGGTAGATAGGCATCCGACATGGTGCTCTGCATCGTGTGGCGTGCGATCTTGTCGAGGTTGGCGACTTTGAAGTCATTCGGAGTGTACTCATCTTTGTCCTTCTCTACGTACCGTTGTCGGACATAGGCAGCCCGACCCTCGGCAGCTGGGACGTTCTCAGAGACGGCTTTCCTGATTTCGATTGGTCCGTCCACTATAACTTCCCACATCCGGTCGTGGATGGAGCATAGGAAGTTCTCGACTCGGAAACTCCATGTCTCGTATCCTTCGATCGAGAACTGTGGAAGACTGGATGCACTATATGTAGACATAGCAAACTATCAGCAGTAAATGCAATATGCGTGGGTGAGGTTTTTGATGCACTTAGGAAAATAGGATCCGGTTCAGTGAGACAACGTGAAGCGAGTGGGGACTCTCTTCGGATATGCAAAGCAGAGGCTCGAAAGAACCGCTGCTCTGATACCACTTGTTGGTCCCGGTTTGTTAATAGGGGAAATACGTAGGGGGGGGGGGGTGAATACGTATTTCAAGTTTTTCAACTTTTTCCCTTTAACTCAGAGTGACAAGTAAAGAGCTCGCTTGACACTTAAGACCTAGCTGAAGTTAGATCTACAGTACGTAGCTTGCCTGCTTAACCGAAGTAAGGACTTGATCAAGAGGGAGTCTTTACTCGTGTATGCGGAAATTCGGTGAGCTAAAATCTTTCCTAAGTAATTAAAAAATCCAAGTTCGTTTGTTTAGATGCGCGTGCAATGAATAAACAAAGTAAAGAGTTTAGGGTTTAGAGAGATACGACACAGAGATTTATAGTGGTTCGGAGATAAAGCTCCTACGTCCACTTGTTGCACGACGGCAACTGTTCTCTTCACTCAAGAACTTGAAGGTTACGGGTCCTTCAAAAACCTGGTCGAGATCGGGCTTCACTCGCCTGGATCCAACGACAGACGTAGTGATTACGGGTTCACTACCAAACCTAGACAAGACTGGAAGCTTCACTTGCTTCAGTCAAACACAGACAGACAAGGAGATTTCGGGCTCTCCTTACAGCCTAGCTTCGATCGAGCTTCACACAAACGATGTAGGTGCAAGCTTGGATCTAAACTCTATGATCGAGGCTTCTATGATCGATGAAAGTAGAGCCTTGGATCGAGACAACCTAACCACGACACAAAAACCTAACAGACAGAGTTTAGGTTTTTGGTAGACGAACACACTATGAAGAGCTCTTTACAGTAGATGCAAAGTAGGCTAGAGCTCTCCTTCTAAGCTTGGATATTTGAAGTGGGCTTAGACTCTAAGTGTGAAGGTTGTGAAGACGAGTTCCGATGAACTGGAAACTCGGAGAACACTTGAAAACAAAGACTCGAAGATTGCTCAAAGGCTTGGGAGTGTTTGTTTGCTGTGGGCGCTCGAATGCTCAAGTAGTGTTCTCTATTCTTCACGTTGTGATCCTTCACTATTTATAGGCGGAGGGATGCCGAGATCCGTTGCTTGGTTGGTGGCTTTGTCCCTCCTCCTCTTGACAGTACTTTGTGCAGGCAGTTGCTTTTGCAGGAGCGCAGTTTGTCTCTTTGCCAAAAATGGCTAAGTTACAAAATCAACAGTAACTGGAGCGAGCCAGTACTGTAGCGGCGCCCTGTCGGCCTGGCAGTCAACTCCTCTGCTCCTCTCCGCGATCGACACGTGGAGATCTCGTAATTAATGCGGAGATCTCCAGTTGACTGGAGTTCAAATTCGGAGCGGGAATTGTGTTGTCGCTTTCTGGTAGGTAGTGGCTTGCTTTGCTTTGAAGCTGTAGCGTCCGCTTCGAATCGAGTCGCTTCAAGGTTACTATGTAGCGAGTACTTGGGAAGTGAGTTCCCGAAGTGACTGCTTTAGTAAGTGTTGACCCGCGTTGACTCGCTTCGGCTTTTCACTGTAGCGCTCGCTTCGCTTGGCTTTGCTGGACTCGCTTCGATTCCACTGTAGCGCTTGCTTCGCTTTGATTTGCTGGACTCGCTTCGATTCCACTGTAGCACTCGCTTCGCTTTGATTTGCTGGACTCGCTTCGATTCCACTGTAGCGCTCGCTTCGCTTTGATTCGGTACGCTTCACTTCAGCTGGATAGACTTGCTTCGATTGAAAATCACACTCTAGAGAGTGGCCTTCACTTGAAATTTTCTACAGTCCAAAATTTAAACAAAATAAAGCCATCCTAACAGAGTAGGCTTAGAAAAATTTTCTAACCAAATTTCTACATCAAACAGGGTCGCTTGGGAATAGAACACTTGGGGTTTTGGGATCAAATCAAAACAAATTACTTCATTAGTAAAATGTCCCATGCAGTTCCCCCTTAACAAATTGGTCCTTAACAATTCCCAACACTAGGCTATGATAGAGCTACTGGAAAAAGGGATGTAAGCAGCGAGGCAGTCTTCTCCAAATATCAACCTATTGAGAAGACAGCCGATCAAAAATGCAAGACAATTCAGATAAAGTTGTGCAGCTGAAAAATCCAGTTCATCAGCCGCAGGCCGTTCTCTTAAAGAGTCATCAAAAGCCAAAACTGTTGAAAAAGAATCAACCTACAGGAAAGAAGGAAGGACTGCCACCCCCTAAGAAGAAGGAGATCAAGTCCGTTCACAAGGTTGATCAACAGAAGAAAGCAAGAAAGGCAGAATATCAAAGGCCTTTCTCTCCGCAGTTCTACTATCCCGCTCAACCTCAAAATTGCATGTGCTATTCACAGCATGCATACCATCAAATTATCAACCATGCTATTATGATGAGTCATGCTATCAACCACGATACAGCACTCCTCATCCCGTCAAGAATAACAGAAAGAGGATAAAGCCTCTAAAACCAGCCTGAAGAAACAAGCTGCAACATCCACAGCCTCGGATAGAAGCAAGCCTGTGATCAAAGTCTGGGTACCCAAGGCTGTTCAAACAACTTCCACCGCAACAGATGTAGTACCCAATCTCAAATGGGTTGCTAAGCTTAATTAATTGCAGGTAGGAAAGGCTCTACGAAGGAGCCAGGCAGCTCGAGGAGCTGTATGGATCATCTATAGTGGATGCTCAAAGCACATGACGTGTGACGAAACGCTGCTATCAAGCTACTCTGAGCGAGATGGACCTCAAGTTACTTTTGGAGGTAGCTCCAAGGGAAAAACAAGAGGCTATGGAGACTTGAATGTAGGTAAAACTAACATTCATAATGTTTCCTTTGTTGAAGGTCTTAATCATAATTTATTTTCAGTCTCTCAATTCTGCTCGAGTGGTAAACGAGTAGAATTTACTACTAACAAGTGCCTTGTGAAAAATGAGGAAGGAGAAACCCTCCTTAACGGAGTCATGCAGGATAAATTGTACATAGTCCAATGGGCTAATGAAAAGGAAACCTGCTTAGTGACAAAGGCCAATTCAGAAGCCAGTTGGCTGTGGCACAAGAGACTGAGCCATCTAAACTTCAAAGCTATCAACAAGCTGGCACGCAACAAACTGGTCAGCGATCTCCCCGATCAGATATTCGACAAAGACCATGTATGCAATGCATGTTAAGCTGGGAAGCAAACAAGAGCCTCCTTTCCCAGCATAAGCTCTCAAGCCTCAAGTCGAATATTGGAGCTTCTCCACATGGATCTTTTTGGACCAGTCACTCCCCTGAGTATAAACGGTAGAAAATATGCTCTCGTAGTTATAGATGATTATTCTAGATTTACGTGGGTTATTTTCTTATTTAAGAAAAATGAGACTTTGGAGAAGCTGCCGGCATTGCTCAACAAGCTGTGCAATCAAAAAGAAAAATCTATCATATCCATCCGATCAGATAGGGGAACAAAATTTCTCAATTCAATGATCGAGGAATATTGCACGAAGAATGGAATTCATCATCAAACATCAGCAGCAAGAACCCCTCAACAAAACGAAGTTGTTGAAAGGAGGAATCGATCCTTGAAAGAAGCAGCTCGGACAATGCTTGAAGAGACTAGCTTCCTATGAAGTTTTGGGCAGAAGCTGTCAACACAGCCTGTTACACCCAGAACCGGTCAGTTATCACTACCAGACATGGGGAAACTCCATACGAGCTGTGGAACAACAAGCTCCCCAGGTTTAAAGTATTTTAAAGCTTTTGGATGTTTGTGTTACATTCACAATAATGGGAAATCTCAGTTAAAGACCTTTGAAAGCAAGGCAGATCTAGGAGTATTTTTAGGATACTCAGAGATCAACAAAGCCTTTCGAGTCTATAATAGGAGAACTCTCACTGTGGAGGTAACACCTCATGTTGTGTTTGATGAATCTGCTTGTTTGTACAGAGACACACAAACAGGAAAAGAGGATGAGCTCAACAGATCAAAGAACGATCTCATAAAAGACCTGTTGATCTGGAGCCCAACCGATCAAAACGAAGAGGATCAATATGATCCAAAGATCACACAGCAAGGGGGAAGTGATGCAAGTGATGTTCCTACATCAAGCTGTAATACATCAGCCGGAAATAACCAAGCTGATCCCTCTAACTCAGTACTTTCAACTGAGGTTGTTATCGATCTGGAAAAACAAATGGAGCAGCTCAATCCATTCACTCAAAGACTGGAAACAACCTCTCACCCAGAGTTCAAGGAACCCACTGCTGAACAAGAGCCCGTCACTTCAGAAGAAGAACAAACTCGAAGAAGACGCTGGGTAGATGATCACCCTCAAGAGCTCATTGTTGGGAACCCAAACCAAGGAGTGAGAACCAGAAGGATGCATGGAGAAAGTGCTCTTCTAAGCTGCTATCGATCTCTCATTGAGCCAAAAGATGCAAATGAAGCCCTACAAGACCCTGACTGGATTCAGGCCATGCAAGAGGAGCTAAATGAATTCAAAAGAAATGAAGTTTGGTCTCTCGTAGATCGACCTCATCACCAAGGCGTTATTGGAGTCAAATGGGTATTCAAGAATAAAAGAGATGGATCTGGAGAAGTTGTCAGAAACAAAGCTCGTTTAGTTGCTAAAGGCTACTGTCAACAAGAAGGAATTGATTTTGATGAAACATTTGCCCCAGTTGCAAGATTGGAGGCAATCAGACTGTTTCTAGCTTATGCAGCTCATCAACAGTTCAAGGTCTATCAGATGGATGTAAAGAGTGCATTCTTAAATATAATTCTAGAAGAAGAAATCTATGTCGAGCAACCACCTGGATTTGAAGAAGGTGATTCCAGCAAGGTCTATCGCCTACACAAGGCCGTGTATGGACTCAAACAAGCTCCACGAGCTTGGTATGAGACGCTGTCCACCTTTCTCATAGAATCTGGATTCAAACGCGGCTCAGTTGACAAGACTCTCTTCACTATCAAAGTAAATGATAATATCCTTTTAGTTCAAATTTATGTTGATGACATTATTTTTGGATCTAAATCTCCCAAGCTTTGTGAAAAATTTGGTAACCTCATGAAGGACAAATACAAAATGTCCATGATGGGAGAAATGAATTTCTTTCTAGGATTGCAGGTGAAGCAGTCAGATGAAGGGATTTTCATCAGTCAAGCCAAATATACTCACGATCTGATCACAAAATTTGGAATTCAAGATAGCAAGCCTGTCAAAATTCCAATGCTGGCAAACGGGAAGATTGATCAAGATCTCGAAGGGAAACCTGCCAACATAACACAATACAAGGGTATTATTGGTTCTTTATTATATCTAACTGCTAGTAGGCCTGACATTACTTTTGCAGTTGGTGTTTGTGCTCGCTATCAAGCTAATCCAAAGGAATCTCACATGGAAGCAGCAAAAAAGATTCTTCGTTATGTCAAAGGAACTGCCAATCTTGGATTATGGTATCCTAGAGATGACAACTTAGAACTAACTGGCTACTCAGATTCTGATTATGCTGGATGCAAGCTAGATCGGAAGTTAACATCAGGTACTTGTCAATTTCTAGGGAACAAGCTGATATCTTGGTTCGCAAAGAAACAGACATTTGTGGCAACATCAACAACCGAGGCCGAATATATGGCAGCTGGTAGTTGTTGTGCTCAAATTCTCTAGTTGAAGCAACAGCTCAAGGACTATGAGGTCATTGTCAAAGAAGTTCCTATCTTCTGTGACAGCTCAAGTGCTATTGCTATCACCCAGAATCCAATTCTTCACTCTCGTTGCAAGCATGTTGAAGTAAGACATCACTTCATACGTGATCATGTTGAAAAGAAGAATGTTATTGTGGAAAAGATCCACACAGATATTCAACGAGCTGACATCTTGACAAAGCCCTTACAAGAAGAGCGCTTCAAAATGCTATGTGTCAAGCTCGGTATGTTGAACTGCAGCCAGTCTGGAGACATGGCTCCCTCAACTACCTGATCAGGACAACGACCTGCATTCACAACAAGATGAACTACATATGATGTGCAGAAGGCTAGGGGTGAGCATAACCGAACCGCAACCGAGGAACCGAGCCGAACCGATTGATTTCGGTCGGTTTTGTCGGTCAAAAGGGGGTTTCGGTTCCGGTTCGGTCAGCAATATTGGAAACCGAATTTAATTCGGCCGGTTATCGGTTTTAAATGCAACAGCTTCGGTTCCGACCGAACCGACCGAATCATGTCAATATAATATTAAAATATTCTGTCCAGCTGTACTGCCCTTCCTCTTCTCGAGCCCACCGCCATCACATGTCTTGGAACTCTCATTCCCTTTTCTTGAGAACCCAAAAGCCAGACTATTTTCTCTCTCCCTCTTCGTATTTCAATTACTCATTCATCTTTCCAATCTCTCCATGGTGTATTTCTACTCTCCTCCCATTCACGTTAATTCTTAGTTGCCGTTTCCCTCGTGGGTGCGTGGACTAATAGAGCAAGAAACTCTAGCAATTTGTATCTTTATCCAATTGTTGTTGTTCTACTCTTCTCTCTCTCTAGCTCTCATCCTCTCTCTCTCTCCTCTTTTTCTCTCTTTTATTTTTATCTCCTGCGCTGAATTTGAAAATCTTCTCTTCGGTGGACACCGAACCGAAGCCGAAACCGACCGATAATTTCGGTCGGCTTTCGGTTCGGCTGTACAAAGTTGTTCGGTCGGCGTCGGTTGTATATTTTCCAAAATTTCGGTTGGTCGGTTTTGGCGGTTCGATTCGGTTTTCGGCCGAACCGACCGTTTGCACACCCCTACAGATGGCTGTTGTAAGAAATTACAACTACCTTGCTCACTCAAGGGGGAAGTAATAGCAGTGAGTTGTATCACTCACTGTCTCTTCATTTATTTAAATTACCCTTAGAGCATTTATTTCAATTATTGGCATTTAATATGTTTAGTATTTAATATGTTGTGCATGTCTGCTCTTATTCTTTATATATCCAAATACTACAATTTGAGAAGATATTGTCAGAAGCAATGATTACCCTTTTTGTGTAACAAAACTTCCTTTTTGGGGTTTTATGCTTCGACAATCGAGATGCATTAATGTGAGGACTGGACGTGAGACACGAAAAGTTGCGACTGGGCATTGACTATCGCGTCCCTCTGCACACGCGCGACTTTTCGCCTCCCACGCGCCTCGAAAAGATGCATGTTGTCAAATCGCCACTTTTAAAAGTGGATGACGGCACATCTTCTTCATCCTGGCTGTTCGATCAAAATGATCAAGGTCGTTCCTCACCCTCTATAAATAGGGATCCCTCCATCCCTTTCATCGACATTATTCTTCATCCGCCATTTTTGTGCACCATATTACTTCTCTGTAAAAACACTATTTCAAAAACCCTAACTCCACTTTTCTTCACTCTCTTACAAGGAAAATGGCCACCGACGAACAGACCTCTACTTCCGGCCAAGAGATCTCCTTCAAATGGCAAGATGCCAGGAAGTTCTACAAATCTCTCATTGTGCAGGAACCATTCTTCACCTACAACAATATGGGCCACTCCGGCCTCGACGATATTTTTGCAAGGATGCAAAGATGTGGCCCTTTTCACCGCATCATCACCAGGGTTCCGGCGAAGATCCTGCCGCTGCAAACCCTAGCTTTCTATGCCTTCTGGTGTGAGGACGAGAAGGACTCTTTCGACGACATCTTCATTCGAGCCTCCGACAACGTCATCGCCGACGATTCCTTCAACCTGCTCGAGGCGGTGTTGAAGACGTACGATCTGGAGGATACTGGCAAGGACATATTTCCCGACATGTCCTCCCAGCTTATTGAGGAGTCATTCCAAGCTATGACTCTTCCGGCGATTGAAAAGCAGGCCGTGTCCTACGACATGAAGGGGATGCAACGAACTCGGCTAAAACCTGAGTTTCGTTTGCTTTTTTATGTCATCCACAAGGTCTTGCTCTCTCAAAAGGGGACGAATGATAAGATGACCCACGACAAGTTCAAGATCTTGATTGTTGTTTATCACAACCTCCCAGTGAATTGGGGGAGGCTGTTGGTCCTTGGAATGAAAGGAGAAGCAGCAAAAGTCAAGACCTCAGTGGATAAGGACGGTGACACCCTGCTGACCATCAAGAGGAAGTTCAACTTCTGCCTGAAGATATCGCTGATCTTCCAGTCCGTTGTAGAACGAGCTGAGTGGGAAGACGCTGTCCCATTCAACGAATCCATCAAGCTCCCGTCGAATCAGCGACAGTTCAACATGTCGCTGGGTATTAATGAAGCATCCCTCATAGCCTCTGATCTTGCGATCAGATCGTTCCTTGTGGCCATGACGAAGTCAAACCTGGATTGGGAGGACTCTCATTCCGTAGCCAAGGGGGAACCTGTTGTCCCTCCCCAGGCCAAGAAAGCTTCAGGATCTTCTTCCACCCAGGGCAAGGAGAAGCTGGTGGAGAAAAGCAAGAAGCGGGGAAGGACGACCGCCGAGGAAAGGCCTTCGAAGAAACTATAGCCCGTTGCTGCTGTGGTAAGCTCGACCCCTTCAGCCAAAGCAGTGTGCTCATCCTCAGCTGCTGGGTCTGAGCAACAGCCTTCCTCCAAAGAACAACAACCTCTCTCCGAAGAACAACCTCCTATTTCCCCGGAGCATCAGCTTGTCTACCAGAGAGATGAGCCCATTCCCACCGAGGTTGTTTCCACCGAGGCAGATCTTGTTGCACCTCGAGATGGACTGTTCCATTTCAACCCTCTCATCACTCATCAAGTGTTTGACAACACTTCCATTCAAGTCATTGTCAGTGATGATGATGACGATGATGATGATTCTGCCAGCCTTTATCTGAAAAATGCTGAGGAAGATGCTCGTAGACTGGCAAAGGAGCAAGCTCTCCAGCTCTACGACGATATGGGATTCACGGCAAAGAAGGCCGTTGATGATTTGCTGCTCGGAGTCAGATTGACTCCCGTGGCGTTTCGAATGGCCACTCGCCTTCGCCTGTTCTTGGATATCAAGGATGCTGACTATCATGTGATGCAGTCCTTGTTCGTGCTGAAGGATCTTGATCAGCTCAAGGCGGAGGAGGCCCTTCTCAAGGATGAGTTTAAATACTCATCTATTCCGGAAGCTCGTGCAAGCTTCCGCCAGCTCGTCCTTACCTCCATGAAGGTAGAAGCCAAGTGCCTGGGTGTGGACTTGAAGCCGCTCTACCTAGAAGAAGCTGAGTTTTACAATTCAGCTGTGCCGGAAAACGAGAATGGACTGAGCCCGATCAGGCAGGAGGCCGAGACTCCAGCCCGTTCCGCCATCAACGTGGACGATCTGTTCCGCGATGATGATGAAGAAAAAGAGGAGGACAAGGAAGAAAATTTGCAGACCTTCCTTTCCACTCACCAGCTGAGATATCTGGTCTCAAAAAGGATAGGCACTGAGCTTGCTGGTGTCAACACTCGCTATTCCGATCTTGAGAAGCGGCTGGATTTGAGAATTGGCCAGTTGGAGGACAAACTGACCAAGTCCGTGGACGATGTTCTTTCCACCCTCAAAACCACGGACGAAAGGCTGTCAAAGGAAGTGAGCGAGGTCACTTCCAAGGCCGTTAATGCAGTTAAGGAACTTGCAGAAGCTGCCGTCTCCAAGGAGATTGGAAATTTCACCCAGGTCCATCTTAAAGATCATGTTAAGCCTTTTCTTGGCACGTTGCTGAAGGATGAAGATGTGGCCACTAGCTCCGATATCCGTACATCTAACAAGCTGATAAAAGAGGTGGAAGACAAGCTGTCGAGTCTCAATACTCTTATCACCACCTCAGCATCTGCAGCCAATCAAAGGGAAACAGCTGTTAGTGGAGACATCTCAGCTCTTTACTCTTCTCGAGAGTCCCTCACTTCCCAGGTCGAAGCCCTCCGGGTTGAAGTAAAGAATCTGACTGGCGTCATCACAGCCCTTTCTGATGATGTCAAAAAGGGAGAAGGTGAGAAGAAGAAGAAGAAGAAGAAGAAGAAGAAGAAGAAGAAGAAGAAGAAGAAGAAGTCCAGGGAAGGTTCTTCTATCGAAAGGCCATCTCAATCTCCCTCTCTTGCCGATCAGGCTGATAGAGGAGTGTCTGATCAGCAAGGCGGTTCCTCGTCAGGCACAGCAGAAGAAGCTCGTCGTATCACAGAGGTTGTGCTTATGGGTACAAACGCATATCAGGCCGTTGATCCAAATGTTCAGAAAAGAATTCAAGCTAAGAAGAAGGTTGAACGTTTGAAGCTTGATGCTGCCAAGGCCGATGCCCTGAGGAAGATGAAGGAGGATGAGAAGCGGGCTTCTGTAGCCCAGGCGGAAGTGGACCGTGCATGAGGCAGAAGCGGGCCAACCTCTCCCAGCTCAACAAAAAGTATCTTAAGAGGAAGGTACAGGCTGCTATTGAAGGAAGAGATTGGCTTGGCCCAGACCTTCAGCCTCAAAGGGAAGAGCTCACCAGTTCATTCATACTGCTGCACTACTGGATCAAGCTTCCTCCATACGATCAAGAGAATCATGGCGAGGCCTTCAATCTTTTTGTAAGGCACTATTGGGATCGTGCTCTTGTCAAGAGAGTTGTGAAGCTGGCAAGTGAAGCAGACATTGGCCTTCCCGTCCCTGCAAAAGAAACTTTCTTCTGTCCACTTCTATCTGATGGAAAAACCGTGGATTTCACTGCCATCAATGAGGGAGTTCGATCATCTGCTCTGAACTTCGACATTCCTCCCTCAGACCCTCGCTTCAAGCAGATAGAAAATGGAATCTACGCAAGTATGGGACTGACGCCCAGAAGAAAATAAGCTCTATCAGCTGCTGGTTCATCAAAGTAGCTAATTATTAATTTTTATTTTATGACCAAGCTTGTAATTGTACATCTTCATCATTCAGCTAGTCATAAATAAAAGTTAATATTTTATGTGCCCAATATAACAAACTCTCTTTGTCTAGGCTTTATAAACTGCTTTACAGTTTTTATTATCAATCTGCCTAACATGATCCAATCAAACTGTTTTAACAATCTCATTAAAACAAGTTCTTCATCTTATTAGGATCCTTGTAAAGTGTTGGGTTTTGACATCATCAAAAGGGGGGAAATTGTTGGGAACCCTCTGCAGTTATTTTGATGATGTTTTTCAAAAGCACACTTAGGCATTGCACGGCATGATATTATGTTCATCCTATTCTAACTGAGTCTACTCTCCTTAAAGAATGAGGCCGTTGTCCATAACTGCCTCACTTATTAAAGGACAACTAGCTCTCCATTGTTCATGCTCTGCAGGTTCTTCGGCCAGGCTCTTGAGAGCTCATTCACCTAGCTGCCGAAGACAGGCTGTTGATCAGCCTCCATTCCACATAGCTGCCACCTCTGTTGCCAGCTGTCTGGACCCACTCGAAGTGCTGAGTCAACTCTGCAACGGCTCCATGCCAATTCAGCTGTTTCTAACGGCTATCTTTTTGCAGGGCTCACAACGGCTAGTTTTTAAACTACGCCTATATAAAGCCTTCGTCAACAATGGTTCTAGCACGGGAAACTCATTAATCTTACAAGCCAAATCGCTGCAAGAAAATTCTCTCAAATTCACATCCACTCAACACTCGAAAATCCTAGAGCTTTCTCAAGTGTTGAAGATAGAGAATTTCACCATTGTTATACCTCAAGCTTGTTGCATTTACTGCTGCATCAAGCTCCTTGTACTCTCTCTCTCATATATTTAGTGATTAGCTAGTATAGTTGAGATTGTACGCTGATATTCGATTGTAAATCGAAAAGATTGTATGTTGTATGAAACTGATACTCAGTCAGTATAAACAAGAGAGAAGTAGAATCCAAAAGTAAAGGGATTCGTAGATCTAGCTTGATCTACCGTGGAAGTAGGATAGTTACATCCGAACCACGTAAAAATACTCTGTGTTCTCTACTCTCTTTATTCGCTTTCTTAATTGATAAACTGCTCATACATTCATATCATATAACAGTCTCTCTACAAAGGCTGTAAAAAAATTTTACATCAAGAGTTATCTAGCTCAACCTATCCACCACATTCCGCACTTTGACAGTTTGATAGATCAAGCTTGTTATAACCACAAGCTTGATAGATCAACCTGTCTTTCTCTGTAAAGGACTGCTTGACCAGCCAGTTCCTCAAAAAGACAGATTTGTTTTCTAAATCGAAAAACGGTTGGCTATTGGTGTATTCCCCCCCCCCCCCCCCCCCCCCCCCATACACCAATTAACTCTTTCTGGGACCAACAACTACAAACAAAATAAAAGACGTTTCCCCCAAATACCCAAAATATATCAAAATATCTAGAGTAAAATAGTATTAAACTTTCTTCGATGCAAGAAAGAGTGCATTTTTAACAAATAGTAGTAACACATTAGTTTCGCATTTGAAATCATTTCTGTATATAAATTATATTCAAACGCATGAGATAATTTTATATCCAAAACATACTTATAAATCTCAATCTTGTAAATGATCTAAATATGAAGATCCATTATAGAGTACTAAATATTTTCTTGCTCTAATTTAACGAATACAGGAATTTCTTCATCTTATTAAATTCAAAGTTCCTTTTAATTAAAATTCTTTTTTTGTTTTCTTTCTAGAGTTGGTTCGTGAATAATTTTTTTATTCGACAACCTTCAGTGCGTGTTATTTTTGTCACTCTTTCATTTTGAATTCTTTCTTGCCAAATATGTTGTTGATTTTCTTTCATTTTCTACTAAGTATATTAATCTTGCTTTGCATATAATTAATTTGTCTATATAAGGGGAGCCACATATACATGAGACAACCAACTTACGTACGCAGTATTGAAATTCTTAATATTTTTTCTTTTATTTTCTAATTATAATGTAGAAAATGAAAAAGATCTCTCTCTCTCATCTTAACATGATCACTTATGCCTATAAAATGTGAAGAAAGCAAGTTGAAGAATAATTTTTTAACCAAAATAAAAGAGGCACAATTGAATATAAGTCAATTTTTATATCATAAAAAACCATTAACTTAAAAATTAATTATATGTAATATATACATTCTTATCTTTGTGAAATTATCTATTTATGTAACAAAACTTTTATCCAGTAATAAATAAAATAACGGAATAAATACATCTTGTATCAATTATATAAACATACAAGGGTAATTTAGTTCTACAAAATAAATCTATTCCATCCGCTACACTTCATTTCTAACTATCAATCATATAAATGAAATCACTCGAAAAAAATTCCATTCCTTTCATATTGTTTATGCATACTAAGTACATGAATCAATCATTTCGTTTTATTCTATTCGTACATTCATCTTATTCAAGCCTTATTTCATTTTATCACACCATAAATTACCTTAGATTTTTAAACTAATAAAAGATATACCTATGATTATATCAACATGACATACTATATAGCACAAAAAATGGTACTATAAAGTGTGATCAATGAAATAATTGTTTTCTAAGACACCAATTAAACTACAGTAAATTCCATATGGCTAAGTGTATATTCAATGAAAAAAAAAATGCATAAAACATTTTTTTAATCTAATAATATCAACAAATGAATTTTCAGCATAAATTACAAAAAAACATGAAAGAAGACTAATGAACTAATTAAAGTAGTTAAGGGATAAAAAAATTATCTCCAAGAAGTTATAAAGTACTTATATCCACAAAATTAATGAATGCCATGGTAAAATAAAAATGAGAGTTTATGATCGATCTTACCTCTCTTTTTGTCTAGAATGTATGACCGTTTTTTATCAATTCTGATTACTTAAAACATTTCTAAAGTAATATCCTTTTTTCATGAACAAAAGTGAATTAAAGCTTCAAAATAGTCAAACATAAAATTATGATTAATTTGTAAAGTAAATTGCGAGTGAGAGTTAAATGAATATATTTGTTCTCACCATATTTATACATCTTTGTCAATCTAAAATATAAATGTCGAAAAATTTAATGATACTTGCATCTTAGCTCAAGTTGTTCTCTAATGCTTATTTACAATGTTGTTATAACTGCTCATTAGACATTAATATATATTATTAGCCGAAATAAAATTGTTTAAAGCGACTCTTCTAAAAGTTACTCCCTTCGTCCCATTGACAATTTTTCCAGCACATAAGCGAAGACAAGAGTGATAATGATGGATCAAAGTAGTTTGAATGAGTTTAGTGGGTTAATTTTTTTTATTATTATTATTATTTTTTTTTCATTTTAGGTAATATCTCTGAGGTAGACAAAAATAGAACTTATCCCTTCATAAGTGGTACTGGGGGAGTATCGAGCACTGAACTTTACTAAATCTAATAGTAATAGTGATTTGATGTTTGTGATGTTATTATTGCATGTTCAAACATTTTTATGATACGGAGTGTGAATTGCATTTCAGCTATATACATACTCAAAACTTACTATCCTAAAGTTTAATATCATGACATTCTATACCTTATCCCAAAATTTCTCAATTCCCCGTATTAAACTATCCATCAAAGTATACGTCCCTCAGATAATTCATCAATGATGATTATGTTAATGAGTTGAAGTGGTAAATATAGTTTTATACTACTTCCTCCCATTTTATCTTGGACTATTTTTTTTTATTACAATAAGTCTATTATCATAATAAAATTGTCCAAGATAAAATGGACAGATGGAATACTTTCTCACCATCCTTTACGTCCTTTCAAGTTAAAGTAGACAAAGCCTAATATAATAATATTAGATAATAATGCATTTAACAAATACTCCCTATGTCCTACTGATAAGGGACATTTTCCTTTTCAAGATGTCCCACTGATATAGAGACCTTACCGAAAATAGAAAATACTAACCTAATAAAATTCAGACACATCACTCTAACCAACACCTTTACTTTAACATACTATCATCACTCCCGTCTTAATTCCCGTGCAAAAAAAAAAAGGTATCTTTCCCTGTGGAACGGAGGGAATAATATGCATTATATGTAGTATTTACATAATATCTTTATTCATGCATATCAATGCATACGAATTATTTATATTGATCATATATATGTAGCTAGAATTCAGATTTCAAATTTACATATTTGGACTAAGAAACTCATATATTCATGAATAATGAATTTACCCTAAAGGTCTTAAATTGCTAAAGGTCTTAAATTGTCTTAGGATGAAATTCTCTAGAAATTTGATTAGTTTAACTAATGAACATGTTTTTAATTATATATTTTTTTAATCCTTTTTTTGAATTTACCCTTGTTATGAAGTAAGGATATGAATTATAAATTAAAACGCTCGAACAATTTTTTTTAAAAAAAGTAAGAAAAAAAGTTGATGATGGAACTATTGCTAATGAAATCAAATATGAGAATTATAATACACTATTAATTGTTTGGAGATGAAATTTTCCAATTTGGTTTACAATTAACCAATTAAATACTAATATTAAATGTTATATTGGATTAAGGGTATTAAACAAAAATTAAACTTTGTAAATAAGACACTTTTTTATAAATAATATGTTATTACCCAATTACCCTTAACATAAATTTATTATAAGGACACTATAGGTAATACATTATTTTGTAACATAAAGCTCTTTTTATTATAGGTATAGATAAAAAAATTATAGAACTAGTGGAAATTAAAATTTAGTCGTGTTTACTTGATAAAAAATAAAAATATAAAAATATAAAATTGGTATATGGTTGGCACATTGAAGTTGAGATGTATTGAGGATAACATATATTCACCTTGCGGACACCGTACATAACACCGTTGAGATTTTACCTATAATTAAGGTGTAATGATGGATTTTAAAATTCATTTTTGAAATTTAGTTTTCTTATAAGATAGACGTTCGAATTATATACCTTATAAAAATGACCAAATTTCGAAACCCCATTACAAAATTATGTCTATAAATCATGGACGAAGAGAGAAATGATAAAACAGATACTATACACTACATAAAATTTGGAAAGTTATTTATTACATTAACATCATGTTATTCCACAAGGTAATCCAAACTTTAAAAAGGCACAACACATGTTGATCGACCAAACAATTCAAACACACATAGTATTTTGTAATATAAAGAACCAACTTAAGCTTAAGAAATGGAAAATCAATACCGTCGACGTCATTAGCTAATGAAGGATGAGGCAAATATATAGGGTTTAGGTTTGGTAAAGTGTGGTTTAGGGTTTGCCAATGTGATGAGACTCGATGTCCTTGGTGACGTCGATGGCGAAAGAGAGCATCGAAATTGGATGCTCCACGTCTTCGTTCAGCATCTCGTACACGATCGTCCACGTCACCAGATCGATGTCCCCATGTGTCTCCACGTGGCACGAGATCATGAAATCTTTGTAGAGCTCCATCAAGTCTCCCTCCACAACCTTGAACTCAATCAGCTTCTTCTCTTCATCAATGGATTGGATCACCTCTTTCGCTATCTTCTCTTTCCCCTCTGCACGTTTAAGTTCGCGAAACAAGAACGATCGATGAGAATAAAACGCCATTGTTAAATTGCACAATACACTGCACCATGCATCTCAATATAATTTGAATCGTATAATGTTTTAAATACTACACCGTTATCACTAATCAAAACGTTCCTTATAACCGGCATCAAAAAGTTTGAGGCCATTTAGGTCGGGACAGAGAGAGTAGAGTGAAAATTTGGACTTACCATGGGTGTAGGTCCAACAAATGATTGAACCAACATGACCAAATTCTCCCTCATGAAGATCACAAGCATGTATTTTATCAGGGGCAGCTTCGGAAATTTGGGCTGGCTTGAACCTGAAGAGTTCATGGAACACATCTCCACCAGCTTTGAATTCTATTGCTGCAATCAACTTCCCATGTAAACCCATCTCCAAATTAATTGATTCTCACCTAATAAATAAATCAATATTTAACTGTATTTATGTGTGTGTCAGATTATGAGAAGAGAGAGAGGGAGAGAGAGATGCATACAATACTTTTGCGATCTCCAGTCTTCACCTTATATAAGAGTCAATGGGGATCACTACAGCTCATATACAGCCTCACTTCTAATTTTAATTTCGTTTTAAGTGATACTTCTTGATTTCATGTCCCAACAAGAATCTCTTTAATTATTTGGTCAATGTTCTTATTTAATATCAGTATATTACTACTCCCTCGATCTCATTCATTTAGAGACAACTTTTTTCCGGCACGGGAATTAAGACGAGAACGATAAAAGTGGATAAAGTAATGTGAATGGATTTTAGTATGTAAAATTTTACCATTTTAGATAATATTCTTATATCAGTGGGATGAACGAAAATTGAGTTATTCTCCCTATAACAATAAAACGGAGGGAGTAGTTATTAAGTGCAGTGCATGAGCTGTTAATGTTGACAGGAGTAAATTATCACTAGCGCTGTCCCAATTTACATAGTCAATTGACCGCTCTTTTTTGTTGTGAGATAAAAAAGTAATCAACCGACTTTTGTAGACCGAAAACGAAAGGCTCAAGAAAATATAGTCAACCGATTGTTATAGGTTAGGACGGAGGGAGTACCGCTTATAATAATGTCTTGGAAATGGAGGACTCGTGAAAAATAGTTCAGGTGATCGTTATAGGTTATAGATTAGGACAGAGGGAGTACTTCTTAAAACAATATTTTGGTTTTTGAGTACCGAAATTGTGAGGGATGAAATTAGTGTTAGCCACGGGTTCGGTTCCAGCCGAAACCGAACCGATTCCGATTCTGGTTACCCTCCCTTAGAACCGTAACCGAACCGACTCCCCCACCATTTCAGGTCCAATTCTTAACGGGCAGTTCCGGTTCCGGTTTGATTTCGGTTTGTAACTGGTGGAACATGTAAAATTATAATTATTTTTAAATATTTTTTATTTTATAGTTTTAACTTTTAATTATAGTATCTAATAAAGGTAGAAACCACATCCAATTATATAGATGTTAGTTACCCACTTCAACTATTTTTTCAATGTGGATATGGGTTTCCTACCTTTATAGAGTAATACCTCATCTCAACTCTAATATTTTTTCAATGTAGAACAACTACATCATTCTTCTTTGATCATTTCTCACACATTTACTTGTCCCATATCGAAAAATTACTAGAGGTTGAGAGAAGCAACACACTATGAATGTAGGAAACTCATATCACAATGAAAAAATAGAAGTCATTGTGAAACTAACATCTGTATAATTGAACTAATTTCCATATTTATTTAATATTATAATTAAAACTATAAAATACAATATATATATATATATATATAATTATAATTTACAACCGGTGTATATATATATATATATATATATATAATTTTTAAATAATTATATATATTACTATAATTAATAATACGTCACGTCGTCCATGTATATATAAAAATTTTACGCAGTATATGAATACATCATGCATATATAGAGTATACTTTCGGTTAGGGATGTCAATGGGTCGGGTACCCGCCCCATTAAGCATTGCCCAAACCCAAACCCATCAACATTTTATATATCCATACCCGTCCCACAGCCGATTAAAATTTAATTTTGATACCCATACCCGCCCTAAACCCAACGGGTAATACCCATTAATTACCCGTCAAACCCGTATACTACAAAACTAATAAACAAGTATCCATTTAAAAAAGACGATTAGCAAAATTTATAATTGAATAAATTAAACTATTAATAACAATAAAAACAATTATTTAAATATCCAATTATCGAATAAATCTAACTAACAAAACATAAAATAAATTTTAAAATGAATGATAACTAATTAAATATAACATCTATACATATGTGTATATATAATATAGATATATGGATATGGGTAGTGGGTAGATGCATATCCTCATACCCGACCCAAACCCGTCACGGGTATCTGTTTTAAAACCCATACCCATCCCAAACTCAATTTATAGCAGCCAAACCGGCCCAATTGGGTTTGGACAATGCGGGTACCCACAAAAACCCAAACCATTGACATCCCTTTGATTTGCCAACAATTTAATTTGTATTTATTCATTTAATTGGGGCGACTTGTGGTCAATATAAAATTAATATACTGCCCAGTCAATTATTTTGATTTCTATATAATTATTTATGATTGGTTACAATTACTGCATGTCGACTCTGAAAATTATACTATTAACATTTAATGTTTCAATCGAATCTTTCGGTTTGATTTGCCGTCAATAATTTATATACTTTAGAGGATGATATCTCCTTATAGTTCCAGTTACGATATCAAAATCAATTTAAAAAATGTTTTATTGTTCTTGTTCTTAAATTTCAATGTAGTATGATGTAATCTAAAACGCGCGTGCCTCATACTCAACAGAACTGAAGATAGAACTAATTAACAAAGGTTTATTAATTAATTGATTAAGGTAGACATCTACAATGGCAACCACAATGGTAAAGCATTTTGGACGAGCGCGAAGAGGAAAATAAACAATACGGAGACGAAGATCTGGTTTTTTAGCAAGATATTTTGTCAATATCTTGTCGTGCCTCAAGGCAAATAAAAAATCCTAGCACAATACATCTAACTATCCACTAAGCTAGTTGTATTATGCTAAGTAACATCTCAACAAAACCGGATATACTCGACTAAATCTATCATATCAGCTCTATATCCATGTCTCACTTGAATGAGGACTCTTCCTTTATATAGATCTTCTATTCTTGACCTCGAAGGAGTTTGTTGCTCAATCCCATAATCTTCTCAACAAACTTCATCATGTTCTCTTCACGTTATTCTCACCCTTTCTTCTCAACTGGAACATCTGTAATCTTCAATTAAAACTCGTGTTCCTCAAGAATCTCAACTAAATTGACTTGGTCAAATGTGCCTAGCTAGCATTGTGTCCTGCATTGTGTCTGCAACAAAAAGAAAGACAAAACAAAATGAAGGAATTTTATGGAGTTAAATTCCAACAATCTATATATGTAGCACCCCAAAAAATTTTAGCTACATTTATTTTATTTTTTTCTTATTATTATGTGATTAAATTGTTAAGTTTCGTAAGTCGCGCGTCTAGAAAATAATGCATATATGACATTTTATTTATTTATGCATAACTAGTATTAATCTGTAATGCACGGATTCTCCTAAAAACACAGCATTGCAGTATCGGGTGCGCGTCGGGTGCGGGTGCGGGTGCGATTCGCGTGGGATACGCACCCGATACGCCACCTGGCGAATCCTTAAAAAAAAAAAAAAAAAAAAAAAATTCGGATACGCGTATCCGGTGCGTGTGGTTGCGAATCGGGTGCGTTTGGGGTGAAATTGTAATTAATTTATTTTTTTGGGTTTTTTTCTTCTTCTTATCTTGTTTAACTTTGTATTATTAATTAAGCATTACTTATGTGTTTTGAGACTTAACTATTGAACTGATGTTTTTATCTTCCTTGACATTTGAAATGTTATATTTCATTTAGGAATTTTATTTTATTTTTTCTAAATTATATATATATATATATATATAATATATATATATATTAAAATATAATATAATATATAAATACTCAGACGTATCCTTCACGAATCGCACCCTAAAATTTTCAAAAATCCGTATCCACGTATCCGTATCCGTATCGCTCCCGCACCCGCACCCCGCACTCATGCAACACAGGTATTAATTTTAAACATATTTATTTCATCATTTAAAAATATTTATATGCATCGATTTTTTTTCTTCTTGATAATCAATAGAATTGGTGATTAGAGATTAATTTGTATTTATCTTTGTTTTTCTTTTTCTCCAAGAAAATTAGAGATATATTTTAACTTTATTCTTTTAAAACCCTCTTAGAGATAACTTTTAAAAGAGTCTTAATCTATCTCTACCTCTCCACCACCTAGTATAAATAGGGCTCTCATAATATTCTTTTTCACCCATCAACATAGCAGTAGCAAGTAGAGGCGAGGTGCGCAGAGCTTAACGATTTAATTGCAGAGTCAGGAAGTCGAGTCAAGAGAAGTCAGAAGGTTAAGGTGGGGGAAATAGTCGTATTTCGCATTTATCTTTATTATTATACGTTTTGTTCAATTGATATGTATGAGATGCAGCCATGAGAGATTAGAATCGGACAACAGTTTTAGTATTCGGACTACAGTTATGGTCTTCGGACTTCAGTTTTAGTCTACGGACTACATTTTCGACTTCGGTCGATGAGACAGTAAGCAGTTTCGTCTTTGGACGATCAGAATCAGTTTATGTGTTTTTACATGTATTCTTTTGTAACAATTCTTATAATTTGGATAAATGCAACCCACTGAGTTAGTAGTACTCACCCAAAACTATTTTTATCTTTTTAGGAGTTAGATCGGACGATGAGGCGGCAGGGTGATTGATGGTGGTATCAGTTTGAAAGTTTATGCAGTTAGATGTCGTATCTTATAGTCAAGACTTCCGCTTTACTAGTTTTTAGTACTATTATTTACTTGAGTTTTACAAAGACTTATATTTCGTATTTTTGAGCAAGCAATAAAAGGAGTCTTCAGTTTTTCGTACCAAGTGTTTTATTAAGTAAAATTGGGGCGTTACAACATACTACCTCCATCTCACTAAATAAGCCCCATGTGAGATTGGACCAAAAACCAAGGAAAAAAAATCAGGGAAAAATAAGTACAGATTTAGGCTGAAATTAACATTCACGTTTACTGTTCATGTTACACTGTAGCGGAGTTACTGTAGCTCATTTTATTGTTCATCTAATAAAAAATTAATAAAAAAAAAAAAGAAGTGGAGAATAGAAATGAAGAACGTGATCAGATGATCTAAGGGGGGAAATTTGACATTTAAATTTCCCCCCATTTCACTAGATACAATCTATATATCCATCAGCTTAGCATCATTTGGATTGAAACAACTTCACAAACTGAGCAAACTCTCTCAAGAACAGAAGAAGAAGGAGAAAACAGAAGAAGAAGAAGAAGAAGAAGAAGAAGAAGAAGAAGAAGGAGAAGATGGGGAAGATGGCAGATGTTCCAGCAGAGAGGAAGACACAGATCATGCAGCACTTGCTGCAGTTGGAGAAGAATGGGAAGATGGGCAAAGGGAGCATCACTGAAGCTGCAATCATGTTCCAAATTTCCAGATGGAGTGTCCAAAGAATCTGGAAATCTGCAAAACAACAAAGAGAAAGGGGTGAGGCCATTAATGTTGCTGCAAATAGAGATGGCAGAAGCAGAAAGAAGAAGCACACAATCAACTATGCAGTTATTGAGGCTATAGATCCCAGTAAAAGAGGTACCATTTCCTCGCTTAGTGATGCATTAGGTCCACTCATTTCAAGAGCAACAGTGGGAAGATGGGCTAAGTTACTGCTCAGACACCATAGTAATGCTATAAGGCCCCTATTGACAGCTCCTAACATAGTCTACGAGCCTTACACTTCGATTTTACTAGGAACACTCCAACATTCAAGCCCATGGAAAATACCATTCACATAGATGAGAAGTGGTTCTACTTACAAAGGAAAAACTGCAGATACTACCTGACCCCAATGGAGGCAGACCCCGTAAGAGTTACACAGTCTAAAAATTTCATCCCAAAGGTCATGTTTATGTGTGCAGTAAGTAGACCAGTTTTTAGGGGGGATGGGAGTGTTCTCTTTGATGGAAAAATTGGTATATGGCCATTCATAGAGGAGTATACAGCAAAGAGAAACAGCAGCAAGAGACCAGCAGGCACAGTGGAGCTAAAACCCATTCAAAGCATCACAAAAACAGTTGTGAAGGATTGCATATTAAAAGAGGTAAGTCAGCCTTTTTTTAATCTCCATCAGTTTCCATCATTTGAGACACTCATATTAACACCCTAACACATTGCTCAATCTCACAGATTCTGCCTGCCATCAAACAAAAATGGCCAGTTAGTATGAGCAAGAGAATACAAATACAGCAAGACAACTGCAGAGCACACATCAACAACACTGATCCTGACTTCCAACAAGCAGCTAATGCAGATGGTTTCAACATACAGCTAGTCCAACAACCATCAAACAGTCCAGATTGTAATGCAAATGATTTAGGCCTATTCACAGCAATCCAAAGTCTACAGCAGAGGATGAAGTGCAAAAATCCTGAAGAACTCATCAAGGCAGTGCAGGAAAGTTTCCAAATAATGGAGCCACAGACACTAAACAAGGTGTTTTTATCATTGCAGTGTGTATTACTTGAGATCATGAAATGCAGAGGGAGGAACAACTTCAAATTGCCACATATGTCCAAGGATTCATTGTTAAGGCAGGGTTTACTACCTCAAAACCTAGATGTACCAGAATACCTAGTGAGGGAATGCATTGATCACTTGATTGCAGAAGAAAGAACTGAAGGATTAGAGATTTTGATGGAAGAATTAGGCATCAATGTCCCACAAGGTTTAGGTGAAATGTTTGATTTGAATGTATAGAGTGAAGACAGAAATGGGAAAGTAAACATGAAGCTATTGAAGACAGAATGAAGAACAGCAGCAGATGGCAGTAGCTTTAGGTTTTCATAAAGTGTATGTTTAACTTTCCATTTCCAGTACCCTTTGAAATCATTGATCACTTGAATGCACATCATTGAATTTCATGTATTCTCAGTAATGAGTTAATGTAAAATCACATAAAGTGTAGGCACAGACAACCAAAACCATGTAACAGAGGTTGAAACCACTTCAATAGAGGCCAAAGCATAAATATATAGTTAAACATGTCATCACTGCAGCTAATTAGGAGCCCTAAATCCCACAGTTGCCCAAGAACAGACCATGATGCAAAGTTCAGATAACATCAGCACATTGCTCAATCTCACATGCACATACTACCTCCATCTCAATAAATAACCCCCAAAACAAAATGTAATACACCAAGAACAGAGCATCATTTGACCATTGTATGTCATCAGCAGGATAAAATGTCAAGAACAGAGCATCATTTGAGCATACAATGGCATCAGCAGGTTTCAATGTCAAGAGCAGAGCATCATTTGACCACTGTATGTCATCAACATTCATATAATGAAATCACAGAACAGCTAGTCCAACAATCACATAAAGAGAGGGAAGGATACAACCCATCTATATATCCATCAGCAGATCATCAAATGGTTCCTCCACAGCCCCATCAAATGGTTCCTCCACAGCTGCATATCCAGTTCACCCCATCTGCGTATACATCAACAACATAGCATCAAATCAATCTGAAAATCTATCTTTTTATGACCCTCAGCTCATAAGTGTTGCACAAAAACAACCAAGCAGTTTGGGTATAGTACAGTGAAGGGGAAAAGAGGAAATTCAAGCCCATGTACAACATTTATGTGCTGAGGGTTCATAAAAAGAGATTAAGGAAAGATTCACCGCCATGTATCACCCCATCTCCATCGTCAGTGCACGGCGCCGCCTCGGAGCTCCCAGCCGCTTCAACTCCGCCGCCGCCGGTGGCCCACGATGGGAGAATCCGGTACAGGTAGAAGTAATCTGGGAGCCGCCTCCATTTCTTCGGGTCAGATCTGTCCGGAGGTGGAGGAGCAGCTGGGACGGGCAACGCCGGCGCCTCCGGTGACGGGAGCCCAAGCTCTAGGGTTTGCCGAGGCGGGGGGGAGGACGGCGGAGAGTCTGGATACTCCTCCAGTTTCGCCCCCCTTTCCCGGCAAGGCAGACGGCGGCGATTCCGACCCAGAGGGTCATGTCTGGGAGTAGGGATGGGATGAGAACGCCTCCGCCCGCGTTTATGGAGATTTCCCGCAGGGGGAGACGGCGGCGAGGGAGGGGTAGGGTTTTGGGGGCTCCCTTCTTCATCCGAAGGGATGGAAAGCTTCGCTCCAACCATCGACGGAGATGGAGGAGAGAGGGAGAGCGACAGATCGGGAGAGGGAGAGGGAGAGGGAGAGGTATGGTTTCACAGAGAAGAGAGAGACGGAGAGCTCGAGTGAGGGATGTAGGGTTTCGCAGAGAAGAGGGAGGCGGAGAGGAAGAGGAAGATTCAAGAGAATGAGAGAGAAGAGAGAGGCGGAGAGGTCGAGAGAAATGGAGAAAAATGACAAGTGAGGGAGGCGCAAAGTGAGGGGTAGGGTTTTGACCCCTCACATATTGGGCTGCCATCATTTTGGGCTGAAGGATTAAGGGGCCCAATTATGCTAATTAAGTGTAATTAGGGCCCCTTATTATTTTGTGATGGGATGGCCCATTAGGGCTAATTTTTTGCCAAAAACGGAAATGGGGCTAATAGTTGAGACGGACCGAAACGGCATCTGGGGCTAATTTAATGAGACGGAGGTAGTATATAAATTAGGGTCAAGTGTCTTATAAAAATCATATCTCTGATTTGATGTCCCAACATATATAAATTAGGGTCAAGTATAAAAATATCTATTTTTATAAGAATATGTACTTGTATACTTACTCTTCAAAAAGTATAACTTCTATACTTATTTTATCTTGAAAAGTAAGAAATATCTTTAATATTGAGTCTCACTTATCTAATAAAATAAAAACAATTTAAAAATAGGTAGTCCAAATCTAATTATGTGGGGACCACCGAAAAATTATTTATGAAAAAAATTCTCTCTCTCTCTGTCTATTCAATTTTCGTGAAATCATTCCTCGAAATTAAATTAAAATGTCGTGTAAATTTATTATTTTAGATAAATGTAATTTTTTTTAATATCTCTCCCTATCTATCTCACGACACTCATCACTCACAGTATTCTTGTTGCAAATTGTCGTGTAAATTTTAAAATAAAAAAAAGTAAAAAATTACATTTATTAACAACCACCAAATCTGATACCTTCATTAAAAATTGAATTTGGTTGTTAGCTAGCTGATCGAATCTGTTTTCGTAGCAATAAATACGCAACCAAAAAGGAGAAGAATGAGCACGCGAGGGTTTATGTGGTTCAATCTATTTGGAATAGATCTACATCCACGGGCGGAAGAGAGGCCGTGTTTATTGATGATAGTATGTGTAAAAAGTATGAACAATGTAAATGGATCCCTCTAATTGTAACATAGCCTCTATATATATACAAGGACTCTTTCAAGTCTATTTTTTATTTATGATAAACATCTGAGTCTTCCATGTCTCATAGGACTTGAATTATAGTCGTTGAAGGAGTTCTTCATGGGCCGAGGTCTTCGTGGGCCGAACTGCATAGGCCGAGCTTCATTGTTAGGCCCTATTTTTAGATGGGGCCCAATGCTTGAGCCTAGTAGTTGGGTTGTATCCTATCATTAGCATTCATTGAAAAATCAGAAAAGGTGAAGAAAATAATCGTATTGACACAGTATACCCATAATTTCACCACAACATTCAAAAAAATTGAGAGAGTTTGTGGGCATTGTTGGATTTCTGGAAGCGATTCAAATATTCGGTTCATACACGGTAGATTCGCATATACAACCGTGTATACACGGTCGATACTATGAAAATACCGTGTAAAGTCAACTAAGTCAACGACTCAAAGTTAAAACTGTTGACTTTACACAGTATTTTCTATGTATTTACCGTGTATACACGGTCGTTTAGGTTATTTAACCGTGTACTATGCCGAAAAAATTGGTAGATTTTTAAAATTTGATTTTGATTGTTTTATACAAGGACCTACGACAATGTGGTACGAGAGATCCAGTTTCAGTTGGGCGAGGAATCGGAATACTTGCTCTACCATTTGACCTATGTAAACGAGCCGGGGGGTGGGGGGGGTGGGGGGTGGGGGGTCAAGGTCGTTTGAAAGGGCACCACAGATTTACTTAGAATGTGTATCGAGCAGATGGACTCGTCGACGATTTATGTCATTAGTAGAACATACATTCATCGGGTCGCCCCTACGATCCAAAAATAAAAAATATATCAGAACTTGAATGTTGGGGAGGTTCCGATGCCGACTTCGAATGCATTGGATCCCGAAGTAGGCCTGGTTTGATGAAGAGTTGGATTCGGAGTCGAAAGAAGTCTCTTCAGTCCGAGGGCGAGGAAGCAATGGACGTGTTAGACTGATCCCAATTATTTGAGATTCTAACCATTGAATTAGGAGCATTGATCCGCGAGCTCGGCCACATTGATAGGATCATCGGGCTTCGTAGCATACACTCAGAAAACCAAGAGGCCCGCGCCGATGATGCTCGTGCTTGTGACAATGAAGAGGCGGTCCGAAACTGGTTGATACCACACGTTGATCTAGACACAAAGCTCCCTTTAGGATGGATCAATCCCGATTTGACACCCTCACTGGGTTAACTGTATGTGAACGGATTCTTCAAGAATAAGGAGGACCTGTCGGATTGCTTCACATGGATCTCCAAAAGGAGTATAAAATCCCTCGTTTTGACACTGGCTGAGTGGGTTTCAAGTGCACGCAAAAGGAGTGCGAGTTCAAATTTCATGCGAACAAAAAATGATTTGAATATATTCTCTCCAAATATATTATCTCTTGGGCAATATTTCGGAGATGGGATGGTGACATCACCTATTGTATCGTCGGATGTTTGACACGTGTAAAAATGTTTTTAAAACCAACATTTTTATTTATGATTTTTTTAATTTATTACTGATTTTAAAAATAACTTTGACATATGTTAAGAATTAGACGACGAAATAGAAATATCACACTAAAATACAATAAACTATCTCATCCTATTAATTAGATGTAATAATGCAAACAAGATACTTTGGGCTTTTCTAGATATGAGAATCTGAGTGGATTTCAATTATTTGTTCCTCCTGTTGACAAGTTAAATTAAAGAAGTTACTATATTGCCTTTCTCAATCTCTTAGCCTTTTAGACACTATACATTGTGTAAAGTGGTCAGTGTTCTAAAAACGGCCTAGGCGGCCTGGTCTAGGCGGATTGGATGGGCTAGGCGGGCTGGGAAAAAAATTAGGGTGCATTACAAATTTACAATTATATTTAAAAATTAAAAATCAACTCTTCTTTCTCCATCGCGTGCATTACAAATTATAAGAATGAAGAAATTGAAGATTAGATTATATGTATAATAGAATTTATCGATTTTATGTTTAAATTTGTGGTAAAGTTTCGACTATGAATTTTAATTGAATGACTATTGTGATAGGGATAAATATCAGCCTCACCTATAATGTATTTTCCTACCTTTATCTGGATCATTTCTCCTATGATGATTAAAAGAAATTTATTCAACAAAGAGCAGATCCTGGACGTTGCGGGATCTGACAACTACTGTAGCTTGGGTTACGACTCAGGTGCAGAAGCTAGTGCTTACAGAAGCAGCCTTGGCCTTAGTATGCTCCTGCTAATACCCAGGGATCTGCAGGGACGTGCAAATGGCGTGACTCTAGTCTTTCTAGAGTAAGGACCACAATATTAATGACAAAGAGAATTTGTCCCTACAGAAATTCCTCTTTTGTCCCTTCCATACAAGAAACATTCACCTTTTCACCCTCCTCGCGTCCTATAAATACTAAGTGAACGCACATTTTGATATCATCTTCACTCTCCACGAACAACACGCTCCTTGGCGTACTGCTCCATTCAATTCCACACTCTCTTTTACGAGCCCCTCCGAGCTCAAGCAATCAAGGCGTTCGAAATCTTCTCCCGGGAAGCTCTGATTTCTTTTCACCTCCATCCATTCCTCTCAACGCCGGGAAGAATCTCTCTCTTACACACCTTACCTTGAGCTTAAGGTAAAACCCTCATTGCCGAAAGGGAATGAGGCTCGACGGAGCTCTGTTCTCCTTGTTTCTCTCCTTTTTCCTGTTCCATTTCTTTATTATCTGCTTACATGAGTGCAAAACTCCATGAATCTTGCTAGATTATGGCTAAATATGTCTTTTACGCCTTACTTATAGCTCAACTATTATTTGCCGTCACCACGCAAGTCGTGCTCTGTACACAATACTCATTTATAGCTCTATACTCGCATGAATCTCTTGCTCTTTACTGCTCTAACGCTTTATCTATAAATGCTCTTTACAAAACATGATGAGCAATACCCTAAATTGTTGTGGATCTCTAACCCGGATCTATCATATTGATTTATGAATTTTGAACCATATTAGTTTGCAATTGTATATTTGCATTGTTGAGATGAAGATAATATGTAATTTGGATAATTTTTTTTTAATATTTTTAATTGGGAATATTGGGAAAATAATACTACCTCCATCTCATGAAAGTAGTCCACTTTTGAATTGGCACAAGAACCAATAAAGAATAATAAAGAAGAAAATATGTGGTTGTAATTAATTCTGAGGAGAGAGTTAATTATAGCCAAGTATTCTTTACCATTTTTAGAAAGTGGACTAATATATGAGACAGACTAAAGAGGAAAGGTGGACTACTTTCGTGAGATGGAGGTAGTAATAAATAAATATAAAATACGAATCCGCCTAGGCGGATAGGCGCTAGTCGGCCCTCCGCCGCCCGACTAGAGCCTAGCGTTTTTTAGAACACTGAAAGTGGTATAGTCAGGAATTTTAAATGGAGAGCTACAGCTCAATCAACCAATAGAATGAATGAGACGAGAGTTATATGTTTTTCCTTATAATCAAGATAGGCTTACGATAAAAAATAAAAATAAAAAACAAAAAAAATCTAAATAAGACGTCGGAGGTTTATATAAGACAACGAATCACAACACAAATTATAAGAAGTTTTACCTTCAATTAAGAGGCCGTCGGATATTCAAATCACCTCACGTACGTATGTGTAAGTGATGTGTATACATTTGATTGGATTAATTAAGAATTTTATTTTAGGAAATGAATCTCCGTGAGTCAGAATATGAAAAATAAAATTATCTTCATGCAAGTGAGACCGAAGAGTTGTTACTATTGTGAATATTACTTAAACATCCCTACTGATATCTGGATCAATTTCATCCACTCAATCTTCAAGTACATAGAAAACTAAAGTAATAATAATAGAAGGATCAGATCACACATTGATTTAATATAATTTGATTCGATTAATATTTAATTATATGAGCAATTATTGTGATCATGTTGTGGGACAGAAGAAATCAGAAAATAATTCAGTAGTAACTGTTCTATCTATCTACTACCTGACAATGACATTTTACTAACTTCAACAAGCTCAAGGCTTATCCTTCTTGGACTCGTCTCAAAGCGGATAATATCATATTAATGTATTTGATGATAGAAGAATTTCTAGGAGTTTTCTATATACTCCTCTCTTCGAAGGGTGACTCGGGCTCCTCTCTTTGAAGGTGACTCGGGTTCAATCCCTCGTGGGAGCAAATTATGAGAGATATAAGAGCATCTCCAATGCATACTTCAAATTGGAGTATTACTTCATTTTGGAGTACGGAGGCCATTCCAACCGTACTCCATTTTGCAGTTAGAGTATGAAGTATTGAACAGTAAAACTCTATATATAGAGTTTTACTGTTCAATACTTCATACTCTATTTCACTATTCAAAAAAAAATTAATTGTAAATATTGAATTATTTAATTATATTTCTCATTGTAAATAATTATACTAATTCATATATCATATTATTTCATTTTATTTCATTTATTCCTATTTATAAAAATCACATTTAAATTATTTCTAGAAAAAAATTAACATTACATATATTATATTTCATTTCATTTCATTTATAATGTATGTTATGATGATTGATATAATTAATATTTTTGCTTAAAAGGATGAATTTACAATTTAATAGTTCAAAAAGCCATATTTTTTTTATATAGTTATTATTTAATTTCCAATATATGTTAATAAATCATAGTATTATTCATTTAATGTTTGTCAATATTGTTAAGTTATTAAAATTAAATATAAAAGAATAATAAATTAAATATATAGAGTACGTGGTTGGAATAGATTTTTAAAATAGAGTACGGGATACTTCATTTTGAAGTATAGCATACTGTAAAATAGAGTACTGGGTTGGAGATGGTCTAAGGTGGGCTTGAAGAATTTCTAGGAGTTTAGGAGCTTGGCGTACTAACATCTAATCTAACAACTAACATTTGTCCGATCAAAAAAACAAAATAATATTAATGTATTCGATGATGGTGCTCAAGAACCCTAACAATATGCGGAAACGGAAAATCAATTGCAGTGTCGAATGTTTAATTGCCGAGTGATAAAAATATTTTTCAAATCAAATATTTTTGTTTACGTGTATCATTATTTATAACTGATATTGGAAATATGTATGGCACATCCTGACAAGTGCAAGCTCAATTTTATTTAAAGCATTTATAACATAAATTTAAAGATCGCGTCAGAAGGGCTCTAATATTCCACGTTCGTCTTTTATCCACGCTGGTCTCGAATATTCATAAATTTCATGGATTGAGCAACATAGCATAACTTAATTAATTAGACATTATATTACTGCTATTTATAGTATATAAATTCTAAAATCATCTTGTATGCATATGTTGGCCTAGTGATAGGGGCTAAAATTCGAAATTAAAGGTTCCAGGTTTGAATTATTCATGCAGTTTTTAAAGTTTGTTGTTGAAAGCTTCTAAGAAATTCAGAATCATCTCATGATCGAACATATGCATATAATCTTTTTATATACTTCATCGATTTTTAAGGGGCTTATTGTTCATACAGAAGTAGCAAGCTCCCAAAATGTTCGATGAAATGATCGAATGAGTTGATTATCGATCGCCGATACTAGAAATTTTAATGGAAATTCGAAACCAATTTTTTTTTAAAAAAAAAAAGAAAAAGAAAAATATTATATAGAATCTACCCCTGCATACTCCCTTCGTCCCCTTCTTCTTGAGCCTTATATCTAGTGGACACGGGATTAAGTACTGTGAGTGTGATTTTTCATCTGCTTGTTTTGTTAGGAATTATTATTGCTAAATTGAGAAAGGACTAAAGACGAATGAGATACCTCAATATAAAAAGTTACTAGAGTAGAAAGGAACGGAGGAAGTATTAGGCAAGAGGTAGGTATACTTTACCATGGTACTGGTGCAATTTCAAGTATATCAGGCTACGTACAAGTAATGATTTGAACATGAAAATAACGTTATGCAACTGGAAATTTCAACTTCTTTTGGAACATGAAAATGACACACAATTATTACATCACATGATCACAATAACGATATAGACAAACCGACACACACCCTCTCTCTCTCTCTCTCTCTCACCGAATGAGGAAACACATGCACCTCAATCCAACAGGGCCTTGATTATATTACATGAGCAAACCATTATTTATGTAGAAACACACACCTCTTTCAAGAGTTGGAAATGGAAATAGCAGTGGTCTTTCAAGATTTCTGAACGAGATGAGCTTCCATGTCCTTGGTGATGTCGATGAAGTAGGAGAGCAACGACATCGGATGATCCACGTCTTCGTTAAGCATCTCGTACTCCAACGTCCACGTCACCAGATCGATGTCCTCGCCCTTCTTCTCTATATGCGCTGTAATGACAAAGTCCTTATACAGCTCCAGCAGGTCTCCTTCCAGAACCTTCAGCACGATCACCTTCTTCTCCTCGTCTATCTTCTCCACCAACTCTTTCGCTTTCCTCTGTTTCCCATCTGTACGTACATATATATATATATGTCCAAATTTCAATTTACATTCGAGTTAAAACACTTAATTTTAACTCATATTGTTGTCACTACACGCAGTTTTTCTTGTAGTGGCACCACTTTTACGTGCTAAAGCAGTATGGGAGCCACGTACAAGGATAGCCGGCCGGGCTACTGCACCACATCTGTTTTTCTTTTCTCTTTTCAACAATTTAACATGGAACTTAAAGACGGTCGCACTTTTTTTACATTCGATTAAAAAGATCAAAATCCCGAAGTCAAGCCTAGAAAAAAATGTGTTAATTGAGAAATTACGCGTGAGTTGGATGAGTAGATAACGTCGTACCGTGGGTGTAAGTCCAGCGAATGATGGAACCAACTTTACCAAATTGCCCCTCGAGAAGCTCACAGCCATGCACGTACTCGGTGGCCGTGGAGACATGCTGTGGCGTGTAAGTGAAGAAATCGTGGAACACGTCACCCCCTGCTTTGAACTCTATTGCTGCGGCTAATTTCCCATGTAATCCCATCTCCCCCCTAATTATTTCCTTTGGATTTAACTGTGGTATTTGTGTGAGGGTATGAAGGTAATTATGAGTAGAATGAAGGGCAAGTGTAACTGCATAAACCCTAGCGATCTTCTCTCTTTATATAGGTGAGGTGCAGATCTCTGATTAAGTCATGACACACGTCATTAGCAATTTTATATTACTAGTTGCCTTTTTTAGTAAGAAAATACAAAAAGACTCTTTTATCCTTGTGTTGTCTTCTCTCTGATGAATAATGCGAATAGATTATTTCTATGTTTTTTTTTTCCTCATTATTTTCCCATAAGTGAAGGTGGAGAAAGATAAATATAGAAGGAGAAGAAGGTAGTGGCGATTAGGTACGTCGTAAGAATTTGCAATTCCGGCCGGGTTTTTAATTTCTTTTCGAAAAGATTATCCGGTGGAGGAGCTAGAGAGTTTAGTTTTGGAGATTTGTAGTTGAAACCACTTCGTTTTGTTTAATCTATTTGTCACACTAGTTTTAACTGTGGGTACGTATCGAAAAGGAAATTTGTATAACATTATATAGGATGGGATGCCTTTTAAGTTCATGTATTTCTAACAAACTAGCTCTTATTCTTATAACGGTAATTGTTTCTAATGATGCCTAGCAAGCACACATTAGGGATTTGGCCCCTGCTTTACGAAATCTTTTGGAAATTTTCCTACTTTGATATGATGTTGATTATATCAAATAAAGATGAAGATCATACACCTATTTTGGTTTCTAATTATTTTTATTAAAAAAATTCAAAGAGGATTATATTAGATGCACTTTCCATTTTTGTTTATCCCACTTATTAGTCACATTTCCTAAAATAACAAAGAATACAGGGTTACAATTAATTATCTTTCCTTAAAATTGATTATAGTCACATATCCATTTTAAAACACTGCTAAGTGGGATGGAGTATATAAGTTTTTTTTTTTCCCTGAGGAAACATATATAATATAATCGTAGACGCTCTCATGTCTACCGTGAATACTCTTAATATGTCCATTGTTAATGTGCAGTGCTTGAATTTACTTTTCTAGGTAGCTTAGAGTATATATTTTTATTATTCTATTCATAAATAGTATTACACGTCGCCCTTAAGTGGGTAAGGGAGTATTCCTCGTAATATAATACTTCATCCGTCTCACTTTACCGGTCATGTTTTCTTCCGACATGGGAGGGATTTTATGTGCAAGTGTTTAAAGAGAAAAGATGTCTACATTGAAAAGTAAGGGTTAATTATTTTCATTTTAAAAAACAAGACTAGTAAAATACAACAATCTCAAACAACAAACAAGACTAATAAAGTGGGACGATGGAGTATATACGAGATTTTATGCCCACTTTAATACGCTTGAATTTAAAAATGGAACAATTGATGAGATAAACTAATGTAGGTCAACTAAAATCTCCGCAAGTGGATATTAAAGTACTTAATTATTCAAATTAATAATTGTACCGTATCGAGTAATATATGTACAAAAATAGTTTTGTGTAAAAAAAAAATTAAAAAATTGATGCATTTATGCAAAATAATAATGAATCGTCTGTATTATCATAATTAGTTTAGTGCTAGTTGAAAATTAAAGGGATTCAAATATTTTATAAGTTTTAAAATATAAAATTATAGTAGAAAAATATATTATTATATAAAGTCGCCCGTTACTCGTGTTTATAAGAAAATAGGTTTAAAAGGTAATATTTTGATGATAGGTGGCATTTGTATCCCGTCAAAATTCGATACGAATCACTTTATAGGATTGTAATTGTTATTTTATTATAAATAAAATGATTTTATAAATAAATATGAACGAAAAGCATAGGAAGTGCCCTGTAGGGATGTGAATGAATGGGGTGCTTCGAATCTGTACTGCTATTATATATAGAAGATACACTGGTCGTCATAATGCATCCAATGCACAATTATAATTCAATAGTTAATTTGGACATCACAAAAAGATTTTGTTACAACATAAATGCTCCCCTTCTATCGTGAATACTCTTAATGTAATCGTTGGTGAGGTAATGTCACGTCCGTAACTTTTTTTATTCAACCTTCTGAGTATAGATTTAAGGATTATATATTTTAATTATAGATAATATTATTGACACATCATCTGGGAGCATATTATGAACATTAGAGCATTCCTCGTGGTTACAAAGTGCTAGCTAGAGATAATAGACTAGTGCTGACTCTATAAATAAATATATACATCATTGAAAGTTTTTCATAACTATACATGACAACTGTGTATATGATACGAGTATATTTTATTTTAATTATTAGACGTTGGGCTTAGCCCGTATTAATTATTTGGGTCGTTCCTTTTCGGGTTCACTACAAAAAATTAAACCTTTAACCACACATAAATTAGAGACACATAATAATGTGTGGCTGATCAGCGACACATAGTTAAAAAATGTGTGGATAAATGGATTTGACATTTTTCTTTAGAAACTGACATTTATTATGTGAGCCAAATATCCTTTAGTAACAATTACTTTTAATTTTAATTTTATTTTTACTAAGCCACGTTCTCTTTTTATACTTGTCGTGCCTACGTGGAATATTAATTAATCAGTTTCGAAGTTATTCATTATTGCTATCTAGGCCACGTCTCGTTATCAAAGTTGCATTTGTGGTTACTAATTGTTCAAAGTTATTAAATATTGTTATTTAATTAATAAGCGAGTGAAAAAACATTACGCAATATATATTAATGTTATTAATTATTTATTATCCTGTTCAACAACATATTGTTTATAACTTTGTTATGCTTATTTCGGTAAATATTAAATCACATATATTAAATTGTATGCTATTCATATAAATAATATTAGTAGTATTAAATTTTAAGTATGATGACACGTATATATTTTAAATCATTTTGCAAGAAAAATAAATGGATTTTAGAAAAACTAAAAATTAAAACTTAGATAACAATTGACAAAGTTACAACAAAAAAGACTTCCCGCACTTCACAAAAAAAATCCCTCCAAAGTCCAAACTCTTTTAAACTTAAAAATTCGAATACCCACTATTTTCTTAACCTCTTACACCTATGAAACTGCTCCAATATTCTCATTATAATTAGTTTTTCCCCATTTATTTTTTGTCTCTATTCCGAATTTCTTTTTTCTCATTGAAGCTATGAATACTTTTGCAATTCTATTCGTTTCATTTGTAGTCAGGTACAAATTCATTAATAAAAAGATGATTGCATCGAAGGAAAAAAAAAAACTATTTGCATGTGATTGTGGTTTGTGTTTTGATTTTTTATTTTTCTTTTATGTACTAGGTGGAGAGTTTCATCGAACACCAAGACGGGGGCTCCACTCCGATCCCCACCCTCTCTAGCCACCGCCGGCGTGTTTATCTCAAACGACGTTGAGCCTTATCCCCTCCAGCGACACCGATCTCAACGTCGTCGTGCCGTGGCAGAAGGCGTCGGCGCTCGCCGTGTCGAAGCCGAATGATTCGTTTTTTTTAACGAGTGTGGGGAAGGTTGCAATGAGCGGCCGCGGAATCTCGACCTGCAGTTTCTCACGAAGGCCAGCAGCGGCGGAGGGAAACATCTCACTTTCTATCTTATGTTCAAATGGCCAACACCAGTGAAGATTGGATCAGTAGAAGAACCATATTTTGTGTATTTATTTAGATTTATTTGTTGTATTTTAGTAGTTTTTGTAGTTTAATTGCACTTAAGTACTAAGTAGGGTAGTACAATAGTTGTTTGTACTTTCATACTACTGAATATAATAACTTTATTTATATTTTTTAATTTATTTTTATGCTTTGTATGTATTAAAACGATTTATAATATCCATATTCTATACCAAAAATATTATTTCATATCTTTTATTTTTATCTAACTCGATCTTGAATTTGTAAGCGATATAATTTTTTTTTTTTTAATTCTGAACACATAATACATGATCGATTAGCCACACCTAATTTGTTATATACAATTATAATTATACATTTTATTTAATATTTGAAATTAGAAAATTTATTATCCACACATAAATTTCACATTTACCCACACATACAAATTTCCACGTCATTACCATATCATTTCCATGTCATCATTAAATAATGGCAGAAATATTTTTACCCACACATACGATATACATTTAAAGACAAATATATATATAGGTAAAAAAAATAGATTCACCCACACATATATGTAAGTGTGGTTAAAAACATTTATTGGCGAGAAGATAGCGACACTTGCTGACACTTAACTTATGTGTGGAGAAAGTTCATTTGGCACACATATTCATACTTTTTGCGACACATCCATGTGTGGCAAAAACCTCAATTTCTTGTAGTGGTTTTCTTGTTGATTCTTTCCCAAATCGTAGGTCGAATCAACCCTAGGTCTTTAGTATAAATAGGTGGAATTCATTAATAAGAATTAGAATACAAAACCCTAATTTATTTTGCCGTCTTTTACTTTTCTTTTCTTGCTCGTAATCTGTGGCGTGAACGACGAGCAAGGTTCTCGCGTCTGCCGTCTTGTATTTTTACTTCTTTTCGCTCGTCTTGATAGAGGAAATCGCCCCATCCTCTATCAATTGTTGTTTTCATTGAGAGCTTCCGAAGTGGAGTCTCTTTGAGGGGGCGAAACATCGTTTCGAAATTGCTTCAACTCCTTGTGATTGGTATGTGTCGATTTGATTGAAAGGAAAATTCGGAGAATTGCTTGTGGAACAAACTTATTTGAATTTTCTTTATTTTGTTTCGTGCGAGTTGCTAATTGGGTGTTTGGGAGCTATATCGTGAATGTATGGCGTCTTCATATTTCCCATCTACACAAGTCGCCATGGAGTATATTCTCTCCAGGCTACAGCGATTAGAAGCCCGACTCGATGCGTTGGACCGACTTGATGCGTTGGACTTTCGTTGGACCACAACACACGAGCCACCACGCCCGGACCCAGTCCCATTCGTCACCTCTTCCGCGATGCCTCCGCCATGGGTGCTGCATCAACACCCACGGCCTTCGATGCGGTACGGCCGCCGCTAGGTTTCCGGCGCTGAGCCACGCACCCCGGCCATCGCTGGCGGATCCCCACGCACCGTGGGAATCTCCATGGCCTCATATCGCTCCGGAACATTGCAGCAACCGTTCAGCTTGGGACTATCCGGTTCCGTGTGTTGCCGATCCACCGCCGTCACACACGGATTTTGTATCGTCTCCCTTGGCAGAAGAGGCAACGGACTCCAAAGTGTTAGAACTGGAGCCAAAGTTCGAGAAACCTGCACAAGTAACAATAAACGGAAACGAAAGTTAATCGCTGCGCCGTGGACGAACCACTGCCCGAAAAGCTATTTCCGGCAGACCCTCGGTGCCAAGTCTCAATGCTGAAAACACTCTCGAAGGTTAACACAACACTCGATTATGCGTGCACTCACAAAAATCGAGTTGGAGACGATTTCAAAGAGGAGGAAGAAAACGGAGAAAAAGAAACGAAAAACTGAGGAAGAATAGAATGAATTGGGCGACTGTCTTGTGCTTTTCCAATGTCAACAAGCACAAATTTATATAGGAAAAATAATTAACCTAATTCTATTAGTATACGAATTTTAATGTAAAACATGGATAAGTCCACGAAGCCCACGAATCCATGTTACTTGTCCATTAAGCCAACTAAATAATCATGGGATAAAATAATAAATTCTTTTTATTTGCAACAATCCCCCACAAATGAAAAGAATTAATAAGGAAAGGAATATTGATGCGTAGATACAAATATCTTTCGATTTGAATTTGTACGTTAGTGAAGTAGGCAACATATAAATCTCAAAAAGTGCTTTACAGCTTGAACTTTATGAGCTCATAAGTATACCCCCACAACACACATCATTCCTTAGGAAGAAAATACGTCTCCGCGATGACAATTAAGGTCAAATCAATACCTTCGATTCTCGTGTATGCTCTAGAAAATGCATTTCATAGAAGACAAAATTCTTCACATACACTTAGGTGATTCTATGAAAGTGCAATCGCCAATGCACTAAATATATTATACGCATATAATATACCAGAAATGTTTCAAACATAACTGCAAGAATCATTAAGAGCTAAAAAATGCTCAACCTCAAAACCTCATAGTACAATCGAAAATCCACCGCAGTAGGATTACCTCGTCAGGCAACGATTCGTCTATGTCCAGAGTTCTCCGCAGTAGAACCAAAATAGCTTAAAGCTATTTCCAACTAAATGTAATTAACACAAGTTAATACATATATAAGATATAAAATAAAGATAAGATAAAACAGTTTCATTTGACCTGTTAGGTTTCCACTATGTTAACTCTCTTCATTCAACATCTTCCATTCCAATACCGGCTACAAGTTCTTGCACTTGACGCTTTATGAGAGCTTTGGCGAAAGGATCTGCCAAATTCCTTTCTAACTTTACAATGTCGAGAGAAATAACACCATCTCCAAGCATTTCTCTCACCACAACATGTGTCACCCGGATATGTCTCTTTTTCCCATTATACATGTTATTCTTTACAACAGAAATAGCAGACTGTGAGTCACAGTGAAGAGAAATAGGAGCTTTAAAATTCTTACCCAATGGTATCTCTGCTACCAATTCTCGCAACCATTTCTCTTCATGACTTGCAAGTTCCAAAGCAATGAACTCAGATTCCATGGTTAAACTAGCAATATAAATCTGTTTTCCAGATTTCCAAGACACAACACCCCCACCAAGCGTGAATACAAATCCACTTGTGGAGCTTACCTCGTCACTATCTGAAACCCAGTTCGCATCACAATATCCTTCCAATACCTCATCACTATAGTGCAAGAAAAGATCTTTGGTCCCCTTCAGATACTTCAACAAACGATATAACGCAGTCCAATGATCGTTAATTACCAGGATTATGAGTATATCGACTCAATCGACTTACAGAGTAAGCAATATCAGGCCTAGTACAATTCATCAGATACATCACACTCCCTAAAATCCTAGCACATACTGTTCTTGAGAAACAGACTCACCATCATTCTTCTTTAAATGCAAACTAGGATTATAAGGAGTTTTAACAGGAACCGGATCACTACAGTTAAATCTATTTAACACTTGTTCCACATAATGAGACTGACTCAACACATATCCCTCCTTAGACTTTACCAATTTAATACCAAGGATGACATCAGCCTCTCCCAAATCTTTCATATCAAAAGCAGAAGACATGTAAGCTTTTGTTTCCATCACAATATCAAGACAAGTGCCAAAGATCAACATATCATCCACATATAGACATATAAGCACACAATCCGATCCGAGGGTTTTGGAATAAAGACATGACTCAGAACCATTTACTACAAACCCATTCATCAAGATAGTATTATGAAACTTTTTATACCACTGTATAGGAGCCTGCTTCAAACCATACAGAGATCTTTTCAACTTACACACTTTATTCTCCATCCCAGGCACCACACATCCCTCAGGTTGATGAATATAAATCTCCTCATTAAGATCACCATTCAAGAAAGCAGTTTTCACATCCATTTGGTGCACAACAAGACTGTGAATAGAAGCTAAAGCAACTAACGTTCTAATGGTAGAAATACGAGCAACAGGAGAATAAGTGTCAAAGAAGTCAACATCCTTTTTCTGAGAATATCCAACTACCACAAGCCTTGCCTTATACCTATCAATCGACCCATCAGGTTTTAACTTCTTCTTAAAAATCCACTTCGATCTAATAGGTTTGCATTTAGCAGGCAAGTCAACTAGTTCCCAAGTATGATTATTAGTGATAGACTCTAGTTCGCTTTGTATATCCTCCTTCCAAAGAGGAGCATCTACACTAGACATAGCAGCTCTATACGAAACAGGATCATCACTAATCATAAAGGCTGACGCCACATAATCATTAATCAGATCAAGATGCTCAACAACAAAAGCAGTAATGAAATCAGTACCAAATGAAGTTTCAGTTCTCTGTCTCTTACTCCTTCTCAGTTCTGGGGCTACTTCAAACTCTCGAACTAATCGATCAGAAGGCTCAGCTGTAACATTCTCGGATGAACTAGGCACATTCTTAACGAACAGATTAGTCTTCATTGGAAAAACATGCTCAAAAAACTCAGCATCTCGAGATTCACAAATAGAATTATCACACAGAGACAAAAATCGATAAGCAGCAGAATTCTGAGCATAGCCAATAAATACGCAGACAAATGTCTTAGACCCAACATTCACCTGCTTCGGATCATTCAACCTCACCTTAGCTAGACACCCCCACACTCTCAAAAATTTCAAAGAAGGTGCAAAACATTTCCACAACTCGTAAGGAGTCTTATCTAACCTTTTATGAGGTACCCGATCAAGAATATAACATGCAGACAAGACGGCTTCCCCCCACATACAGATAGGTAAACCCGAACTTAACAACATAGAATTCAACATGTTCTTAAGAGTTATATTCTTCCTTTCAACAATAACATTGTGTTCAAGGAAAAGCAAGGAGCAGTAAATTCACCGAACATCTCACATGGATCATGTAGAAATGAAGCAAGGAGCAGTATATTCATGTAGAGTTATATTTGACGCTTTCTCGAACTTTGGCTCCTGTTCTAACACAAAGTGCTTGGCGCCGTCGAGAACCAAAACCCTAACTCCGTCAATGCGATGAGTGGCTCCGGCAGCGATGGCGGCGACGCCAGCAATGCCGTTCAAAGCTCCGCCGCCGTCATTAACAACGATGAGCAGTACAATTGGGAATCACAGGCCGACGACTCCTTCGCTGTTACTAGGGATGTTGAAGGCGAGCAGCTCGGCTGTGGAACCAAAATCACTTTTTTCCTCAAGGAAAATCAGAGGGAGTATATTGATGAGAGGAGACTCAAGGATCTACTGAAGAAGCACTCTAAGTTCATCGGCTACCCCATTCACCTCTATGCATGTATATATGATTTTTAGTAAAGCGATGTCGATCCGGTCCCTTTCTGTATTACAAAATAATAGTGTAAATACAACAATGGAGATGAAACAAATGATTACATTCGGTCGATTCTGACTCTTTAATAAATTTGCACTTTATTTTTACTTAACTTTAAACGCCTTTGAAGAGTCAAGATCGAGCATTTGTATTACGAACATTTATATTACCCTAAGATTAATGGTCCAAAAGTTGTAATGACGAATCAAAAATTGCAACGACGTCCCGACTTATCAAAACGATTTGAGCTCCCACGAAAGATGGCACACGCAGAGATCCTGACGTACTTGTTCCATGAGATCCTTGACAATTTTGACGTATTATGATTAGGGATAATTGTAGTAATATTTTCTAGGGTCCACAAATTTCTAGGGTCCACTCATCCCTTTTAGGGTATATAATTATTTTTAAGTATTGTTGGTCCAGAAAGAGTTAATTGGTGTATGGGGGGTGGGGGGATACACCAATAGCCAACCGTTTTTGAATTTTATAAAACAAATTGTTTTAGATGAACTAGCTGGTCAAGCAGTTCGATACAGAGTGGGACAGATTGATCTATCAAGCTCGTTGTGATCAACAAGCTTGATCTATCAAACTGCTAAGTGCGGAATGTGGTGGTAAGGTTGTGCTAAGTAACTCTTTGATGTAAAATCTTTACAGCCTTTAGACTGAGGCTGTTGGATGCAGTATGATGTATGAGCAAGATATCAGATAAGTAAGAGAGGAAAGCGAATAAAGAACACAGAGTATTTTTACGTGGTTCGGATGTAACTATCCTACTTTCACGGTAGATCTACGAATCCCTTTTCTTTTGGATTCTACTTCTCTCTTATTTATACTGACTGAGTATCAGTTTCATACAACATACAACCTTCGATTTACAATCGAACAATCGTGTACAAACTCTACTATTCTAGCTTTGAAACTAAATAAGAGAGAGATAGTACAAAGAAGCTTGATGCAGCAGTAAACGCAGCAAGCTTGAAGAATAACAATGATGAAATTCTCAATCTTCAACACTTGGGAAAGCTCTAGGAATTTCGAGTGTTGATTGAATGTGATCTGGTGAGAGAATTTCTACAGCAATATAGCACTTTTGAGATTTGAGAGTTTCCCGTGAGCTGCATCATTGTGGTTGAAGGCTTTATATAGGTAGTTTTAAAAAACTAGCCGTTGAGTCCTGCAAAATATACCCGTTAGAAACAGCTTGTTGGGAATTGTTAAGAACAAAATGTTAAGGGGGAACTTCTGTGGGACACTTTGAAGTGAGTCAAATATTTGTTTTGATTTGATCCCAACCCAAGTGTTCATTTCCCAAGCGACCCTATTTGATTTAGAAATAGGTTAGAAAATTTTCTAAGCCTATAATGTTAGGATGGCTTCATTTTGCTTTAGTCACTTAGGTTTTTAGACTGCAGAAAAGTCCAAGTGAAGGCCACTCGCTCGAGTATGTTTTCCAAGCGAAGCGAAGCGAGCGCTACAGTGGAATCGAAGCGAGTCCACTAAAGAGAAGCGAAGCGAGCGCTACAGCATGACTCCGAAGCGACTTGATTCGAAGCGGACGCTACAAGACTGAAGCGAAGCGAGCCACTACCTACCAGATAGCGACAGCACAACTCCCGCCCATATTTTGAACTCCAGTCAACAAAGAGATCGTCGCATTAATTACGAGATCTCCACGTGTCGAATGCGGAGAGGAGCAAAGGAGTTGACTGCCAGGCCGACAGGGCACCGCTACAGTACTGGCTCGCTCCAGTTACTGTTAAGTTTGTAACTTAGCCATTTTCGGCAAAGAGACAAACTGCGCACCTGCAAAAGCAACTGCCTGCGCAAAGTACTGTCGAGAGAAGGAGGGACAAAGCCACCAACCAAGCAACGGATCTCGGCATCCCTCCGCCTATAAATAGTGAAGGATGAAGACGAAGAGAAGGAGAACACTTCTTGAGCATTCGAGCCTACTGCAAGCAAACACTCCCAGCCTCAGAGCAAATTCCGAGTCTTTGTTTCCAAGTGTTCTCCGAGTTCCAGTCTCATCGGAACCCGTCTTCACAACCTTCACACTTAGAGTCTAAGCCCATTCCATATCCAAGCTTAGAAGAAGAGCTCTAGCCATCTTTGCACTTACTGTAAAGAGCTCTTCATAGTGTGTCGTCGTAAACCAAAAACCCTAAATCTGTTGTTAGGTTTTTGTGTTCGTCGTCGTTAGGTTGTTTCGATCCAAGGCCCTTCTTTTATCGATTGAAGAAGCCTCGATCATAGAGTCTAGATCCAAGCTTGCACCTACATCGTTTGTGTGAAGCTCCTTTATCCAGGGAACAAAGGGAGCGACAGATTGCGGCAGATGAGGCCCTGGCCCGTTCTTTGGAGATTGAGTTCGAGCTCAATAGAATTGCCACTCTAGCAGGTGCATCTTCACAAGCACCCGCGTCATCTTCGCAAGCGCCCGCTTCGGCATCTGCCCCTGCTTCAACACAGGCACTCACTTCAGCTTCTGCCGGAACCATTCCAGTCAGTGAAGTTTCCATGCCACCACCGCCGCCTCCCGCTCCGAAAGCGCCTTTGAAGCGATCAACGTCAGAGTCTAGGGAAGACGACCCTGCTGCCAAACGCCAAAAAATGCAGCAGGTGGTCGCAGAAAGGGCGAGTCGCTTTGAGAAGAGGCAGAAAAAGAGAGAAGAGAAGAAGAAAAGGAAGGATAAGGATGAGAAAGTAAAGGAGAAGAGACTGAGAAAATTAGACGAACGGATTGAGTCCCACTGAAATGAAGTGAGGCTCATCCAATCCGCCATCGCGCGCAGTGCCTTCATTCCTCACACGCCTGAAGAGTCTGAAGCCATTTCACTCCAAGCCTGGGTGGACACTGGCAAAGTAACACTGAAGGAGATGATCGATTCCGGTCGCTACCCGCCTGAAGAGCATGACTTTATCCGGAAGCGAGTGAATGAGATGCTTCCGAAATGGAGTATTGATGCCACTGCTCATTTCAAATCAGTCATGAAGAAATTATCTGGGACAGAGGAGGAGCTGGCCATGCGAAGAGATCATCATCCAGACTCGAGGCAAATCGAGGACTTCATTCCGAGAGACCTCCTCGACACTTGGCTGATTCTGAAGGACAAGTTCATAAAGGCCTACTACTAGTGGAAGGTAGTGCCGTACCAAGACAAGTGCTCGCGGATGGAAGCTCTCAATAACTTCTTGCGCCAATACAACGAGAGGTTGCGTCGGAAGATCTTCACTCTGGCAGAGGAAGCTAAGCCCCTACCTCTCATCGTCAAAGTGCCAGCAGCGAAGGACTTTCCATGCCTCTCCAACCGAATTCAAATATTCCTTATCGGAAGATAATTGACGCGGAAGTGGATGAAGCTCTGAGATTGGAGAGAAGATGGAGAGAAAACCAGTTCAACATCAGGACGATGGAGTCAAATGTCCTGTCTGCTTACTACTTGGAAGATGAGAAGAAGGAGGAGGAGAAAGAAGAGGAGAAGGAGGAACGTGATGAAACTGCAGGAAACCTTTGAGTTTCAAGTTTCATATTTTTTTTTTGGTGAACTGCTTGTTCATTTATCCAAATTTCAATTTCTGTCAAATTGCGTCATTTACTCGCTTTGTGAATGACCTTCTTTAATGCTACAAAACTCAATAATTTAACCGAAAAAAAAGGGGAAAGGAACTTAAAAGAAAATTACAAACGAAGCTGCAAAGGAAGCAGTCGCTTGAAGTTCTTTCCACGGTTAGATAGACTAGATTTCAATAATCTTAAGTCTGGGTTTTGGCATCATCAAAAAGGGGGAAACTGTTGGGAATTGTTAAGAACAAAATGTTAAGGGGGAACTTCTGTGGGACACTTCGAAGTGAGTCAAATATTTGTTTTGATTTGATCCCAAAACCCCAAGTGTTCATTTCCCAAGCGACCCTATTTGATTTAGAAATAGGTTAGAAAATTTTCTAAGCCTATACTGTTAGGATGGCTTCATTTTGCTTTAGTCACTTAGGTTTTAGACTGCAGAAAAGTCCAAGTGAAGGCCACTCGCTCGAGTATGTTTTCCAAGCGAAGCGAAGCGAGCGCTACAGTGGAATCGAAGCGAGTCCACCAAAGAGAAGCGAAGCGAGCGCTACAGCATGACTCCGAAGCGACTTGATTCGAAGCGGACGCTACAAGACTGAAGCGAAGCGAGCCACTACCTACCAGATAGCGACAGCACAACTCTCGCCCATATTTTGAACTCCAGTCAACAAAGAGATCGTCGCATTAATTACGAGATCTCCACGTGTCGAATGCGGAGAGGAGCAAAGGAGTTGACTGCCAGGCCGACAGGGCGCCGCTACAGTACTGGCTCGCTCCAGTTACTGTTAAGTTTGTAACTTAGCCATTTTCGGCAAAGAGACAAACTGCGCACCTGCAAAAGCAACTACCTGCGCAAAGTACTGTCGAGAGGAGGAGGGACAAAGCCACCAACCAAGCAACGGATCTCGGCATCCCTCCGCCTATAAATAGTGAAAGATGAAGACGAAGAGAAGGAGAACACTTCCTGAGCATTCGAGCCTACTGCAAACAAATACTCCCAGCCTCAGAGCAAATTCCGAGTCTTTGTTTCCAAGTGTTCTCCGAGTTCCAGTCTCATCGGAACCCGTCTTCACAACCTTCACACTTAGAGTCTAAGCCCATTCCATATCCAAGCTTAGAAGAAGAGCTGTAGCCATCTTTGCACTTACTGTAAAGAGCTCTTCATAGTGTGTCGTCGTAAACCAAAAACCCTAAATCTGTTGTTAGGTTTTTGTGTTCGTCGTCGTTAGGTTGTTTCGATCCAAGGCCCTTCTTTCATCGATTGAAGAAGCCTCGATCATAGAGTCTAGATCCAAGCTTGCACCTACATCGTTTGTGTGAAGCTCGATCGAAGCTAGGCTGTAAGGAGAGCCCGCAATCTCCCTGTCTGTTGTTCGGACTGAAGCGAGTGAAGCTTCCAGTCCAGTCTAGGTTTTTGGTGTGAACCCAGAATCACCCAGCGTCTGTCAGATCCAAGCAAGTGAAGCTCGATCTTGGCTAGGTTTTTGAAGGACCCGTAACCTTCAAGTTCTTGAGTGAAGAGAACAGTTGCCTAGTGCAACAAAGTGGACGTAGGAGCTTTATCTCCGAACCACTATAAACCCTGTGTCGTATCTCTCTAACCCTAATCTCTTTACTTATTTGATTATCCATTGCACGTGCATATAAACAAACTTAATCTGGAATTTTAAATTACTTAGGAAAAGATATTAGCTCACCAAATTCCGCACAAAGAGTAAAGTCTCACTCTTGATCAAGCTCTAAGCTCAGGTCAAGAGATTTTTGATTGCTTTAGATCTAGCTCTCGGCTAGGTCTTAGTATTTCTACGAGCACTTTACTTCATACTTTGAGTTGAGGAATTTGAAGTTGAAAAACTTCAAATACGTATTCACCCCCCCCCCCCCCCCTCTCTACATATTTTTCCTATAACAAACCGGGACCAACACAGCTGATGTGGCATATAGCCGTTGCAGTGTTGACTCAGTACTTCGAGTGGGTCCAGATAGCTGGCAACAGAGGTGGCAGCTATGTGGAGGCAGGTTGATCTATCTGAATCTGAACTGATCAACAGCCTGTCTTCGGCGGCTAGGTGAATGAGTTTGAAGAGCTTGACCGAAGAACCTGCAGGGCATTAATAATGAGAGCTAACTATCCTTTAATAGGTGAAGCTGTTATGGACAACGTCCTCATTCTTTAAGGAGAGTAGTCTTAATTAAAACATAATATCATGCCATGTTATGCCTAAGTGTGGTTTTGAAAAACGTCATCAAAACAACTGCAGAGGGTTCCCGACAATTTCCCCCTTTTTGATGATGTCAAAACCCAACACTTTACAAAGATCCTAAAGAGATGAAGAACCTGTTTTAACAAGTTTGTTAAACCAGTTTGATTGGATCATGTCAGGCAGATCAAAGAAAAAAAAAACTGTAAAGCAATTTATAATGCCTAGACAAAGAGTGTTTGTCATTTTGGGTAAGAAAATATAACTTTTATTTATTAGTAGCTGGAAGATGGAGATGTACAGTTACAAGCTTGGTCAATAAATAAAAATTAATAATCAGCTACTTAGATGATCCAGCAGCTGATTGAGCTTCTTCTCTTCTGGGCAGCAGTCCCATACTTGCGTAGATTCCGTCTTCTATCTGCTTGTAGTGAGGGTCAGAGGGAGGGATATCGAAGTTCAGAGCAGATGTTCGAACACCCTCATTGATGGCAGTGTAATCCACTGTTTTTCCATCAGATAAAAGTGGGCAGCAGAAGGTTTCTTTTGCAGGAACGGGAAGACCAATGCCTGCTTCACTAGCCTGTTTCACAACTCTCTTGACAAGAACACGATCCCAAAAATGCCTTATAAAGAGATTAAAGGCCTCGCCGTGATTCTCTTGATCGTATGAAGGGAGTTGGATCCAGTAGTGCTGCAAAATGAATGAACTGGTAAGCTTTTCCCATTGAGGCTGAAGATCTTAAGCCAGTCTCTTCCTTCCATAGCAGCTTGTGCCTTCCTCTTAAGATACTTTTTGTTGAGCTGGGAGAGGTTGGCCTACTTCTGCCTCATGACACGGTCCACTTCCGCCTGGGCTAGGGAAGCCCGCTTCTCATCTTCCTTCATCTTCCTTAGGGCATCTGCCTTGGCAGCATCAAGCTTCAAATGTTCAGCCTTCTTCTCAGCTTGAATTCTTTTCTGAACATTTGGATCAACAGCTTGATCTGCATTTGCACCCATTAGCACAGCCTCTGTAATACGACGAGCTTCTTCTGCTGTGCCTGTCGAGGAACCGCCTTGCTGATCAGAAACACCTCTATCAGTCCGATCGGCGAATGAGGGAGATTGAGATGGCCTTTCGGTAGTAGAACCTTCCCTGGATTTCTTCTTTCTTTCTTCTTCTGCTTCTTTTCAGCTTTCTTCTCCTTCTCACCTTCCCCCTTTTTGACATCATCAGAAAGGGCTGTGATGACGCCAGTCAGTAACTTCACTTCAGCCTGGAGGGCTTCGACCTGGGAAGTGAGAGTCTCTTGAGAAGAATAAAGAGCTGATATGTCTCCACTAACAGTTGTTTCCCTCTGATTGGCTGCAGATGCCGAGGTGGTTATAAGAGTATTAAGACTCGACAACTTTTCTTCCACCTCTTTTACCAGCCTGTTAGTTACATGGAGATCGGAGCTGGTGGCCACATCTTCATCCTTTAGCAACGAGCCAAGAAATGGCTTGACATGATCTTTGAGATGGACCTGGGTGAAATTCCCAATCTCCTTGGAGACGGCAGCTTCTACTAATTCCTTAGCTGCCTCAACAGCCTTTGAAGTGACCTCGCTCACTTCCTTTGACAGTCTTTCATCCGTGGACTTGAGATTTGACAAAACATCATCCACGGATTTTGTCAGTTTGTCCTCCAACTGACCTATCCTAGAATCCAGCCGCTTCTCGAGATCGGATAAGCGAGTGTTGACACCATCAAGCTCCGTGCTTATCCTTTTTGAGATAAGATACCTCAGCTGGTGAGTGGTCAAGAAGGTCTCCAGATTTTCTTCCTTGTCCTCCTTTTTCTCTTCATCATCATGGAACAGATCGTCCACGTTGATGCCAGAATGGGCTGGAGTCACGGCCTCTTGCCTGATCGGACTCAGTCCATTCTCGTTTACTGGGACAGCTGAATTGTAAAACTCAGCTTCTTCTAGGTAGAGCGGCTTCAAGTCCACGCCCAGGCACTTGGCTTCTACCTTCATGGAGGTAAGGACTAGCTGGCGGAAGCTTGCACGTGCTTCCGAGATAGATGAGTAATGAAACTCATCTTTGAGAAAGGCCTCCTCTGCCTTGAGCTTGTCAAGATCCTTCAGCACGAACAAGGACTGCATCACATGATAGTCAGCATCCTTGATGTCTAAGAACAAGTGAAGGCGAGTGGCCATACGAAACGCCACGGGAGTCGATCTGATCCCGGGCAGCAATTCATCAACGGCCTTCTTTGCCGCGAACTCCATGTCGTCGTAGAGCTGAAGAGCTTGCTCTTTTACCAGTCTACGAGCATCTTCCTCAGCCTTCTTCAGATAAAGGCTGGTAGAATCATCATCATCGTCATCATCATCACTGAGAACGACCTGGATGGAAGTGTTATCGAACACTTGATGAGTGATGAGCGGATTGAAATGGTATAATCCACCCTAAGGCGCATCAAGATCTGCCTCGGTAGAAACAGCCTCGGTGGGAATTGACTCATCTCTCTGGGAGACAAGCTGATGCTCCGGGGAGACAAGCTGATGCTCCGAGAAGAGAGGTTGTTGTTCTTTGGAGAGAGGTTGTTGCTCTTCCCCAGCAGCAGAAGATGAGCACACTGCTTTGGTTGAGGGGGTCGAGCTAACTACCGCAACAACAGAATGTTGTTTCTTCGAGGGCCTTTCCTCGGCGGCCGTCCCGCTCCTCTTCTTTGGCCTCTCCACCGGCAGATCCTTGCCCTTGGTGGAAGAAGATCCTGAAGACTTCTTGGACTGGGGGGGGCAGCTAGTTCCCCCTTGGCCACAGGACGGGGGTCCTTCCACTCAGGATTGGACCTCGCCATGGCCTCAAGGAACGGTCTGATTGCAGGATCAGAGGTTATGAGAGATGCTTCATTAATACCCAGCGACATGTTAAACTGTCGCTGATTCGACGGGAGTTTGATGGATTCGTTGAGCGGGACAGAATTTCTTCCCACTCAGCTCGTTCTACAACGGACTGGAAGATCAGCGAGATCTTTAGGCAGAAGTTGAACTTCCTCTTGATGGTCAGAAGGGTGTCACCATCATCATCCATGGAGGTTTTGACCTTCATTGCTTCTCCTTTCATTCCAAGGACCAACAGCGTCCCCCAATTCACTGGGAGGTTGTGGTAGACAGCGACCATGATTTTGAACTTGTCGTGGGTCAGCTTGTCATTTGTCCCCTTTTGAGAGAGTAGGACTTTGTGGATGACGTCAATAGCAAACGAAACTCTAGTCTAAGCCGAGTTCGTAGCATCCCCTTCATATCATAGGATACGGCCTGCTTTCCAATCGCCGGAAGAGTCATAGCTTGGAATGACTCTTTGATAAGTTGGGAGGGCATGTCGGGAAAGATGTCCTTGCCGGAATCCTCCAAATCATACGTCTTCAACACAGCCTTGAGAAGGTTGAAGGAATCGTCGGCAATGACGTTGTCGGAGGCCCGAACGGAGATGGAGTCGAGGGTATCATCCTCGCCCCCGTCCCAGAAAGCGTAGAACGCTAGGGTTTGCAGTGGCAAAATCCTCGCTGGAACTTTGGTAATGATATGGTCGAAGGGACCGCCTCTTTTCATCCTTGCAAAGACATCGTCAAGGCCGGAGTGGCCTTTGTTGTTGTAGACGAAGAACGGCTCCTGTACGACAAGAGAGTCGTAGAACCTGTTGGCATCTTGCCATTTGAAAGAAACCTCTTGGCCGGAAGTAGAGGTTTGCTCGTCGGTGGCCATTGTTTCTTGTAAGAAAGTAGAGAAAAATAGAGTTAGGGTTTTTGGAATAGTGTTTTTACAGAGAGAATATGATAGGAAAATGGCGAATGTAGGGATTATGTCAATGAAAAGGATGGAGGGGTCCCTATTTATAGAGAGTGAAGAACGGCATTGATCGTCTTGATCGAACGGCCGAGATGAAATAGATATGCCGTCATCCACTTTTTAAAAAGTGGCGATTTGACTGCGCGCATCTTTTCGAGGCGCGTGGGAGACGAAGTGTCGCGCGTGTGCAGTTGGACGCGACAGTCAATGCCCAGTCACGACTTTTCGCTTCTCACGTCCAGTCCTCACATTAATGCATCTCGATTGTCGAAGTATAAAACCCCAAAAAGGAAGTTTTGTTACACAAAAAGAGTAATCATTGTTTCTGACAATATTTTCTCCAATTGCAGTGTTTAGCTATATAAGGAATTTATAGAGATAAAAACAAGCATGCAAAACATATTAAATACCAATAATTGAAATAAATGCTCTAAGGAAAATTTAAATAAATGAAGAGACAGTGAGTGATACAACTCACTGTTGTTACTTCCCCCTTGAGTGAGCAAGGTGGTTGTAATTCCTTACAACAGCCTTCTACACGTATCTTGTAGACCAGCTCGTAGTATCGGCAGTTTGTTGTTCCGGTCAGGTAGTTGTGGACTTAGAGTCTACAGACTGGTTACCATTCAACATACCGAGCTTGACACACAGCATTTTGAAGCTCTCTTCTTGTAAGGGCTTTGTCAAAATGTCAGCTCGTTGAATATCCGTGTGAATCTTCTCCACTATTACATTCTTCTTTTCAACATGATCACGTATGAAGTGATGTCTCACTTCAACATGCTTGCAACGAGAGTGAAGAAATGGATTTTGAGTGATAGCAATAGCACTCGAGCTGCCACAGAAGATAGGTACTTCTTTGACAATGACCTCATAGTCCTTGAGTTGTTGCTTTAGCCAGAGAATTTGTGCATAGCAACTACTAGCTGCCATATAGTCGGCCTCGGTTGTTGATGTTGCCACAGATGTATGTTTCTTTGAGAACCAAGATATCAGCTTGTTCCCTAGAAATTGACAAGTACCTGACGTTGACTTTCGATCTAGCTTGCATCCAGCGTAATCAGAATCCGAGTAGCCAGTTAGTTCTAAGTTGTCATCTCTAGGGTACCATAACCCAAGATTAGCAGTTCCTTTGACATATCTTAGAATCTTTTTGGCTGCTTCCAAGTGAGATCCCTTTGGATTGGCTTGATAGCGAGCACAAACACCAACTGCAAAAGTAATATCATGTCTACTAGCAGTTAGATATAATAAAGAGCCAATAATACCCATGTATTGTGTTATGTTGGCAGGTTTTCCTTCAAGATCTTGATCAATCTTCCCATTTTCCAGCATTGGAATCTTGACAGGCTTGCTGTCTTGAATTCCAAATTTTGTAATCAGATCATGAGTATATTTGGTTTGACTGATGAAAATTCCTTCATCTGACTGCTTCACCTGCAATCCTAGAATGAAATTCATTTCCCCCATCATGGACATTTTATATTTTTCCTTCATGAGGTTACCAAATTTTTCACAAAACTTGGGAGATTTAGATCCAAAAATAATGTCATCAACATAAATTTGAACTAAATCGATATTATCATTCGCTTTGATAGTGAAGAGAGTCTTGTCAACTGAGCCGCGCTTGAATCCAGATTCTATGAGAAAGGTGGACAGTGTTTCATACCAAGCTCATGGAGCTTGTTTGAGTCCATACACAGCTTTGTGTAGGCGATAGACATTGCTGGAGTCACCTTCTTCAAATCCAGATGGCTGCTCGACATATACTTCTTCTTCTAGAATTCCATTTAGGAATGCGCTCTTTACATCCATCTGGTAAACCTTGAACTGTTGGCGAGCTGCATAAGCTAGAAACAGTCTGATTGCCTCCAATCTTGCAACTGGGGCAAACGTTTCATCGAAATCAATTCCTTCTTGTTGACAGTATCCTTTAGCAACTAAACGAGTTTTGTTTCTGACAACTTCTCCAGATTCATCTCTCTTATTCTTGAATACCCATTTGACTCCAATAACGCCTTGGTGATGAGGTCGATCCACGAGAGACCAAACTTCATTTCTTTTGAATTCATTTAGCTCCTCTTGCATGGCCTGAATCCAGTCAGCGTCTTGAAGTGCTTCATGTGCATCTTTTGGTTCAATGAGTGAGAGATAGCAGCTTAGAAGGGCACTTTCTCCATGCATCCTTCTTGTTCTTACTCCTTGGTTTGGGTTCCCAACAATGAGCTCCTGTGGGTGATCATCCACCCAGCGTCTTCTACGAGTTTGTTCTTCTTCTGATATGACGGGCTCTTGTTCTGTAGCGGGTTCCTCAAACTCAGAATGAGAGGTGGTTTCAATCTTTGAGTGAAAGGATTAAGCTGCTCCATTTGATTTTCCAGATCAACAACAGCATCAGTTTGAGATACTGAGTTAGAGGGATCAGCTTGGTTATTTCCAGCTTGTGTATTACCGCTTGATGTATGAACATTACTTGCATCACTACCCCCTTGCTGTGTGATCTTTGGATCAAATTGATCCTCTTCGTTTTGATCGGTTGGGCTCCGGATCAACAGGTCTTTGATGAGATTGTTCTTTGATCTGTTGAGCTCATCCTCTTTTCCTGTTTGTGTGTCTCTGTACAAACAAGCAGATTCATCAAACCCAACATGAGGTGTTACCTCCACAGTGAGAGTTCTCTTATTATAGACTCTAAAGGCCTTGCTGATCTCCGAGTATCCTAAAAAAACTCCTGGATCTGCCTTGCTTTCAAAGGTCTTTAGCTGAGATTTCCCATTATTGTGAATGTAACACAAGCACCCAAAAGCCTTAAAATACTTTAACCTGGGGAGCTTGTTGTTCCACAGCTCGTATGGAGTTTTCCCATGTCTGGTAGTGATGACTGACCGGTTCTGGGTGTAGCAGGCTGTGTTGACAGCTTCTGCCTAGAACTTCATTGGAAACTTAGTCTCTTCAAGCATAGTCCGAGCTGCTTCTTTCAACGAGCGATTTCTCCTTTCAACAACTCCATTTTGTTGAGGAGTTCTTGCTGCTAATGTTTGATGATGGATTCCATTTTTGGTGCAATATTCCTCGACCATTGAGTTTAGAATTCAGTTCCTCAGTCTGATCGAATGGATATTATTGATTTCTCCTTTTGATTGCACAACTTGTTGAGCAGCGCTGACAACTTCTCCAAGGTCTCCTTTTTCTTAAATAAGAAAATAACCCACGTAAATCTAGAATAATCATCTATAACTACGAGAGCATATTTTCTACCGTTTATACTCAGGGGAGTGACTGGTCCAAAGAGATCCATGTGGAGAAGCTCCAGTATTCGATTTGAAGCTTGAGAGCTTATGCTGGGAAAGGAGGCTCTTGTTTGCTTCCCAGCTTGACATGCATTGCATACATGGTCCTTGTCGAATATCTGGTCGGGTAGATCGTTGACCAGTTTGTTGCGTGCCAGTTTGTTGATAGCCTTGAAGTTCAGATGGCTCAGTCTCTTGTGCCATAGCCAACTAGCTTCTGAATTGGCCTTTGTTACTAAGCAGGTTTCCTTTTCATTAGCCCACTGGACTATGTACAATTTGTCCTGCATGACTCCGGTAAGAAGGGTTTCTCCTTCCTCATTTTTCACAAGGCACTTGTTAGTAGTAAATTCTACTCGTTTACCACTCGAGCAGAATTGAGAGACTGAAAATAAATTATGATTAAGACCTTCAACAAAAGATACATTATGAATGGTAGTTTTACCTACATTCAAGTCTCCATAGCCTCTTGTCTTTCCCTTGGAACTACCTCCAAAAGTAACTTGAGGTCCATCTCGCTCAGAGTAGCTTGATAGCAGCGTTTTGTCACACGTCATGTGCTTTGAGCATCCGCTATCAAATGATCCATACAGCTCCTCGAGCTGCATGGATCCTCCGTAGAGCCTTTCCTACATGCAATTAATTGAGCTTAGCAACCCATTTGAGATTGGGTGCTACATCTGTTGCGGTGGAGGTTGGTTGAACAGCCTTGGGTACTCAGACTTTGATCACATGCTTGCTTCTATCCGAGGCTGTGGATGTTGCAGCTTGTTTCTTCGGGCTGGGTTTAGAGGCTTTACTCCTCTTTCTGTTCTTCTTGGCAGGATGAGGGATGTTGTACTGAGGTTGATAACATGGCTCATCATAGTATGGTATTTGATGATACCAGTGTTGATAATAAGCTTGTTCCGGATAGCACATGCAACTTTGAGGTTGAGCGGGATAGTAGAACTGTGGATATAAAGGCCTTTGATACTCTGCCTTTCTTGCTTTCTTCTGTTGATCAGCCTTGGGAACGGACTTGATCTCCTTTTTCTTGGGGGTTGGCAGTCCTTCCTTCTTTTCTGTAGGTTGATCATTTTTCAGCAGGTTTGTCATTTGATGATTCTTTAAGAGAACGGCCTGTGGCTGTTGAGCGGGATTTTTTAACTGTACAACTTTATCTGGAACAGCCTTGCATTTTTGATCGGTTGTTTTCTCTGAAGGTTGGTATTTGGTGAAGACCACCTCGCTGCTTACTGGCCTTTTTCTAGTAGCTCTATCATAGCCTAGTCCAGTTCTATTCCTTGAACTTCGTTAAATTGCCTGAACTTCTTCCAGTTTCTTCACACTCTTCTTTAGCTGGTTCAAAGTGATTTGCAGCTTTTGTTCCTTGATAGCCAGTGATTCATGTCGAACCACTAGATCTGCAAGCTTGGAGGTAAGATCATGTATCTCAGCATCCTTTGATTTTAGAGCTTCATTCTTCTCAAGCTCTTTGTCCTCCAGCTCCTTTTCTTTTAGATTTAGAATGTCTATTTTCGACTTTAGATATTCTATCTCCATTTCCTTTTCAGCATCATAGGGAGCAAATCTTTCTTCTAGAGCAGTCTTGAATTTTCCATTTTGAGCTATGAGCTCTGCATTATCATTAACAACCTCCTCAAATAGCTCAGCTAGTTCTGCATATTCCTTCATCTGTTCTTTGATTCTTTCCCAAGACTCTACCTCGGATAGATCTTCTTTCTCATCTGCACTTTCGTCGTCAGAGAAAGATAATTGAATAGTTTGAGGAATTACCTTTGATGATTCAACTTTTGAGGTTGTTCCAGATGAGTCTCCTACGAAGCTTTCTTCTTCGTCCTCATCTTCATAAGCGATATATCCATCATCGTCGCTTGTTGAGCTGTCAGAGAGATGAGCTTCTTGTGTGGCTTCTTCAGCTAGCAGAGCAGCTCGTTGTTCCTTGAGCTTCTTGTCTCGCTTAGCACAAAGTTCTTCTCTTTCTGCCTTGGTTAGGTCAGGACAATCTGTTTTATAGTGACCTGGCCTACCACAACCAAAGCAAGCACCCTCTGGTGTATTAGTAGAATTGAACTTTGAGGGTTTAGCGTCGCTCTTCTTCCCAGAGCGATCATCATTACGATTTGAGTAACTTCTCTAGTTATCTCGATAGAGCCTCTTGTATTTTGAGACTTTACCGAGAAGCTTTTCATTGCTTTTTGAGAACATGGCTACATCAATAGCCAGCCAGTCAATTTTCTTGACCAAAGCCTCATCAATGGGTGAGGCGGATGTTTCTTTTGTCTCATCTGCCTTGAAGGCAGCATCTTTTTCTTTCTTATCATCACCCCTTTTAGATGATTGAGGTTGTGATGATCCATGAATTCGTATCATCTCATATTCATTTCCGATTAGAATGTCGAATAATTCTTCTGTAGAAAGATTGTTAAAATCAGATCGAGATGGAAGTAGAGCTGAGTATACATGCCAGTTGGCAGGTAAAGCTCTTGTAACTTTCAAATTCTTCTCACGATGAGAATATTTGTTTGACTTCAGTGCTTCCACCTCGAGAACAATTTCAGTGAATCGAGTTTTCATTGATTCAATATTTTCATTTTGCAACATTTTGAAATCATCAAATTTGTTGCAAGCAATTGACAGCTTGTTCTCTTTAATATCTTCGGATCCCAGGCTTATGGCCTTGAGAGTATCCCACATCTCTTTTGATGTTTCGAGATTTCTGAATTTTGAAAGATAGATACCTTTCACAGTGCTAGAGATGAGGCCTTTGGCAAAATTATCATGCCCAACCTCTTTTCTCTCTTCGGTGGTGTAATCACGGGGATTTTTAAGTTTTTGTTTATAACCAGCTTCACCAGGTGAAGTCCCGGTGATTTCAACTTTATCATCATAGGTAGGAGAAGGTCTTTCCTCAATGACCTTCCACATGAGAATGTGGTGTGCTTGAAGGCACATTCTGATACGAAAGCTCCAGTCATCATAGCCTTGGACTGAAAAGTCCTCACAAACTCGAATCAATGAAGATTCCATTATGATGATATGATGTGAATGAAAAAGATTTTACAAAGGATCTGTTCTAATTGACCAAAAACTTTGAAAGAGTTTTTAGTATGCAAAGCAGCGGTCAAAAGAACCACTGCTCTGATACCACTTGTTGGTCCCAGAAAGAGTTAATTGGTGTATGGGTGGGGGGGAGGAATACACCAATAGCCAACCGTTTTTGAATTTTATAAAACAAACTGTTTTAGATGAACTAGATGGTCAAGCAGTTCGATACAGAGTGGGACAGATTGATCTATCAAGCTCGTTGTGATCAACAAGCTTGATCTATCAAACTGCTAAGTGCGGAATGTGGTGGTAAGGTTGTGCTATGTAACTCTTTGATGTAAAATCTTTACAGCCTTTAGACAAAGGCTGTTGGATGCAGTATGATGTATGAGCAAGATATCAGATAAGTAAGCGAGTAAAGCGAATAAAGAACACAGAGTATTTTTATGTGGTTCGGATGTAACTATCCTACTTCCACGGTAGATCAAGCTAGATCTACGAATCCCTTTTCTTTTGGATTCTACATCTCTCTTATTTATACTGACTGAGTATCAGTTTAATACAACATACAACCATCGATTTACAATCGAACAATCGTGTACAAACTCTACTATTCTAGCTTTGAAACTAAATAAGAGAGAGAGTACAAAGAAGCTTGATGCAGCAGTAAACGCAACAAGCTTGAAGAATAACAATGATGAAATTTTCTATCTTCAACACTTGGGAAAGCTCTAGGAATTTCGAGTGTTGATTGAATGTGATCTGGTGAGAGAATTTCTGCAGCAATATAGCACTTTTGAGATTTGAGAGTTTCCCGTGAGCTGCATCATTGTGGTTGAAGGCTTTATATAGGTAGTTTTTAAAAACTAGCCGTTGAGTCCTGCAAAATATACCCGTTAGAAAACAGCTAATGTGGCATATAGCCGTTCCAGTGTTGACTCAGCACTTCGAGTGGGTCCAGACAGCTGGCAACAGAGGTGGCAGCTATGTGGAGGCAGGTTGATCTATCTGAACTGATCAACAGCCTGTCTTCGGCAGCTAGGTGAATGAGTTTGAAGAGCTTGACCGAAGAACCTGCAGGGCATTAATAATGAGAGCTAACTGTCCTTTAATAGGTGAGGCTGTTATGGACAACGGCCTTATTCTTTAAGGAGAGTAGTCTTAATTAAAACATAATATCATGCCATGCTATGCCTAAGTGTGGTTTTGAAAAACATCATCAAAACAACTGCAGAGGGTTCCCAACAAGTATTAATTTCATTTTTATTAGGTAAAATAGGGTTGATAAATCAGAAATTAGAGTATGCAATTTTTTAAAATTCTTTTTTTTTGTCATTTTTTTATTTTTATTTTGTTAAAATAATTCTATTCTTTTTATAAAAAACATTATAAAAATAATTAATTGATACACTATTAGTATACGAAAATGAGAATGTTTCACCTAAAAGTGTTCGCAATAGAACGAAATCTACTGTAGCACTAGCATGTCAAACCCTAAGTCGATTCTCAAGGAAAACTTAATATGACGTACAAATAATTGTGTAGTAAAAATAACTAAATAAAATCATAATCTAGCCTAATCTAGCCTAATCTAGGAAAGCAGGTAAAAAGAATTTGTTTTGGTTTTTCGATTTTTAAATCCTAGGAAAGAAAATAAATTTGCAAGAATGAAATAGCAACTAAAATAAATCTAATATAATAAACAAGAAATAAATCTAACTATCTAAACAGAGAACAGAGGATCATATCTGATCCCATGCATGCCTTTATATACACATGTACAAACGCATAAATAAGATTGTTGGAATGGTTATTTACCAAAATAATCATGGCGTCACAACTTAAAGTGCACACGACCTATACTCCATTCGTCTCTATTTTTTGACATTAATATTATATTGGGACGTTTACTATTTCTTAAACATTTGTTTTTGGGACATAGGTCCCTCATAATACACTTATTACTGTATAGTTAATTAACACTTTAAGACTATTAAAAATATTAGATAGACCCACAATTATTATGCTTTAACACTTAATCACATTAGTTTATTAAAATATCATCAAAACACATTGAACTCCGGAGAAATGCTCCTCTACCTTATGTAGACACTCTTAATATACCATACGTTGATGTGACAGTGGTAAGGTTTACTTTTTTTTAGATATGTTAGGTTATATACTTAAATATTTTATTAATTAATAGTATGTCACGTAATCTGTGAACACATTAATGATGTCCACGGTAGGTAGGAGAGCATTCCTCTTAAACTCCGTGCCCCAATGTCTACAGTATTCAAGAAATAGTTGACGAACGAAATATTATTGAACAATCATTTTAAACACACACATGTATCAAAGAAAACACATGAACATAAACAAAGACGCAGAATACACGTACGCATGATCTCTCTCTCTATATCTAGAAAGAAACTGAATTACACACGCCTTATAACACCATCAGCAAGGGCTTATCAGAAGCAACCATTATTCAAATCCATGCACACGCTCCTTCTAAGAGACAGGGAGGGGTAAAATAGCCATTCAAGGCTTTCCGAGGTGATGAGTCTCGATGTCCTTGGTGAGGTCGATGAGGTGCGAGAGGAACGAAACCGGATGCTCCACGTCATCGTTAAGCGTCTCGTACTCCAAAGTCCACGTCACCAGATCCACGTCGCCCTTACTCTCCACGTGGGATTTGATGACGAAATCTTTGTACAGCTCCATCAAGTCTCCTTCGAGAAGCTTCTTTTCGATCAGCTTCTTCTCCTCATCAACGAACTGGATCACCTCTTTTGCTATCTTCTCTTTCCCTTCTGTTCGTTGCGAATTACATATTATTAACACCGCATTCAAAAGATTAATAAATGAATACTTTCCTTATACTCCATTTTACTCATTGAATATATATACGGTATAAGATAATAAATCAGACCAAGTGAAAATCGATCAAATCGAGCCCCTTTCTCATTTCTGTCGGCCTATCTTTGGACACATATCCTATACTTAAAAATTACCTTTCTAACCTCTCAATATGTCGACAAAAATAAACTTTAATATTCACTACACCCATATGTGAGTGAGTCCCAAAAACAAATTAAAACATCTACTCTTTATAAAAATGTGTACTGAAGATTTAATGCATAAATATTGCGGACGGACAAGAAATATAAAATAATAATCAGACTAATCGAAATAATTAAGATGAAATTAGGAAAAGGATGAATTGTGCGTATCGAGTCGACATGAATATACTTACCATGGGTGTACCTCCAGCAAATGATGGAACCAACATGACCATATTGCCCCTCGTGAAGATCACAACCTTGTATTTTGCCAGGGCTAGCAGTTGAAATTTTCTGCGGATTCGTCCTCATAAGTTCATGGAACACATCACCACCAGCTCTGAATTCTATTGCTGCAATCAATTTGCCATGCAAACCCATCTCAAGATCTTCCGACTTAATTATGTATTGTGTGTGTGTAATTAAGAGTAGATATAACTCCTTGCGATCTTCTCCTTATATAGGCAAACGTTCCACCACTCGACGCCATTTGAAATACTACGTATTTATATACAGATTTTAAAGGTAACGGAGAATTTGACAAAAGGTGGTATATTTAGGGGCAATCATCGAAGATAAAAGAAAAAGTAATCAATAATTGAATGGCAACGAGATGATCATATATCTTAAAACAAAAAAAGAAAGCATGGAGATAACGTCGTTTCAAATAATTGAATGCAAACAAAGCAAAAGTAACTTTAATCAGTGTAGAGAGTGCCCTTTTGAGACAAAACGTTTTGCACGTACTATGAAATAATATTAAATAATTTTATTCACCCCATCGATTATTTCATAATATGACTCTCCTTCTCCTAATGATGTAATCCCCCCCCCCCCCCCCCCCCCCCCATCTTATATAACAATTCTGTTCTTTTTTTCACGAAAGTTCTAAGTGGTGTTAAAAATAAAAAAGTAAGGAATATGTACTATTTAAAGCAAACATTACTATTAATGTTTGACGTCCCAATATAATATATATGACTATTGAAGTTGGAGGGAGGGAGTATTTTTGTTCGGAATAGAGAAATCTAACTGTAATATGTGCAAATAAGTATTATATATATTCCTCCCGTTTCATAGATAAAACGCTCAACTTTTTCGATACGGGAATTAACTTAGGGGGTGTTTGGCTAAGCTTATAAGTTGTGTTTGACTGGTTATAAATTGTTTGACTGCTTATAAGCACCATGAAAGTGTTCGGCAAAATAATTTCCTAAAAAGGTTATAAGTTCTAAAAATAAGCTTCAAGTGTTTATAAGCACTCCAAAAAATAAGCTCCTCTACCCAACTTTTTTTTTATTTTTAAATTGAACTTTTTCTTTTATACTAGTGGAGATCACGTGCGTTGCACGTGGATCCGTAATATTTTGAGAAATTTCGTTGCAGTTTCCAAATCGATTATGTTACATATGCACTTTGATTTTAAACATTCTCTACATATTTATGATTTTAATCCATAATATCTTTTGTATCTACTTAACTTAAAAGTACATATGAATAATTAACAATTAATAATTTGAAAATTCAACAAACATGAAAAAAAAAATCAATTAATAAAAATAATACTACTCTCAATACCTAAAACTTAAAACTATACTATTCTCAATACCTAAAACTTAAACATTCAAATAAAAGTCAGATATTTATTCACATAAATCATTTTCTTGTTTGATTTTTATGGATGGAGAACACCTTTTGATCCTTTTGCTTTTCCGCACAAGCTTGTCCAACGTGATGTCATCATAGTCGCTAAGAATATTAATGCAGTCTTCAAACTTCTTTTTTATTATCTTTCTTTTCCCTTTTCCTTGCACTTCATCAAGTTTTGCCTCACCATTTAATTTTTTATTTTCTTCCACTTGAACCGGATTGATGTTTTTCTTTGCGCTTTTATTTTCTGCCGAATTTACTCTCTTGGCTGCTTTTTTCTTTTCTCCAACTTGAGTTGTTTCAACTTCATTTCGCTTTACTCTTTTGACTGATTTTTGTTTTCTTCAGCTTAATTTAATCTGAGCTCTTGAATTGATGTTTCTCCACACGTTGATGCAGCTAATCCTTTGTATTGCGTTAGCTATGATACTTAGGTTACCCTTGTTATCAATCTTGACAGACTTGATTGCAATCATGAAACAAATTTCGGTTGAATATTGTAAGCTCAAACCTCTATAGTATACCGATTCATTTTCATCCTAGAGAAACGTAGTACTTCTTTTTAATTAGAAATCTTTACAAACCTTTCATAAAATTATTAAGTAAATTTTATATAGAATACTTATTATAGTAACCACTAACGTCCTTTATTGAAGAAATATATTCATCCACGAAGCATCCTAGGCGACATCTCCAAACATTGTGATTTGCGCATTATAATCCCCTTCTATAACATTCATAGTTATTCTACATATGCGGTGATTTAGATTATAATTATAACCTACGTAACTCACTTGGCATTTGAAAATGTAATTGCCTCATTCAAACGATCACATATACTTTGACCCGCTTCCAACAATCCTTTCTTTTGTGCCGCCTCTTTGTTTAACATTTATATCCATTAACGGTCATCAAATAAGAGAATGATGTCGGTCCTCTAATATGATTTAAGAGTAGTTTTTCATAATACATTTCTCCTTCAATCGGATTTACAACACTAAAACATCCAATAACATTGCCTCTTTTTCTTTTTCTTTCCGTCCAACATCTGCCTTTCTTGTCCCATACGTAGTGCTCAGGTTATTTTTTATAACGATATTTTCTTGCCTTTTCACTTGTAGCACACATAGAAAAATATTCCCTTAACATTGTTTTCGAAACATGATCGCATGCCACAAGGTTTTCCAAAATTTGGGATGCATGATAAGCTACAAACTGCTCATTCGGAAGCTGTATCTGTAAGTTGATAATTGCAGGAGAAATGTCGTTCAAATTAAATTCATAAATTCTCCACATCGCTCCTTGAGCAGAAACCCAACTCGCATCTTGAAATTCCTTGATTTCATCAATTTGGATTAGGTCTTGGTTTTGTTACATATTGATTGTCACTCTATCATCTCCCTTATAGATATATTTGTATAAGTACTTCACAGCTGTTATACCAGAACATACCTCAACATTAATATGACAATTATATGTGGTCAACAAGTATGGATTATATGACAGAACCCATTTGTTATTCAGATATGCATTTCGAACACGAACTGTTGAGGGTTATTCTCTACATCAGGTAGTTTTGCACTCACAAATTTATCAATTTTTTATGAAGTATTTATCTTAGATTCCGACTTAAAAATTACCAATATATGTACATGTGGTAGACCTCTTTTTTGAAATTCAATAACATCCATTTAAGTCAAATCTAGACGATCTTGAGCTGTTTGACCTTCATACAGTGAGTCTTGATTTCTTTCCATTTCGGGTTACAAGTCATTGTAATGAATAAATCCGGTTTACCAAATTTTTGCATCAATGCCAACGCATCAAGATATCTACGTCACATATCCCTTTGGCCTCCAATAAATGTTGCGGGAAGAACAATTCTCTTCTTAACTTCATTTCCCCTTGCCTCTCCTTTCAAAACATTGTCCACTATCCCTTGATACAACTCTCTGCTCTCATATTTGATACATCATCCGCAGTTGTTATTCTTGGTATTGTCAAATGTACATCGGGATTTGTGTTTTGAAAGGAAGATATAGACCCAATATATTTTTATTTTTTTTTTATGTTTTGATGTCAACCATTTTCTCCTCTTGGAAAGAGGAGTAGATATTGTAATGGATCATAACATCCATAATAATGTTTTATCTTATGTCTCTCGCCTGAATGAGCATGAACTACAGTATCCCTCTGTTAGGAGCAGCCCTTCTCCATTAGTGCATGGGGAGTCGCCGGAGGAAGAGAAGCGCGTGGAAGACGGGGATTTTGATACGAACGAGGCACAGGACGTCGAGCCGGGTGACGAAGGAAGATCGAGTCGGCCGGCTAGGAGGATTCGGCCGCCTCGGAAGTTCGATGATTTTATTTCTCGTTATTAATTTATTTTTATTAGTCGTGGACTTATTGTTTCGGCTTAGCCCATTCTTTTATATTTTTGGGTCGAGCGTTTGATAAGCTCCTTTTCGGGTTTTCTTGTTGATTCTTTCCTAGGTAGAATCAACCCTAGGGTCCGTAGTTATATATAGAGATTAGCGTATATTATTTTCTTCATGCAGAAATAAAACCCTAATTCTCTATTTCTTTGCCGTTGTTTGTTTTTGTTCGACGCGTATGACGAGAAGCCCTCGCGTTCGTCTCTCCGATAGGTGTGCTAACCTATCAACTGGTGCTTTCATCCCGAACTTGTTCGATGACGATTCCGGCGAAGGTTTCTTCCGTTTTCGATGCTTCCAAATTTCCACCGACGAGCAACCCTACTTCCACGCCGCCGCCTGCGAGTTCATCGGCAGGGGATCACTCGGAGTTATTGCGGCGTTTGGAGAAGTCCGAGGGGTCTATGGAGGTTATTTTGAAGATGTTACACCGATTGGAGGCTCGGTTTGACGAGAGGGAAGATCACCGCTAGTTGCAGCAACCCACGTCGCGGCCGGATCCCTAGTTCGGCGCCGGAGCCGACTTACACCTATACGCCGTCGACGGTCACGCATGAAGTCCCAGTGTCCACCGTCGGGCCTAGCCGAACTGTGGGGGGGCCTTCTCAGCCGCCGTCAGTTTCTCAGCCGCTCGCGCCGTCGTCTTCCAGTCCCGTTTTGTCTCGACCTTTTTCTTCTTGGGAGTTCTCCCCACCGTGACCCTTCTTCGTGGGAGATTCCGCAGTCACGGCAGTCGTGGGAGCAGCATGGGCCGCGCTCTTCGCCGCCTTTCACGGCTGGGGATCCGGCCAAGCTCTTTCGCATGGATCCCTCTATTTTTGATGGGTCTGACGCCCAGAGTTGGACTACGCGGATCCATTACTATTTCGATCACATTGGGATACCGGAGGAGCAACGGTTACACTACGTAGTTATGTTATTCGCTCCCCCAACTACGGAGTGGATTTTCTCGTACCGAGCTAATAATCAAGTTGTGTCGTGGCCGCAGTTCTTGGAGGACGTTCGCCGCCGCTTTGACCCAAATTATTTCGTCAATTACATTGAGTTGATTGCGAAATTATCTCAGTCCGGGTCCGTGGTGGATTATAATCTGACTTTAAACGCATGCTTAATCAGATTCATGGGGTGGCGGAGTCTGCGTTACTCCCGATTTATATGAGTGGCCTTCGTAATCCCGTGAAGAGCCAGGTCCGTTTTCAGCATCCGACATCGGTCGTGGCGGCTATGGCGTTAGCCGTGGAGTTTGAAGCGTCGGGTGAGATGACCAGTGCTCCATCACGTCGTCCATGGACGGGCTGTGAGTTTAGGCAGGCCCCGGCTCAGCCTACGGGACAGCTCGTGTCGGCCCCCGTATCCCAGTCCGCCTCTACGCCTTCCAGCCGAAAGATTACTCCAAGCTACCCGTGGTGCGGTTGACGGCGGCGGAAAGGGCGGATAAGTCGCACTTAGGGCTTTGTGGGTATTGCTCCGACACTGGACATGTTTGTAAGGGTCGTTTTTTGGCCTACATCGGATCTGATGACGAGGAGGACGTCGTCCCGGAGGTTCAGGAAACGCACGAGCCGGCCTCGGAGGTGGTAACGGCTGACTTATCTCACATGTATAGCATGGACGGCACCCCCCGTGCCCCGGCCTTGGTATTTCAAGGATTTCTTAATTCGGCCGACATCTCCATCCTTGTTGACACGGGGAGTACTCACAATTTTGTTCATCCTCGTATTGTCGAACGAGTAAAGCTCCCTCTAACGAGGATTAACCCTTTTCGTGTGTATGTAGGTAATGGTGAATCATTAATGTGTTCGAATCTGGCGGCTAGGGTGGAAATACGAATTCAGGGGCACTCTTTGGTGGTGGATCTCCATGTTCTGCCCATCCACGGTCCCGAGGTGATTCTTGGTTTGCCATGGCTTCGCTCTTTACACCGTGTTACGAGGATTACGATTCCGGGACCCTTGAGTTTCATCACCACGGTCGTGTAGTTTGTTTGAAGGTGATGCCTCATCCTCCGCAGAAGGTGTCGGCTTCTCGGTTAGCTTCGATTATGCTACATCAGGGTGTGGCAGAGTGCTTCGAGATTGTCCCGGTGGAGGCCGAGAATGAGGGCAGCGGGGATGGCTTGGTTTTACCCCTTGAGATTCCGTCAGTGGTTCGTGAGGCGATTTTGCAGCATGCCGAGATCTTCGAGGTCCCTTCGGCGTTACCACCTGCTAGGGCTTTTGATCATAGGATTCACTTGTTACCGCATACAAAACCGGTGAACGTGAGGCCATATCGGTACCCCTATTTTCAGAAAACCGAGATAGAGAAGCAGGTTAAGGAGATGTTGGAGGCGGGCATCATTCGCCGCAGTTGCAGCGCTTTTTCATCTCTCGTCTTACTGATCAGGAAGAAAGACGGCACGTTTCGTTTTTGTATCGACTATCGTGCTCTCAATTCGGTGACGGTGGCCGATCGTTTCCCTATTCCCACGGCAGACGAGCTATTCGATGAGCTGGGCGAAGCTAGGGTTTTCACGAAGCTTGACTTGGTTACCATCAGATTCGCATGCACAAGGAGGATATTTATAAGACAGCGTTTCGAACGCACGACGGCCATTTCGAGTTTCTTGTGATGCCTTTCGGTTTAACGAATTCCCCGTCGTCGTTTCAGGCAGCCATGAATGAGGTCTTTCGACCGTTACTTCACCAATTTGTCATTGTATTTTTCGATGATATCCTCGTTTACAGTCGTTCGGTGCCAGATCATGCGGAGCACTTACGGCAGGTTTTCTCTATTCTACGCCAACATCAGTTCTTCGTCAAGCTATCTAAGTGCTCTTTTTGTTGTGAGACAGTCGAATATTTGGGCCATATCGTCGAGGATGGCCACTTGAAGGCAGACCCGGCAAAGATTGAGGTGATGTTGGCTTGGCCGACCCCTACAACGGTGAAGAAACTTCGGGGTTTCCTTGGGTTAACGGGGTACTATCGTCGTTTTATTGCGGGGTATGCTATGATCGCGGCACCGTTGACGGAATTGTTGAAGAAAGAAGCATTTTTGTGGTCTCCTAAAGCTGCCGCCAGCTTTCAAGCTCTCAAGGAGGCCATGACGAAGGCTCCCATCCTCCGATTACCCGATTTCTCGAAGACATTCTACGTCGAAACTGATGCTTCAGACTTCGGGATTGGCGCGGTCCTTTTACAGGATAATCTTCCTATCGCGTTCTATAGCAAGAAATTGGGCCCTCGGCGTCGTGTCACTTCGACTTATCACAAGGAGCTATATGCTATCGTCGAGGCGGTCCAGAAGTGGCGTCAGTATCTTTTAGGGCGTGAATTCGTTATTCGTTCTGATCAGAAGAGTTTGAGGGAATTGTTGCAGCAGGTTATTCAGACTCCCGATCAGCAGTTATTCGTTCGAAAGCTTATGGGATTTAAGTTTCGAATTGAGTACAAAACGGGGGCATCGAATAAGGTAGCGGATGCGTTATCCCGACGCGAGGATGGGGACTGTCTCCCTATGGACGAGGCCTCGCTTTTCATGGCCACGGCTCAACCCTTACCGGAGATTTTGGATGTTTTGCGGACCGATGTCGATTCATTACCGGAGCTGCAGGAGTTACGAAAAAAAATTCAGGAGGGTGTGATGGCATCGGAATTCTGGGAAGCAAATGGGTTGATATTTCGGGGGCACCAGATTTTCGTGGCTTCGTCTTCGGTGGCTAAACAAGCCTTCCACTCCCGCTGCGGGACATTCGGGGATCGATCGGACTCTTCGTCGATTGGCAGCGGTCTTTTATTGGGCAGGCATGCGACGGGATGTGAAGAAGTTCATGTAAGCTTGTTATACTTGCCAAACAACCAAGTATTCTACGCAAAAACCGGCGGGCCTTTTGCAACCATTGCCGATACCGTCGCAAGTATGGGAGGAGGTGTCCATGGATTTCGTTACGGGCCTCCCTTAATCACGGGGTTACACGGCGATTATGGTGGTGGTCGATCGTTTATCGAAATATGCTCATTTTGCGTCGTTACCTACTAAATTTGATGCAGGGCGCGTGGCTAATGTTTTCGTGGATACAATTGTTAAACATCATGGCTTTCCTAAGTCGTTGGTATCGGATAGAGATCCCGTTTTCCTAAGTAAGGTGTGGGAGAATCTTTTGCGTCTTAGTGGGACGAAGTTGAAATTTTCGTCCGCCTACCATCCGCAAACGGACGGCCAAACGGAGGTGAAGAATAGGGGTTTGGTGCAGTACATGCGGGCGTTCGTTTCGGATCGTCCGACAAAGTGGACGAATTTTCTTCCATGGGCGGAACTTGCTCTTAACTGTTTTCATCACGAGGGCCTTGGTACTTCGCCATTTCAGGCACTTTATGGTCGGGAGCCGTCCTCCTTGGTGGCAGCCGTGCCTTCGGCTTCGTGTCCTCCGGCGATCGCGGACGTCATCCGGCGTAGGGGCGAGCTCTTGGTGTGGTTGATGCAGAATCTGGCCAAAGCTCAACAACGTATGCGTGCTTCGGCCAATAAGCATAGACGCCATGTTGAGTTTAAGGTTGGGGATCAAGTATTGTTGAAGTTGCAAGTGTACCGGCAACATTCGGTGGCCAAACCGATTTCGCAGAAGCTTGCTAGGAGGTTTTATGGGCCGTTTACTGTTATGGAGAGGATCGGGGAGGTGGCTTATCGCCTTTCGCTTCCCGAGGGCAGCAAGATCCATGATGTGTTTCATGTAAGCCTTCTTAAACCGTTCGTGGAGGATAAGGCCGAGTTGTCGGGGGAGTTTCCATCGGAGTTTGCTAGGGGTTGTGTCTTGTCTCGGCCGTTGAAGTGGACTGCGGTTCGGCGTGTGTGGAAGAACGGCGTGGCGGTGGAGGAAGGTCTTGTGCATTGGGCCGACGATAAGGGCCGATCACCGTCTTGGGAGCCGGTTGAGGTCATTTCGCGTTGTTTTCCTTCTTTGATCCTTGAGGACAAGGATATTGTTAACGGGGAGGGAGTTGTTATGAGCAGCCCTTCTCCATTAGTGCATGGGGAGTCGTCGGAGGAAGAGAAGCGCGTGGAAGACGGGGATTTTGATACGAACGAGGCATGGGACGTCGAGCCGGGTGACGAAGGAAGATCGAGTCGGCCGGCTAGGAGGATTCGGCCGCCTCGGAAGTTCGATGATTTTATTTCTCGTTATTAATTTATTTTTATTAGTCGTGGACTTATTGTTTGGGCTTAGCCCGTTCTTTTATATTTTTGGGTCGAGCGTTTGATAAGCTCCTTTTCGGGTTTTCTTGTTGATTCTTTCCCGAATCGTAGGTCGAATCAACCCTAGGGTCCGTAGTTATATATAGAGATTAGCGTGTATTATTTTCTTCATGCTGAAATAAAACCCTAATTCTTTATTTCTTTGTCGTTCTTTGTTTTTGTTCGACGAGTACGACGAGAAGCCCTCGCGTCCGTCTCTCCGATAGGTGTGCTAACCTATCACCCTCTCCGAATATTGTCTCCATTCCCTTCAACCCATATAGCTGCAACTTGATCCGCTTGTGGAGAGTTATACAGACATTAATTTAAATTCACATCTTTTGAAATACGAAGTTGAACATTGCCCATAGAACTATAGTCTTTCAATCTTCGGAATATTTTAGCATATGGATTGATCTCTAAAATACTTATGAGCTTCTTCACAACTGTTTCTGATATATTTTCATTATGCATTACGTTCATTCTGTTTTCAACTTCAGTTTGTGTGTCATAAAAACATAATTGGAAAAAACCAGGACTTCTGTCTTGAGGAATCAATCCTGGAAGATCATGATAAACCATTCCATGTGCTCAAAAAGTACTATTATAAGAACGAATATTTTTTCGAAAATCAATGGCTTCCTTCGATTAAGATGTATACAATTCATACAACTCATTCGTAATTTCTGAAAAAGCAAGTCTGATATTTCCATTATCACAACAACATGTAAGAGGTTCATATTCAAATCTTGTTGCACTTCAATACTTACAATCGGGCATCTTTTTTTACTCATGTAGCATTGTAACTAATAAGATTAATAATGCAATAAATTAAAAAATAAAACATATTTATCTTAAGATATTACATTATTATAATATTTAAATAAGATGAATTTCTTCATTTTTATTTTAGGAACTTCTTTGTCGATATACCTCTATAGCTGTAATATTGTAGTAATATATTAATGAACATCATGTAACACCCTTGATAATTAACGTGTAACATCTTTTGTTTTGCACCGATGTTTTTGACAAATTAAAAAGTTCAAGCAAAACACATACCAGTAGAAACATTAAGCCTACTTACGCTACTATGCTTTAAATGACTAATTTTTCTGTGAGATAGTTTAATTATTTTGATTAGCTAAATATGAAAGAAACCTTTATTGAGATTAGAAAAGGGCCGTGTAGCAGAGTCCGGAATCGGAAAATTAATTGACCACCAAAATTTTTTTTTTTTTTTTAAACCCACAATTTTAATATTCTAGAGGATTATTCTAATATATTCGTTAGGTATTTTAATTATAATCACTTCTTTATATATTAGAATTAATATTCTACTTTTTGTCAATTATAAATAATATTCTAATAATAATATCATGATTTATAATTCAAAATTTGATAATATAAATAGTGATGTTAGAGGAATATTCTAAAATATTCGTAGGTATGTTAATTATAATCACTTCTATATATATTAGAATTAATATTCTAATAATTTAATGATTTATAATTCAAAATTTGATAATTTTAATATTCTAGAGAATTATTCTAATGATAGGGGTAAATATTCTAATGATAAGGGTAAAACTGGCAATTTAAATTTTGTAAACAAGACACTTTTTATAATAGTATATAGATTTATATTACAGACTTCCATTTGATTGTATAAAATTATATATATTTCAGAAGAATTTATTTTTTTCAATTTTTTGTCATTTTTAACTTTGAATTTATTTTGAGCTTATAAACTCTTTTATCCAAACACTTTGACAACTTATAAGCTTTTAAATCTAAGAGATTAAATGCTCTTCAAGCATCTTATAAGCACTTAGAGCTTATAAGCTTCTCAAAATAAGTTTAGACAAACACCCTCTTAGTTAGTTTAGATAAGTACTCATACGGTCGAGGAAATATATGGACGTATTAAGTTTAGGGCACACTTGAAATGCCGAAAGTGGGTCAAAAATCGCATCCGAAATATTGGTGTACATGTAATGTGTATGTATATTCAGAAACTGCCCAAGAGATATATGTTGGAAATCAAATGTCGAATGAGAATTTTTATTGCTTTTTAGTCTATAATCTATACTATTGCATCGTCAAATGTCGAAAATTTGATGTATTGATGTAAACAAGATATGTCAGGGCTCTTTTTAGGTATGAGAATCTAGTGGATTTCAATTGTTTTCTGTTCATGTTGACAAATTAGAGCCGCTTGGAATGAGTGAACGTACATTACTTTATTGCCCTTTCTCTCAATCTTTTAGCCCTTTAGACACTACATTGTGTAACGTGGATGAGCTAGAAGAGGACTTGATTGGCTATTAGTTACGTATATATGTTTCAGGGTCAAATATCACGAGTTTGAATCCTCTGCAACGTAATGTTTAAACTTATGTGGTTTGTTTCACCAAAAAGTGTTCGCAATAGAACGAAATCCTATCGTAGCACTAGCAAGCAAAACCCAATGTCGAATCTCTAAGGAAAACTTTGCAGGGCAAATAATCGTGTAGCAAAAATCCTAAACTAGCCTAAATCTAAGAAAGCAAGTAAAAAGAATTTGTTTGGTTTTGTTTCTAAATCCTAGGCAAGAAAATAAATAAGCAATAAATCAAAAGCAAATAAATAAATCTAATCTAGAAAGCAAGAAATAAATCTAAACTAATTAATCTAGAGAAATTAAATAAAAGCGATAAAACTACCTAGGCATGGAATTGAAAAGAAAGCAATAACGAAAGCAACGAAGAAAACGAATCTAGACATAATAATTAAATCTGAAAATTAAGCGAATAAATCTAACTACGAAAACTTGAAATCGAAGGAATTGAAAACTAAGAAAAACGAATCTAATCTAAGAACTTGAAATCGAACAAACTAAATTAAACGAATGAAACTAAACGAAGCAATTACGAAATTAAATCTAGAACTAAGGAAAGCAATTAAATCAAATAAAAGAAAGCAATAAAAAACTTACGAAATTAAACGAAGAACGAAGAACACGAACTAAAGTAGTAATCTTGAATTAAAAACGAACAACGATCCGGATCGAACAAAGGAAAACTAAACTAGAATGTAATGTGCTGAAAATTAGAGCTAAAACTAAGGTAAAAGGTTGTCTCTAATTCGTGCCCTAATGGCATATATATAACATAAGGTAAGAGTTCGATTCCCACAAGGAAACTTAAAATAAAACCCGTCAGACACGGAGCGAGCGCTCCAGAGGGTTGGAGCGCTCGCTCCAAGATAGCTGCGGTTTTTCCAAGTTTTGTTTATCCCCACCTAAGAATTTGGTTGAATTCGAGTTTATAAGCATGTGAACACCTTGGAGCGAGCGCTCCAATGCTGGTTCGCTGGGACTGCGTGCATCTTTCTTGTTTTGGCCGTAACTTCCTCGTCCGAACTCCAAATTGAACTTCGTTTTCGCCTACATGCTCCTATCGAACCCCTCTTCAATATATCACTTCTTTCTTCTCATTTTATTCTCGTTTCCGCCTTTTTTATCCTACAATACCAAAGACTCCAAAGCAACCAAATCATAGCCACAAATAATGAAAACACACGAAAACTAAGGGAAAACGGACACGAAAAGACGACTAAAAACCTAACATCTAGACACCAATCAAAATCCCCCACACTTAGAACTTTGCTTGTCCTCAAGCAATATAATCATACAACTTAGACTCAATTCGAACAATTCAAATCATAGAACATTTAATCACCGGAATCGACAAGCAACGAACGAAGTCACCTTAATCCCAAGTTACGAACAATCAATCATCGACGAACTATGTGGCTTATAAATCAACCCAAGCAAGAGGAAAAGGAATGATACACACATCTCACAAATATCTAAAATCGCCACAACTTAGACATCTAGCCTACTTCCCCTTTTATTCAATACATAAACAACTCTTTTTTTTTTTTCTTTTTTTTCTTTCCTTTTTTTTTCCTCTTAACACGTGAACGTTTTTGACTCATAATTCACTAGGTTTAATCATCGATGGGTCACATCGAGCCTCCTAGTGTGGTTTCCCGTACCCATTGTCAAGAGGGGTAGAATGCCTACGAACACTTTATTCTAATATACACGAGTATCATCTAGGACATAGTTCATGAAATGTGATCATTCGAGGGTCCCTCGAAGCCTTTTCATGTGGTTTCCCATGCTCATTACTCTAGTATTTTCATACGTTACAAGTAAGAGGAGCAGAATCCTATCAACTCTTTTATTCACATAAACACAACTTCCTCTTTTTTTTTTTCTTTTTTTTTTTTTTTTTTTTTTTTTATCATAAGGGGAAAGTAATCTAGCAATCCAAGTCGTAACAATCTAGATTTATCACTCAACCAAAAATCATAAATCATTTTCCTCAATACTCATATCAATTCGTGCCCCACAACTCATCGAATCATAATCAACAACAACTCAAGATTAAACCAACCTAATTTATGCTCAAATCAATTCCAACAACTAAAGATTCCATCGTTGAATCATTCACATTGATCCTAAGTTACATGCTTATAGGGCTCAAAATCAAACAAATTCCTAAGTGAGGGAACATGAAGACTCGATCACAAACTAGACTCAATCAACAAGACATAAAAACAAAACAAAAACTACATGCCAAAAGTTCAAAGACCCTCCCCCACACTTAAAATCAAGCAATGTCCCCATTGCAAGAAAATAAAAAGGAGAAGGAAAGAAGGAACTTATCGCAAGATGACGACCAATAACTCAAAATCTCGAAAGACTCCAAGTAGTACCTACAAAACAAACACCAAAACAAACTACCAAAGCGTAAAAGTGCACAAAACAAAGAAATAAAAGACTCAAAACAAAAATAGAAAGACACAAAACAAAGCTATGGGTTGTATGGACCTCGGAACCGGGGATCATTCCAACGGGGATCATTTGGGGCCCAAAAACGGGGATCGTTCGGGTCCGGCTCGATCTCTCTCTTCATAATACCCTCCTTGTAAACTATTCCCTGCACAAAATTCAAAAGAAAACGAACGAAAAACAGCAAAAATAAAAAGAAAATAAATCCTAATCTACAAAAATAAAATAGAGAAAGTGGGTTGCCTCCCACCAAGCGCTTGTTTATCGTCATTAGCTTGACGTACCAAATATTCTCATCCAAAATCTGTTGCAACGAGCAACGTCTTTAACCATCCATAGGCGACTCTCGGTGCAAAGGTGGACTCTTTTTTCTCTTCGGCTTGAAACTCGAAAAGAGGGTTATCTTGGACACTCATCTCCCCCACACTTGTGTGAAAATCCATGTAAGAAATATCATGATCTTCAAAACTTGATGATGGATCCACCACAAAATGTGCTTCCTCGTCGAGATTGGCAAGAAAGTTGTCCATGATTTCTTCCTCTTGTTGTAAGCTCAAAACCGATTCCTCCATATGACTATTGTGATCCTCCATGCCTTGCACATTGCTCAAAAACTTCTCCACGATCTCTTCTTCATCCAATTTGCTCAAGAACTCATCAATAATGGCTTCTTCCTCATGAATAGCAACCTGAAAATTCTCCTCTACCTTTTTCTCATCCAAATCATTAGTAATATGCACATACGAACATGTTTGGATAAAAGAATTAGGACAAGAAGAATAGTTATCAAAAATTGAGAAAGTTACCGAACCTCCTACACCGGCCATGCTCAAAGTGCCGGATCCAACGTCGATTCGAGTTTGAGTAGTAGCCATGAAAGGTCGCCCTAACAAGAGAAGATGGCCTCTCTCACTCCTAGCTCCTCGCCCCTCATCAAGAACAACAAAATCGGCGAGAACTCGAATTCCTCTCACAAGTAATGCAACGTCTTCCACAATCCCCAAGGGACGACTCAAAGAACCGTCGGCTAGCTCGATGCAAAAATTGGTAGGCTTAAGATCCCTTGAACCCATTCTCTCAAAAATCGAGTATGGCATCAAGTTCACGGTTGCCCCCAAATCCAACATACCCGGCACACTATCTCCATTATCCAAAACAACATCTAATTTGAAACTTCCGGGATCACCTTGTTTCGTTAGAGATGAGAGATGACCAGCTGGGGTGGGTGAGGCGTGAAGACGTTGTTGGCTCGCTTTGATGGCAGCCACGGTGCGACTTCTCCATTTATTTTGTGCCATTGCTTCGAGCTCTCGTCTTCTTCTGCCTTCTTCACGGCTAAAATCACTTTCCTTTGATGGATGTTGTCGAAGTAGGGCGCTAAATTCCTTTGAAGACTTCGGCGACCATGCATAAACAACACTCAACAAACGGGTTAAACGCACCGATGGAAAGAAGAAGAAATCGATCAAAACAAATAAAATAAAATAAAATAAAATACCACACAATTAAATAGCCTAAAGTTTCCCCGGCAACGGCGCCAAAATTTGTTTCACCAAAAAGTGTTCGCAATAGAACGAAATCCTATCGTAGCACTAGCAAGCAAAACCCAATGTCGAATCTCTAAGGAAAACTTTGCAGGGCAAATAATCGTGTAGCAAAAATCCTAAACTAGCCTAAATCTAAGAAAGCAAGTAAAAAGAATTTGTTTGGTTTTGTTTCTAAATCCTAGGCAAGAAAATAAATAAGCAATAAATCAAAAGCAAATAAATAAATCTAATCTAGAAAGCAAGAAATAAATCTAAACTAATTAATCTAGAGAAATTAAATAAAAGCGATTAAACTACCTAGGCATGGAATTGAAAAGAAAGCAATAACGAAAGCAACGAAGAAAACAAATCTAGACATACTAATTAAATCTGAAAATTAAGCGAATAAATCTAACTACGAAAACTTGAAATCGAAGGAATTGAAAACTAAGAAAAACGAATCTAATCTAAGAACTTGAAATCGAACAAACTAAATTAAACGAATGAAACTAAACGAAGCAATTACAAAATTAAATCTAGAACTAAGGAAAGCAATTAAATCAAATAAAAGAAAGCAATAAAGAACTTACGAAATTAAACGAAGAACGAAGAACACGAACTAAAGTAGTAATCTTGAATTAAAAACGAACAACGATCCGGATCAAACAAAGGAAAACTAAACTAGAATGTAATGTGCTGAAAACTAGAGCTAAAACTAATGTAAAAGGTTGTCTCTAATTCGTGCCCTAATGACATATATATAACATAAGGTAAGAGTTCGATTCCCACAAGGAAACTTAAAATAAAACCCGTCAGACACGGAGCGAGCGCTCCAGAGGTTTGGAGCGAGCGCTCCAAGATAGCTGCGCTTTTTCCCTTCTTAATTTGACATGGAGCGAGCGCTCCAACACCTTGGAGCGAGCGCTCCAATGCTGGTTCGCTGGGACTGCGGGCATCTTTCTTGTTTTTGCCGTAACTTCCTCGTCCGAACTCCAAATTGACCTCCGTTTTCGCCTACATGCTCCTATCGAACCCCTCTTCGATATAACACTTCTTTCTTCTCATTTTATTCTCGTTTCCGCCCTTTTTATCCTACAATACCAAAGACTCCAAAGCAACCAAATCATAGCCACAAATAATGAAAACACACGAAAACTAAGGGAAAACGGACACGAAAAGACCACTAAAAACCTAACATCTAGACACCAATCAAAATCCCCCACACTTAGAACTTTGCTTGTCCTCAAGCAATATAATCATACAACTTAGACTCAATTCGAACAATTCAAATCATAGAACATTTAATCACCGGAATCGACAAGCAACGAACGAAGTCACCTTAATCCCAAGTTACGAACAATCAATCATCGACGAACTATGTGGCTTATAAATCAACCCAAGCAAGAGGAAAAGGAATGATACACACATCTCACAAATATCTAAAATCGCCACAACTTAGACATCTAGCCTACTTCCCCTTTTATTCAATACATAAACAACTCTTTTTTTTTTTTCTTTTTTTTCTTTCCTTTTTTTTTCCTCTTAACACGTGAACGTTTTTGGCTCATAATTCACTAGGTTTAATCATCGATGGGTCACATCGAGCCTCCTAGTGTGGTTTCCCGTACCCATTGTCAAGAGGGGTAGAATGCTTACGAACACTTTATTCTAATATACACGAGTATCATCTAGGACATAGTTCATGAAATGTGATCATTCGAGGGTCCCTCGAAGCCTTTTCATGTGGTTTCCCATGCTCATTACTCTAGTATTTTCATACGTTACAAGTAAGAGGAGCAGAATCCTATCAACTCTTTTATTCACATAAACACAACTTTCTCTTTTTTTTTTTTTCTTTTTTTTTTTTTTTTATTATCATAAGGGGAAAGTAATCTAGCAATCCAAGTCGTAACAATCTAGATTTATCACTCAACCAAAAATCATAAATCATTTTCCTCAATACTCATATCAATTCGTGCCCCACAACTCATCGAATCATAATCAACAACAACTCAAGATTAAACCAACCTAATTTATGCTCAAATCAATTCCAACAACTAAAGATTCCATCGTTGAATCATTCACATTGATCCTAAGTTACATGCTTATAGGGCTCAAAATCAAACAAATTCCTAAGTGAGGGAACATGAAGACTCGATCACAAACTAGACTCAATCAACAAGACATAAAAACAAAACAAAAACTACATGCCAAAAGTTCAAAGACCCTCCCCCACACTTAAAATCAAGCAATGTCCCCATTGCAAGAAAATAAAAAGGAGAAGGAAAGAAGGAACTTATCGCAAGATGACGACCAATAACTCAAAATCTCGAAAGACTCCAAGTAGTACCTACAAAAAAAACACCAAAACAAACTACCAAAGCGTAAAAGTGCACAAAACAAAGAAATAAAAGACTCAAAACAAAAATAGAAAGACACAAAACAAAGCTATGGGTTGTATGGACCTCGGAACCGGGGATCATTCCAACGGGGATCATTTGGGGCCCAAAAACGGGGATCGTTCGGGTCCGGCTCGATCTCTCTCTTCATAATACCCTCCTTGTAAACTATTCCCTGCACAAAATTCAAAAGAAAACGAACGAAAAAAAGCAAAAAGAAAAAGAAAATAAATCCTAATCTACAAAAATAAAATAGAGAAAGTGGGTTGCCTCCCACCAAGCGCTTATTTATCGTCATTAGCTTGACGTACCAAATATTCTCATCCAAAATCTGTTGCAACGAGCAACGTCTTTAACCATCCATAGGCGACTCTCGGTGCAAAGGTGGACTCTTTTTTCTCTTCGGCTTGAAACTCGAAAAGAGGGTTATCTTGGACACTCATCTCCCCCACACTTGTGTGAAAATCCATGTAAGAAATATCATGATCTTCAAAACTTGATGATGGATCCACCACAAAATGTGCTTCCTCGTCGAGATTGGCAAGAAAGTTGTCCATGATTTCTTCCTCTTGTTGTAAGCTCAAAACCGATTCCTCCATATGACTATTGTGATCCTCCATGCCTTGCACATTGCTCAAAAACTTCTCCACGATCTCTTCTTCATCCAATTTGCTCAAGAACTCATCAATAATGGCTTCTTCCTCATGAATAGCAACCTGAAAATTCTCCTCTACCTTTTTCTCATCCAAATCATTAGTAATATGCACATACGAACATGTTTGGATAAAAGAATTAGGACAAGAAGAATAGTTATCAAAAATTGAGAAAGTTACCGAACCTCCTACACCGGCCATGCTCAAAGTGCCGGATCCAACGTCGATTCGAGTTTGAGTAGTAGCCATGAAAGGTCGCCCTAACAAGAGAAGATGACCTCTTTCACTCCTAGCTCCTCGCCCCTCATCAAGAACAACAAAATCGGCGAGAACTCGAATTCCTCTCACAAGTAATGCAACGTCTTCCACAATCCCCAAGGGACGACTCAAAGAACCGTCGGCTAGCTCGATGCAAAAATTGGTAGGCTTAAGATCCCTTGAACCCATTCTCTCAAAAATCGAGTATGGCATCAAGTTCACGGTTGCCCCCAAATCCAACATACCCGGCACACTATCTTCATTATCCAAAACAACATCTAATTTGAAACTTCCGGGATCACCTTGTTTCGTTAGAGATGAGAGATGACCAGCTGGGGTGGGTGAGGCGTGAAGACGTTGTTGGCTCGCTTTGATGGCAGCCACGGTGCGACTTCTCCATTTATTTTGTGCCATTGCTTCGAGCTCTCGTCTTCTTCTGCCTTCTTCATGGCTAAAATCACTTTCCTTTGATGGATGTTGTCGAAGTAGGGCGCTAAATTCCTTTGAAGACTTCGGCGACCATGCATAAACAACACTCAACAAACGGGTTAAACGCACCGATGAAAAGAAGAAGAAATCGATCAAAACAAATAAAATAAAATAAAATAAAATAAAATACCACACAATTAAATAGCCTAAAGTTTTCCCCGGCAACGGCGCCAAAATTTGTTTCACCAAAAAGTGTTCGCAATAGAACGAAATCCTATCGTAGCACTAGCAAGCAAAACCCAATGTCGAATCTCTAAGGAAAACTTTGCAGGGCAAATAATCGTGTAGCAAAAATCCTAAACTAGCCTAAATCTAAGAAAGCAAGTAAAAAGAATTTGTTTGGTTTTGTTTCTAAATCCTAGGCAAGAAAATAAATAAGCAATAAATCAAAAGCAAATAAATAAATCTAATCTAGAAAGCAAGAAATAAATCTAAACTAATTAATCTAGAGAAATTAAATAAAAGCGATTAAACTACCTAGGCATGGAATTGAAAAGAAAGCAATAACGAAAGCAACGAAGAAAACAAATCTAGACATACTAATTAAATCTGAAAATTAAGCGAATAAATCTAACTACGAAAACTTGAAATCGAAGGAATTGAAAACTAAGAAAAACGAATCTAATCTAAGAACTTGAAATCGAACAAACTAAATTAAACGAATGAAACTAAACGAAGCAATTACGAAATTAAATCTAGAACTAAGGAAAACAATTAAATCAAATAAAAGAAAGCAATAAAGAACTTACGATATTAAACGAAGAACGAAGAACACGAACTAAAGTAGTAATCTTGAATTAAAAACGAACAACGATCCGGATCGAACAAAGGAAAACTAAACTAGAATGTAATGTGCTGAAAATTAGAGCTAAAACTAAGGTAAAAGGTTGTCTCTAATTCGTGTCCTAATGACATATATATAACATAAAGTAAGAGTTCGATTCCCACAAGGAAACTTAAAATAAAACCCGTCAGACACGGAGCGAGCGCTCCAGAGGGTTGGAGCGAGCGCTCCAAGATAGCTGCGCTTTTTCCCTTCTTAATTTGACTTGGAGCGAGCGCTCCAACACCTTGGAGCGAGCGCTCCAATGCTGGTTCGCTGGGACTGCGCGCATCTTTCTTGTTTTGGCCGTAACTTCCTCGTCCGAACTCCAAATTGACCTCCGTTTTCGCCTACATGCTCCTATCGAACCCCTCTTCGATATAACACTTCTTTCTTCTCATTTTATTCTCGTTTCCGCCCTTTTTATCCTACAATACCAAAGACTCCAAAGCAACCAAATCATAGCCACAAATAATGAAAACACACGAAAACTAAGGGAAAACGGACACGAAAAGACGACTAAAAACCTAACATCTAGACACCAATCATGGTTAAAGTTTTTAAAAGAATATGATACGAGCATCGTATCTACGGAAGAACGGGATGATGGAAGGCGTGAGATTCAAGCACCCGAGCTCGTGTCGTACGACACGAACGTGGAGGTTGAAGAGCCGCGGGAGGAAGGAGGTCGAACGGGCCGATCCACGAGACGGGCTCGGCCTCCAAGAAGATACGAGGATTATATTCCTTATCGTTAGTTTTATTTTATGTTATTTGGATTGATAATGTTGGGCTAGCCCAACGTTTTTATGTTTTGGGTCGAGCGAATCTATAAGCTCCTTTTCGGGTTTTCTTGTTGGTTCTTTCCCGAATCGTAGGTCGAACCAACCCTAGGGTCCTTAGTTTATAAATAGAGGATAGCTTTGTATTATCGACATTCATAATACAAAACCCTAAATTCCTCCTTTTTCTTGTTTACTTGTTTGCTCGTTTGGCGCGTACGACGAGATTCTCTCTCGCGTCCGTCTTCTTCTTTCTTGCTAGGGTTAAAACCCTAACAACTGGTGCTTTCATCCCGAACCATGGTGATTCCGACGTTCAATAATGTTGTTCGTTCGGAGGCGACAACCACGGGCATGGGGACACCGCCTATGTTCCCTCGTTCGACGTCTCAATCCATGCCGCAGGCGACGATGGAGAATATTATGGGGATGCTTTGCGAATTGAAGACTCGGTTCAATGAGCGCGATAATTGGGGAGACGCGACTCAACCGCCGGTCAGGCCGGACCCTGACCCGCCTTACAGCGCGTCCTCGGCTTGGCAGACCACGGGATGGGCTCCCGGCGGACCCTCCGTTGCGCGTGCTGGGCCAACGTATACGGCCCAACCTTCGATCGTCTTCGCGCCTCCAGTCACGGTGGCCGCGTCTGGTTTTGGGGAACGATCTACAGTAGGGTTTCGCCATCCATCTACCATGCCTTCCGTCCTTACTCACCCACAACCCTATTCATCTTGGGATGTGGCTCCGCCGCGTTCGACATGGGACCAGCAGCAGTTTCACCATCATACATCGCCTCCGTCACACGACCCGTCCTGCCTCATCAAGATAGATCTGCCCATCTTTGACGGAACGGAGGCGCCGGGATGGATTACGAGAGTGGAATATTATTTTGATCACATTCGCCTACCGGAGGAGCAGAAATTGCACTACGCCGTGATGTTATTCGCCCCGCCAGCCATGGATTGGATCTTCTCTTATCGTGCGAATAATCCGATGGTCACTTGGACGCAATTTCTAGACGATGTGCGCCGTCATTTCGACCCGCATTATTTTGTGAATTACATGGAGCTTCTCGCAAAATTGATGCAAACCGGGTCGGTCGCCGACTACAATAAGGATTTCGAGAGATTGATGAATAATATTAAGGGGGTGTCCGAGGATACGTTGCTTTCGATATACTTGGGGGGTCTTCGTAACCCTCTCAAGAGTCATGTCCGGTTTCAACACCCTATTTCCGTGGCCACGGCAATGGCAATTGCTATGGAGTTTGAATCGACCGGGGAGAAGAGTGGTAGCGCGATCGTGTGTCAGCCGTGGCAAAATTGCGACGTTCGGCCGCTTCCGGGGACAGGGCAGCAGCCGGGATCGACTGATCTACCGTCACACACTCAGGGGGCGACCAACACGAAGCAACAGGACTACTCTAAGCTGCCGGTAGTTCGTTTGACGGTGGTAGAACGGGCGGAGAAGACTCGCCTTGGCCTTTGTTGGTATTGCTCGGAAAAGAGGTCGAGCGGGCATGTTTGCAAAGGCCGATTTTTGGCCTATATAGGGTCGGATGGGGAAGATGACGACGACCTCGAACCTCCGGCATCCTCGCCGGCCACGGGGGAAGTAATCTCGGCAGATTTGTCCCATCTTTATAGCATGGACGGCCGTTCTCGATGGACGGCGTTGGAATTTCAAGGTTTTTTGGGTAATGAGAAGGTTTTTATTTTGGTGGATACAAGTAGTTCTCACAATTTCTTGCATCCAAGTGTGGCAGAGAGGACGCAGCTGGAGTTGGAGGAAATTACACCGTTTCGGGTATACGTTGGCAACGGGCAATCCCTCACTTGCTCTAATGTTGCGTCGCGGACTGAGATTCGAATTCAAGGGCATGCAGTGGTACTTGATCTCCATATTCTTCCGATTCACGGTCCCGATATCATACTAGGGTTGCCATGGCTCAGCTCTCTACATCGTGTTACTAGTGATTACGAGGCCGCACTTTGGAATTTCAGATTCGGGGGAAGCCAGTTTGTTTAAAGGTGACGCCGCGCTCGGCTCGGCAGATTTCAGCGCATAAATTAGCAACGCTCATGCTACATCAAGAAGGAATGGATTGTTTTGAGATTCTGCCCGTCGACGAATCCTCGAAGGGTGACGCCGAGGGTTTGGATCTAGCCGAGGACATCCCCACGGCTGTGTGCTCACGGCCTATGCTTCGGTTTTCTCGGTCCCGACGGATTTGCCTCCTTCGCGAGCCTTTGATCACAGGATACATTTGCTCCCGGACACCAAACCGGTAAACGTGCGGCCCTACCGCTATCCCTATTATCAGAAGAGCGAGATCGAGCGACAAGTGCGTGAGATGTTGGATGGGGGCATTATCCGGAGGAGTTGTAGTGCTTTTTCGTCCCCAGTGTTGCTAATACGGAAGAAAGATGGATCCTTTCGTTTCTGTATAGATTATCGTGCTCTAAACAATGTGACGGTGGCCGATCATTTTCCAATACCAACGGCGGACGAATTGTTTGACGAGCTCGGCGACGTAAGGGTATTCACAAAGCTTGATTTGAGATTGGGTTATCATCAGATACGGATGCACGAGGCGGATGTTTACAAGACGGCTTTTAGGACGCATGATGGGCACTTCGAGTTCTTGATGATGCCTTTCGGTTTGACGAATGCCCCGTCGACTTTTCAGGCAGCGATGAATGAAATTTTCAGGCCCTTGTTGCGTCGCTTCATCATTGTCTTTTTTGACAATATTCTGATATATAGTAAGTCCATTCTCGAGCACGCTGAGCATCTCCGGGAGGTATTCACGGTCTTGCAAGAGCATAATTTCTTCATCAAGTTGTCGAAGTGCACGTTTTGTTGTGCAACGGTGGAGTACTTGGGCCACATTGTTTCTGACAGCTATTTGAAAGCAGATTCCACGAAGATCGATGCAATGGTAGCTTGGCCGAGTCCAACGTCGGTTAAGAAGCTATGAGGATTTCTTGGATTGACGGGGTATTATCGGAAGTTCATTGCAAACTATTCGATATTGGCGGTGCCGTTAACGGAGTTACTTAAAAAGGATGCTTTTGTGTGGACGCCGGAGGCCGAGACGAGTTTCAAAGCCCTCAAATCAGCCATGGTCTCGACTCCCATCTTGCGGCTGCCGAACTTCGACAAAACTTTTTGCGTGGAAACCGACGCTTCGGACTTCGGGGTGGGCGCGGTGCTGTTGCAGGAGGATCACCCCATTGCCTTTTTCAGCAAAAAATTGGGCCCTCGTCGTCGTGTGGCGTCGACGTATCATAAGGAGTTGTACGCTATAGTCGAGGCCGTGCAAAAATGGCGTCAGTACTTGTTGGGGCGAGAGTTTGTTATTCGTTCCGATCAGAAGAGTCTCAATGAGTTGCTTCAACAATTAATTCAAACGCCAGACCAACAATTATACGTGCGGAAGCTTATGGGGTACAAATTCCGTATTGAGTACAAGTCGGGAGCTACGAACCGGGTAGCGGATGCTTTGTCGCGTCGTGATGAGGATGAGGAAGTAGGGGCTGATTGTGGTGTGTTATTTTCGACGATGGCGCACCCGCTACCGGAGATAGTGGAGATTATTCGAAAGGACACGGAGACCTTGCCGGATTTGGTTGAGTTACGGGAAAAAATTCGGGTAGGCTCGGCTGCGGCCCACTTCCGAGAGTCAGATGGGATGATTTTGAGAGGCACGAGGATAGTGATTGGAGCACATTCCCATGCAAAGGCTGCATTACTTTATGAATACCATTCTACGTCCTCGGCGGGCTATCCCGGGGTGGAGCGGACCCTTCGTCGATTAGCTACATCGTTCTTTTGGGACGGGATGCGTCGGGATGTGAAGAACTTTGTGGCGGCATGCTTCGAATGTCAGACGACTAAATATTCAACGCAGAAACCGGCCGGGTTGCTCCAACCTCTTCCGATTCCCGAGCAAGTGTGGGAGGATTTATCGATTGATTTTATTACCGGTCTTTCTCAGACGAGGGGGTTCACGGCTATAATGGTGGTGGTGGATCGGCTTTCGAAGTATGCACACTTCACACCGCTTCCGACAAAGTTTGATGCTTGGAGGGTAGCTAACGTGTTTGTGGAGACCGTAGTTAAGCACCATGGCTTCCCCAAGTCACTCGTCTCCGATAGGGACTCGGTGTTCCTCAACAAGGTATGGGAGAATTTGCTGAAATTAAGTGGGACGAAGCTTAAGTTTTCGACGGCTTATCACCCGGAAACGGATGGCCAAACAAAAGACCGTAACAGGGGTTTGGAGCAGTATCTCCGCGCGTTCGTTGCGGACCGTCCTACGAAGTGGACTAGTTTTTTGCCATGGGCGGAACTAGCCCTTAATTGTTTTCATCATGAGGGATTAGGGACATCGCCGTTTCGGGCCCTTTATGGCCGAGAGCCTCCACTCCTTGTGGCAGCAGCACCGGCAGCAACTTGCCCGGCTATGGTGGCAGATGTGATTCGGCAACGGGGAGAGCTCCTTGTGTGGTTACGGAAAAATCTTGAAAAGGCGCAACAGCGCATGCGGTCGTCGGCAAATAAGCATTGCCGAGAGGTGGAGTTTCAGGTGGGTGATCGAGTATTATTGAAGTTTCAACTCTATCGACAACACTCGGTGGCGAGGCCGTTGTCTCAAAAATTATCTCGGCGATTCTATGGGCCGTTTCCTATTATCGAGCGCGTTGGGGCGGTAGCTTACCGATTGGAGTTGCCCGAAGGCAGCAAGATTCATAACGTTTTTCACGTTAGCTTACTCCGGCCATTTGTGGAAGATGTTACTTCGAGATCGGATGATTTTTCGGCCTTGTTTGCTCGCAGTCGCGTGCTTGCTCGCCCTCGGAAGCTTGTTGATCAACGTCGGGTGTGGCGGAATGGAGAAGTCGTTGAAGAAGGTTTGGTTCACTGGGATGATGATGATGGTTTGAATCCATCTTGGGAGCCGATTGCATTGCTTTCCCGGAAATTCCCGACTTTGTTCCTTGAGGACAAGGAACGTTCTAACGAGGGGGGAGTTGATACGAGCATCGTATCTACGGAAGAACGGGATGATGGAAGGCGTGAGATTCAAGCACCCGAGCTCGTGTCGTACGACACGAACGTGGAGGTTGAAGAGCCGCGGGAGGAAGGAGGTCGAACAGGCCGATCCACGAGACGGGCTCGGCCTCCAAGAAGGTACGAGGATTATATTCCTAATCGTTAGTTTTATTTTATATTCCTTATGTTATTTGGATTGATAATGTTGGGCTAGCCCAACGTTTTTATGTTTTGGGTCGAGCGAATCTATAAGCTCCTTTTCGGGTTTTCTTGTTGGTTCTTTCCTGAATCGTAGGTCGAACCAACCCTAGGGTCTTTAGTTTATAAATAGAGGATAGCTTTGTATTATCGACATTCATAATACAAAACCCTAAATTCCTCCTTTTCTTGTTTACTTGTTTGCTCGTTTGGCGCGTACGACGAGATTCTCTCTCGCGTCCGTCTTCTTCTTTCTTGCTAGGGTTAAAACCCTAACAGAATATCACCTTTTATACTAAGGGTAGGATGAGGGCAGGATGGGGTGTTTTGATCAATTTGGGTAGGTGAGAAATTTAATTGGTTGGGTGGTGTCATTTTTTTTTTTTTAAATAACTTTTTATAGCTGTTTTTATTTTGTAATCCTTTTATATATAATAGCGATGCGGATTCGGAGCCCCACGTTAATCGACGTGCCTACGTGGCGCTCCTTATGCGCTCCGTTCCTATTTATCTAAAAATCTAATTTTTTTAACGTAAAATGTATATATAATATATATATATATATATTGTAATATTGTAATAATAATTCATATATGTATATATCATGTAATTTACGTAAAGTGTATATATATCATGTATATATAATATTGTAAATACTTTATGTATATATCATGTAATTGATAATTAATAGATTAATAATTTATTTATTTATATATATAGAAAAATATAATAGAATATATAATATATTTTAAATCATGTATGTATATATCATGTAATTTACGTAAAATGTATATATATATATATATATATCATGTATATATAATATTGTAAATACTTTACGTAAACCATGTAAATATAATTTATTCGCATATCGACGAAAATCATGTATATATAATTTATTTATATGTAGAAAAATATAATAGAATCAACTAATAAATATTTTATTAGTTTTTTTAATGATATTCTATTCTTACATGAATAGATCTACTATCTTATATATACTCTCCCTTTAACATTCTCAAACACAACAACACACATAAACCTTCATCAACCCACACACAATTTAAACCTTTCGTGTTATCAAGCGTTATTGCAAGTAAGTAATCTTTTTTCTCTTTTGATTATTTCATCGATTTTTTATTTATGCAGACATCGATTTTTTTTTATTTTTTTTTTGTTTGGGTGTCAATTTATGCATGTAGCATTAATTTATTTTAGTTTCGTATAGACATACTATTTGTATCTATTCTTCTGATTAGAAAATTTTGATGAAATTTGTTTGGTGTATTGTTTTTTGATTATTTCATCGATTTTTTATTTATGCATGTAGACATCGCCATACATTGATTATTTCATCGACTTTTTATTTATGCATGTAGACATCATTTTTTTTTTTTTTTGGGTGTCAATTTATGCATGTAGCATTAATTTATTTTAGTTTCGTATAGACATAGTATCCTTTTATATATAATAACAAAATAGATTCGGAGTCCCACGTTAATTCACGTGCCTACGTGGCACTCCCTATGTTCTCCATTCCTATTTATCTAAAAATTCTATTTTTATATTTTTTTTTTACGTAAATCATGTGTATATAATATATTGCAAATCATGTATGTATATCCCATGTAATTTATAATAGATTAATTAAGTCATGTATATATAATATATTTAATTTATTTTATAATATAAATCATGTAGACATTTTAAATTTACTTAAATACATGATTATTATATATTTACGTAATTAATCTATTATAAATCAAATAAGATATATTTATAATATATTTAATTTATTTTATAATATAAACCATGTAGACATTTTATTTTTATTATAATAAACAACGCGCTACCTAGAAGTAGAAATATAAATTGATTCATGTCAAATATTGACGTTAAAATTGATTATAACTATGTGAGACTCTCTTTGACATATATATATATATATATATATATATATATATATATATATTTATCAAAATAAACAACGGGCGCTAAACTTATTTTGACGTAACGACAACGGACTACCTAAAAGTAGCAATATAAAGTGATTCATGTCGAATATTGACGTTAAAATTGATTATAACTATGTGAGACTTTCTTTGACATTTTTTTTTATCAAAATAAACAACGGGCGCTGAACTTATTTTGACGTAACAACATTTTATTTTTATTACAATAAACAACGGGCTACCTAAAAGTAGCAATATATTACATCGAATATTGACGTTAAAATTCTTATAAACACGAGTAGCGAGAAACTTCATATTGACATTTTGTTTTATTACAATAAACAACGGCTAAGTCTCTTTGACCTTTTCTGTTTATTAAAATAAACAACGGGCGGCTTGAATTATTTTAATATAACTGTCATTTTCTTTTTATTACAAATTCTCTTTGACAAGAATGGTGCACCATCATGCTCCAGTGAAATATTGACTCATCGAATTAACTTTGCAATGACATAAGGATGATTGTAACAAAACTTGGAGGCCGTGTGAGATAAGCAAATATGCTTTCAGGAAAAAAATGCTGGTAAGATGTTTCCAATTGCAAGAATGACGATATATAACTACATCAGATCAAATTAAGTTACCAGTTAGATTGCAAAATATGCATTTTCCACTGTGTGTTTGGTTTGCTATGATAATAAATTAGATTCAAGGACAATCCCTCTCTAATGTAGGTCATACCTATCAAAATCGGTCTTCAGTCATGGACGGTTTTATGTCGCAATATCAAGAATCACTAGGAAAAAAAGTCTCAAAAAAGGTGGTTTGGTCGTTGTTTTAGGAGGTGATTTCAGACAGATTCTACCGGTCATCCCTAAGGATCTTGACATGACATTGTGCATGCTTATGTTCATCTTTTTATATATTTCACGAGGAACTCGGCTTTGTCATTTTAGCACCAAATTGATTTATATGTCTTTAAACGTCGAAGATTTAAATATAATATTAAAAGTACTATAAATTAGGTTTGGAACGGGTTTGACGTAACATATGTACATAATTATCTTATTTGTATGTGTGTCATTAATTTCAATACTAATCACGTAGATATATTCATATAATCGATATTAGTATTAATTATATTATATACAACTTTTAATTTATCATGATCATCATATTATAATAAACAAATCAAATTCGATACTCCATGTTTAACGCAATTAGGGATGTCAATGGGCCGGGTTATCACGGGTGACGGGTTTGGGTACTATAAATTGGGTTTGCAACGAGTTTGGGATACCCGGAACGGGTTTGAATCGGCTATGGGTATACACCTCCGGGTACCCACTACCCAAACCCATTTAATGCAATTAGGGATGTCAATGGGCCGGGTTATCACAGGTACCCGCCTCGCCCAAACCTAATTGAGACGGGTTTGGGTACTATAAATTGGGTTTGGAACAGATTTGGGACGTAAAATATGTACATAGTTATCTTATTTGTATGTGTGCCATTAATTTCAATACTAATCACGTGGATATATTCGTATAATCGATATTAGTATTAATTATAACTTTTAATTTATCATGATCATCATATTTTAAAAAACAAATCAAATTCGATACTCCATGTTTAACGCAATTAGGGATGTCAATGAATCGGGTTATTACGGGTGACGGGTTTGGGTACTATAAATTGGGTTTGGAACGAGTTTGGGATACCCGGAACGGGTTTGGGTCGTCTATGGGTATACTCCTCCGGATACCCACTACCCAAACCCATCTACATATATGGTAAATATATATATACATATATATATATATTTCACATGTATATAAAAACTATATTTATATTTGAAAAATAAAACATTTATAACTCCTTCCGTTCTATTTAAATTTATCTCGCTTTATTATTATAATAGACACATTTGAATATAAAGTGAGACAACATAAATGGGACGAAAGAAGTATATATATTAAGTTATAATTTATTTTATAAAAAATTATTACTATTCATTTATTTTGGTTTAACGGGTAATAAACGGGTATGGGTTTTGACCTGACTCGAGCATTAAAATTCAATATTAAACAGGTTTGAGATGGGTATGGGTATATGAAATTTCAACAGGTTTGACCCGTTTCCAATTGTAAGAATGACGATGACTACATCAAATCTAATTAAGTCACCAGTTATATTTCAAAGGAGGCATTTTCCACCGTCTGTTTGCTTTGATATGACAATAAATAAGAGTCGAGGACAATCCCTCTCTAACGTAAGGTTATACCTACCAAAACCGGTGTTCAGCCATGGAAAGTATTAAGTCGCAATATCGAGAGTCACTAGGTTAAAAGGTCACATATATTTTTGATATGTGACGAAGATGACAATAGCTTCGACACCACGACTAAATTCTAATGTTGTTTACCCGGAAATATTTCAAAAGTTATGAGATAATTATAAATTCAAATATCTATACTTTATACATAAAATTATTATATTTAGATCTTATTTTCCACGATTAAATTTTCTTGATTTACATGAGAGTAAATTGCAGAAGGAAGAACGAAAAGCTGCTACGCTTAGATGAGGACCCGAGCTGATTATTTTGGTCCTGTTTTCTTATATAATTTTTATATTGTTTCATTTACTTTAAGTATTTTTGTATTACTTTTAAATATTTTTTTTTATATTTCACTAGGAACTTGGCTTTGTCGATTTCGGCACCAAGTTGCTTTATAAAACTTTAAACGTCAAAGATTTAAATATAACTGCATTGGATTGGGTCTTTACATTTATTATTCTTAACTTCCTTTTAGTACATAGAAATCGAGGATCATAGTATGAATTATTTTTAAATAAATTTCACTATTAAAATATTTAAATGTTAAAAATTATTAGCACCCGTCGATTTTCGACGGGCTGTAAACTAGTTGTTTTAATTTTGAAATTTAATTTTTCGTATTTAGTTTTTAGAATTTAATATTTGGAAATTTAATTTAATTAGAGGATAGCTTTGTATTATCGACATTCATAATACAAAACCCTAAATTCCTCCTTTTCTTGTTTACTTGTTTGCTCGTTTGGCGCGTACGACGAGATTCTCTCTCGCGTCCGTCTTCTTCTTTCTTGCTAGGGTTAAAACCCTAACAGAATATCACCTTTTATACTAAGGGTAGGATGAGGGCAGGATGGGGTGTTTTGATCAATTTGGGTAGGTGAGAAATTTAATTGGTTGGGTGGTGTCATTTTTTTTTTTTTTAAATAACTTTTTATAGCTGTTTTTATTTTGTAATTGTTTTAATTTTGAAATTTAATTTTTCGTATTTAGTTTTTAGAATTTAATATTTGGAAATTTAATTTAATTTAACTAAATGTAAATAAGGGCCCCTTATTAGTGTTAATTATACTCCCGCTGTCCCATTTAATTGTCCACTACAAAATCGGTACAGTAACCAATGCAGCAAGAAATAGAGAAGTTTATATTATATTAGTTGTGAGAGTATAGATTTTTTATTTTGGGTAACTGGACAATTAAATGAGACATCCAATAAGGAAATAATGACAATTAGGGTGGCAAGGCGAGAGTTTATTAACCGTATTATTAGTGGCCGATAAAGGAAATATGTTCAATTTCGGCAAGACAGAGGGTGTATGATTTATAATATTATACGCCATTTTTATTTTTACTAGTAAAGGTAACGTGCGTTGCACGTTTAACCAATTTTTTTCTCTTTTCATGATAATAAGAGTCACTATGGATAAATTTAAGAATTATGAGCTATAACTCTATATTAATTATTCATTTAGAGATATATAATCTAAATAAACTAAGTTATTCAATTAATAAATTATAGTACTGGTATAATTTATTATTTTGATTGAGTAGCTAGGATATTATATAGTTGAAGAATGCTACCATGTTCATTGTGGACATTCTTAACATGTCCGTGGATGATGTGACATATTATTAATGAATAAAGTATTTAATGATACACTCTAACCTATATAAAAAAATAAATTCTATTATTGTCACACCGACGGTGGATACATTAAGAATGCCCATAACTGGTAGGGATTTTTGCTATATAGTTTACGTTGCAAACAATTTTGATTAAAAACTCAAATTCAAAAGGAAAAGCAGTTTCTTTATTCCTAACTTCAATTTTAAACATTTTTATCTGACAGTAAAGACTACAAACAAAATAAAATACGATTCCCCCAAATACCCAAAATATATCAAAATTTCTAGAGTAAATTAAAATAGTATTAAACTTTCTTCAATGCAAGAAAGAGTGCATTTTTAACAAATAGTAGTAACACATTAGTTTCGCATTTGAAATCATTTCTTTATATAAATTATATCCAAACGCATGAGATAATTTTATATCCAAAACATACTTATAAATCTCAATCTTGTAAATGATCTAAATATGAAGATCCATTATAGAGTACTAAATATTTTCTTGCTCTAATTTAACGAATATAGGAATTTCTTCATCTTATTAAATTCAAAGTTCCTTTTAACTAAAATTCTTTTTTTGTTTTCTTTCTAGAGTTGGTTCGTGAATAATTTTTTTATTCGACAACCTTCAGTGCGTGTTATTTTTGTCACTCTTTCATTTTGAATTCTTTCTTGCCAAATATATTGTTGATTTTCTTTCATTTTCTATTGAGTATATTAATCTTGCTTTGCATATAATTAATTTGTCTATATAAGGGGAACCACATATACATGAGACAACCAACTTACGTCGATACGCAGTATTGAAATTCTTAATATTTTTTCTTTTGTTTTCTAATTATAATGTAGAAAATGAAAAAGATCTCTCTCTCATCTTAACATGATCGCTTATGCCTATAAAGTGTGAACAAAGCAAGTTGAAGAATAATTTTTTAACCAAAATAAAAGAGGCACAATTGAATATAAGTCAATTTTTATATCATAAAAAACCATTAACTTAAAAATTAATTATATGTAATATATACATTCTTATCTTTGTGAAATTATCTATTTATGGAATATAAACTTTTATCCAGTAATAAATAAAATAACGGAATAAATACATCTTGTATCAATTATATAAACATACAAGGGTAATTTAGTTCTACAAAATAAATCTATTCCATCCGCTACACTTCATTTCTAACTATCAATCATATGAATGAAATCACTCGAAAAAAATTTCATTCCTTTCATATTGTTTATGCATACTAAGTACATGAATCAATCATTTCATTTTATTCTATTCGTACATTCATCTATTCAAGCCTTATTTCATTTTATCACACCAAAATTACCTTAGATTTTTAAACTAATAAAAGATATACCTATGATTATATCAACATGACATACTATATAGCACAAAACATGGTACTATAAAGTTTGATCGATGAAATAATTTCTTTCTAAGAAACCAATTAAACTATAGTAAATTCCATATGGCTAAGCGTATATTCAATGAAAAAAAAAATGCATAAAACATTTTTTTAATCTAATAATATCAACAAATGAATTTTCAGCATAAATTACAAGAAAACGTGAAAGAAGACTAATGAACAAATTAAAGTAGTTAAGGAATAAAAAAAAATTATCTCCAAGAAGTTATAAAGTACTTATATCCACAAAATTAATGAATGCCATGGTAAAATAAAAATGAGAGTTTATGATCTTACCTCTCTTTTTGTCTAGAATGTATGACCCTTTTTTATCAATTCTGATTACTTAAAACATTTCTAAACTAATATCCTTTTTTCATGAACAAAAGTGAATTGAAGCTTCAAAATAGTCAAACATAAAATTATGATTAATTTGTAAATTGCGAGTGAGAGTTAAATGAATATATTTGGTCTCACCATATTTATACATCTTTGTCAATCTAAAATATAAATGTCGAAAAATATAATGATACTTGCATCTTATCTCAAGTTGTTCTCTAATGCTTATTTACAATGTTGTTATAACTGCTCATTAGACATTAATATATATTATTAGCCGTAATAAAATTGTTTAAAGCGACTCTTCTAAAAGTTACTCCCTTCGTCTCATTGACAATTTTTCCAGCACATAATCGAAGACAAGAGTGATAATGATGGATCAAAGTAGTTTGAATGAGTTTAGTGGGTTAATTTTATTTATTTATTTATTTATTTTTTCATTTTAGGTAATATCTCTGAGGTAGACAAAAATGGAATTTATCCCTTCATAAGTGGTACTGGGGGAGTATCGAGCACTAAACTTTACTAAATCTAATAGTAATAGTGATTTGATGTTTGTGATGTAATTATTGCATGTTCAAACATTTTTAAGATACGGAGTGTGAATTGCATTTCAGCTACATACATACTCAAAACTTACTATCCTAAAGTTTAATATCATGACATTCTATACCTTATCCCAAAATTTCTCAATTCCCAAATTAAACTATCCATCAAAGTATACGTCCCTCAGATAATTCATCAATGATGATTATGTTAATGAGTTGAAGTGGTAAATATAGTTTTATACTACTTCTTCCCATTTTATCTTGGACTATTTTTTTTTTTTTATTACAATAAGTCTACTATCATAATAAAATTGTCCAAGATAAAATGGACAGATGGAATACCTTCTCACCATCCTTTACGTCCTTTCAAGTTAAAGTAGACAAAGCCTAATATAATAATATTAGATAATAATGCATTTAACAAATACTCCCTATGTCCTACTGATAAATGGACATTTTCCTTTTCAAGATGTCCCACTGATATAGAGACCTTACCGAAAATAGAAATTACTAACCCAATAAAATTCAGACACATCACTCTAACCAACTACCTTTACTTTAACATACTCCCTCCGTCCCATTACATTATTCTCATTTCTTTCGGCACATGAACCAAGTAAGTGGAGAGTGAGTGAAAAATGTGTGGTTGTAATTAATCCTGAGGAGAGAGAGTGAATTGTGGCCAATTATTCTTTGCCATTTTAAGAAATAGGACTAATAGGTGGGACAAACTAAAATGGCAAATGAGACTAATATAATGGGACGGAGGGAGTACTATCATCACTCTCGTCTTAATTCCCGTGCAAAAAAAAAAAAGTTATATTTCCCTGTGTAACGGAGGGAATAATATGCATTATATGTAGTATTTACATAATATCTTTATTCATGCATATCAATACGAATTATTTATGTTGATCATATATATGTAGCTAGAATTCAGATTTCAAATTTACATATTTGGACTAAGAAACTCATATTATTCATGAATAATGAAATATATTATATTCAATCACATATTTGCTAAAGGTCTTAAATTGTCTTAGGATGAAATTCTCTATAAATTTGATTAGTTTAACTAATGAACATGTTTTTAGTTATATATTTTTTAATCCTTTTTTTGAATTTACCCTTGTTATGAAGTAAGGATATGAATCCTTTTATATATAATAGCGATGCGGATTCGGAGCCCCACGTTAATCGACGTGCCTACGTGGCGCTCCCTATGCTCTCCGTTCCTATTTATCTAAAAATCTAATTTTTTTAACGTAAAATGTATATATATATATATATATATATTGTAATATTGTAATAATAATAATTCATATATGTATATATCATGTAATTTACGGAAAGTGTATATATATCATGTACTGTATATATAATATTGTAAATACTTTATGTATATCTCATGTAATTGATAATTAATAGATTAATAATTTATTTATATTTGTAGAAAAATATAATAGAATATATAATATATTTTAAATCATGTATGTATATATCATGTAATTTACGTAAAATGTATATATATATATCATGTATATATAATATTGTAAATACTTTATGCATATCCTATGTAATTGATAATTAATAGATTCATAATATATTTATATATATAGAAAAATATAATAGAATATAATATATTTTAAATCAAGTATGTATATCAAATGTAATTTACGTAAAATGTATATATATATCATGTATATATAATATTGTAAATACTTTACGTAAACCATGTAAATATAATTTATTCGCGTATCGACGAAAATCATGTATATATAATTTATTTATATGTAGAAAAATATAATAGAATCCTACATGAACTAATAAATATTTTATTAGTTTTTTTAATGATATTCTATTCTTACATGAATAGATCTACTATCTTATATATACTCCCTTTAACATTCTCAAACACAACAACACACATAAACCTTCATCAACCCACACACAATTTAAACCTTTCGTGTTATCAAGCGTTATTGCAAGTAAGTAATCTTTTTTCTCTTTTGATTATTTCATCGATTTTTTATTTATGCAGACATCGATTTTTTTTTATTTTTTTTGTTTGGGTGTCAATTTATGCATGTAGCATTAATTTATTTTAGTTTCGTATAGACATAGTATTTGTATCTATTCTTCTGATTAGAAAATTTTGATGAAATTTGTTTGGTGTATTGTTTTTTGATTATTTCATCGATTTTTATTTATGCAAGTAGACATCGCCATACATTGATTATTTCATCGATTTTTTATTTATGCATGTAGACATCGATTTTTTTTTTTTTTTTAAATTTTGTTTGGGTGTCAATTTATGCATGTAGCATTAATTTATTTTAGTTTCGTATAGACATAGTATCCTTTTATATATAATAACAAAACGGATTCGGAGCCCCACGTTAATTCACGTGCCTACGTGGCGCTCCCTATGCTCTCTATTCCTATTTATCTAAAAATTCTATTTTTATATTTTTTTTACGTAAATCATGTATATATAATATATTGCAAATCATGTATGTATATCCCATGTAATTTATAATAGATTAATTAAATCATGTATATATAATATATTTAAGAGGAAATAGGGTGAAATACCCACTTCAACTTAGTAAACACAAAAGTTAGCCACCCACTTAATTTACCAAAAAAATACCCAACAATTCAAATTCTGGACCAAAATACCCTATATAATAGCAAAGCGGATTCGGAGCACCACGTTAATTCATGTGCCTACGTGGCGCTTCCTATGCTTTCCGTTTCTATTTATCTAAAAATTCAATTTTTTATAATAAAAAATATTATCTAATTATTCTATAATTATCATTATTAATAATATTATTATTATATCTTTAATAGTTATCTTCAATATTATTCTATTCATACATTAATAGATTTTAATATATTATTTCGAAAAAAAAAGATTTTAATATATATAATAAAATAACAATAACAATTACAATTTCATATAATAGAAAAAATAATAGAATCTACATGCAAATAATTATATGATTAGCATTTAATTGTAGTAATATGCAATGATTAGTAAGTATTTAACCGAATGCTTTATATATTATGTGTTTTATTAATATTATGAAATTGGTAGTAATTTAATACTATCAATAATATGTGAATGAATAAAGGTAATTATTTACGACTTTCTTTAGTTATATTGGAATTATGTGACTTTAAATAATAATATATTAATATTATATTATAAATAAATTATATTTTATTATATATAAATTGAATTTTTATATTTGTATCTTATAATTATGTTTATTAGACAATTAATTATTCATGTTGAATTTTAACGCGATACACTATACCTATTATCGAAATATTACTCTTATAAACCTATTTTTATTATCACAATTAGTTGGCGGCTTGAAATAATGATACCTTATTTTAACATTTTTCTATGTCTCTTCGACATTAATCTTTTATTAGAATAAACAATAGGTGGCTTGAGTTAGTTTAATTTTATCTTATGTTTGCTTTAAAATAACACTAAAAAATTAATTTTTTCATGTCGAATTTTGACGAGGTACACTATACTTATTATCAAAATATTACTCTAATAAACCTACTTTTATTATCACAATTAACCAGCGGCTTGAAATAACGATATGACGAGATCAAATCAATATAACTATTTGAGACCCCTCATTGACATTTTCTTTTTATTACATAAACAACGGGCGACTTGAACTTATTTAAATATTTTTCTTTTATATTTGATTATAATAAATAACGGGCAACTTGACATTTTAATAATTTTCATTTATATTTTACTTTAAAATAACGTTATAAAGTGATTCGTATTGAAATCTGACAGAATACGAATGCACCTACCATCAACATATTCCCCTTTAAACTTATTTTCTTATAAACACAAGTAACGGGTGACTTTATATAATTATATATTTTTCTACTAAAATCATATCAAATTAAGTTACATGTTAGATTGCAAAAGAAGCAGAATTCGATTAATGTAAACTATTTTCGACGGGTAGTAAATTATTAAGTACTTTTTGTATTACATTTTTATCTTTTTATGTATTTTACGGGAAACTTGACTTTGTTAATTTCGGCACCAATTTCATTTATAAGTCTTTAACGTCGAAGATTTAAATGTAACAAGAATCGTCGTTATGACTTGATTTATGTTGATGTAACGGCATTTTGTTTTTATTACAATAAACATCGAGCTACGTGAATACTTATATGATAAGCATACATAGTAGTATACAATATAAAACTAAATATAAGATAGATATTGTGTGAGATTGAACTATATCATACTTCAATATTTACAATTATATGATCTAGATAAATAAGAATTGCAGATGTAGGAATTGACACGTATGCATGTCGATTAACGTGGTGGTTCGAAATGGGCATCTTACCTTATTTTGATATAACAACATTTTCTTTTTATTGAAAAAAATAACGGGTGACTTGACATATTTTTCATATTTTTCATTTATGTTTTACTTAAAAATAACGTTATAAAGTGATTGTATCGAATTTCGAACAAGATACAAACGGTGACTTTATATTCTACTTAAAAATAACGTTATAAAGTGATTGTATTATCAAAATATTTCCCTTTAAACCTATTTTCTTATAAACACGATAAACGAGTGACTTTATATTGACATTTTGTTTTATTACAATAAACAACAGGTTACGGGAGAATTTGGTTGACATTTTCTGTTTATTGAAATAAACAATGAGTACAAGTGCACCTATCATCAAAATATTTCCCTTTAAACATATTTTCTTATAAACACGAGTAACGGGAGACTACGCTCAAACTTCAATAGCTTTGTAGAAGAGGAGCTGAGCATATTATTTTGGTCCATATTTCTTATATAATTTTCATATTGTTTATTTACTTTTAGTATTTTTTGTATTACTTTTAAATATATATTTTTTATATTTCACGAGAAACTTGGCTTTGTCGTTTTTGGCACCAAATTGAGTTATAAGTCTTTAAACGTCGAAGATTTAAATATAATATGAATCATCATTGAATTAGTTCTTAATCATTCTTAAATTCTTTTTATTGTTTGTATACATAAAAATCGAGAATCATAGTCTAAAACATTTTAAAATATATTTTACTAATAAAATATCTAAACATTAAAAATAATTGACACCCGTCGATTTTCGACGGGTTGTAAACTAGTTATAAATTAAAACGCTCGAACAAATTTTTTTAAAAAAAGTAAGAAGAAAAGTTGATGATGGAACTATGCTAATGAAATCAAATATAGGATTATAATACACTATTAATTGTTTGGCGAAGAAATTTTCCAATTAGGTTTACAATTAACTAATTAAATACTAATTTTAACTGTTATATTGGATTAAGGGTATTAAAAAAAATTAAACTTTGTAAATAAGACACTTTTTATAAATAATATGTTATTACCCAATTACCCTTAAAAATAAATTTATAATAAGGACACTATAGGTAATACATTATTTTGTAACATAAAGCTCTTTTTAGTATAGGTATAGATTAAAAAAATTATAGAACTAGTGAAAATTAAAATTTAGTCGTGTTTACTTGATAAAAAAAATAAAAATATAAAAAATATAAAATTGGTATATGGTTGGCACATTGAAGTTGAGATGTATTGAGGATAACATTCACCTTGTGGACACCGTACATTACACCGTTGAGATTTTACCAAGAATTAAGGTGTAATGATGGATTTTAAAATTCATTTTTGAAATTTAGTTTTCTTATAAGATAGACGTTCGAATTACCTTATAAAAATGACCAAATTTCGAAACCCCATTACAAAATTATGTCTATAAATCATGGACGAAGAGAGAAATGATAAAACAGATACTATACACTACATAAAATTTGGAAAGTTATTTATTACATTAACATCATGTTAATACCAAAATTCCACAAGATAATCCAAACTTTAAAAAGGCACAACACATGTTGATCGACCAAACAATTCAAACACACATAGTATTTTGTAAAATAAAGAACCAACTTAAGCTTAAGAAATGGAAAATCAATACCGTCGACGTCATTAGCTGATGAAGGATGAGGCAAATATCATTCAAATTTAGGGTTTGGGTTTGGTAAAGTGCGGTTTAGGGTTTGCCAAGGTGATGAGACTCGATGTCCTTGGTGACGTCGATGGCGAAGGAGAGCATCGAAATCGGATGCTCCACGTCTTCGTTCAGCATCTCGTACACGATCGTCCACGTCACCAGATCGATGTCCCCATGTGTCTCCACGTGGCACGAGATCATGAAATCTTTGTAGAGCTCCATCAAGTCTCCCTCCACAACCTTGAACTCAATCAGCTTCTTCTCTTCATCAATGGATTGGATCACCTCTTTCGCTATGTTCTCTTTCCCCTCTGCACGTTTAACAAGAACAATCGATGAGAATAAAACGCCATTGTTAAATTGCACAATACACTGCACCATGCATCTCAATATAATTTGAATCGTATAATGTTTTAAATACTACACCGTTATCACTAATCAAAACGTTCCTTATAACCGGCATCAAAGAGTTTGAGGCCATTTACGTCGGGACAGAGAGAGTAGTAGAGTGAAATTTTGGACTTACCATGGGTGTAGGTCCAACAAATGATTGAACCAACTTGACCAAATTCTCCCTCATGAAGATCACAAGCATGTATTTTATCAGGGGCAGCTTCGGAAATTTGGGCTGGCTTGAACCTGAAGAGTTCATGGAACACATCTCCACCAGCTTTGAATTCTATTGCTGCAATCAACTTCCCATGTAAACCCATCTCCAAATTAATTCTCACCTAATAATTAATTCAATATTTAACTATGTTTATGTGTGTGTGTCAGATTATGAGAGGAGAGAGAGAGATGCATACAACACTTTTGCGATCTTCACCTTATATAAGAGTCAATGGGGATCACTACAGCTCATATACACCCTCACTTCTAATTTTAATTTCGTTTTAAGTGATACTTCTTGATTTCATGTCCCAACAAGAATCTCTTTATTTATTTGGTCAATGTTCTTAATTAATGCATTACTACTCCCTCGATCTCGTTCATTTAGGGACAACTTTTTCTCGGCACGGGAATTAAGACGAGAACGATAAAAGTGGATAAAGTAGTATGAATGTGTTTTAGTGGATTAAAATTTTACTACCATTTTAAGTAATATTCTTATATCAGTGGGATGAACGAAAATTGAGTTATCCTTATATCAATGGGACGGAAAGAGTCGTTATTAAGTGTAGCGCTGGAGTTGTTAATGTTGACGGGAGTAAATTATCACTAGCGCTCACTCCGTCCCAATTTACATAGCGACCCTCGTTAAGGGCGCACCTGCAAATATCATGGCCTCTCTTACTCTTTTTTATCGCCGGAGTACAAGGCGGGCTATGATCAGTGGCGGATTTAAGTGCAAGGGGGTGAGGGCTTAAGCCCCTACCCAATTAGAAAATTAAAAAATTTACCCTTAAAAATTTATCAAATTATGATTAGTTTGAGCAAATTTTAGTGTAAAAGCCCCCACTGTCAATTTAAAATATCAAGTAAATTTCATTTTACTTAAAATTATAAAATTTAGCCTCCATTCAACAAAATTTCTGGATCCGCCACTGGCTATGATCCCTTCAGGTGAGAGAGGGGGGAGAGAGAGAGAGTGACACGTCGTAGCGATTGACTTTTTTTTTTTTTTTTTTTTTTTTTTGAGCTCGTCATTTCTCAGGGTCTTCACTGCAGTCTGCATTACAATTTAGAGCAACTTTTGTGGCAATAATTTGTGGTCCGTCTTGATAATAAATTTTAAAAAAAATTATAAAATTAATTTTAGGTGAAAATAGGATATTTTTAGTTTCTTGTAAAAGAAAAAATTTATAAAAAATTATTTTAGAATTCATCATCAAGACTCTCGAAAACGTTTACCGTATGACTCCAAAAGATAGAAATAGTGATATTTTTCGACTAAGAGGGTGTTTGTCTAAGCTTATAAGCTACTTTAAGTTGCTTATAAGCTGTTGAGAGCTTATAAGCACTCTAAAAGTATTTGACAAAATAAGCTTTCAAAGAGCTTATAAGCTCCCAAAATAAGCTCTAAGTGCTTATAAGCACTCCAAAAAATAAGTCCCTCCACCCCAACTTATTTTTTTAAAACTTGACTCTCTTTCATTGTATAACTTCATATTATTTGTATATTTATATTATAAACACTTTCATTTAATTGTAGAAAATAATAAATTCCAAAAAAAAAATTATTATTTTTTTAATTTTCAAATTTTAATTTATTTTGAGCTTATAAGCTCTTTTATCCAAACACTTTGAAATTTTATAAGATCTTAAATTTAAGAGCTTATAAGCTCTTAAAACATCTTATAAGCACTTAGTGCTTATAAGCTCCTCAAAATAAGCTTAGCCAAACACCTTAGAGCATCTCCAACCCATAATTTAAAATGGAGTATTACTTCATTTTGAAGTACGGAGGGCATTCCAACCGTACTCTATTTTGCAACAAGAGTATAGAGTATTGAACAGTTAAACTCTATATATGGAGTTTTACTGTTCAATACTTCATACTCTATTTTCACTATTTGAACTATAAAAAAAATAATTTAACTAAATTTCATTAATATAATTTGATTTATAATTTATTGTATTGTATATTTTATTTATAACTAAATTTTATAATTTTTATTTAATTTTATATAAATAAAAAATTAGCAATCCACAATATACTTAAATTATGTAATTTAAGATACAATTTTATTAAATATTCAATATTTATGATACAATAGGAAATGTTAATTATGTCAAATAAATGAAAAACTACGAATATAGTATGTATATAAAGTACGTGGTTGGAATGAATTTCTAAAATAGAGTATGTCATACTGCATTTTGAAGTGTAGCATACTGCAAAATAGAGTATAGAGTTGAAGATGGTCTAAGGGTGCCCCCAACAATTAACCCACATTTTCAGCTTCCAAAATGTCACGTCAGCTTTGAAACCTAACCACTTTTTTCCTCCAACAATAAACCCAGTTTCTTACTATTTGTGGCCCCCACCTTTTAATATTATAATGTGTGTGTATAGCGGAGAGATCACATACAAAAGGCAGGTTCCGTAAGAAATGAGTAATGATCTGGACCATTGATCTGTGTGATATACGGTGTAGATTAACTGGTGCATTATGATTTTACTAAAATGCATTATGATTGTATAGATAATGCATTATAATGCATTGTGCATTATAATTATGTGCATCATGCATTATAATTATGTGCATAAAAATGCATCATTTTTTATTTTTTACGATAATCCTATTTTGTACAGGATCTCACCCCTATATATATATATATAGAGGATGGATCATATAGAAATAAGTCCTGGTGTGAGAAATAGGAATAGATCTGAACCGTTGATCTTAATTTGATCTATGGTTGTAATTGATTTAAGCATGATTATAAGGTATTATAAGCATGATTAGGTTTAAGCATGAATTTGTACATTAAAAAGCATAATGGTGTTGTAAGCATAAATATATACTGACTTAAGCATGATTTTGTATAGTTTTAAGCATCTTTCTCATTTTCTCACGCAAGGATTTATTTGCACATGAACCACTCCCTAATATATATATATATATATATATATATATATATATATATATATATATATATATATATATATATTATTAATAAATCTATTATTAGTACATCTTGTATTATATTTGTGTGTTTGTTTTTCTAATTTATTATTTACATAAAAAATCAATCTATTGATCACTACAACAAAATTAAGCTATGAGGACACTTAAATTGGGACGCATGTTGAATAAGCGTCCTAATATCAATTTAATGGGACACTCTTAACAGGAGTGGCTTATTACCCTACGAATAATGCGGCAAAATTTACATCTCACATCAAAAGAAGAGTAGCGGTGGCACTTTTGTAATTATCGATACAGCTTCTAGTTTTCATTTTATTTTTTTTATTTTCTTATTCTTTCTATTGGAGATAAATTGAAAACAGATTACTGTCGCTCTCTTCCGAATTTGAAATTCCCCAAATTCTCTCTAATACGCTCAATCTGGATATGGTGAAACTGAGAAGAAATCTCGATTTTGAAACTGAGAGATTGTTGCAAGAGCTCCATTCATGGTTTTATTCGCTTAATTATTTCCAGTGTCATCGCTGATCTCTTTCCCTCTCCTTTCCTCGCTCTTCGCTATTTCAGAATTTCGGCTCAGAGTCATCGCCGTCGACGAGAAGGTGGACGATTGGAGCGGTGTTTCCTGGTCGGATTTACGATATTGCCGGATTTCGACCTAGATGCTGACAAGGAAGATAATGCTGGGAAATTTACTCTCAAGGTGTGAACTCAAGTTTGTTTGTTAGTTTTTGCTCGATTTAGGTTTTTTTTTTTTTTTTTTTTTTTGTAGTTGATTTAATGATTAAAATTACACAGTTTGTTTGGCTTTTGTTGTCTATTTAGATTATTTTACTTAAGTTTGTGAATCATGAGTTTGTAGTACAGTTCACATGCTCTATCAATTGATCTTCAGTTTATGATTCTGCCCTAATCATGTGCTGTAATTTATGTACACAAGCTATTCTCGCAAATGAATTGAATTTATGCCATGTCTTTGACTTCTTATAATCGATTTTATGAATTGTGGATATGCCCGTGATAGTCTTAAAATGTTTCCACTTGTTTTAGGTGCAGAAATCTTCTGAAATTGCACTTGTTCTATCAATTCTGCTGAAGAATTAGCACCGAAATCCCTAAACCAAACATTAGAAGGTGGATTTTCTGTCATGGTAAGTAGTTTGTAGTGATTTTCTATTTTTTCTCGCATGATTTCATTTCAAATCGTATTTTGACTTACAAGGGGGACTTTGTCGATTGAGGTTATGATATGTTTAAAACCATCTATTTTCAAATGAGTGTGGTTGTGGCCTAATTTCATCAGATTTAGCTACTGGTGGCTGGAAATCTTAGAGTCAAAATCTTTTTGGCTTCATTTGGTCTTGGTTTTCTTGTTCTTTCTGTTAGCTTCTTGCTAGATTCGTAGTTTTGTGACAGAACTAACACGCATAATTAATGTTGGTGTGCATGCAGGAATGCTGCTCCCTCTACCTTGGTCAGTTGGCATGTATAATTGTGTAATGTTGCTCACTTTTCGAGTATTATACTTTATCTTTAGGTTGGGAGCTTTGAAGAGTCAGAGAAAGCAGTGAAAGTGGGGGTATATGCGATTTTGGTGCAAGGACGTGAAGCTGGAGGGATGTTATTAGTCAGGTATTTGTGCTTTTCTCTTTGTCTCTCAGTTATTTTTTTGGCTTATGGTGAATGGCCTTACAATTTCAAGGGTTCATAGTGTTTGTGAATTATTTCATGTGATTGTTGGCCTTAAAATTTGATTTTGCCAGTTCTTTTTAGTTCTTTAAAGGTGGATTGCCATGATGTGTCTCTGTATGAAGAAGATAGTTTCCAGCACTAGGTGCTTTTATATTCTAATACTATTGTCGTATTTAAAATAACACACTTCTCCGCATTTCATTGATGTGATCTGCAAACTTTATAACTTAAAATGATTAGTTTGTTGTATAATCAAAACTTTTGTTTTCATGTATTAGGTAAGAAGTACAAGGACTTGTCTACTTGCAGTAGTCTCCACTTAATTCGATTGGATGCCACCCAAACAAGAGGTAGATCTGATTCTATATTGAATACTTAATTTCTTGTAGTAACTGCATTTCCTTAGCACATACTCATATCTCAACTCTCTTCAATCTTCTCCCCTTCTATTTAAGTTGTCAATTTTATTTTGCTCTTTGCAGAAAACAAAGAATGCTGCATACTTCCACTTCCTGTAAGATGTTCTACTTTTCTTACCAAAAAAAAATCTTGATTCTTATGTGTCTGAACTGCCATAAAGTTGGAATTCTCTTGTTTATCTCAGTTATTCTGAATTATTTGGCCTTAATCTTCTTGTTGCTTAGTGTTCTGTTTTCTCCAGATCTTTTTTAATATTCAAAGCCTTGTACTTAAGCATATAATTTTGTAAATATCATCTTTATTCTTTTAGTCCTGTTTATTTTGCTGAATACATATGTTTAGTGGTTGTCACACTAGGTTTGGATTTCAAGATCCAGTTTCTCACAGATGGTAGGAAGAAACTAAATTAAAGCTTACCATTTGGGACACATGTAATTACTTTTCAGTTATCTTAGCTATGATTTAAACATTTTTAGGAAAAATATTAGTAAACCTCTCGTGTTTCTTTTTTTGTTTATTCCAAGATTAAGATGCATAACAGTAATGCTTATGTTAGTTTGCTTCTCAACAGTGAGTTCACCAATGTCTTTTGCAGCTGGACAAGAGAGGTTCAAGACGTTGACTGGTTCATATTATAGATGTGCTCCTGGAATCATTCTTGGTAAGCCATGAACTAACCAAGAAAGTGTAACTGAGTTTTCTTTTGGTTTCTTAAAATTGGCAAAAATGCATGTATCTCTTTGTGTTCATGTGGATCCTCTCGTTGTCAAAATTTTTATTAGAAATCTTTGGCTTTTGTTATGAGGTTGCCCCCTTTTCTTCAGGTAATGGACGTGCCTAGACTGCTGGAAGAAGGATCAACGGTGAAGAGGAATAACTTAGAAAATATTGTGACTTATAGTAAAGAAGTTAGAGGAGATCAATTTGTTATGATTACTTTATTTTATGAATTAGTAGTTTTTCAAGTGTAGATTTTTGTATGTAACACTGATTAACAATTTAAATTCATTATATAAAACTTGGTGAAATTGAGTATATGATATATAAAATTGTTGATTTATTGTTTTTCTAAACATTCTTGAGCATATCTACCTGTTATAAATGTGTAAATATAATGCTTTCTCTATTAGGACACTTTTGACTGTCCTAAAACAACCAATCTAAAATAGGACACTCACAAGAGTTCTATTAGACCTATTGTGACTCGCGATAATAGGACGCACTAAGTATGTGTCCTATACATGAGAGTGTCCTATTATAGTAGATAATAGGACACTCATGAGTGTCCTATAAACAAAATTTTGTTGTAGTGTGAATTATAATAATTAAAAAAATTATTATAAAATTCACATTAAATTACTAATTTGAAAGGGATATTAAATAATATAAAAATTACATAGAAAAATAAAAATTACATTTCAAAATTAAAGATTACATAATTAAAATTAACTAAAGTACTCAAACACACTACTAACATAAACAAAATAGTACTTAATTGTCTCCACTACCGTTGAATTGTGCTCACATATATTTTGTTAAATCATGTTGAAGTCGAAGATGAGCTTCCATGTTCGTTAAATCGTTGTGATTTCTTAGATAATTTTCAAATTCTTCCCAATTATCAGTATCCATTGGTATTAGTTCGTAGGGAGTTGCATCTTCGTCAGACCAATTAACCACTTCTTCGCCCTCGTCTTCAACAATCATGTTATGCAAAATAATACATGTGAGTATTAAATTGCGGAGATCATCTTTGAAGTAAGACCGTGCGGGATATCGAATTACTGTCCAACGAGCTTGTAGCACTCCAAATGCTCGTTCGATGTCTTTTCTTGCAGCTTCCTGCCTCTGCGCAAAGTGTTTTTTTACCGGACCTTCCGAAACTGGGTAACTCTTGACGAACGAAGCCCATTTTGAGAGCTTAAATCTGCCATTTTTTTGAACTTCGATATATGAAGAAGAGAAAGGAAGGCTATGGAATAAGAAGAAGTGTGTGAGAAATATCAAAGGATCGAAGTGTGTATATATAGAGGAAAATATAGCCGTTGCAAAATATAGCCGTTGCAAAATATAGCCGTTACTCTTTCTTTACATATTAAAAAAATGATTTATTAAAAAATATAAATTGAAAGAAAAATATGTATGTCGGTAAATGATTTAATTGAATTATTGGGAAAAAATAATTTATTCACAAAACATTGTTGAAAGCATTATAGGAAATAATGATTTGATGAAAAAAATAAAATAAAATACGAAAAAAACAAACGAAAAAAATAAATTAAATGAGAAACTTTTTTGTCATATAAATACAATAAATAAATAAATAAATAACTAAAAAGAAATGAAATGAAATGCATAAGGAAATAAAAATAAAAGGGAAACAAAAGGAAAACGTAAAAGAAAACAACAAAAGAAAAAATAAAATAAAAAGGAAAGGAAAGGAAAACGTAAAAGAAAACAGCAAAAGAAAAGAAAAAAAAAATTGAGGTGGGATCCGCAAGAAACTAGTTCTTACATGAACCCAGTTTCCACTTTTCATTGGAAGGTGAAAATATACACCATTGGGGGCACCCTAAATCCTCCAAAACAGAGTCTATGATGCGAGAGCTCTAAGGGTGCCCCCAATGGTGTTTATTTCCAGCTTCCAAAAGTTCGAACAAGCATTGGAGGAGAAATGGAACTGGTTTCTCAAATTGAAAGTGGAAACTGGGTTCCCTGCAAGAACTAGTTTCTTGTGGGCCCACCTCCAATTTTTATTCTTTTTTCTTTTCTTTTACTCTTTTCTTTTACTTTTGAGAGAAAATTAACAGTAACCATTTTGAAAAGCCACATAAGAAAAATACCCATTTGTTAGACACTCATATTAAAACTACCCATTTGTTAGACATTCGTGGTAAGTACTTTCCCTCGTATTGTTTGAATATTCCGGCATCAATTACCAACCGGTTTTGCGTAGTTAGACTAATTTTGTACGTGAATACGGAAAACATTGGAACCGATCGACAAAGTCGCCGGAAAAGTTCAAACCGGTCGACCGGTTTGAACTTTCCGGCGACATTGTCGACCGGTTTGTGCATATTTGGACTTAATATGTGACGTTAAGCCGGAAAACGTTGAAACCGGTCGACAAAGTTGCCGGAAAGTTCAAACCGGTCGGTTTGAACTTTCCGGCGACTTTGTCGACCGGTTTGTGCATATTTGGACTAAATATGTGACGTTAAGCCGGAAAACGACCGGTTTGAACTTTCCGGCGACTTTGTCGACCGGTTTCAACGTTTTCCGGCTTAACTTGTTGTTTTTAGTTTAAATTCCTATTTTTTTATTTTACTAGAATGCCAAGAATTGGTCATCTTAATTGTTATTAGGATTTATTCTAATTAGAGAATTGGTAGTTTTGTATGAGTGTAAAAAAAATGGGTAGTTTTCATGTTGGCTTCTTGAGAATGGGTAGAAAACATTATTTACACTTTACTTTTTCCTTTCCTTTTATTTTTCTTTCCTTTTTATTTCTAGCCGCATTTCTTTTCCTTTAAAATTAGCAAGAATTGTTTAGTTCTTTTTTATTTATTTATTGTATTTATATGACAAAAAAACGTTTCTCATTTATTTTATCTTTTCGTTTGTTTTTTTCCGTATTTTATTTTATCTTTCTTCACCAAACCATTATTTCCAATAATGCTTTCAATAATGTTTTGTGAATAAATTAATTTTTCCGAATAATTCAATTAAATCATTTACCGACATACATATTTTCTTTCAATTTATATTTTCTATTAATAATGAATATATAAATATACATACATTATAATATTAAAAGGTTGGAGCCACAAATAGTAAGATTCTGGGTTTATTGTTGGAGAAAAAAAGATGGATAGGTTCCAAAGCTAATGTGACATTTTGAAAGCTGGAAATGTGAGTAATGGTTGTGGGCACCCTAGTGGGCCGCAAGTAGTCTTTGGCCCACAAATATGTCGGCAGCTCACATGCAACTATGCAAGACACGTTTCCTTCTGTTAATCATAATTATTTATATTTAATCATGTCATGAGATGATATATGACTCTCATGTTCATCGTAAGAACACGTTTTTTTTTTTTTGTACCAATTTTTAGTACATTTTTCATGTTTCTTGATAATGATTTTTAATAGAGTTTTGAAGAAAATTTTCTTTTGAGGGATACTATGAAAAGAAAAGAAAAATTCTTCAAAAAATCATTTTAAAACTCATTATCAAGAAGCGTGAAAAAACATGTTAGAAATTGACAAAAAGAAACGTTTCCTCTTGCAAGGGACGAAGGGAGTATTAGACTAATTAATTATATTCATGCGCGTCCATTTTAGAGTAAGAAACAGTTAATTTTAGCAACCAAAGCTATTATATGGATCAAATATTAGGCTAGGATTTATCCCAAATATAATGTGGATATTATTTGTTACAAGATAGCTTTTTTTTTTTTCCCCTCCGAAATCAAACGGAACCACCTCGATCAATCGAACATTAGCTAGTCCAGAAAGTGAATAGTGTCCAAAACGAGGATGCTGATTGCGTGCTGACCTCTTTTCTAAAATATACTCCGATCTCCGCTATTTATCGTGTTGTGACGTTCGTCAAAATGTTATATTTCTACTATAGTAGTACTTGATCTCATATACTTTTATTTGGAACGCTTCTTTTACATCGGAATAGTGTCCATCAACCTTTTGTTAAATGAACAAAAATGATCTGTAGTTAGTTATTATTTATTAATGACCGACTCATGATCGAAACAAAATTGACTAAATATAGAGAGAGATGATGAATTATTTGAAGAAAAGAGAACAAAATTGACTAAATATGGAGAGAGATGATGAATTATGTTGGTCCCGGTTTGATAAGGGAAACACACGTCGGGGGGGGGGGGGGTGAATACGTGTGTATAAGTTTTTCAACTTCTTTTTCCTTTATCTCAGAGTAGCAAGAACAGAGTGCTCGCTTCAAATACTTAAGACCTAGCCGAGAGCTAGATCTACAGTGGAAGCTTCACTTTAGACCGAAGCGAATGCTTGATCTAAAGGTGACTCACTTGCAATGCGGAATTTAGTGAGCTAATCTTTTCCTAAGTAATTAAAACTTCGTTTTAAGTTGTTTACTATGCTTGTGCAATATGAATAATCAAAGCAATAAACAATGAGAGCTAGGGTTAGAGAGATACGACACCAGGGTTTATAGTGGTTCGGTGATAAAACACTTACGTCCACTTTGTTGCACGTAGCAACAGATTCTCTTCACTCAAGAATCTTGAGGATTGCAGGTTCCTCAAAAAACAAGTCTAGATCGAGCTTCACTCGCTTGGATCTGACAACAGTTGGGTGATTACGGGTTCACCACAAAACCTAAACTGGACCAAGCTTCACTCACTTGAGTCCGACGACTAGGAGATTACGGGTTCTCCACACAAACCTAGTTTCAATCGAGCTTCACACAATCTAGGACTGTGCTAGCTTGGATCTAGACTCTATGATCGAGACTTCTACTATCGAAGAAAGTAGAATCTTGGATCTAACGACAACCTTTCTTCTAACACAAAACCTAACACACAAATCTAGGGTTTAGGGTTTTGGTTTTCGACGAACACTCTAAGTGAAGAACTCTTTACAATAAATGCAAAGATGGCTAGAGTTCTTCTCTAAGCTTAGGAATGGGCTTAGATCATTGAGTGTGAGGTTGCGGAGACGAGCTTCGATCTTGCTGAAGCTCGGAGAACACTTAAACAAAAACTCGGAAAATTGCTCGAAGGCTGGGAGTATTTGTTTGCAGTAGGCGCTGAAAGCTCAAGTAGTGTTCTACTCTTCTCCGTCTTCAACCTCCACTATTTATAGGCGGAGGAATGGGTGAGAGCCGTTGATGGTTGGTGGCTTTGTCCCTCCTCCTCTCGACAGTACTTGCTCAGGCCAGCTGCTTTTCAGACGCGCCAGTTTGTCTCTTTGCCGAAAATGGCTAAGAGCCAATTTCAACAGTAACTGGAGCGGCCAGTACTGTTGCGGCGTCCTTGTCGGCCTGGCGGTCAACTCCGTTGCTCCAATCTCCTATCGCCACGTGGAGATCCGCAATTAATGCGTCGATCTTCACTTGACTGAAGTTTGAACTCGAAGTTTAAATCGGAGCGTGAATTGAACTGTCGCTTTCTGTTAGGTAGAGGCTCGCTTCGCTTCAGATTTGGAGCGTCCGCTTTGAATGAGTCGCTTCAAGTCATACTGTAGCATTTGCTTGGAAATAGATTTCTCGAGCGTCTGCTTTAGTAATCGTTGACTCGCTTTGACTTTCACTGTAGCGCTCGCTTCACTTCGCTTTAGCAGACTCGCTTGGATTCTACTGTAGCGTTCGCTTCGCTATTCTTCGGCACGCTTCGCTTCGGCTCGGTAGACTCGCTTCACTTGGAAAACATACTCAAGCGAGTGACCTTCACTTGAAAATCCTGTAGTCTAAAACCTAAGCGTCTAAAGCAAAATGAAGTCATCCTAACATAATAGGCTTAGAAAAATTCTAACCTATCTATATCAAAATAGGGTCGCTTGGGAATAGGATATTTAGGGGTTTTGGGATCAAATCAAAACATTTACATTTATTTTAAAGAGTCCCATTTAAGTTCCCCCTAACATTTTATCCTTAACAATTCCCAACAAATTATTTGAAAAAAGAGAACATACTTTTTCTTTTTCTTTGTTATCGAGTCAAACTATTAATGGCGGAGATTTCAGCACGAATGTATATGGATATTATGTGGAAGAAACGCTAGCAAAGAGTTGACTAGCTAGTCCATGCAATAGAGAAAAGTGGGGAACACAGAATTCAGTCAAGGAAAGAGAGAAGCTCCTACGAATTCAGTTGAGAAGAAAGGGGGAGAAAGCTTGAAGAGTAAGAAAAGGAGTTGGTTATCGACTAACAAAGAGAAGTGGAGAAATTCATGGGATCATTCATGTGCGACAAACTACTTGGTGGCCAAGGATAAGAGTCCTATATAAAAGAGGACTCATCAGTCGAGTAATACACTTCTAGAGCTGATAAGATTAGATTTAGATTTATTCGAGTATATTCGATTGATAGTTTTAGTTAAGATCATACTAAATCCGGTTAGGATTCTAGATATATTTTTTCTTGACTTCGTAATTGTTGCATTCACGTTTTTAGTGGATTACTTTAGCCTAGAAGCACGACAAGATATTGATAAAATATCTTGTTAAAAACCATTTCTTTGTCCCGTTCATTTTATTTCGTTGCTTCAATGTCTTACATAGTGGACTAGTGGTTACCAAAGTGCCAGTCATTGTACTTGCCATTGTTAGACATACAATTCCTTCAATTTTCATTCCAATGGAGTGAACTCTCTTTCTTAAAATCCGTGTGGTGAAAATTTTTCGATATTTTATTTCTTTCTCCTTGTAGTATTTTTTTTTTAATAATCTGAGTTGTGAATTCTACTTCTTGTAGCGTTGACCACAAACACTAATACCATGATAGAATTTTGTCCCATTCGTAAGCTTAACAAGTAAAGATGAACGAAATCTATTAATATACGGAGTATATAATTCCGCAATTGTACGTTACTAACGATATCATCAATTTCATCACTCAATATTAATTTATTAAAAAATAAAATTGTAATAATAGAAGGATCGCGTCCCACATACAATTAAAGACGTGGTAGAAAATGAAGCATGCATTAATTTAATTATATTTGTGATTGGCTAATAGTAGTATATTTATTTACAATATCTGTAAAGAAAAAAATTGCAATTATTGTGATGTTGTGGGACAGAAGATATCAGAAAAGATATTCAGTAATAATTGTTCTATCTATCTATCTACTACACCCTTTTACCAACTTCCACATGCTCAAGGCTCATTCCGTTTCACTTCCTAATCCGGATGTTTCATTTTAATTGATATATTTTCTAAAACGAAAAATATGAACTCTTATTTTCACTTTTAAAATTGAGTCAAGCCGAAATGAAACAAGTCAAGTGAAGTGGAACGGAGGGAGTATTAAATTTCTTCGATTTACTTGTTAATTTATTTTTCATCATCTTATATATACACCTATATATGTCCCTTGTTATTAGATGAATTTGTCATTTTCATTCACCATGCTTAATTAGTTTCATTTTCTAATATAACAAAGAATATTTGGCTATTTAACACTCTTTTCTCAACATTAATTACAGCCACATATCTATCTCCTTCATTAGTTTTAAGATACCTTTATTTTGATACTTGTTTGAAGACGAGAGTGTTAGTGTTTAGAGTGCATTGTATTTAAAGGATGTGGTACGGTTTATGTAATTTAGAGATTTAATATATATAATTAATTAATGTAATAAAATATAGGTTTTTTCTTATTTTTTCTATATTGAAGTTATTATAAAAATTAATTTTCTTATTTGTTTATATTTATAATTAAGTAAAAGTAATTAGTAAAATTAAGTGTGATAAGAGATATACTAAGTGTACCATTTAAATCATAATTATATTCGAATAAGACCAGAATTGTACGCTAGCATTCGCAGTTGACATGAGATAATTCATATATAAAATACCGATTCACTATCAATAAATTCAACAAATAAAAAAACGATTATCTAAAATCTTCAAATAAATGATTGTAATTTCCTACACATAATTTTTAGTAATATCCTACGCATGATTTTTACCCTCTTTTTTTTAAGGTTATTTACATTTTGCCATTGAATGTTCCGTTCACCATGCAACACACTCAGAATCTTTTACCAAAACGATTGCTCCTTTACCTTAGCAGGTGGAGGAGTATTACGATTCCATAAAGCCCCAATTTCTTAGGTGATCGAAATTATGATGTGGATTTTTTTTTTAACTTGTTATTTTGTAGGTATAATCGAAATTCAATTCAGTTGAGCATTTCATCGAACAGAGTGGTCGTCAAATGAAGCATATTAATCATATTTCCTGAAATTAAGGTTTTTAGAAACCGTCTACAGTTCAATAGAGAGGAAGTTCCAATACGTTATTTCATGGGCTTCCTTTTTACCCAATGGGCTCAATCCGAAATGAGAAATTCTGCGAGGGCTCATTCTCGGTGCAAACAACATGTCTTGCCTCGAATCGTGTTCGATGAAATGCTTGATTGAGATTATTATTAAGGAATTTTAACATAAACAAAAAAAAAAATTACTTATATAGAATCTACCTATAGATGTTAAAAAAATGCATGGATCCCGGTGGCCGAAAAATTCATTCGTGATCGGAATCCCAAAAAAACATATGTTTGTTGTACTTCCCAAGTGGTGGTGCAATTTCAAGTTAGGCTACGAGTAATGATTTCGTTGAGATAATCGGGGATAGCGCCGGCTAGCCCCGGCTACCTCCCAAGGGCGAACATCAACTCACGGATTTGAACCCTTTTTTTTCCCTTAAAATAAGGATCAATAATTGCTCCCATTTTTTTTCTTTATGATAACTTGAATGATCATTTGGTTAGAGGGGAAGAGTATTACCGATTAGGCTGTCTTTTCGTCGACAACTCACATATTTGAACTTGACAATAATTCTTATGATAAAATAACGTTGTTACACTTACACAACTGAAACTTTCAACTTCATTGTAACATGAAAATGACACACAACATTACAATTATTAAATAAACAAACCAACAGACACACCCACTCTCTCTCTCTCTCTCACCGAATGAGGAAACACATGCACCTCAATCCAACAGGGCCTTGATTATATTACATGAGCAAACCATTATTTATGTAGAAACACACACCTCTTTCAAGAGTTGGAAATGGAAATAGCAGTGGTCTTTCAAGATTTCTGAACGAGATGAGCTTCCATGTCCTTGGTGATGTCGATGAAGTAGGAGAGCAACGACATCGGATGATCCACGTCTTCGTTAAGCATCTCGTACTCCAACGTCCACGTCACCAGATCGATGTCCTCGCCCTTCTTCTCTATATGCGCTGTAATGACAAAGTCCTTATACAGCTCCAGCAGGTCTCCTTCCAGAACCTTCAGCACGATCACCTTCTTCTCCTCGTCTATCTTCTCCACCAACTCTTTCGCTTTCCTCTGTTTCCCATCTGTACGTACATATATATATATATATGTCCAAATTTTTACATTTGCGTTAAAACACTTAATTTTAACTCATATTGTTGTCACTACACGCAGTTTTTCTTGTAGTGGCACCACTTTTACGTGCTAAAGCAGTATGGGAGCCACATACAAGGATAGCCGGCCGGGCTACTGCGCCACATCTGTTTTCTTTTTCTTTTCAACAATTTAACATGGAACTTAAAAACGGTCGCACTTTTTTTTACATTCGATTAAAAAGATCAAAATCCAGAAGTCAAGCCTAGAAAAAAATGTGTTAATTGAGAAATTACGCGTGAGTTGGATGAGTAGATAACGTCGTACCGTGGGTGTAAGTCCAGCGAATGATGGAACCAACTTTACCAAATTGCCCCTCGAGAAGCTCACAGCCATGCACGTACTCGGTGGCCGTGGAGACATGCTGTGGCGTGTAAGTGAAGAAATCGTGGAACACGTCACCCCCTGCTTTGAACTCTATTGCTGCGGCTAATTTCCCATGTAATCCCATCTCCCCCCTAATTATTTCCTTTGGATTTAACTGTGGTATTTGTGTGAGGGTATGGAGGTAATTATGAGTAGAATGAAGGGCAAGTGTAACTGCATAAACCCTAGCGATCTTCTCTCTTTATATAGGCGAGGTGCAGATCTGAGATCTCTGATTAAGTCATGACACACGTCACTAGCAATTTTATATTGTTAAAGCTCGTTTGGTAGGGAGGGTAGGATAAAGTATGATAAGATAAAAGTTATCTTAAGTGATGAGATTAGATAAGATAAATATAATGTGGTTGTTTGGTATACAAGATTAAAAAGGGTAGATAACTTGTATATCTTGTTTGATAACATAGTTTGGTATAAGATTAAAATAGAGAATGACAAAAATACCCTTACAACATTTTATAGTAAATACATCTATCTGGGATTCGTTAATATAATATTGTACTCCGTATAATAAAATTAGAATAAATAAAAAGATAAAAAATAATGAAAATATAAAATCATTGTACATTTACAAATATATTGCATTAAAATTAATTATGGTATCTTGACTATTGAGGAATTCCACATTATGATCGGAAAGAAATCCAAAGCTAAAGGGGAGGGTTAAGGGGTATTTTGGGCAATTCATATAATAATCATGGTACTGTTTTCTTATCACAGGGTTGAGGTCATATTATTAGTACAAAGGTGAACAGTGATTTAATGTCGGGCCCAACTTTTATCTCGGGCCGGGAAGATAACTAATTGCTGCTACCAAACACTAGATTAAGCCATATTATATATCTTATCTTGCCTAATATGCCCTACAAACACACCCTTAGGGGGTGTTTGGTAGATAAGATGAGATAAGTAAAGATAAATAAACTTAGGATTAATAGTGTGAATAGTAGTAAGATTATTAATCCTACACGTTATTTGGTAGACGAGATAAAAAAAGTCGGATAACTAATCTAGCGTTTGGTAGGCAAGATTCCAACCCTAGATTAAAGTTGTAAAGACAAAAATATCCTTGTGAAAATTTCTAAGGAAAAGAAAATGGGCGCTGCCCTAGCCTAACAATATCCAAATTTAAGAAGCAAAGAAGTAAAATAATAATAATAATAATAATAATAATAATAATAATAATAATAATAATAATAATAATAATAATAATAATAATAACTTTTTTTTTAACAAATAACCATAACAGCGGCGCCACCCCCATTTCTCCTCAAATCTCTGCAACAGCTAAAGCCCCAATCGTACTGGTATTGGCCCTTCCATCTTCTTCATCCATCGCAACCAATGGCTTCGTCGACTCCGAGCGAATAAGGGCATGCTCCAGAACTTGCTACGACATATTCTTCGGGAAATTGAATAAGGGCAAGCTTCAAATGTTTGTCAAATCTGGAGAAATTGAAATGGGTAATGTAAAAATTATTTCGATTTCAGGAATTAGGAGAGCAATTCTTGCCGATGCTTCTGAATCTTGAAAATGAAAATTTAATTTAAAAAAAAAAAAAAAAAAAAAAAAAAAAAAAAAAAAAACGTCTACCAAGAGAAAAGGGGGTTTACATTTTAACAAGGATGAGTAAGGGCAAAAGGGGAAAATTAGATATGCACAAGAGTTACTATTTAGTTGAGATTATTTATCTTAGGGGGTAGGGGCAGATTATTTATCTTGAGTAAATAGTGAAATAGTGCCGGGCCTTCTATTTATCCCGGGCTCCCGTTATAATTTATATGGTGTACCAAACAACATACATGCCCGGATTAGCCCGGATTAATAGTCCTATCTACGGCTAATCTGGGCTACCAAACAGCCCCTTAGTTGTTAATTTTAGTCAGAAAATACAAAAAGACTCTTTTATCCTTGCGGTGTCTTTTTATTAAAATAAAAGATAAAGATCATACACCTATTTTAGTTTCTAATTTAGTTTTATTAAAATAAATTAAAAGAGGATTACAAATGATCAATTGATTAATTAAAATTGATATATAGAAAATATATAAGTTTCTTCTTCCTTTTTTTTAGTAATCTTAGGAAACATATAGTATAATATAATCAAAAACACTCTCATGCCACCGTAGACACTTTTAATGTACTCACTGTCAATGACAGAGATAAATTTTACTTTTCTGAACAAGTTAAAGTATGTATTTTAATTTTTTTTATTAATAAATAATATGTCACGTCATCCATAAGTGGGTAAGTAAATATTCTTCATAATATAATACTACTATATACAAGATCTAATGGCCACTGTAATACGCTAGAATTTAAAAATGGAACAATTGATGAGATAAACTGAAGTTGGTCAACTAAAATCTCCACAAGTGGGCATTAAAGTACTTAATTATTTAAAATAATAATTTATCGTATCGGCCGAGATCTGTACAAAATAATTTTACATAAAAAAATTTAAAAACTGATGCATTTATGCAAAATAATAATGCATTATCGGTATTATTACCCTCCGTCTCGCGATTTCTGAGCCTCTTTCCTTATTGGGACGTCTCGCGATTTCTGAGCTCTTTCCTTTTAGGGAAATAATTAACATACTAATGGTGCAATTAGTATCCCCTTATTGCAATTAGTATTTTATTTAAAAATTATATCATTAAATTTAATCATTAAATTAAATTAAGCACAAAAAAATTAAATTATATTTTTTAAATTATATCATTAAATTTAATTAATACGTTTTTTTTTTAATTATACTTTAAAATTATTGCAATTAGTATCCCCTGAAATTGATGAATACATTTTTTTTAATTATATTTTTTAAATTATATCATTAAATTTAATTAATACGTTTTTTTTAAATTATATTTTTTTAATTATTGCAATTAGTATCCCCAGAAATTGATGAATACATTTTTTTAAAATTATATTTTTTAAATTATATCATTAAATTTAATTAATACGTTTTTTTAAATTATATTTTTTAAATTATTGCAATTAGTATCCCCAGAAATTGATGAGGTATATAAATAATGTTAAATCCCTAAAGCACATTTCATCCCTAAACAATACACTTAAAACACTAAACACTTTAGCCATAATTCCCGTGCCGAAAAGAAAGGGCTCAATAATCGCGAGACGGAGGGAGTAATATGTTGATCGTCATAATGCATCTAGAGTTCAACATCTGCTACACAAAATCCATTTCTTAATTTGATCTTCAATCTTGACTTGACATCACAAAAAGATATACTCCCTCCGTTCTCCATTTAGTGACGTTAATACTATATTGGGACGTCCTCCATTTACTGACAATTTCCATTTTTTGGACGTAGACCCCACAATCACTTTAACACTTTAACACTTTATACATCTACTTTTTATTATTTTAATATTTTAATACTATTAAACAATTCAAATGGACCCACAATTATTCCACTTTAACACTTTAACACATTAATTTATTATTATACCATAAAATGCGAAAAAACGCGTGCCCAAACTCCCTCCGTCACTAAATAGAGGACGGAGGGAGTAGTTATAACTAGGGGTGAGCAAAATATGGTTCGATCCGAAAACCCGAACCGAACCAAACCAAACCGAATTAGGCAGTTTGGTCCGGGTTCTAAATCATTTTAGTTTGGTTCGGGTTGAAATTTGGGACCCGAAAATATTTCGGTTCGGGTATGGGTTTGCATAGAAAATTCGGGTCTAACCCGAAACCCGAATTTATATAATTCATTAAAATAATATTATATAATTTATATGTATTTAACTATTTATTAATTATATATCTTAATTCCTACACATTCAATTCTTTATGCCCTTATTTACTCAATATATATTCATAATTCCTACACATTCTTTAAGCCATAATTATTGATTTCGTTGAATTCTGAATTAGCTTTGTGTATTATGCTTAGATTATGGATTTATTAGGTTGATCTGTGGATTGATTTTGTTGTATTATGGTTGTATTTTGTCTTGGTTTGATGTTATTATGTTGTTTAGATATTATTAAAGCCGATAAATGTTCGTATTTAAAGTAGAAATTTCATTTATTTATTCAAAAAAAAGAAAGAATTAAATTTCATGTAAAAATTCGGGTTAGAACCGAACCGAACCGAACCCAAACCGTAAAATATGGTTTGGGTTTGGTTCGGTTTAGATGTTAGTTTGGTTTGGTTCGGGTTATAAAAAATGTTAAATTTGGGTTTGGGTTTTTCGGGTTTGGTTCGGGTTAGACCCGAACCTTCCGAATGCTCACCCCTAGTTATAACATAACATAAATCTTTGCCGTTGTGGATGCTCTGATGTGTGGTAATGTGACTACATTTGTAACTCTTTCTATTAGAATTTACCTCCATGAATTAAATTTTAGAATTATATATTTTAAGTATTAATGATATTATTATTAAATCATCTGTGAACATATTATGAATATTAGAGCATTCCTCGTGGTTACAAACTGCTAGAGATAATAGACTAGTACTGACTACTGACTCTGTAAATAAATATATATATCGTTGAAAGTTTTTCATAAATGTACCTGATAACTATGTTTATAAATAAATTAAGGTACATATTAATTGGTTGAATCTGCACTTTAATTATTTATTCCATCTCTGATCTTCTTTTTTGTCGGGTCGATCCTGAGTATAGGCTCATAAGGCTTGCGTCTAGGGCTCTAAAAATTTGATGGCCCAAATTTTTTTTCCTGAATATTACTATTAATTGTATATATTTTTTCTTTTTTTTAATTATAAATTTAATATAAACAAAATAAAATACAAAAATAACTTCATTCTTATTTTTATTACAAATTTTAAAATTTGAAAAATACATTACTTTGATCTTTATTTGTACACTTTTCGTCCTAACGAATAATCTGTGTTTCTATATTTTATACATCACGTATATTCAAAAACTTACATAATCCGGATGCGCCGAGGGAGTATATAATTTTGCAACAAATCTATTTTTTCCCAATTCGATTCTAATGTGTGTAGTGGGAAAAATCCGCCTGACTGGCCCAACCCATTTGTTCATGCTTGATTAGCCCAACTCCAAGCACTTGAGCATAATCAGCCCATCAGTTAGACGAAACAATTTGTTTGGCCCAATTAACTATTCAAATGTCTTGTTTCTATTGGGCCGACTAAACCCACAAACCGCCTAGGGGTCCACTCAGCCTGCCGAAGGATCTAAATCAATCTCAACTGACCAAACGGACGGAGCTAGTCAGTCGGGAGAAAATCTCCCCACGTTATCAATAGGTTGAGGCGGACTAGGGTTTGATGGAAAAACCCTAGTCAGACAGTCGTCATATATAAACACCCCGACTGCTAGGTCAAGCACACACGATCTCACGCACTCTCACACTCAAGCATTCAGGCATTCCACTCGCCAACTGACTCCTCCTCTGAAACCCTCCACGCTCCATCAGTCGGCGTCTATTGAACTCCAGTCAGACGGCGCCGCCTACCATCACCTCCATATCATCCACGCTCACCACCATTATTTCAATCGGGATCTACATCTCAACTTTATTATTCTTTTACTTGATTTCTATTTTCCGTCTATTGGTTCCGATCACTGACTTGAGCGTCGGAGGTCCTTCGGCTGACACCCCCACCCGTGTCCATCGAAGGGCTCTTACGTTTGTTCTATTTGACAGGTTGCTAGTGGCCTTTCAGGCGGAGCTGATCAGTCGGATCCACTTCACCCTCTACAATGTGGCACAACAAGTGACAATGTAAGTTCAACCCAACAATCATCATTTGTATATAAATGACATAGTTAAATACTCCATTCATCCCAACTAAATTAAGACATCACTTTCGTTTCGTTCTTGCATCATAAGGGCCCTTTTTTATTTTTCGCCTAGAACCTCACAAGATACAAGACCAAACTTGTTTTGTCTTGCATACCTTCTTCTTTTTCTTTTTTCTTTCTTTCTAATTTCCCCTTGTTTTTGAATTTTTTTTTTCATAGTACAATACATACATTTTATTGTGAATTAACAATACTCAAACTTTAAAGTTAGTATTCATTTTTAACACAAATTTTAAATTTCAAAAAGACACTAACTTAGTTGTATTTCTGCCTTAATTGAACGGAGTCATTGTAAAACCTATCTAGCGATCCATGTATGTAAGAATTAATTTACCCGGAAAGGATCGATCGATGTGTCATTCAACTTAAACTATGGCGAGGTAGCACATTTCAGTCGGTCGATGTGTTATAAGTTAAACCACAATATCGTCTTTACATATATTTTCAAATAACATCTTCAATTTACGCAAACGAATTGTCCGGTGAATCATCTACGTCGAACCAACTTTAGGTGATTTTTTTGAAAGATTATGTTAGAAAAAAAACTTAAACACCAAAATTTCTTTTCTTTCTTTTTTTTTTTAAAAAATAATAATAATTTGAGAGAAGTTAAAATCATTCGATTTATGTGCGAATGAAAGTGATCACATAAAAATATTCAAAAAAATGGAGTATGTTACACGAAATCTGAAGAAACATTTTCACGTGTTAACCAACGTGACTTGGCTATTTTAATGCGAAAATTGCCCTTCGTCAAACCAAATTATTGCCTTTTCGGCTTTTCCAAATAATGAAACAAGTTAATTATCTCTCCACCAAACAAGATCCGACACGTACTGCAATTACATGTGGCCATTGATTGCAAATGCCAACTACTTCCCAATTAAATAATTTGGATAATTAACCCATCACGATTCTTGAAGAAATTAGTTGAATTATTGGCATTAATTTGTATGAGTGAAAGATCAAGTTACGATCCTTATCCCCCAACTCAGAGAGAGAGAGAGAGAGAGTCATTTATACAGAAGTCTCAGCCAGGACAGTGAAAATTGTCGAAACTATATTTTATTGTAATCGGTGCTCAGAAGCTGTTCTACACTACTGAAATAATGCTTTCAATTTTGCGGAATAGGTGCGAAGTTAAACCTTTTACATGAAACTTTATGTACTAGCGGAGATTACGTGCATTTGTATGTGAAAAATATGATTGAACTATTGATCAATTCGTCTCTTCATTCTGCTAGCTGCAATATCGTTGTCCAGACTTGCTTTCATATTTGAGCTCGAGTATGAATGAGTATTTTTTTTAATTTTTTAATCCATCTATTTTTATTTATCTCTATTTCTTTCCTTCCATGTTATTAGTGGAGAAACGGAATAGCGTTAGGGTTATAATGGATGAAAGTTGGGGCCGTAATGTCACGTTTATTTAATTCGGTGTAAGAAATATATGCATATCACGCCGATCATCCTACTCATTTTAACAATCCTGATTTTTTCCCACTCGTGTCTTTAGTGGAGAAAGAGAAACACAACAAAATTTGGGGTATATCTCTCGTATTGAAAAGTTGGGACAAGTATTTAAGGGATTAAAGTTAGGGTTATAAATAAAGAAACATACTAGTATTAAAGTTAGGGAATGGTTCGTGTGCAAATAAATCATGGCGTGCTAAAATGCTAAAGATGCTTAAAACTATATAAAATCATGCTTAAATTAGTATATATTTATGCTCACCATTATGCTTTTTATTGTACAAATTCATGCTTAAACCTAGTCATGCTTATAATACCTTATAATCATGCTTAAATCAATTACAGCTATAGATCAAATTAAGATCAATGGTTCAGATCTATTCTTATTTCTCACACCAGGACTTATTTCTATATAATTCATCCTCTAGCTATATTTATAATGTTGAAAAGTTGGACCATAGAATAACTAAAAGGTGAAAGTTGAGACCATAAAGTCACATTTTCCCAAAAATTAATTTCTCGAGCTATACTTTTCCACTAATTCATGATAATATAATACTCTCCTCGTCTCTTCTTAAGTGATTCATTTATTATTATATATTCCACGCATCAATAAACAATGAGTTACTTAGGATCAGTGTTCTAAAAGACGCCGTTTAGGTCCGCCTAGGCGGCGCCTAGGCGCTAGTCAGTACATCGCCGCCCGACTAATGTGTAATCCGCCTAGGCTCTATGCGATACCCAACGAACCGCTCTTGAAGCTTAATCAATAGTCTATATGTGTTAATTAATCTATGTTTAGGCAAATTATGCTACTCTATGTATGATTTTGGATTTATAATTATGAAACTAACCTATCAATTGTCACGGTATGTGTATTTGTTATAAATTTGGCAACATATTGTAAGAATAATAAAATTAAACATTATAGTTCGAATCCGCCTCGGCCCCGCCTAGGCTCCACCTAGCCGCCTAGACGCTAGTCACCCCTCCACCGCCCGACTAGCGCCTAACGCTTTTTAGAACGTTGCTTAGGATAATACAGAGAAAAAAAAATGTGACTAATTATATACTCCCTCCGTATCTCTCTGAAAATCTTGCTCTAATTAACCTTTTAACATTATATATTCACTCTACATTTAAGTCGATAAATATCATTTCGGTTTGAAACCGGTGCCGATTTTATTTGAGGCAAAGTTTTTTAGTACGGAGGGAGTGTTTGTTCTTTTCATAACTGGATTTCGTTTCGGCCAAAAATGGACACGCTCATACAAGTAACACTTTCGTGAATCACTTAAAACAACCACGGAACTCTTATACACATATTGTGGTAGGGATACAATCATACAACACCCATGAAACTCTTTATTTGAATGACACGCGGATTGGTCAAACTCTCTCTCTCTCTCTCTCACACACACACACACAAAGCACACACTATTCATATTCACAACCTCGATCCTTCCAGAGTAGGGAAGGGTAAAAGAGTAATTTAATTAGGGTTTGCCGAGGTGGTGAGTCTCGATGTCTTTGGTGATGTCGATGAAGAAGGAGAGGAGCGTAATGGGATGCTCCACGCCATCGTTAAGCGTCTCGTACTCCAAAGTCCAAGTCACCAGATCGATGCCTTTGTTCGTCTCCACGTGGATTGTGATGACAAAGTCTTTATAGAGCTCCATCAAGTCTCCTTCCAGCATCTTGAACTCGATCAGCTTCTTCTCTTCGTCTATGGCTTGGATCACCTGCTTTGCTTTCCTCACTTTCCCATCTGATAAAGATAAGAAGATGATGAGATAGAGCAAGAGAGTTGTAACATATATGGATTATTAAGCAATAAACGAACAGAAACGTATATAAGACACATATTTGCATTAGTTCACCAACAATAAGTTGACTTACCACGGCAAAAGAAAAGGAGAACATATATGTTGTATTAGGCGACTAGGTTACATATTACAGATTGTTCTTGAGAGCTATAGAAGTAGTGATGATACTCCCGATTAACTCAGCGAACCGGAAGATAGATTAGAGAGAGAGAGAGAGTTGGTTAACTACCATGGGTGTAGTTCCAGCAAATGATAGTACCAACATGACCAAATTCTCCCTCATGGAGGTCACAACCGTGTACTTTGTCAGGGGTAGCTTCGGAAATATGGCCTGGCTTGTACCTGAAGAGCTCATGGAACACATCACCACCAGCTCTGAATTCTACGGCTGCAATCAACTTCCCATGCAAACCCATCCCTCCAAATTCACCTAATATTAATTGAAATAATTATATGAAATGTATATAGTTTTGAGTAGAGAGAAGAGTGCAGAGAGGGTTCCTTCCATCTTCTCTTTAAATAGGCGAGGTTATCCACTTTGTAATTTTTTATTCTTACAATTACTCCTTCCTTTTAATATACAACGATTAATTATTCATTTGTACAGAGAGATCGGATCATATGAGAACCATTTTATGTGTAAATGTCATGAGAACGGTGTTAATTGGCTAGACTTGCATGTTTTTTCATATATGCAATTACGTCTTTTTTGCAATAGCATATTTTATATCTAAAAAAAATATTCGTAAAAAATATTATCGCATATATAAAAAAGCATAAAAACATATTTATATAAGGAATTTTCATAGTTCTCGTGAATAAAATGGTTCCCATAAGAACCGCCCCAAGAGAGAGAGATTGGAAATAGTTTTGGACCATTATAGCATTAAGTATGGTCGCCTAAAATTGCGCGAATATCTATTACTGTTATAAGGTGTATTATTCATAAAATAATAATAATAATAATAATAATAATAAAATAATATTTTAAGTAGTAATACTTTTCGCACTTTCATACTCAAAATTATTTTATATATGAACATTTCACCTTCATTAATTATTTCTCCGAAATTGGATGGATGGGCTTTCTAGGTCCATGTTTTTATTTTATGAAAAAAACTTGGGCGACTTCGTCTTTATTGGTGGTTACAGTGGATGTATCAAAAGTACTAAATCAAGATCGAGTGACGATTCTACGATTATATGTTCGCTTAGTTGTAGCGATTTTCGTCGCACGATCTTGATATATCTTCGATATATAATTCTTAAAATATTTTTAAAATGGCACTTGTAGTCATGACAAACTAATAACAACAACAAAAAACAAGTGGGAATTCGATGTGTCTATTTGTCAACTTTGAATGCTAGAGTTTGTTGTCCGATCAAAATAAATGGAACGGATGCATTATAAGATAATGGAGTTATGAAGTTCGATTGCATTATTAATTCATATTAATCTATTGATAAGTAATATATTAATTAAACAACTTTAATCCATAATTGTCAATGAAACTCTTGATTTGATATCATAACAAAAACCTTTAAATTTACTCTAGAAATAGCTGTTTTTCCATGTGTAGTGCTTTCTTATTTCGCGTTCCGAATATTTTTGGATTCGAGAGAAGCTTCATTACACAATAAACAAATTGGACAAAATTAGACGTTGCAACAACATTAATTAAGAATTTTCTTCCAAGAAACCATTAAAAAAATTGATAAATATTAGCTCTCTGTTATAAATATTTATTATATTGTGGACATTACTTATTAATTAGGGTTTTCTATTTAGTATATATATCTTATTGTACTCTATTTGTATAATACGACAAAATACGAGATTAATGAAAAATCCTATTTCATGCCTCCATTTTCTTCTCTCGTTTCTTTTCTTCTGTATTCTCTGTTCTACAATTTACACTCTCCACAAAATATGTATTTATATAAGAACATTTCATGAAATACATGATCTATTAAAAGAATTGATAAAATGGTTTTAAAACAATCATGAATAGTAAATTTTAAGGAATTAATCATAAATATATATATAGAGAGAGATAGTATGATTCATATATTTTGGCGCAAGAAATAAAAATAGTTTTGAACCAATGATCTTAGTTTGATTTATCAATGTAATTGATTTAAGCATATTTTATAAGGTACAATGTTTACACGAATTAAAAAAAAAAAAAAAAAAAAAATTAAGCACAATGGTATTGTAAGCATAAATATATATTGATTTAAGCATGCTTTTGTATAGCTTTAAGCATTTCTCACATGTTAGCACGCCATATTTTATTTACACGCGAACCCTTCCTTGTGCATAGTACGAGCATCTGCAGCAGAGTACGAGAGTACGGCGTATGATAGACAAAAAGTGTGCTGACTAGGACTGTGTACGGCGTATGCTAGACAAAAAGTGTGCTGACTAGGACTGAGTACGGTGTATGTTGAAAAGTAGTGTATAAAAGTACGGTGTATGTTGTTTATTTTATATGTTGACTGGACATTTAAGTGTGTTATTAATTTTTAAATTCTTTTTTTTGTTTTAAATGTTTTCGTCATTTAAATACGAGATTTTAAATAAATCAATGTATAAAGTATATTTGAAAATTTAATATTAACTGAAAAATTAAACAAAGGAAATAATTAAAGATAAAAATAAAGGAAAAAAATCGAGGAAAATAAGGAAAGAAAAACGTTTAAATACAAAAAAGGAAGCAAAAGGAAAAAAGGGAAATAACAGAAAAAAAAAAAAAAAAATAAGAAATTAAAAAGGAAGAAAACGTAAGAAAAGAAAAGGAAAAAAAAAAGGAAAAAGGGAAAAAAAAAAAAAAAAAAAGAAGCAGCCAATATAATTTTGCCACGTGGCGTACGCTGTGTTGGCATATGCGTACGCACAGGCGTACACGCATGTGTATGTCGTACGCCACGTATACAGCCGCATCAACGTCTATCTTGCGTCCGCTGCCACGTCGGCGTGCGCACATTTAATGAAGAGTGTTGTTGTCAATGCCCTAACATACAGTATTCTACTTTACATACTTTTTTTAATACATATTATAAATATAAAATAATATAAACACTTCAAATAAAATAAAACTAGATACAAGAATATTGATGCATCCCCTAGCTGCAATGCAAATAATTAATGCCCATTTTATATTTATATCTCTGAACAAGTATGTGGTGACGGTTAATTGTTAGGTTCTATCTAGTACATTCTATAATTAATTTAATAGGGTTTCTTCTTATGGCTATAATTTTTGTGGTGACGGTTGGACCAAAGTTAATTACAAGGACCAACCGTCTGAAAACTCCTTCCGTTTCACTTTACAAGATATTATATATATATATATATGAAATTTTATATGTAAGTATTAAAATTGAAAATAGGTCTACATTGATTAGTTAGATATAATTTTTTTCCATTTAGGAAACAGGTTTATTGAAGTGAAGTAACCCAAAAATAATGTTATGTGACAGATGAAGTACTAGTATAGAGAAAGTATATCTATTCCTTTAGCCCGTTATAATATACTCGATTCGTTTTTTTTTTTTTTTTTTTTTTTAATTTTTAAGTGCCTTATTTGCAGTGTTGTTGTATTTGCGGTGTTGTTGTTTGTATTTAAGTGTATTATTTTGAAATTTGATTGTAAAATAGGTTAAATTTTACTCATAATATTTTTCAATACCCCTTTTCAAAACCCCCATGCACAAAATACCCCTTAAAAAAAAGCATGCACAAACTACCCCTTTATTTATTTTACATTTAATTTTTATTGCAATTTCGATTTTTCATTTTTTTTTTTATTTCCACTAACTTCAATGTGATTGAAGTGACTATTTTGGCATAAATTTTTTTCACTCAATGCGCATGACAAATTATTGCACTGAGAATTTGCATTATTGTACTGTATGTGCATTCAATTTCGTTCAGTAATGAACAATAAAAGAATGGTATCCAATGCAAAATTATTCAATATATACCTGCACATCGATTTTCCAATTCACAATCGAAAAAAATTGTTGGATTCGACTTCACCGGAAAAAAAAAAAAAAAGCTCTATTTTCGTGGACGAGCAAATACAGGAAAAGGCAATCAACATCCGATATTAAAAGGTATGTCACAAAGCATTAGAAAGACAATAGTGTTAAAAAAATTTCGATCGTGATAACGCCGGAGAAAGTTGGCCGGAAAATTCATCACGCCGGCAGCACATAACGCCGGCGTGATGCATTTTCCGGCCAACTTTCTCCGGCGTTATCTTGGCCAATTTTTTTTTTTTTTTTTTTTTTTTTTTTTTTTTTTTTTTTTTTTGTTTGTTACATTTGTGATACTATATGTTTTCATATCATCAAGTTTTTGAGAGCTATGAATGAATGATATGTTATATATATATTTTTTTAGTTTTTATGTATATGAAGAGCATTTTTAATTATTTTTTTGCAACGAATGTGCGTAAATCAAACAAAAATATAGTATAATGTGAAGGAAAAAAAAAATGAAGATAAATACCTCATTTCACGCCTGAGACATCACGCCGGAATGCACATAACGCCGGCGTGATGTTCACGCCGGCGGTATGTGCATTCCGGCGTGATGTCTCCGGCGTGAAATGTTGTTTCGTGTAGAATGAGTTATTTTTTTTCATTTCGTATACTAAATTGTTTCATTTAACTATTTATTTGTAATGTATGAATTATTTATCGAGAATTATTGTTTTTTTATGCATATTAAGAGTTGTTTTTATATTTGTATGTGGTATGTGAGTAAATTAAACCAAACTATAGCATATTAGGAAGCATTGAAACGAATTAAGAAAATAGGTTGATTTCACGCCGGAGACATGTGGCCGGAATACTCATACCGCCCCGTGGGTGAACACGCCGGCGTGATGGGTTTTTCCGGCCAACTTTTCCGGCGTTATTTTTTCCAGTACCCTTAGTTTATTATTCTCTATTGATTTTTACATTATTTGTTCTCATACATTGATTAAATTTCTCCGTATAATTAATTCGAGTTCATTTTATATTGTAGATGGATGTAAACATCAAAGCGTATTATTTTGTGGACCGAAAGTGATCTCACAATTTATGGGTTGAGATATATGGTAGCTCGGAATTGCTACCTAGTCGGTAGTGATTTTGATATGTTCTATTTTAACATATCCGAGAGCACAGGACGTACGAGGAAATCGAGGTTGCGTAAGAACGAGCAAGTGGTTAAGCTATGCACTAAACACCTCAGCCCAGAAGTGTACGTGATTATCAAAAACGGAGGCTCGTCTTCACATGTCGGTGGTTCGTCTTCACACATCGGTGCTTCTTCTTCGTATATCCCAGAATTCGACCCGTCGTACCAGGAACCGTCTTCGTTCGAATTCGGCAGCACATATGGCAACACGGATGATTTACATTCACAGCTTGATGATATCGTAGAGAACATCAATTCCGCACGTTGGGATGAACAGGTGTATCAAGTCCACAACCTCGGAGGCAGCTCGTCTCATCATGCCGCAAATGCTCGTGGCGATCAAATACCCGACCAGAATTATACATCAGGAAGGGATGAGCAGGAGGATCCGAACGAAGATGATGTCCTGCGCGACGACGATGACGATGAGGATGAATATGAGCTGTCGCGTGACGTCTCCACCGAGGACAGCGATCAGTCGAACGCGTGGGGTGAAGGAAGGCAAATTCCTAGGGCCCTAATGGCCGAGTGGACCGCCTGGATAGCTGAAGAAGGCGGGTTCAACAGACTGTTGACTATGATGTTTCCAGACCTGCACGGTAGGAGCCAACCTCCTCTGGATACTGATACGGAGCACATGAGGAATTGGTTAGTGCCGGTGGTCCCACTTCAGCCTACGGAATCTGCAGTGTTCAACGAGGAAGACCGGCATATCGTCGATCTGCGACGTGGTGCCTATTTCAAAAGCAAGGCGGATCTGTATACCGCCGTCAGTTTGTGGCAGATGGAGAGTAGAAAAAATTTCTACCCCAAGTGGTCGGATACAATCAGGCTGGTCTTCAGATTCACGTCGGATGAAGATTGCCTCTTCAACGTTCGTGCCGTAAGCCAGGGCGGGAATTGAGTCATTTCAGTGTTTGAACCCGAACACACATGCCGGCCCAATACTGGGACGGTCGAAAGAAAGAAGGTCCGATCTAAAGTTATTGCGGCGTACTTTGCGAAGAGGATCCTACGCGACTCCGCGATAATGAAGCCTAAGATCATTGAGAACGAGCTGCTCACGGAGTTCGGCATTAGGGCGAGTTACGACGTCTGCTTGAGGGCGAGGAATCAGGCCGTTGAGATTATCTACGGGAAACACAAAGAGTCGTTCCAAGATCTGCCCGCCTACCTCCATGCTATCGAGACTTCCAACGCCGGCACAGTCACCGATCTCGACGTAGACGAGGAGTGCCAATTTCGAGGGGTGTTCGTCGCCCTCGCTGCCTCTATAGCGGCGTACAAATACGGGTATATCAGGCCTGTTATATCCGTCAACGCCACGCACTTGAAGGGCAAGAACAGCGGCGTCATGTTCGTAGCTGTATCGAAGGATGCGAACGAGCAACTATTTCCCTTGGCATACGGCGTAGGGCCTAAAGAGAATCACTACTGTTGGAGTTGGTTCATGAGGGCTATGAGGAGGGCTTACGGGAACCTGACTGACGCATTGATTGTCTCTGATCAGCACGTTTCGATCGAGTATGCCGTAGCTCAAGTTTTTCCGGAGGCGCACCATGGGTTGTGTTACTACCACCTGAGTCAGCACATGACGTACGGCATGGTTATCGGTGCCATGTTCCAAAAAGCTGAGAGAGAATTCCACAGCATCATGGCATCGATGCTTAACACCAACCCCGACGCGTACCATTAGGCTTAGGGCTGGGAATACGGGTCGGTTCGGTTAACCGAACCGACAAGTTCGGTTAACCGAACCGAAAATCCGACTAAACCCCTAACCGATAACCGAACCGAACTCAAGTTCGGTTAACCGCTAACCGAACTCTTTTTTTCTGTTCGGTTAGCGGTTAACCGAAAATAACCGATTTTTCATCTAATTTTTAAATATTCTATATAATTTATTTTTTTGCGGTATTTAATACTTACGATAAGCTAAATCGGTTCTTGTGCTACAATTTTCTATAAAATTAAAATTGTAGATTGTAGTTTAGAGAAAGGAATTTTTATTTGTTAACTACATAAAAATTTCTGCAGTTTAGGCGTCAAGCTTGAGCTTTGAATAATATTGTATGCCTAATTAAAGGATGAAGAAGAAAAATAAACTGTACTGCAAATGTGTTCTGATCTTTAAGTTTATGAGGTTTTAGTATGTGATTGTTGTTCGACTTTTGATATCGATCCAAGATAATTTGTTTAGTATAAGCAATGGAAATTTCTCGTTCCTTTTGTGCAACATAGTTACATAGGTGAGAACAAATATTGAATACAAATATACAATCAAGTTAACACTCCTTACTCATTCAAAAAAATAATACTACAACAAGTCGATAAAAATGAAAAATATTATTAAGTTCCAAACCATTAAAGTTTTAACTATAATTTTAAGCAAACTAACATCCAACCAAGTTTCAAATACCACAAACATACAAATAACTAGAATAAGTCTTAATCCAATAATACATAAACTACTAAACTAGCAATCTCAATCCTCAAAGCCGAAAGCTGGAGAGAGACTTTGATCCTCCAACTAAATGATTACCATTACCGTCACGGATCACCATGCCCCTTCAATTTAATAGACCACAACACTCAACTGTCAACAATATGTAAAGCAAATAAAATATAAAATATAAAAAATATTTAGAATAATAAAGAAACTTAATAAAGTAAATGACTAAATGGTAATAGACTTACCAAGCTCAAGACCTCGCCCCTTCATGACTACCACCAATACTGCTCTCGGCTGACCTCGCCCCTTCAGCTACAATAGACCTCAACACTACACAAACAAATAAAATTTAAAAAAATATTAAGAATACTTAGAAAATTAAAGAAAATTAAGAAAGTAAAATTGTAAGAAACATACCAAGTTGATATTCTCTTTCTAGTTCTTCTTCAGGTACATCTTCTGCATCTTCCAAATCAATTTTGTTATTTCTCAATCAATCTTCGGCGCATATCAAACCCTCGACCATGTCGGGATTCAAAGAACTCCTAAACTCATCAAGAATACGACCTCCTGTGCTAAATGCAGACTCAGAAGCAACAGTAGATATGGGAATAGCCAAAAGATCCCTCGCCATCTCAGATAAAATAGGAAATCTCATACCATTCGTCGACCACCATAGTAGAATATCAAATTTATCAACCACATCAGTTTCGCTCAATGTCCTTGGCTCCCTGAATTGCTTTTCTGTGAAATAGATAGTCATTTCAGATGTATCAATGTTATCGGTTTCTTCATCACTACTATCTTGTAGAGTACTACAAGAACCTCGACGATCTGATCGTCGTTCAGTGCGAACTGAAAAAGAATTTTCTGATGCATTAGCTCTTGGAGTCGGAATCGGAGTCAATTGCTTCTTATAAAACTCAAATAGTTCAGTCATTGAGCTTTTAACCTCTCTTACCAAATCGGCTCCTCGATCAATGCCATAAACTGTCTTCAGACATTTCTCAACATGCTTCATCTTTTGTCGTGGATCTAACAGTGCAGCAATGTACAAAATCCTATTAAACCTAGGATTTAACTCTTCAGCCTCTGACCAATATTTCTCAACCTTCTTTCTCATTCTATTAGCCATGTCGCTAACATCATCATCAATACTCAACTCCAACTCGGAAATGAACTCAAAAACATCACACATCTCTTTAAAAAAAAGATGTGATGTCACATAAGAGGTGCGAGAGACGAGAAGTGTCAAGTCGTAGAATCTCTTCAAATACTCCATCATTTTTCTAACATTGACCCAATCAGCTTCTACAGGATGCCCAATTGATTCACCTCTGTGCTTCTTATCTGCCAAATCATCTTCAAAAGAAGGATTCATAGTTCCATAAAACTTTATAGCTGCTTCATATGGTTCAGCCGACTCTAACATCAGATATGTAGAGTTCCACCTTGTTGCCACGTCTAAGCAAAGAGATCTCTTACAACCAATCTTCAATGCTTGCACACAATTCTTGAACTGTTCAACTCTTGCTGGTGAGGCCTTTATATGCTTCACTGCTTCTCTTACTCGTCTCACTGACATACCTATTTCTTCCAAACCATCTGACACAATCAAATTAATGATGTGTGCAACACAACGCATATGGAGGTACTTCCCTCCCACAATACTATACCCCAAGCTATCAAGTAAAGTACTCATGGATCGAACTGCTATATCGTTTGTAGCTGCATTGTCCATGGTGCAACACATGATATACTTCAATCCCCACTCATTCAATGAAGCCATTAAAGTAGCAGCAATGTCCTCTCCTTTATGACTCACGATCTTCCGAAAGGCAATGATCTTCTTATGCAAACTCCAATCTTTGGTAATACAGTGAGCAGTAACACAAATGAAATTTGTGTTGTTGATTGCAGTCCAAGTGTCTGTGGTGATAGAAATTCTTCCCGTTCCTTTTCTTTTGAAGAAAGCCTTGATCTTGTCTCTGTGGTTGACAAATAATTTCACACAATCTTCCCTTATTGTCTGTCTTGTTGGAATCATGAACTGAGGACAAACACGAGCCATAAACTTTTTGAAACCTTCATGCTCTATGAATCTAAAGGGCAGCTCGTCTATGATGATCATCTCACACAATGCCAATCTAATTGCCTTCTGGTCGAAACGCCAAGATGTTAACGAGCCCGTTCCTTCACCACTAGCACTAGGTTGATAGCTTAAGATTGTTTGACCGGCCTTCGATGCGTGCTTCAGCTCACATTTATCAAGGTGGTTTTTCATAGCCGTCGTACCATTCCTTTTCGGGTGTGCTGCAATTATTGTGCCACACCTATTGCATTTCCCCTTACGAACTTCTTCGGGAGGATCTCCTTCTACATAATATTCACAAGTAAAGTCATTCCACAAAGGAGATCTTAAAGATTGAGCTTTTCGCTTCTTCGGGTTCGCTGTGTTCGCATTGTTGGTTGTGGTTGTAGTCTCAGGTGCATCCTCTTCTACCATCTCGATATCCTCCTCATCTAAAAGTCTATTACTAGCTTGATGCGCCGTGGATGGAGCCTCCAAACTCTCCATCTACAAAATTTGATAAAAAAACTGCTCATGAATAATCGAACAATTCAATTTATAATCACAAGACTGACAATTCAATTTATTCACATGGTCCGAATCCTGGGAAAAAATTGTGAAAATAGACATCACCTTTACTCAAGGAAGTAAGTGAAGCTAATTTGTGGAATAAATCATAGATTCATAATCTATCTAATGGTCCTTTCTCAGCTACCATAACTCGATCCACTGTAATTACTTGCTCATCACAAGATTCCGAGTAATTAAAATCAACCAAGAAATTAACTTTCTCCAAATACACGAATAACTTTTCACAAGAATTTACTGCTTGATCAACTCCATTCACACTGTAAGTTTCTTATATAAACAAATTGATCTAACCGCCATACTTAATTCAAAATTCCAGAAACCAAAACAAGAAAATAATAACAGAAACCCAACTGAGAAACGCTGCTAAAAAACGGGTAAGAACTGAAAATTAAACACGCGCGCACCTCATTCTTCGAGAGCTAAAAATAGAGAATAGATGTATACCTTGAATTGAACTTGAAGGAGATTGAAGAATAGAGGTGGGAGGGGCGGCGCGACGGCGCTGAGTAACGATGAGCTGCAGCAAGCAGGTGACGCCGTGGGCCCGTGGCGGAGAGTCGGACTCGGAGTGGAGGGATACGATGGACATTAGTACGTTACGACTTAGGACCGTCTGAATTAGAGAGGTGGGACCTTGGGAGGGAGGCGCGGGGTGGCCGGCCTCCGGCGAGTGCGGCGCGCCGGCGCGGGGTGGGAGGGAGGTGCTGGGCGGCGTCGCCTAAATCAAAATGGGCTGGGCGGCGAGTGAACTGAATTCCTTAGGAATTAGGGATTTAGTACATGTACACATTATTAAATTAATTTATTAATATGTTTAAAATAAATTTTCGGTTATCGGTTATAACCGATAACCGATCGGTTTAACCGATAACCGAAAAACCATGTGAAATGCATCCGATAACCGAACTGATAACAACATTTGCGGTTATCGGTTAACCGATAACCGATCGGTTACGGGTCGGTTCGGTTATAACCGAAAAAACCAAACCGAATTCCCAGCCCTAATTAGGCTATGGAGAATGAACCCGCTAGGTGGGCTCGCAGCATGTGCCCCGTTCGCCGGTTCAGTACCCTGACGTCGAACGCCGCAGAGTCTTTCAACAATTCCCTTCTCTGGTCACGTCGACTGCCTATAGTTGCTTGCCTCGATGTTGCGAAGCTCGTTATCGAGAAGTGGTTCGATGAGAGAAGACTCAAGTGTCGCAACGACACCCACCCCATCTGTGAAGAGGCGCGGCGAAAGATCGGAGTCCAGTTGGAACACTCGCATAGGTACAAGGTCACACGGATCAGCCTCGACGTGCCGCATTTCAGAGTGCAGACACTAGATCACGTATACCACGTGGACTTGAAGACCATGATGTGTGACTGCAACAGATGGCAATTCGATCGCATACCGTGTGCACACTCGATCGCAGCAATGATGTAAGTTATATTTTTTTAACTCAATTATTTAATATTTCGTGTACGGATTGACATTTATTTATTTCAATAGGGAGAATGGTCAGGCGGTAGATCAGTACATTTCGCACTACTACAGGAGGGATACCTATGCCAAGATTTACAACCGGAGAATATTTCCAGTTCCCAAAAAAGAAGAGTGGACGGTGCCGAGTGCCTACCTCGGTGTACAAATTCTACCCAATCCGTACGAACGTCAACCGGGGAGACCACCGGAACGTAGACGGAGGGGGGCACGAGAACGGACAATCAGGCGTGCCCCTCGGAGATGTCGTCAATGCGGCGAACAACACGGTGCAAGGCAACCCTGTGCAAACCAATACGATTGACTAGCACCTATAAGTGGATACAATAATTCAAAACTCGTTTATTCGATCCTTTTGTGCGTCGTTTTAATCATTAAGTGATTTAAACAGCATGATTTTTCAGAATAGGACATAAAACACCATTAATGATTTATGCCGTGATTTCACGCTGGAGAAATCACGCCGGACACAACATCACGCCGACGTGATGGGTTGCCGGCGTGATGTGATCTCCGACTTGATTTCTCCGGCGTGAAAGCTTTCATTTCATTCCTTTTATTTATATTTTCGTATTTTTGGTTTTATAATTTTAAATATTATGTTAATGACTTAAACGAATAGCGTATTGCATGTCTAAAATTTTCAATTATTGAACGAAATTATAAAAGTGCACTCGAATCGTAAAAATTAGCAAAGATTAAAATCCACGTCAATTAAAAGTCTTGTGAACGAAATTTAAGTGTCCGCATAACCAAAAATTCTAGTAGCATACAACCTCTTATATTTGCAACAGTTGTTCGTTGCGGCTTCTACGAAGGGACTCCCGCTGATTCGATGCTCCACGTTCAAGCAAGTAACCATTGCACTGCACCATGGATGCTCACTCCTAATTAGGGTCTCTCTTTTCCTAAAGACCACTTTAAAGCTCTCTTCAGGTCCTGGTTTACGGATATTGTAGACATTATTCTCATAATAACCGCCGACGTCTAACCAAAAGGGCATCAGAGCAAGCAAGGGACCTAAATCCCTTTGCACAGTGAGCTGCGCAGCGTTGTCCAAGCTGAAGAAGAGTGGATCCAAAACCACAATTTGCTTTGACCCCAGAAACACATGTACCGCAATAAAACGATCTCCTTGAACAACCCATGGCAAAATAACCAATACAGTATAGAACGAGACATAAATTATCGTAGGAACAAGAAGGTATGCAAAACAATAGTAATTAAAATAATTGTTTTGTACGTACCGACTCTGCTCTCCACCAGTTCGTTGTTTCGTATGTCGGGTTTATGTTGCGAGGCAAATTGGATAAGTATTCCGATGGATTCCAATTTTCCAATATCCAATCGTACTTTTCCTTTGTCGTGTTCCGACTCCGCCTCAGAAAATCACCGTGCATAATGCGGTAATACGAAGCCTTCAGCTCCACCTAAAAAGCACGAGTAACGTATGGAAACATTTAATTGGGATGCATAAGTAACACTTCAATATCTTAACACAGGACCTACATACATGAGAAACATCATATGAAGCAATGGAAAATTAAATACACATTTCACGCCGGAGACATCACGCCGGAGATGATATCACGCCGGCGTGACGTGTCACCGGCGTGATTGATTTATCCGGCGTGATTCTCCGGCGTGAAATCGGTCCTGAGGGTTTATAACCTACTTTAAATCAAAATATAAAATTTCATGCCATAATTCATATGATATACACTCTAAATTGGCGCGTTGACGAACATACCATTGCGTGCGTGTTGCATATCATGAGCCGGCCCTCCGTGTAGTTCGAATAAACTCGTGTCCCTTCGTGGAGTAGTTTACGAAGAGTCATCATGGCCAAATCCACTTGCTAGTACATGAATGAAAATTGATTAGCCATATATAAGACACATAACCATACAGTACAATATACCAAGCCTATTTCAAAAAACACGCACCACAGCGTCCCAAGGTACCCCGTCATTGACCATCTGCTTGAGGACTCCGACAGTCACCGGCGCGATTTCATCAGGTACATACCTGAAGGGCGTCGAGTAGTGTACATTGTCGTACCAATAGTTGAACTTAGATATAATTTTTGAGTTGGGCCATTTTGGTTCAATAGTCGGTACGTATGCAGACACAGCCTTTAGGACGACGTCTGGTGAACCTGATGACTATTTCACAAAAAGTTATCAGATTTCTACGCCAAATAACAATAAATAAAGCATTAGTGGATACAATACCTGACCACGTTCAACCCGCGAAGCCGATGCACGAGCTGGAGCACGAACAGTAACATTTGGCGCCGTCGAAGTAGTAAAGTCGGCTCTAGAGATGTTTTCTGGAAGTGAAAATCGCCCCGGCTGTAAGTCTTGGTATGTGGAGTATTGGTACTGCGTGAAGGGAGGGATGTATGTCGACGACTGCAAAATAATGTTGAATACACATTTAACGGCAAATGTCAAAACAAACTCGTAATATTAAATACACGTTTTGTTCAAAATTAGGCACACGAACATCGAAATAAAAGGTAAAAAACAATAATATAGAATATACGGCCGAAATCACGCCGGTGAAATATGGCCGGAGAGTACATCACGCCGGCGTGATGTACATTCCGGCCATATTTCTCCGGCGGTAAAAAAAAATATGCATACCCAATTCAATTTTTAATCTAATGGTACAGAAATGGAAACACAAAAAACAGTTTATATCACAAAATTATTTCCCAACCGATTTTACCTGTCCCGTAAAAGCATCCCATGCGGCCTCGAGCGAAGACGAAGCCTCCGGTAACGACCCGAGCGTAGTGTAGGGCTCAGAGGGTCCACTATCTGTGTACAGCGGGAGGGTCGTGTCCCGACGGTCACCGACTTCGGCCGTCACGTACTGTATCCCGGAGCTCCTAGAACCTCCTGCTCCGGTAGTCGCAGCACCTGAAGGGCGTGCTGAAGAAGGCCGAGCCGATGAGACAATCGGAGGACGACCACCACGAGTGGATCCACGACCGCCTCGACTTGGTTGGGAGACCGAACGTGGAATGCTTGAAGACTTGCAGCTGAACAAGGCCTTCACCTCATCGAAGTACGACTTCACCTTGTCCATGAAGCCGTTAAGCTTCCTGTCGATCTCCTGATTCTGCTCGGCTATCTCCTCCCTCATGATCGCCCTTACGTCATCGGGCGTCACGTATTGGGGGACATCGTGACCCCTGCTGCCGCTGGAAGATGCCTCCCTCGGACGTTTTCCGGGATCGCGCCTGCTCCTAGATCCACGGCCCGATGTGTGCTCGTCGTGGTCCTCACCCATGTATGCCCGGCTCTGGGTGCTCCTCCTCGGACGTCCTTCAGACGTATCAAGTATGTCATCGGGGTCGTGCAACGGATGCCGTGGGCGTGCCTCGGGTGGAAAATGAGCAGTTTCGGCGGTCACGTGGGCCGACGTGTAGAAAGGTACGTCCACAGGATTCTGGACCAGGGACGACCGAAAGTACTCAAGCTCATACTCCCACTGGGTCGGCTGGATGTTACCGATCGGATAACGAGGATCGTCGACTACTTGGAAGAACTGATCGTGGCTCAATTTACCCCGCGGCCGAGCGCCGAATGTCCACCTCACACACCTCGGGTAGATGTCCTCGTCTTCAAGTGTCCCAATGTAGTCAGCCATGCCTCCGATCACTTCGTATCCCCACACTATCAAGGCCCAGGCCGGCCCGTAAAAGTGGTAGGTAGGCTTGTCTTGGGCGTGCTCGAGTAGTACCTAAGGGTGAGGAAGCTGTATGCACCCCAAGGAAACCGGTTGAACTCCGCCGGATCATCTGCCAGATGCCACAACCAGGCGAACGGGGCGGATTTTGTATCGTGCCCCAGAATGAAGATAAATACCTCATTTCACGCCTGAGACATCACGCCGGAATGCACATAACGCCGGCGTGATGTTCACGCCGGCGGTATGTGCATTCCGGCGTGATGTCTCCGGCGTGAAATGTTGTTTCGTGTAGAATGAGTTATTTTTTTTCATTTCGTATACTAAATTGTTTCATTTAACTATTTATTTGTAATGTATGAATTATTTATCGAGAATTATTGTTTTTTTATGCATATTAAGAGTTGTTTTTATATTTGTATGTGGTATGTGAGTAAATTAAACCAAACTATAGCATATTAGGAAGCATTGAAACGAATTAAGAAAATAGGTTGATTTCACGCCGGAGACATGTGGCCGGAATACTCATACCGCCCCGTGGGTGAACACGCCGGCGTGATGGGTTTTTCCGGCCAACTTTTCCGGCGTTATTTTTTCCAGTACCCTTAGTTTATTATTCTCTATTGATTTTTACATTATTTGTTCTCATACATTGATTAAATTTCTCCGTATAATTAATTCGAGTTCATTTTATATTGTAGATGGATGTAAACATCAAAGCGTATTATTTTGTGGACCGAAAGTGATCTCACAATTTATGGGTTGAGATATATGGTAGCTCGGAATTGCTACCTAGTCGGTAGTGATTTTGATATGTTCTATTTTAACATATCCGAGAGCACAGGACGTACGAGGAAATCGAGGTTGCGTAAGAACGAGCAAGTGGTTAAGCTATGCACTAAACACCTCAGCCCAGAAGTGTACGTGATTATCAAAAACGGAGGCTCGTCTTCACATGTCGGTGGTTCGTCTTCACACATCGGTGCTTCTTCTTCGTATATCCCAGAATTCGACCCGTCGTACCAGGAACCGTCTTCGTTCGAATTCGGCAGCACATATGGCAACACGGATGATTTACATTCACAGCTTGATGATATCGTAGAGAACATCAATTCCGCACGTTGGGATGAACAGGTGTATCAAGTCCACAACCTCGGAGGCAGCTCGTCTCATCATGCCGCAAATGCTCGTGGCGATCAAATACCCGACCAGAATTATACATCAGGAAGGGATGAGCAGGAGGATCCGAACGAAGATGATGTCCTGCGCGACGACGATGACGATGAGGATGAATATGAGCTGTCGCGTGACGTCTCCACCGAGGACAGCGATCAGTCGAACGCGTGGGGTGAAGGAAGGCAAATTCCTAGGGCCCTAATGGCCGAGTGGACCGCCTGGATAGCTGAAGAAGGCGGGTTCAACAGACTGTTGACTATGATGTTTCCAGACCTGCACGGTAGGAGCCAACCTCCTCTGGATACTGATACGGAGCACATGAGGAATTGGTTAGTGCCGGTGGTCCCACTTCAGCCTACGGAATCTGCAGTGTTCAACGAGGAAGACCGGCATATCGTCGATCTGCGACGTGGTGCCTATTTCAAAAGCAAGGCGGATCTGTATACCGCCGTCAGTTTGTGGCAGATGGAGAGTAGAAAAAATTTCTACCCCAAGTGGTCGGATACAATCAGGCTGGTCTTCAGATGCACGTCGGATGAAGATTGCCTCTTCAACGTTCGTGCCGTAAGCCAGGGCGGGAATTGAGTCATTTCAGTGTTTGAACCCGAACACACATGCCGGCCCAATACTGGGACGGTCGAAAGAAAGAAGGTCCGATCTAAAGTTATTGCGGCGTACTTTGCGAAGAGGATCCTACGCGACTCCGCGATAATGAAGCCTAAGATCATTGAGAACGAGCTGCTCACGGAGTTCGGCATTAGGGCGAGTTACGACGTCTGCTTGAGGGCGAGGAATCAGGCCGTTGAGATTATCTACGGGAAACACAAAGAGTCGTTCCAAGATCTGCCCGCCTACCTCCATGCTATCGAGACTTCCAACGCCGGCACAGTCACCGATCTCGACGTAGACGAGGAGTGCCAATTTCGAGGGGTGTTCGTCGCCCTCGCTGCCTCTATAGCGGCGTACAAATACGGGTATATCAGGCCTGTTATATCCGTCAACGCCACGCACTTGAAGGGCAAGAACAGCGGCGTCATGTTCGTAGCTGTATCGAAGGATGCGAACGAGCAACTATTTCCCTTGGCATACGGCGTAGGGCCTAAAGAGAATCACTACTGTTGGAGTTGGTTCATGAGGGCTATGAGGAGGGCTTACGGGAACCTGACTGACGCATTGATTGTCTCTGATCAGCACGTTTCGATCGAGTATGCCGTAGCTCAAGTTTTTCCGGAGGCGCACCATGGGTTGTGTTACTACCACCTGAGTCAGCACATGACGTACGGCATGGTTATCGGTGCCATGTTCCAAAAAGCTGAGAGAGAATTCCACAGCATCATGGCGATGCTTAACACCAACCCCGACGCGTACCATTAGGCTTAGGGCTGGGAATACGGGTCGGTTCGGTTAACCGAACCGACAAGTTCGGTTAACCGAACCGAAAATCCGACTAAACCCCTAACCGATAACCGAACCGAACTCAAGTTCGGTTAACCGCTAACCGAACTCTTTTTTTCTGTTCGGTTAGCGGTTAACCGAAAATAACCGATTTTTCATCTAATTTTTAAATATTCTATATAATTTATTTTTTTGCGGTATTTAATACTTACGATAAGCTAAATCGGTTCTTGTGCTACAATTTTCTATAAAATTAAAATTGTAGATTGTAGTTTAGAGAAAGGAATTTTTATTTGTTAACTACATAAAAATTTCTGCAGTTTAGGCGTCAAGCTTGAGCTTTGAATAATATTGTATGCCTAATTAAAGGATGAAGAAGAAAAATAAACTGTACTGCAAATGTGTTCTGATCTTTAAGTTTATGAGGTTTTAGTATGTGATTGTTGTTCGACTTTTGATATCGATCCAAGATAATTTGTTTAGTATAAGCAATGGAAATTTCTCGTTCCTTTTGTGCAACATAGTTACATAGGTGAGAACAAATATTGAATACAAATATACAATCAAGTTAACACTCCTTACTCATTCAAAAAAATAATACTACAACAAGTCGATAAAAATGAAAAATATTATTAAGTTCCAAACCATTAAAGTTTTAACTATAATTTTAAGCAAACTAACATCCAACCAAGTTTCAAATACCACAAACATACAAATAACTAGAATAAGTCTTAATCCAATAATCCATAAACTACTAAACTAGCAATCTCAATCCTCAAAGCCGAAAGCTGGAGAGAGACTTTGATCCTCCAACTAAATGATTACCATTACCGTCACGGATCACCATGCCCCTTCAATTTAATAGACCACAACACTCAACTGTCAACAATATGTAAAGCAAATAAAATATAAAATATAAAAAATATTTAGAATAATAAAGAAACTTAATAAAGTAAATGACTAAATGGTAATAGACTTACCAAGCTCAAGACCTCGCCCCTTCATGACTACCACCAATACTGCTCTCGGCTGACCTCGCCCCTTCAGCTACAATAGACCTCAACACTACACAAACAAATAAAATTTAAAAAAATATTAAGAATACTTAGAAAATTAAAGAAAATTAAGAAAGTAAAATTGTAAGAAACATACCAAGTTGATATTCTCTTTCTAGTTCTTCTTCAGGTACATCTTCTGCATCTTCCAAATCAATTTTGTTATTTCTCAATCAATCTTCGGCGCATATCAAACCCTCGACCATGTCGGGATTCAAAGAACTCCTAAACTCATCAAGAATACGACCTCCTGTGCTAAATGCAGACTCAGAAGCAACAGTAGATATGGGAATAGCCAAAAGATCCCTCGCCATCTCAGATAAAATAGGAAATCTCATACCATTCGTCGACCACCATAGTAGAATATCAAATTTATCAACCACATCAGTTTCGCTCAATGTCCTTGGCTCCCTGAATTGCTTTTCTGTGAAATAGATAGTCATTTCAGATGTATCAATGTTATCGGTTTCTTCATCACTACTATCTTGTAGAGTACTACAAGAACCTCGACGATCTGATCGTCGTTCAGTGCGAACTGAAGAAGAATTTTCTGATGCATTAGCTCTTGGAGTCGGAATCGGAGTCAATTGCTTCTTATAAAACTCAAATAGTTCAGTCATTGAGCTTTTAACCTCTCTTACCAAATCGGCTCCTCGATCAATGCCATAAACTGTCTTCAGACATTTCTCAACATGCTTCATCTTTTGTCGTGGATCTAACAGTGCAGCAATGTACAAAATCCTATTAAACCTAGGATTTAACTCTTCAGCCTCTGACCAATATTTCTCAACCTTCTTTCTCATTCTATTAGCCATGTCGCTAACATCATCATCAATACTCAACTCCAACTCGGAAATGAACTCAAAAACATCACACATCTCTTTAAAAAAAAGATGTGATGTCACATAAGAGGTGCGAGAGACGAGAAGTGTCAAGTCGTAGAATCTCTTCAAATACTCCATCATTTTTCTAACATTGACCCAATCAGCTTCTACAGGATGCCCAATTGATTCACCTCTGTGCTTCTTATCTGCCAAATCATCTTCAAAAGAAGGATTCATAGTTCCATAAAACTTTATAGCTGCTTCATATGGTTCAGCCGACTCTAACATCAGATATGTAGAGTTCCACCTTGTTGCCACGTCTAAGCAAAGAGATCTCTTACAACCAATCTTCAATGCTTGCACACAATTCTTGAACTGTTCAACTCTTGCTGGTGAGGCCTTTATATGCTTCACTGCTTCTCTTACTCGTCTCACTGACATACCTATTTCTTCCAAACCATCTGACACAATCAAATTAATGATGTGTGCAACACAACGCATATGGAGGTACTTCCCTCCCACAATACTATACCCCAAGCTATCAAGTAAAGTACTCATGGATCGAACTGCTATATCGTTTGTAGCTGCATTGTCCATGGTGCAACACATGATATACTTCAATCCCCACTCATTCAATGAAGCCATTAAAGTAGCAGCAATGTCCTCTCCTTTATGACTCACGATCTTCCGAAAGGCAATGATCTTCTTATGCAAACTCCAATCTTTGGTAATACAGTGAGCAGTAACACAAATGAAATTTGTGTTGTTGATTGCAGTCCAAGTGTCTGTGGTGATAGAAATTCTTCCCGTTCCTTTTCTTTTGAAGAAAGCCTTGATCTTGTCTCTGTGGTTGACAAATAATTTCACACAATCTTCCCTTATTGTCTGTCTTGTTGGAATCATGAACTGAGGACAAACACGAGCCATAAACTTTTTGAAACCTTCATGCTCTATGAATCTAAAGGGCAGCTCGTCTATGATGATCATCTCACACAATGCCAATCTAATTGCCTTCTGGTCGAAACGCCAAGATGTTAACGAGCCCGTTCCTTCACCACTAGCACTAGGTTGATAGCTTAAGATTGTTTGACCGGCCTTCGATGCGTGCTTCAGCTCACATTTATCAAGGTGGTTTTTCATAGCCGTCGTACCATTCCTTTTCGGGTGTGCTGCAATTATTGTGCCACACCTATTGCATTTCCCCTTACGAACTTCTTCGGGAGGATCTCCTTCTACATAATATTCACAAGTAAAGTCATTCCACAAAGGAGATCTTAAAGATTGAGCTTTTCGCTTCTTCGGGTTCGCTGTGTTCGCATTGTTGGTTGTGGTTGTAGTCTCAGGTGCATCCTCTTCTACCATCTCGATATCCTCCTCATCTAAAAGTCTATTACTAGCTTGATGCGCCGTGGATGGAGCCTCCAAACTCTCCATCTACAAAATTTGATAAAAAAACTGCTCATGAATAATCGAACAATTCAATTTATAATCACAAGACTGACAATTCAATTTATTCACATGGTCCGAATCCTGGGAAAAAATTGTGAAAATAGACATCACCTTTACTCAAGGAAGTAAGTGAAGCTAATTTGTGGAATAAATCATAGATTCATAATCTATCTAATGGTCCTTTCTCAGCTACCATAACTCGATCCACTGTAATTACTTGCTCATCACAAGATTCCGAGTAATTAAAATCAACCAAGAAATTAACTTTCTCCAAATACACGAATAACTTTTCACAAGAATTTACTGCTTGATCAACTCCATTCACACTGTAAGTTTCTTATATAAACAAATTGATCTAACCGCCATACTTAATTCAAAATTCCAGAAACCAAAACAAGAAAATAATAACAGAAACCCAACTGAGAAACGCTGCTAAAAAACGGGTAAGAACTGAAAATTAAACACGCGCGCACCTCATTCTTCGAGAGCTAAAAATAGAGAATAGATGTATACCTTGAATTGAACTTGAAGGAGATTGAAGAATAGAGGTGGGAGGGGCGGCGCGACGGCGCTGAGTAACGATGAGCTGCAGCAAGCAGGTGACGCCGTGGGCCCGTGGCGGAGAGTCGGACTCGGAGTGGAGGGATACGATGGACATTAGTACGTTACGACTTAGGACCGTCTGAATTAGAGAGGTGGGACCTTGGGAGGGAGGCGCGGGGTGGCCGGCCTCCGGCGAGTGCGGCGCGCCGGCGCGGGGTGGGAGGGAGGTGCTGGGCGGCGTCGCCTAAATCAAAATGGGCTGGGCGGCGAGTGAACTGAATTCCTTAGGAATTAGGGATTTAGTACATGTACACATTATTAAATTAATTTATTAATATGTTTAAAATAAATTTTCGGTTATCGGTTATAACCGATAACCGATCGGTTTAACCGATAACCGAAAAACCATGTGAAATGCATCCGATAACCGAACTGATAACAACATTTGCGGTTATCGGTTAACCGATAACCGATCGGTTACGGGTCGGTTCGGTTATAACCGAAAAAACCAAACCGAATTCCCAGCCCTAATTAGGCTATGGAGAATGAACCCGCTAGGTGGGCTCGCAGCATGTGCCCCGTTCGCCGGTTCAGTACCCTGACGTCGAACGCCGCAGAGTCTTTCAACAATTCCCTTCTCTGGTCACGTCGACTGCCTATAGTTGCTTGCCTCGATGTTGCGAAGCTCGTTATCGAGAAGTGGTTCGATGAGAGAAGACTCAAGTGTCGCAACGACACCCACCCCATCTGTGAAGAGGCGCGGCGAAAGATCGGAGTCCAGTTGGAACACTCGCATAGGTACAAGGTCACACGGATCAGCCTCGACGTGCCGCATTTCAGAGTGCAGACACTAGATCACGTATACCACGTGGACTTGAAGACCATGATGTGTGACTGCAACAGATGGCAATTCGATCGCATACCGTGTGCACACTCGATCGCAGCAATGATGTAAGTTATATTTTTTTAACTCAATTATTTAATATTTCGTGTACGGATTGACATTTATTTATTTCAATAGGGAGAATGGTCAGGCGGTAGATCAGTACATTTCGCACTACTACAGGAGGGATACCTATGCCAAGATTTACAACCGGAGAATATTTCCAGTTCCCAAAAAAGAAGAGTGGACGGTGCCGAGTGCCTACCTCGGTGTACAAATTCTTCCCAATCCGTACGAACGTCAACCGGGGAGACCACCGGAACGTAGACGGAGGGGGGCACGAGAACGGACAATCAGGCGTGCCCCTCGGAGATGTCGTCAATGCGGCGAACAACACGGTGCAAGGCAACCCTGTGCAAACCAATACGATTGACTAGCACCTATAAGTGGATACAATAATTCAAAACTCGTTTATTCGATCCTTTTGTGCGTCGTTTTAATCATTAAGTGATTTAAACAGCATGATTTTTCAGAATAGGACATAAAACACCATTAATGATTCATGCCGTGATTTCACGCTGGAGAAATCACGCCGGACACAACATCACGCCGACGTGATGGGTTGCCGGCGTGATGTGATCTCCGACTTGATTTCTCCGGCGTGAAAGCTTTCATTTCATTCCTTTTATTTATATTTTCGTATTTTTGGTTTTATAATTTTAAATATTATGTTAATGACTTAAACGAATAGCGTATTGCATGTCTAAAATTTTCAATTATTGAACGAAATTATAAAAGTGCACTCGAATCGTAAAAATTAGCAAAGATTAAAATCCACGTCAATTAAAAGTCTTGTGAACGAAATTTAAGTGTCCGCATAACCAAAAATTCTAGTAGCATACAACCTCTTATATTTGCAACAGTTGTTCGTTGCGGCTTCTACGAAGGGACTCCCGCTGATTCGATGCTCCACGTTCAAGCAAGTAACCATTGCACTGCACCATGGATGCTCACTCCTAATTAGGGTCTCTCTTTTCCTAAAGACCACTTTAAAGCTCTCTTCAGGTCCTGGTTTACGGATATTGTAGACATTATTCTCATAATAACCGCCGACGTCTAACCAAAAGGGCATCAGAGCAAGCAAGGGACCTAAATCCCTTTGCACAGTGAGCTGCGCAGCGTTGTCCAAGCTGAAGAAGAGTGGATCCAAAACCACAATTTGCTTTGACCCCAGAAACACATGTACCGCAATAAAACGATCTCCTTGAACAACCCATGGCAAAATAACCAATACAGTATAGAACGAGACATAAATTATCGTAGGAACAAGAAGGTATGCAAAACAATAGTAATTAAAATAATTGTTTTGTACGTACCGACTCTGCTCTCCACCAGTTCGTTGTTTCGTATGTCGGGTTTATGTTGCGAGGCAAATTGGATAAGTATTCCGATGGATTCCAATTTTCCAATATCCAATCGTACTTTTCCTTTGTCGTGTTCCGACTCCGCCTCAGAAAATCACCGTGCATAATGCGGTAATACGAAGCCTTCAGCTCCACCTAAAAAGCACGAGTAACGTATGGAAACATTTAATTGGGATGCATAAGTAACACTTCAATATCTTAACACAGGACCTACATACATGAGAAACATCATATGAAGCAATGGAAAATTAAATACACATTTCACGCCGGAGACATCACGCCGGAGATGATATCACGCCGGCGTGACGTGTCACCGGCGTGATTGATTTATCCGGCGTGATTCTCCGGCGTGAAATCGGTCCTGAGGGTTTATAACCTACTTTAAATCAAAATATAAAATTTCATGCCATAATTCATATGATATACACTCTAAATTGGCGCGTTGACGAACATACCATTGCGTGCGTGTTGCATATCATGAGCCGGCCCTCCGTGTAGTTCGAATAAACTCGTGTCCCTTCGTGGAGTAGTTTACGAAGAGTCATCAGGGCCAAATCCACTTGCTAGTACATGAATGAAAATTGATTAGCCATATATAAGACACATAACCATACAGTACAATATACCAAGCCTATTTCAAAAAACACGCACCACAGCGTCCCAAGGTACCCCGTCATTGACCATCTGCTTGAGGACTCCGACAGTCACCGGCGCGATTTCATCAGGTACATACCTGAAGGGCGTCGAGTAGTGTACGTTGTCGTACCAATAGTTGAACTTAGATATAATTTTTGAGTTGGGCCATTTTGGTTCAATAGTCGGTACGTATGCAGACACAGCCTTTAGGACGACGTCTGGTGAACCTGATGACTATTTCACAAAAAGTTATCAGATTTCTACGCCAAATAACAATAAATAAAGCATTAGTGGATACAATACCTGACCACGTTCAACCCGCGAAGCCGATGCACGAGCTGGAGCACGAACAGTAACATTTGGCGCCGTCGAAGTAGTAAAGTCGGCTCTAGAGATGTTTTCTGGAAGTGAAAATCGCCCCGGCTGTAAGTCTTGGTATGTGGAGTATTGGTACTGCGTGAAGGGAGGGATGTTTGTCGACGACTGCAAAATAATGTTGAATACACATTTAACGGCAAATGTCAAAACAAACTCGTAATATTAAATACACGTTTTGTTCAAAATTAGGCACACGAACATCGAAATAAAAGGTAAAAAACAATAATATAGAATATACGGCCGAAATCACGCCGGTGAAATATGGCCGGAGAGTACATCACGCCGGCGTGATGTACATTCCGGCCATATTTCTCCGGCGGTAAAAAAAAAATGCATACCCAATTCAATTTTTAATCTAATGGTACAGAAATGGAAACACAAAAAACAGTTTATATCACAAAATTATTTCCCAACCGATTTTACCTGTCCCGTAAAAGCATCCCATGCGGCCTCGAGCGAAGACGAAGCCTCCGGTAACGACCCGAGCGTAGTGTAGGGCTCAGAGGGTCCACTATCTGTGTACAGCGGGAGGGTCGTGTCCCGACGGTCACCGACTTCGGCCGTCACGTACTGTATCCCGGAGCTCCTAGAACCTCCTGCTCCGGTAGTCGCAGCACCTGAAGGGCGTGCTGAAGAAGGCCGAGCCGATGAGACAATCGGAGGACGACCACCACGAGTGGATCCACGACCGCCTCGACTTGGTTGGGAGACCGAACGTGGAATGCTTGAAGACTTGCAGCTGAACAAGGCCTTCACCTCATCGAAGTACGACTTCACCTTGTCCATGAAGCCGTTAAGCTTCCTGTCGATCTCCTGATTCTGCTCGGCTATCTCCTCCCTCATGATCGCCCTTACGTCATCGGGCGTCGCGTATTGGGGGACATCGTGACCCCTGCTGCCGCTGGAAGATGCCTCCCTCGGACGTTTTCCGGGATCGCGCCTGCTCCTAGATCCACGGCCCGATGTGTGCTCGTCGTGGTCCTCACCCATGTATGCCCGGCTCTGGATGCTCCTCCTCGGACGTCCTTCAGACGTATCAAGTATGTCATCGGGGTCGTGCAACGGATGCCGTGGGCGTGCCTCGGGTGGAAAATGAGCAGTTTCGGCGGTCACGTGGGCCGACGTGTAGAAAGGTACGTCCACAGGATTCTGGACCAGGGACGACCGAAAGTACTCAAGCTCATACTCCCACTGGGTCGGCTGGATGTTACCGATCGGATAACGAGGATCGTCGACTACTTGGAAGAACTGATCGTGGCTCAATTTACCCCGCGGCCGAGCGCCGAATGTCCACCTCACACACCTCGGGTAGATGTCCTCGTCTTCAAGTGTCCCAATGTAGTCAGCCATGCCTCCGATCACTTCGTATCCCCACACTATCAAGGCCCAGGCCGGCCCGTAAAAGTGGTAGGTAGGCTTGTCTTGGGCGTGCTCGAGTAGTACCTAAGGGTGAGGAAGCTGTATGCACCCCAAGGAAACCGGTTGAACTCCGCCGGATCATCTGCCAGATGCCACAACCAGGCGAACGGGGCGGATTTTGTATCGTGCCCCAGAATGAACGAATTGGCAATCAACACATTTGCCGGTCCGAGCAGGGTATCATGATCGTCCTCAAAGTATTTCGGGTTCGTGTTGATGAAGCCCAACAAATCCCTCGCCAAACGCCTCCCTTTGCGCACAATCCTTTGGTGGAGTAGGGACTTATTCGGAACAAGATGGTCATTCGGATCCCATGAGCTTTCGCCAAAACGCAGCCCTGTCACTAGGGCAAAGTCCGGGGCAGTAAACTCGATGCAACCCCCTTTTATGGCGAAAAACATGCCTCCATCAATACTAAGAGCTCGACAGAGGATGCTGTGAACTGTTTGGCCATATGACTGCCCCGGGCGCCACTCCAAAAATCGCCTGAAAGGGCCTTCTGCCTTGAATCGTGCGACCAGTGGTTCCCCCCCTGCCGCTACTAAAGCTGCCTCCACCTCCTCGAGTATATCAGTTCTGTGGTACAGGTTCACCGTGCACTTTTTGTTGAAATGATCCGGTCGACGCAGACCGGCGGCATTCGCGACAAGAGCCTGATTAAAGAAAACATAAAAAATTTATTAATGAGAATCGACTCCAAATGCACATACGAAAACAAAAAAAAAATCTAAAGGCACAAAAACATTGAATATTAGAATTCAAAAATTCGGGTGAAAATCACGCCGGAGAAACCCTGCCGGAAACGCATCACGCCGGCGAACAATAAAGCCGGCGTGATCCGTTTTCCGGCAGGGTTTCTCCGGCGTGATTTTCACCCGAATTTTTAGAATATTAATTTCTACTATATTTTAAGTCCGAATATTTTTTAAAACGAATACTACAATTTTTTTTAAAAACTATTTTCAAACATATACATATATAATTGTATCAACATAAATATAAACAAATTTGCATACTAAAAATCATATTATAACATAATTAAGAAAATAAAAATCATATAAACATAATAGGGCCTATCACGCCGGAGAAAGTAGCCGTAAAACACATAACGCCGGCGAACAATAACGCCGGCGTTATGCTGGATTCCGGCGACTTTCTCCGGCATTTTTTTTACACGTATTTTAAGAATAATAATTCCTCCTATATTTTGAGTCCTAATATTTTTAAAAACTAATACTCAATTTTTAAAAAAAACTATTTTCAAACATATACATATATAATTGTATCAACATTAATATAAACAAATTTGCATACTAAAAATCATATTATAACATAATTAAGAAAATAAATATCATTTAAACATATTAGGGCCTATCACGCCGGATAACGTCGCCGGAAAACTCATAACGCCGGCGAACAATAACGCCGGCGTTATGAACTATTCCGGCGACTTTCTCCGGCGTTTTTTTTTTGCACGTAATCTGTTTTTTTTTTTTTCCATACTCATTTATGTATACTTATATTTTTTTTAAACATTCGATTATATTTTTTTCCTAAACAATTTTTAAGATCCTATATACTACATTATAAGATGCACAAAGATTGGAATTAGGGCATATATAACAATAAAAATTACAATTACAATTCATAATAATGGGGAAAACATACCATTTTTGTTAGTTAAGGAATTCGGTGTTCGAGGGGTGTTCGTCTCCGGCTTCGTCTCCGGTGTGAATACTATTGTTTCCGGCCAAGCTCCGGTCTACAAACCCTTCAAATAACATATTACGAATTAATTAGCAAATACATCTCATAATTATTGAATAATTCGAATTTAAATTTGAATTCAAAAAGATTAGAAATTTTTCAAATTAAATTTGAATCCAACATATAATATAAAGATTATAAATTTAAAATACATACACTAAAATACGTAAAAAAAAATAGGATTTTTTGGCCAAAATAACGCCGGAGAACTGTCGCCGGAAAAACCATCACGCCGGCGTGGTATCACTCCGGCGTGATGGATTTTCCGGCGACATTTCTTCGGCGTTATTTTGGCCCAATAATCCATTTTTTTTTAACATCGACTTTTGTAATTATTGCGTATTACCTACTTGTTTTCGACCTTCGACGGGATTCGAAGTCTCCGGTGTCGGGACGGCTTGCCGGCGCGGTGGATGGTTGCCGGAGAGAGAGACTGTCGGGGAATCGGGAGAGAGTAGACAGAGACTAGAGAGGGATGGGAGAGATGCCGGAAAAAAAATTCCGGCCGATGGGAACGTGGACAGAGAGAGGGCCGAGAGAGAGAGTTGAGAGAGAGAGAGAGCTGAGAGAGAGAGATAGGAGTAGTAATTGGGGTGGGTGTGGGCGTGTTGTGTTGGTGTGTTGGTGGGGGGTGCCGGCGTGATGTTTAATAAGGGAGGGTGGGGGCACAATTATGTGCCAACTTTTTTTTTTGTCTTTTGTTGTCTTGTAAGGGAATCACCCCTTACCCCAATGCAAGTCAAAAAAAATGACACAAACTCCCATTTTTTTTTGTATTATTGATTTAAATTTTTTTGAATAAGTGGGACCCACCTCTATTAAATAATAGAAAGGGTATTTTGTACATACTTTTTGAATAAGGGGTAGTTTGTACATGTATGTTGTCAAAAGGGGTATTAGAAATTTGTACCCTAAATTTTACCATTTTATCCCTATAATTAGTGTCATGTATAACTTGTGTGACAAATTTTAGTTTACCTATTTTGTCCCTATAATAAAGTTTAGTTTAAGGTCAATGTTGTAATATCATATTACTCCCTCCGTCCCATGGCAATTGTCCATATTTCCTTATTGGGATGTCCCATTTAATTGTCCACTTACTTAAAGTGGAAAAGTTTTACTCTCACAACTAATATAATATTAACCCCACTATCTTTTAAGGCATTGATTATTGTGTCATTGCCCCTGTGGACAATTGTCATGGGACAGAGGGAGTACTATACATGGATTTAAAGATAAAGTATAAATTGGTAAAAATTGATAATATAATTCTCATTTTAATTTGACTTCGTGTAAGTAATAATTATTACTAGAAGTACATACTAACCCAACTTCTACTTGTAATCAAAATTCCTAAAATATTAAATTATTTTCCTAAGAAAGATTATAATATAAAATACTATATACTACTCATATACTTCAGTTTTCTTCCATTTTTTTCTTCTTAAAAATAAAAATAAAAGGTTGGGAAAAAAAGATACAAATAAAATTTTGAAGTTTAAATATATTATTATTTACCAATTCATATTAACTTAGTTAAACATTGTAAAGTAATTTTAAAATAACTCTTATTCAGGAAAAATGTTCCTCTACTTACTGTGGGCACATTAAGAATGCTCACCACTCACATGGCATTGTCACCTTAACAATTTTGCTATTAGGGTTTAGTCTTATGGTTTAGGTTTATAGTTTTTTAGGTAGAGATTATTTTTATGGAATGTATTAATTACATTATTGACACATCAACAATAGGAATGTATTAAAAATGTTCACGGTGGGTAGAGGAACATTTTTTTTTTCATTCAAACAATCGGAACAATATTACAATTATTTTGCAAAAAAAAGTTTTTTGAAATTATATATTGGGATGAATGATCTGAGTGATACCACTGTAATAACAATTCATAATACTTATTATTAACTTAAGAATTAATATAATTTAGAGGTAGTTTGCCTTTTGAATAACAATAGATGATTTACTTAGAATCATCCAAAAAATTCCTTTTTTCAGAGCCTCCGTGTGTAAGAGTTTTATATATTATAACAAATTAATTGATTTTATGGGAGCTTATAGAACTACTTAATTTAATAAAATATGAAAAAGATTGGTCATGTTCAAATTTAAACATATCAAATCCGGACATATTAAATTTCATAACTATATTTAACATATATTCTTGAAAGAGCTATACACAAATAAATTTTATACCCATGAATAAAAGAGCTATAAACAAATAAATATTTTGAATTTCTTATTAATCTTCTAAACTTAGTAATATAAACATATAATCATTGATTCAAATGAAAGTTTAAAGAAGAATTTACAAGGAAATGAAGAAAATAACTCTTCAATAATTCAATCGTAGTTTTTACGTGCGAATGCACGTAATCTCTACTAGTATTAGAAAAAATATATAAATAAAGTTAAAATGTAAATTTATATAATTTACCGGTGTGTATAGTTCAATAAAGATGACACAGGAGGAATATCTATATATATACATTTGATTTAATCGAAATCATAGTCACTTCAAAAGGAAATGCATGAAGTAATGGAGTTCAACGGTGGAGCACTTGATCGACATCAAGTCAAAAACTATCCATTGAGGCTATCAATAATGCGACAACTACCTTCTATATACTCCCTCCGTCCTCCATTTAGTGACGTTAATACTATATTGGGACGTCTTCCATTTACTGACAATTTCCATTTTTGGACGTAGACCCCACAATCACTTTAACACTTTAACACTTTATACATCTACTTTTTATTATTTTAACATTTTAATACTATTAAACAATTCAAATGGACCCACAATTATTTCACTTTAACACTTTAACACATTAATTTATTATTATACCATAAAATGCAAAAAACGCTTGCCCAAACTCCCTCCGTCACTAAATGGAGGACGGAGGGAGTATATTTAACACATGACTCTATGACGAAAGTGTTACGGTTTTTTTTTTTACGAAACAGTCGATGTTCAAATAAAACCTACTTTGAAAATCAAAGAATTAATGGATGTCCGTTGACGCAACAGTTTTGGAAAGTTCTCTATTCACGAAGAGTGGAAGAGTTTGTGTGACAACCGCACCGGGAGAGAGAAAGGACATTGTATTCTCACAATGTCAAATCCAAGTCTTCCAAAAGAATCGCAATTCTATGACTGACAGATTTCAGTCCCATTTAAAAGCTCGAACATGTAGAGAAGGTGAGAATCTTGGTTAATATTACACGTCCCAATAATAATTAACATCCCCAATAATTGTGTGTTCTATCTTTCGAGACCCTTTACCTTTTATTTTTCCTAAGGTCCATTAGTTATATCCTTAGCCTAAATAAAAACACTACTAGAAAAATGACCTATTGTTATATATTGACATACATGACACTTCAATTAAATAATTTATTGCTACATTGACATATATGACACTTCAATTAAATGATTTCTCATTGTTAGAAAAATCACCAACCTAAACCCCAAGCCTATGTTGATTGTGAAACTCTTTCGAATTTGAATATATTAGAATTGAGAAGGTTGCCCGCGGGCTCATGGGTACGTTGTAAATCCATAGGTTCTTGGGTACCAGTAAAACCCAAGACATAGATCCATTGGTCAAATCAATATTAATACATCGTGTCTCAATGAACACACGTGTATTCACTCGTTTTGGGACCAACAATGCATATCTTAGAAATACTACAAGATTTGTAAACCATACATATAGTTTCTCACTAGGGATCGGAGAACTATATTAAACTTCTTTTGCCATGTAAAGATAATTAATTTATACCATAGATCGAAACAACCATATAATTAATTAGCTCGTAGCTTAATTTATTACAAAGGCAAACACATGATACAAAAGCAAGAAACACACCTTTAGAGGGAAGGGCATACACCTTCCATCTATATATAGTAGCTTTGTGAAAACAAAGCAAACACCATGCAAAGAACACGTGCAATCACATGCATGGCTTTCCTCACGTGTGGAGAAAAACCACAACGATTATTACACAAGGGCTTACTTATTATATTTAAAATGGAAGGGTAGAGAAACACGGGTTCACTCTTTGCCAAAGTGATGAGTCTCAATGTCCTTGGTTATGTCGATGAAGAAGGAGAGCATCGACAACGGGTGCTCCACGTCATCGTTACGCATCTCGTAGTCCAAGGTCCACGTCACCAGATCGATGTCGCCTTTGCCTTCCACGTGGATCGTTATGTCGAAGGTCTTGTAGAGCTCCAACAAGTCAGAGCCCTCCAGCATCTCATAATCAATCAACTTCTTCTCTTCATCCATCAACCTTATCACTTGTTTCGCCTTCTTCTCTTTTCCATCTATACAATAATAAATAATCAATCAAAAAATTATTACATTTATAAAAATGAAATGAAAATTTAACAGCAACTATGTACCCAACATGGTTATAATAGCTAGTAAACACAAAAAATTAAGACAGATTTTAAATTTTGCTTGAAAAGTAAGTCGGTGTACGATATATAGGAGATGTTCGCCGGATGATGCAATAAAAAAAATTCGACTCGGTGAAAACTGTGAGCTGACTAAATGACAACGACGAGAAAGCTAGTGAAAGTGAGAGTAGAAGCTACTTACCATGGGTGTACCTCCAGCAAATGATGGCACCAACTTGACCAAATTGCCCCTCAATGAGGTCACAGCCTTGCACTTTGATAGGGCTAGCTGAGGAAAGATGCTCTGGGTTGTGCTTGAAGAGTTCATGGAACACATCTCCACCTGCTCTGAATTCTATTGCTGCAACCAATTTCCCATGTAGACCCATCTCACTATTTAATTGATCAAATGATTGCAAATATAGTTAAGAGTAGAAAGAAGAAAGGATACTCAAACCTCTATGCAATCATCACTTTATATAGGCAAGGCTCATAGTACCTCTTAATTTTTTTATTATTTTTTTTATTTTATTTTTTTTTATCATTAACATGAAATTTAAAGACCGCGTTGTGGAAGATTCGAACAACAGATTTATTTTTTTTACCCGAACATTAACAACCCCCTATCATTAGGCCAACACAGGCACACACACTACAGTAAAAAGTTGTAGCAATGATATAAATTTGATGAATATATTTTTAGACATGTGTAAATGTCATTAAATAAAGTTGTGACACAATTGAATGAATAACTACTCCCTATGTATACTCTGATTGGCTCATATCCTCTCACGAAACAGGCCAAATTAAAGCAAAGAGGGAGTATTTATACATTTCACAAAATATAACTATGCCACTAAATTTAGTGACATTTGATCGTTTGATTAATTTATTACATTTCTTCATATACTTGTGCATTTCATACATCCGTCACAAAAGTATATAGGTACATGTTTAGATGTAACAAATTTTTACTACAATATTTATATATGTAGCTAATGTTGCGACATACATGTCCTAAACTGTGCCACTACTCGCCATTTTCTTTGTAGTGACAACTCGTAATGAATTGCTACCCATGCATGTACGTAGTTTACTATTTTTACTCGATAGCAGTATTTTTATTTTATTTTCCTCTCTATCTTGTAGTAATTGAAATCCCTATCTAGATGTACGTGGGGATACCCATAGCGTGAGTACGTCCCACATAATTTAAGTCTCATCAATGTCGGTAAGAGGCAAAAGTCGGGCCAGCCCGACCCGAAAGTACGTTCGTCTCGCTTCAAGAAACGCGTCCCGGGAATTCCATTAGGGTTGTAATTTACCACTCTAAAGTCAGTTAAAAATTAACTAGAATTCTATGTATGATAACTGGAACGAGAACGATAGAGAGGAAATCAACAAGTTGAACTAATTCGATATCTATTAATTATTGATCAAAGTGAATATTTAAATTCTTTCACCAATAATTATATTGGTTGTTTATATTCTCTCTTGATTTGAAATCACAACAACACTTTATTTAATTATATATATAGTAAGCTAGTATAGAGGTAATGGAATAGGTCGTGTATATTTTGTAATAATATACTTAGGTGAAATATCAAAATCTAACTCTTGTATATATTTTCACATGCTAAGAACGTGGCTACGCTATTTCTGTGCAAGAGTTTACTTTTCAACCAATCAAAGCTAATATTTTCAAATATATGAAAGAATTTAATTCTCTACCTAAAACGATCGAGACACGTCCAGCAATTGCATGTGGCCATTAAAATTTTCAAGGTTTAATTTTTCTTTGTATGAAATTAGAGTGGCACGGATCGCGAGGCTAATTTAATAATACTTCTATATATTGTCCAATGATTAATACAAGTTGGCATAGTAATAAATGTTGAAGAATGGGGTATATTAAAACGGCAGTCATGATCGGAAATTGAAGCAAATAATGCGTATGTTTTGTTAAATGTCTATTATTGTTGAAAGATAATTTTATATGATTGCGTAATTGGATTACATTAAGTAAACCTTAATCCAAAATTAGTTGTGTGCGTGTTGGTCTGGCAGTAGAAGGTTAAATTTCTCGAGTTCGAATCCTCCATAACACGGTTTTTAAATTTCGATTATCAGAGCTTAAATGAAAAGAAGAGATTGGTTGAAGATGGTGATATTCCAGCTCTTTGCAACTCTAAGAATCTCAAATCAATCACGCCATATCTCAACTGGGGAGTAATTATCAAGATTTTTCGGTGTAAGTGATTTTACAAATAGATGGTATTCAACTCTAAGCATTATTCAAAGAAGGGAATATCTGTACCGTTAGGGCTAATATCAATTTAAATCCGAATTGAATTAAATTATTCCCTCTTATCTAAATACTCTTATATATGTAATAAACTCTCAGTAATTTTAATTTTAAGAAACTTTATATAGTCTTTCCTAAATATGCTAGCCCTTACACATAATGTTGATTATGCATAAGAACTCGGGACCTTTAGCCCCAAAATATACAATACGATTTTTAATTTTTGTAATGAGTAATGTTAAAGTGATATATGACTTTCACTCAATGTGAGTGGGTATTAAAGTGAAATGAATATAATAATGTTTCCTTTTTTAACTTTAACAACTTAATTTCAAAGACTGCACTACGGATTATTCGAACTTGAGACTTTTGCCCATAAGTTTGCACCCTACCGATAGGTCAACACATGCATACATAATAATAATGTATTTTTATTGACTTTTGAGGGCACACCCAAAAATAAGTTAGGCACATAAATTGCGGGCAGACAAATAAAATAAGAAAATCACGTATTTGATGGATGAAGTGAATATATTTTACCCCTAACCCTAATAAATCTCCTTGAATTACCATGCCAAAGAGCTCATCATATGGCACAAAGAGAGGATAATAGAAACAACCACCTTACAAATATTGAAATTGACCCATGCAAAAAGGAACACCTCGATCGACAGAGAAGGGTGTAACCATTCATCTATATAGTAGCCTTTTGTAGAGTAACCAAAATGAAGCAGCAATTATTAATAAAAAATGTATCAATTGATTGAATCAAATCTGTTCATAATCTATCCTACTATTCCCATATTTGATGGCCCAATTTTTTTTTATTTTTTTTTAAACAATAATTAATAGAATTGGGACAATGGCCCATACGTAGCTATAGTTAAAACACACATAAACTTTTATTTTAAGCCTAGGCCTATATTTCAACATATATTTGGGTAAAGGGTATTCTATCCACAGCCCCATATTTCTCCCCACAGCCCCCTATTTATTTTAATAATAAAATTAATGGTAAATATACACTTATACCCTCCTTATTTCACCACGCCTTCTCTTCCCATTGCCGTTTGTCGAATGCCCATACAACCTCTTTAAGACTTCAACTCAAAATTACGAGATCCTCCGTTCCCAAATTTGTGTTCCAACTGTTCAAAATTACGTAGTTTTATTCTGATATTTTTAACCGTCGCAAATTAAATAATTTCTTAAGCTATCAAAACTACGTAGTTTTGACATGGGTACACAATTGGAACACAGATTCGGGAATAGAGGATCTCATTTGCTTAGGTAAATGTTTACACAAGTTTTAATTGTTGGCCCACCAGGAGACCTCATTATTGACCTTTTACCAAAACCAACAAATATATGTGATATTAGTGGCAGAAACACTCTCCTGCTTATCGTGTGCATATTTAATGTGTTTACTGTTTAATGTGGTAGTGATGATATGTAATTTTTTTTAATAAGCTAAGGTGTGCGACAGTGGTAAGACATTCTCCCTCCAACCAAGAGGTCAGGGTGTGTGAGTATAATAATAATAATAATAATAATAATAATAATAATAATAATAATAATAATAATAATAATAATAATAGTAATAATAATAATAATAATAATAATAATAATAATAATAATAATAATAATAATAATAATAATAATAACTATTGTAATTATTATTATTACAATATTTATTTACAATTATTATTACAATAGTTATTATTATTATTATTATTATTATTATTATTATTATTATTATTATTATTATTATTATTATTATTATTATTAATGAGATGACAATGATGGATGATGAATGATGATGATGCAAACCAAAGAAAAACAACAACGCAATTTAGCAAGAAAATTAAAGAAACAAACTATAGAGGCGAAGAAACCCACCACACACACACAGAAACCAAGCATCAACTCGATCCCCACAGAAATTAGAATATTCATAGAAGGAGAAATGATATGCCGCTCCCCTCCCGTGGGCACCTTTCGTGGGCACCTTTGTTCGTTTGCTCACTTTAGCATTATTTTTTTCGATTTTTTCGATTGTTTTATACTCTAATACCTAAATAATTAATATTGAAATCATACAATTTACAAAATACATAAAAATCGAGGCTCGATTTGTGTTTTTATTGTTTTTTGTAGTTAGAGGGCGAAAAACACAAATCGAGCCTCGATTTTTATGTATTTTGTAAATTTTATGATTTCAATATTACTTATTTAGGTATTAGAGTATAAAACAATCGAAAAAATCGAACAAAATAATGCTAAAGTGAGCAAACGAACAAAGGTGCCCACGAAAGGTGCCCACAGGAGGGGAGCGGCATATCATTTCTCAGAAGGAGAAATTTAAACGGTGCAGGGCCAAAGTACCAAATAAATATTCAGTCCAAACAAAAAACTTCACAAAACACACCAGCCTCAAAATCACACTGCACATACAATTTCAACTGATAAACAAATCACAAACAATATGAATATTGAGTCAAAAACTCTCACCACAAAACAATGAAAACCCGAATTCATAGCACATAAAACAATTAAACCAAGGCACCAAATCAAATGATAAACAAAATCAAAATCATCAAAAGATTCAATTAGTGGCACAAACACAGAAAGAATAACATACAACTCTCATCACAATATCACATTCAAGGTAAATGGCTAAACCGTAAATATTACGAAGACAAAGTCACAAGAATAGATTCAACTCAAAGCGCACAAAAATAGAAAGACAAGCATTATCGAAAGATTCAACTCAGAGCGCACACAAAGATACATTATCAAGAGTCCTCACCACTACACTGAACTCAACATATAAAGCCAAGTAACTTTAGCAACAAATTCACATAACAATCACAAAAGTTTCATCATCACCTGAAAGCACAAAAGACGGACAATACATAAACATAAAACAAAGTAAAAAAAATGGCAAAGATAATTTCATTGAGACTCGACTGAATCGCCACACAAACTCGAATAAGACAGAAAAATATAAATAAACCAAATAAATAAATAAACAAGCAAACCAAAAGATAAATAGACAAACTAGTTATCACACAATCAAGAAAGTAACTAGAGATGAACCATCAAACCGATTCGAATTTATCAAAAATAGATATAACAAAGACATCACAAAAAAATAAATCACACAGAAGCAAACACTAGGAAAAGAAAAAATAAAAAGCAGAGAAAAGATAACACATATTCAGTGCAAACATTGAAGACAATTACTGCATGGAAAAGAATCATCATCGTCAAACTGAAGCTAAAACAGTTAAATCAAATCGAGGATAAAACCAACGCATCCATAAACGAATTGACTGAGGATGATTAAAGGCACCAAACCAATTGATAAACAAAATCAAAACCATCAAAAGATTCAATTAGTGGCACAAACACAGAAAGAATAACATAATAACACTCTCATTACAACATTTAACGTAAACGGCCACACTATAAATATTACGAATAAAAACATAGCAACCATTTCGAACAAGATTTGGAAACACAAATACTCAATCAATCGAGTTTTTAAAATATTCACACAAATAGATTCAACTCAAAGCGCGCACAAAGACACATTATCAAGAGTTCTCACCACGACATTGAACTCAACATATAAAGCCAAACCACAATAAACAAAAGTAACATTAGCAACAAATTCACATAACACGATCACACAAGTTTCATCATCACCCACAAAAGACGAACAATGCATAAGCATTATACAAAGTTTTGAAAAAATGGCAAAGATTATTTCATCGACACTCGACTGAATCACCACACAAACTCGAATAACGCAGAAGAATCCACAACACACAATTAACAAGTATATAAATAAACAAACAAATAAACAAATGAATAAGCAAACCAAAAGAAACAGAGGCAAAGTAGTTAGCCCACAATCAAGAAAGTAACTAGAGAAGGACCATCAAACCGATTCGAATTTATAAACAAATTTATCAAAAAAAAAGAAAAGAAAAAGAAAGCAAAGACAGCACAAAAAAAAAACTAAAACACATAGAAGCAGACACTAGGAAAAAAAGAACCATAGAGAAAATAACCACATTGAAAGAATTATTGTCAAATTGAAGCTAAAACAATTAAATTAATAAGAAATAAAGCATTGAGCAAGAAAGGGCAAGCAAAAAAAATTAAAAGAGTAAAGAGAAGAGATGTCGATACTTCACAGTTGGATACTCATATTCTGGCCATCTTCTTCTTTGAAAAGTGTAAGCTTTTTTCAAACAAAATTAGATAAGTGAAAATATTTGAAAAGGTGACAAAACAATCAACCTTATCGAAAGATGCCTTTAAAAACATATATTTTAACTAATGAAATGCTCGAAATCTTACCTGATCCAAGCAAGGTCTGCAATCTGGATAGAGGTCTATGCTTTCCACTCTAGCTCCACCGGCTAACCTAATGGTTTTAAAAGTCAAAACGACTTGTAAAAATCAAATTTTAGAGCACGAAATTGATGAATATTTGATAGAATACCTGTACGAGATGTGACGCACTCCATTCTTTCAAATTGAGAAAAGTTCAGCAAAAGAATTAGTGATGATGTTAGTGTACTAAACAATTAATTGATGGAGACGATATTATGAAACAATCAGATCCTTGAAAGAAAAATGGTTCATTTAATATACCACCATCATTACTTACCGAGTTTATCTTGTAAAATTTGTCTCCATGTGTCTGTACAAATAGAGAATGCCCAACCAAAATATGGGGAAAAACATGAAAAACCTCATGGTAAAATAATCAGCAAAGGTTGGAGGCATATCATTGACCTAAAAGCACACAAACAGTAAGCTATGTGTACAAGAACTATCACCACAAAATTGCATCAAACTTAAAAAAATCGTACCAAAGATAAGCAAATGCAAATTTAGCAATGAATTCAAAAAACAAAAGCGCAAGTGTCATCATCGGATTGAAGCATAAAGGAAAAAAGTGAAGAAACATTTCACATTCGAAAATAGGGTAAAGATACTTCTACTTAGAGAACTCAACTCAAACACCAAAGAGACAGGAAGAATGCAGAAACATCACCGCATAAAGAGTCCAATCATAACAAACAGAACCTCAGAAAATAAATTAAGAAGTCACCATCAAATATTAGCACAAAAGTTGAACAACAGAGAAACGAAAACTCATCGAAAAAGAAGAGCAGACAAGTAACTTATAATTGCATCGAATATTGAAAGGCGCACCACACAAAACATACAATAAAAGATACAAAGAATCATTACAATGAAATGGAATTGAAAAAACAAACCAACCATGATAATAAACTAAGGCACGAAACAAGAATTTATTGATTGTATAATCAACAAATCCGAAATGAAGATTAAACACTAGAGACATGGAGAAATTAAGCACGACCAAGGAAGGATAAACACATAATCATAAAAGCAATTGATTAATAGCACAAATAAAGGAATGAAGTGCAGAAGAAAAAAGCACAGGTATAGTCACCCATGCAACACAAGAAAATTAACAATGGACAAAGACACATTATCAAAAGATTCCACTCAAAGCACACAAATAGGAACGCACATTATCAAGAGTTCAAGCAACAATATTACTTTGAACATATAAAATGAAACCGTAATAAACATTAGCACATTTAGTAACAAATTCAGAAAAGGATTGTGCAAGTATCGATCAGCACAAAAGTCGAAAAACGCATAAACATAACACATAAAATAAAAATGGCAAAGATAAAAATTTACTCAACACTCAACTTGGTCACCACAGAGATTGGAAGAACGCGCAAGAACCCCAACACCCAATCGGCACTTAAATAAATAAATAAAGCAAACCAAAGATAAACGAAGAAAAAGTAGTTAGCAAACAATCAGAGAAACTAACTAGAGAAAAACCATCTGCACTAAATCGAATTTAACAGATTCATCAAAAAATTTAACCAAGACACCACACCATACATACATGTAAAAGCACAACTATAAAAAAAATGAAAATATAGGAATGAATTCACACAAGCATAGTGCAAGTATCATCGACAACAATGGAGAAACGCATCACATGGTAAAAGAAGGTAAAGATACATCTCAACTCAATCATCACAGAACATAATTGTGCAAGAACTAAAATCCAAACCACATATAAATAGAATGAAGATTATTTTGAAAAGCCAAGCAGAGGTAAAGTACCAAATATTCAAATCAGACATAAAAAGAAAATAAGTGTGCAGGAATCGAAATCACAAAATCAAACCGTAACTAAAAAATACATAAGCTTGAACAACTAAAGCACAAGAAGAAAATGGGAAAGACAAAAAACTATTAAACATATTCAACTTAAAACACAAAACTGAAAGAAATTCATGAGAACTATTGTCACAAAATCACATTGGACATACAATTGCAGAAAACTGATCAACAAATTTAAATGTAGCAAAGAATTCACTCAAGATCTGGAAAAACAGATCCTGAATAAGGTAACAAAAGGCACAGACACATAGACATTATGAACAGATTCGACTCACACCAAACATATTGGATGGACTGAACAAAAATTATCACCACAAAAGAGCAAAAAAAGTTAAACCATAATAAATAAAATGCAGACAAGATTTTAGAAGTATTACCATCCACCCAAAAGCCGAACAGTGGAGAAACATAACTTTATTCATGAAAAACTACTCAAGAATCATCACGCCATGGGGAAAAAAAAAAAAAAAACTCTAACCATGAGAAAATAAAGGCATCAAGCACGAGTTAATAGAGGAAATATAACCAATGAACTGGAATGAAAATTAAACAGCAAACACAACACATCCAAGGCCAAAGGCAGAATCATGAAAAGATTCAAGATAAAAGCATAGAGTGACACTAGCAAGCATAAACATCAAAATGAGGAAACATACAATTCAATTCAAGTAGAATAAACACACAACAACAGAAAAAAAGAATGCACATAATAAAGAATCATCGCCATAGTCCAAGAGGAAACAAACCCCATGAAACACTCAAACCATTCAAGAGAAAACAATGAGTACACACTGATAGTATAAAAATCGATCGACAAAGAAATGAATAACATACAAGCTAGAATCATTGCGATCAAGTCTAAGTAGAAATAAAAGACATAGTCAAATAGCAAAGGGTAAAAACTCGCAGGCATGATCAGAAATGAGGAAACATAAACAATTAAATTATTGTAGAACCAAAATACAACAACAGATAAGTGATGACAAGAAAGAATCATCCCCTTAGTCCTAGAAGAAACAAAAACCATGAAAACACTCAAACCATCAAGAGAAAAAAGAGACTATCACTGGCTGAAAACAAAAATCGTACAACAAAGAAATAAATCACATACAAGTCACAATCATCGCGATTAAGTCCAAGTTCAGACAAAAGCCCTAACCAAATAGCAAAGTGTAAACACTAGCAAGCTTAATCATTGAAATGAGAAAACATAAGCAATTCAATTCAAGTATAACTAAAATACAACGAACGATAAATGAATTACACACAAGAAAGAAACATTAGTTTAAAAGGAAACAAAAACCATAAAAACGCTCAAACCATCAGAAGAAAACAACGAGTAAGCACTCGTAAAACATAAATCGAACGACAAAGAACGGAACCACGTAGAAGCTAGAACCATTGCAATCAAGTCTGAGTTGAAACAAAAGCCATAACCAAATAGCAAAGTGTAGACAGTAGCAAGCTTAATCATCGAAATGAGGAAACATAATAAACAGTTCAACTCAAATAGAACTAAATATGACAGATAAAGAATTACAAACTTGAATGAATCATCCAGAAGAAATAGAAACGATGAAAACACTCAAAAACCATCAAGACGAAACAGAGACTAACAATGGCTGGAAACGCGACACAAATTATAGAATGGGAATGGATGAGAGATTCCTGTCAAACATAGATTTAGCTGATGTCCATTCAAATAAAACAATGAGGGACTACAAAGAATTATGATCACAAAATCAAATTGCAAAATGAAACATAAGCATAGAGAACAAGAAGTAATGGAAAGACATGCTGCAAAAGTAAATGTAGGAAAGACTTACAACTCAAACATTTCATCCAAGCAATATTCAAGCATATGAAAATTCCATAAAGAAATAACATTCAGAGAAGCAGTCAATCTATTAAAAAATTCAGACCACAACGAAACAAAGACAAACTGATAAGAGCAGGAAATAAACATCACCCAAAAGTAAAATTCCAAAACAGAAACACAGTAAAGAGCAACAAAGAATCAAACCACAATATCGAACTGAATAAAGATGCGGAAGGCATGGAGAAATAAAACTAAAGAAAAGACTAACACAGAAACACCTCAACAAAAGAATGTCAATTTAACACCTTAACCTTCTGCATCATAATTCTGCAGAGAAAAAACGCAAGAAAAAATAGACAAGAGCAGATACCAATCTATTAAAAAAACATCCAAACCACACTAATGAAACAACTGTTGGACAATCATTAGCACAAATTTTATACAAACATGAAATAAAACCATAAAAGGCCTGAGGCAAGGAAAAACACAAGTGAATAAATGATTAGCAACTAATTCAGTTCGGTCCACACAGGCTAGAAACACTGTTGAGAATCAATCATATCGAACCACAGTGAAGAACATGAACCAAAAGGATAATAATAAAAAACGCAATAAAAAATCCATACGAAACATCCAACTGAAACATCAATATCACAGAGAAATGACGAAATGAAGAAGAATCAAACAATCTGACCACAATGAAACAAAGACAAACTAAAGAAGATCAGATACAAATTCAACAAAAAGTTAAGCTAAGAACTGCTGAAGAACATCAAACTGATTTGACAGAGAAACTAAAAAAAAAACATATCAAAACAAACAGCAAAGCAATTTCAACAAATACTTAAACCAACAAAGAGTTCAAATCAGTGATCAGTGAAGTACCTTGGTTATTCACATACTGTTCATAAACTGGTACCTAACCAGCATTTATTACCTGGAGGCTGGAGGGAGTCATCTAACACAGAAAACCACATGCAGTAAAAACAATGTATGCAAAAGAATAACGAAAAACAGGTGCGGCTCACAAAAAAGAAGGTTTCACCTGGTTGTATACCATGTTTCTCCGAAATTGGACCACTTCTTGATTCTTGCTCAGTATTTTGGAATGCTTCACTGTGGTATGCACCAAAAGGCAATGTAACACAATGAATAAATCAGACGAGCTCATTCAAAGAACTCGATGAAGAACAACAAGGAACTAAACCACAAGATGAAACTGAAAAATAAAAAAGCAGAAGGCATAGAGAAATAAAAGTAAACACAAGCACCGAAATGACTCAAGGGGGAGTTTATCACAACAATATGCAAGATAAATGTCACAAACATAAAATTAGAAACCAAGCTCACACAGACATTTGATGACTGACAGAGTGACAGTTGATAGAGTTACCATATTTAGATCAGGGAAAGCTTCATCCCCTTGCTCTGAATTATTAAAGGTTCCAACCTCCATTCATAACTCTAGCCCTATACTTGATGTTGCTGCAATGGAAGAAGAATTTGAGCATAATTAAGAGAGTAGATAAACATACAAAAGGGAGCAAAGGTTCCATATACAATCACACCAGACAAGTGAGAAAGTCAGAAATTGGGTAAAGCTTGTATTGGTAACGCACACACACACACACACACACATGGAGATTAAACAGTAAGGATTAAAAGGATTCAACAGAAGGAGATAAGAAAAGGGAGCGCAAGAGAATTTTAGAAGAGAAGAATTCAGAATTAGAATCGAATATAGAGTAATATGATGAGAGTGAGCGTATGCATCGGAGGAAAAGGAGATGCAGAGAGACGAGAATCCAAGTTTCCAAAACAAGATCATCTAATTAAGAAACTACGAAGCCTGAATTCAATGAAGAAACAGTCAATAAAATGATAAACACACAAAGGAGCAATATTCAAGCTAAGTGATTATACCGTTCCACCCAGCGATGGCGATCTTCAAGGTCCAAACTCCATTTTCAAGCAGAAATTTGAGAAATCGCCATATCATCAGCAACAGAGGCAAAATCACCCTCGGACGCCATGGACGGTGCGAATTTTGCTGGTGATGAAATGAAATGTCGAATGGAAATTTATCAAATTCCATTTCCTCCAGTGAGATGTATTTATAGGGTTCGGGATTTGTTGGTTTGACCGCTGAGCAGCTTTCATATTTGAATTCTTTTTCATTTTCAAAAAAGTTTCGTGCGAAAAAATTACAAATATTCTGCATTTCCGTTTTCGGAATCGAAAAGTCGATTTTTTTTTAATTCGAAAAGCTAAAAGTTAAGCCGGCAAATTAGATACAGGCTTTTATTACCAAAATAAAATAAAATATGAAAAACAAGAAATAAGCAGCTTACAATTTTGATTTAAATTACTAGCGTACTAATCAATCTTCTGCATTTCCGTTTTTGGAAACCAAAAATTCAAAACTAAAGTTTGTTTTTTCAAATTTACATTCTTTAAAACGGTAAGCATGAACGGGAAAAATTTATATTCTATTAGACTTGCATATAACAGCTAATCATTATCAATTCAAAGAAATCATTTTCTAGAATGTTATATAATATCTCTGCGATCATTTTCTTTTTAATTTTTATTTTTTTATTTTTTATTTTATTTTCTGGCTCCGCCTTGATATAATACGATGGCGTGTGTTTCACATTAAGTGGCAATTTCTCGAACACCTTATGTGCTGCAGCCTTCTTTCGGGCATTTAATCAAACACCTTGTGCATATAATTTGAATAATACTATACTTTTTTTCATTAACGTAATAAGAAAACATGTATTGATGCAACTCGAGTACATATGGTATGAAAATGGCGATTATAATTAGGCGATCAAAAGTTAAAAAAATTTAATAATCCGCAGAAAAGCTATAGAAAATTCTTACTAAATTCATAAAATTTCAAAACAGAACAAACTAGAATAGGATTAAACCATCTAAACTACTACTGAATCTCAACTACTAATACTTCTCTCTCTCTAACGGCCAAGAACAGAATCAATCAAGAACAACCAACTTCTCATACTCTTCCCCAGAAATGGCAGCTTCCATCACCTTCACCGGATCCATAGCCCCACCTTCTTCTAGAAACATCTTCATCAGATTCTTCGAAAACCCGCTCACCAGCGCTACCCCGGGCTGAGTCGCCGGCACCGGCGTCGCCTTCGAGTCCCTCAAGTTCCAAAACACGATCTCCGGCACGCAATCTCCATACCCATACCTCTTGAATCTCCTCACGATCGCTTTGTAGTCAGTCTCCCATGGATTCTTCGACGCTTGATCGAATTCCATATCGCTGAAGACGAAGAGCCGCTTTATCATCTCCTCCTTCTTCAGCTTCCCCTTCACGGCCACCTTGAGCAATACGTCGAACACCTTCTGGAAGTCGGTGTTCATCCCCCAATCCATCCCTATCACGAAATCGGTCTTCGATTTCAAGCTTCTGCCTCTCACCTTTTGGAGCTTCGGACTCTCGCTGAATGTGATCAGCTTCCCATTCCATGGATATTCGCTCAGCTCCGACACCAGAATCCCGAGCGCCACCGCCACCTCCATCGGAGTCCCCCTCATACTGCCGGATACATCGCAGATCGCTAAGCAGTTGTTGAGCTTCCCGATCTTAGCCATGTCGTCCACCATTCTCTTCCACTGGAGCTCCGCCACTTCGCCGGAGTCGCCGTCGTTCAGCGCCGCGATTATCTCGTGCGGCAGAAGTGCGCCGGCCGCGATCTTAGCATCGCCGGATTTCACTTTCTCGAGATACTCCTGGAACCTCTCCTCATCGTGCTTGAAGAACAGAGTCTTGTAGTTTTTCATGGCGACGGAGGCTACTCTGTTGTACGGCAGGGATCCCCAATCGTAAGCTCCGATGTAAATTTCCGGCAACTCTAGGGCTTTCCGCAGCGGCACGAGCACCTCCTTCCTCAATCGATCTCTCACGCGGTAAGCGTAATGCGCCTCCAAAACGCCGTCGTATTCTGGAAATTCCGATCTGGGGAAAACCTTCTTCGCGATCGTTTCGCACAGCAGAGTTGCTCTGTCGAAGGAGGAATCGAGAGAAGGGCACCATTTCGCGGCGAGGCTAATTCTGTTCAATTTCTCCGATCTCAGCATCTCCATATCCGATCTCAAGCACTTCGCGAACAGATCTGATACGCTTTCGTGCAAGAGCTTGAAATCCGCATCCTCGTTGAATCTCTTGACGGCCTTCTTCGCACTCTCGATCCTCTTCTCTTCACGCGTTTTCAGCTCTTTCTTACCATTAATTCCGAAAGACTTTGGGAATTTCTTACCTCTTTCGTTAGGTTCCGACAATCTCCAGGCTTTCCACTTCTTCCCCATCATCTTGCCGGACTTCCGAGCCTCATCCCCTTCGAGAATCCGGAAGAGAATCTCCGGCAGATCCTTGAAGTAGCCGAAGGAGGCGAAGGCGGCGACGTTGCCGGCGAGGGTTTTGGGGTGGTGGTCGTGCAGCCACAGAGCGGCGGTGTAGAACCCCCTCCTGTCGGATTTTCCGGTGCCTTTGACGCCGCGCAGATTGCAGAGGAGCTTGAGCGCCTTGAGAGGATCTTGATCCCACGCGAGCTGGAGGCGTTGGGTTAGGGTTTCCGGCGGCGTGTCGGGGACGATGTGGAAAAAGAAATCCAGGCATGGGTTCCCCGTCGATAGGTAGGTCGCGGAATTGTTTTCCGTCAGCCCCAATCTGGGGCGCTTGGGCTGTCGATAGATTTCCGGTGGTCCGACGAGACTTGCGGCGGCGGCGGCGGCCATGATTGTGAGAGGGGGGAATTTTTGGTAGTAGATTGTTTTCATGCAGAAAGGAGAAGGGTTTATTTATAATGGAGCGAATTACTTGGAGGCTACGCACTAGTTTTTTCTCTTTCATAATTTCCCCCCTAATCAAAATCAAATTAGTTTTCTTATCACCGCAATTTTGTTTTTTGTTTTTTTATTGACATTTTATTGACATTTTATTTTTTATTATTTTTTCTAAGCAAATTTTTTTATTTTAATTTGATCATTCAACAAATATCAAAACTGAATGAATGAACAAAAATGGAGGTCTCTGTTAAAAAGAATTATTATTTTAATATATTTCTTGTTCAATTTAAAATATTATCAAGGTTTAGATGCGATATTTTTTCAATCTAATAAATATTGCGTATTTGGACAATTACAATTAGGGCTGCAAACGAGCCGAGCTACTCGAGACTTACTCGGTGTTCAATTCGGTAAAAGCTCGTTCGAGCTCGAATTCGTTAATAAACGAGCCGAACTCGAGCCCGAATTCGAGCTCGGTTAACTTAACGAGCCGAACTCGAGCAGTAAGGTATTCGGCTCGTTTTGCTCGCGAACATGTTCGGCTCGTATATTAATCGAGCATGTTCGCGAGCCTGTTTAACGAACTCTTAATCGAATCTCTAATCGAGTCTGTAAACGAGCTTTAACATTTATGTATAAAAAATTATAGGTTAAAAAAATGGAATGTAAAAAAAAATGCTTAAATCATAGCTTTTAAACGAGTTCGAACTCGAGCTTTTCACGAGCAAAATTCGAGCTCAAATTCGAACCGAACACGAGCCGAACTTGAGCCGAATTCGAACTCAAAAATTGTAACTCGAGCCGAGCTCGAGCTCGAGCCCGAATTTAAAGCTCAAATCGAACTCGAACCCGAGCCCGAACCTGTAAAATACTAAACGAGTCGAACCCGAGCAGACCAATACTCGATCAGGTTCGGCTCGTTTCCAGCCCTAATTACAATATACACTAAAGGTTGTGTTTACTTTCATGCGAAATAAAATAATAGAAAAGAGAAAATCATCCTTATAAATTTACTTATTTCTCACATTTTCTCACATTTTCTATTTTTTTCTCTTTCATTTGCACTACAATGGAGATAATATATTATCTCTCCAATCTGGTGCATTAAATATTTTCTTCAATTTAAGGAGTAAAATTCCCCCTCATTGATAAAAGGTGAGAAAAGGTAACGAAAATGGTGGAGTTTATAGGGTGATTTTCTCTTTTCTATCATTTTCTTTCGCATTAAAGAGAACGCAACCTAATAATTTAATAAAAGAATTTAAGAAAAGAAAAGCTTAAAAAAAGACTAATCTTGATTAATGAAAGAAAAAATGTTTAGAAGGGGAAAAAAAAGGAATGAAAAAAGAGGAATTTAAGAGAAAAAGGAAAGATGAATTGGGGTAACGAAAAATAAAAAAAATTACTCCCTCTGTCTTATTGATACTCTCTTGGATAAATTTATTTCCGTTCATCCAACTGAATAGAGATATTACTTAATATAATAAAATTTTAACAAAATTCATTCACACTATTTTATCCACCATTTTTACTTTTGTCTTAATTTCAGTACTGAAAAATATTATCCGTAGATCAACAGGACATAGGGAGTAGAAAAGAAGAAAAGAAAAACATGTCGAAATTAAAAAGGAAACGTCAGCCAATCGTTGCTCGCCATGTGGCGGGCACCAGCCTTCGAAAACAGGCTACACAAGGCCCTTTTCGGAATGGTGGACACGACCACCATTTTTGTACTGAGCTGTCCGGTGTCAGTGCAAGTGCATTTACAAAACTTATACTACTGGCGCCGGACAGCTCAGTACAAAAATGGTATTAAGCGAATTATAAGAGTTTGTACAATATTAAAATCCTGAATTAGTTTCTTAGAAGTGTCATATAGATAAGAATATCAATTTTTATTTAAAAAATCACAATTATAACAAGGGTTTTTATTACAATTAAAGAGTCATAAACTTGAAGATAATTTTTTTAAGAATCCGGATTCTTATTTTGGATTCTTATCATATAGACAATATGCTCTAAAATAATGTGTTGTACAAGCACATTATAATCTTATAATGAACTATTTTTATTTAACATGAGCCTACTGTAATTATAAAATGACTTATCATAGATTGGATAGAGGAATACAAAATATGGAGATCGGGCCCTTAATTTATTCAAATAAATATTTAAAAATAATTATCTTGTAAAAAGTGTGTGGCACGAATCTTTATAGGCTCGTCACTTTTTATAGGCACAAGCACAACCACGGTCACGACCATAACGCAATCATGTGTCACGGTCACGACCACAACACGACTATGATACATGATCATTTATTACGATTACGACCATACACAATCACAAGTGTTACGATCATATACTATCCCAAGTCAATCAGTCTCGTGGTCGTATACAAAGCTCATTAAGTGTATAAATGTCTAAATACATAAAAGGGGCTAAAATTATACTCCCATCGTCCCACTTCACTTGGCTTGTTTCATTTCGACACGGGATTTTATGTGCAGTGTTAAAAGTGAAAAAAAGGGATCCACATTGAAAAGTAAGGATTAATTTTTTCCACTTTTGGAAATAGGTCAATTGAAGTGGGACGACGTCCCGATTAGGAAAAGAAGCTAAGTGAAGTGGGATGGAGGGAGTACGAGTTACTTACGAGGGGTTAAAATTAACTTTTATTTATTGAAATGAGCTATTTTTGAGCATTAGCACTTTATAAATAATTACTTCTCCGTTTCTTTTGAAATAACCACTTTCTTTTGGGCACAATTTTCAAAAATATTAGGGCTTGTTGAATAATGGCGTGACCCACATAATTCAAATGGAGGTTCAATGTGTTATAAAGCAAGTGTATTTAGGGGCAAATGAATCATTAGTAGGAGTTCACATGGGGTTGTTGGGCCAAAATAGGAAAATGATTGTTTCGAATAACAAACCTTAAAATGAAAATGTCATTTTGAAAGAAACAGAGGGAGTAGTATATACTCCCTCCATGCCACCCTAATTGTCTATGTTTTCTTATTGGGATGTCTCATTTAATTGTCTACTTACCAAAAATATAAAATTTATACTCCAACAACTAATATAATATAAACTCCTCTATCTCTTACTGCATTGAATATTGTGCAGATTTTTTAGTGGACAATTAAATGAGACGGAAGGATATTTAAGAGTAAGGTAACATATACAACTTTACAATGGACACCCGTATAACATATATACAACCCTATGGTAAGATTTTATGGAAATACCTCCCTAAAGTTAAAAATGTGTACAAATATTTCCCTAAAGTTTAAAATTTTGTGTACTTAACCACACAAGCTCATCTATTCCAAAGTTTTGATACCCCATCTTTGTACCAAATATCAATTTCTACTAATTTTATGTATTTTCGTTAAACATTTCAGTATAATTTTACAATTATTTTATACGATTCACTCACCTATTTAGAATTTGTATTTATTTTTTTTACTAGCACCTATTTATAATTTGTATTTATTTTTTTACTAGCATTTAGTTTAATTTTTGAGGGCTCGTTTGGTATCCATATACTAGTATATCAGATATCAGATAAGAGTATGGGTATCAAATATCAGGTATAGGTATGAAATTGATATCCGATATATGTGTTTGGTGTAGATTGTTCGGATGTCATGTGGGATATCAAAACCAAATAATAATAATAATAATAATAATAATAATAATAATAATAATAATAATAATAATAATTATTATTATTATTATAATAATTATTATTATTATTATTATTATTATTATTATTATTATTATTATTATTATTATTATTATTATTATTATTATTATTATTATTATTATTATTATTATTATTATTATTATTATAAACCCCCGTTAATTGTTCTATTAGTTATTTCAAACCACCCGTTAATTGTAATGGTAAAAGAATAGGTTAAATGAATAACATTTCGATAATAGGTGCATTGTATCCCGTAAAAATTCGACATGAATAATTCATACATTCGATAAAAAAAATTATAAAAGTAAATATTATTGACCTCAAAAATGCAAAGGCATCCATTATTCAGAGAAGTTGATCACATCAACTATACATAGAAAATGAACATGCAACTTTTGCAAATAAATAAAACTTGAAAAATAATAAATAATTAACTTTGGGCTACTAAAATATATAGTAAAATGTAGATTAAGAAAAAATAAGTTACATTTAATAAACTCAAAGATTAAGGATTTTGGAGGGAAATTTTTTTGAAACTATTATAATTGTCCAAAGACACAATAATCAGGGTCATATGAGATAGTGGAATTTATATTATATTAGTTGTGAGAGTAAAAGTTTTCCACTTTAAATAATTGGACAATTAAATGAGATGTCCCAATAAGAAAATATGAACAATTAGCATGGGAGGGGGAGTATAATATTAAAAACTAGTAACATAAAATTGTTTGGGCCAGCCCAATTTTTTAGTTCAATCTTTTTTACCCCCTTAAAGTTGAAGAATTGAGAGTGAACCATGATTTGGCTTTATTAATAATTTCAAACTTTTAAAATTTTAATTAGATTGGAATACGAGCTGATTGGTGGGTGACGATGAGATTTAATTAAAAACAAGTTTGTGTCCCCGTGCTATGCATGGTATGGGGAAGTTGCGATACTTGTACTTCAATAAGTTCATAAGGAGAGATGAAAAAAATTATAATCTACACTAACAAAAAAATAAAGCATATAATAGTATTATTTTTAAAAAATATTACAGCATAGAAAAGCTTACAAAAATCATTTATAGAGTGTTAATACGAAATATATAGAGTGTTAATCATCAACAAAATTAAAACTCAATACCAATTAGCAAAAATCAATGGGTAACATTGCTTCAGAAAACAAAGAATTAAATTAATGTATAACACACGGAAAGTTCTTTCCTCTCACGACGACTATCTAATTGCCGCAATCAATTGAACTCACGAAAAACACAAAGAAAACACACAAGTATTTAATCCCTGAATGTATTGAGGGTAAAAAATAAAGTAAAACATGCTTAGTGAGTATATTATTGGTTTCATAATTAAATAATAAGAATTGCCAACAAAATATGAAGTAGGGATTCCGATGGGAAAGTTAAAATGAAATAAAGCACATTGCTCCTTTGTGAATCTATCATGAGTCCTGAATGAATTTTGAAATCTTGTCCCCGCTGCCGTTGCCGCCATGGATTTCAAGTCGCCATTGAAGTCGAAGTCCGAGGATTTTCCTATCTTATAGTAGTATTTTATTTTCTTAACACTCGAATTCGAGTAAATATTTCATGTACTACACAACATCATACAGTAGTTAAAATATCAATCAAAAAAATTAAATAAAAGCATTACTTCTATCAATTTTCGAACTAACCGACAATATCCACGGTACTTAGATTATTCACAAATAAAGATATCAAACTCGCCTCAATAAATAAGCTCTATTTCAATGGGGCAAGGGGACACATAATTACTAATTTTACCACTCATGTCAAACCAACTTCACCATCAAGTAATTCAACACTGTCGTAAATGTTGAACCCGATCTTCACTCGCAATAAATAAAATAGTATTACACTACTCCTCCCGTTCATAATTTTTAATTAGGGTCTATATTATTTTTCATTCATCCACAATTTTAAGGGCCTTTTCTATTTTCGGCTGTAAACCCTCACACAAAAAAATTACAATCCTATTGTTTAAATATCATTTTGACACATCACCACCAAACATCACCAAACATTTTAACAAATCATCACAATACATTAAATTCCGTGCCGACCCTTTGAATGCTAATGATCATGGGCGGAGGGCCGAGGGAGTATAATTCTTTCTTAAAAGCGCGTTACACTCAAAATTATGTATGTACTCCCTCCGTCCCGCCCGATTTGGCCCGTTTTCCAAATCGGGGTGTCCCGGCCGACTTGGCCTATTTCCTTTTTGGGACCAACATTACACTTTCACTTTTTTAGTTTAATACTTTTAAATTGTTAAGAATGAATTTGATTGGCTAGTTTTAATATTCCTTTATTGGGAACACAAATTCAAGGTTATTAATTAATGTAATTTACTCCTCCTTAAAAATCGTGCCGAAAAGAACTAGGCCAAATCGGGCGGGACGGAAGGAGTATTACATAAGGGCTAGTTTAGTAGACTAGATAGGATATATGAAGTTAAGATAAAAAATTAACATGGAAGTTAAGATTAAATGAAACATGGATTATAAACCTATGTTTGGTAGACTAAATAAAATATCCAAGATAAGTTATAGAGTGTTTGATGGCCATTACTATTAACAGGATAAATAAATGAAATGACTAAATTATCCTTTTGATTTGGGGGGAGTTTCGAGAATTGGGAAAGGTTGAAAAGGAGGCACAAATTGGGGTGGAGTACTGGAGTGGTTAGGGAATTGGGATCAAAAAACACCGCAACAATGAAGACTCCGCCACCACCGTCGCTTCCTCCTCCAATAAATATTGCACAAATCCACGCCTCTCTCTCACACACACTACAACGAATTGAGGACGAGAGAAGGAGGCAGCATGCGGCGGTGAGAAAATTGATCAAGTGGAGGGCATGAACACGAAGGAGTGGAGGGCGATGCGATTTTGCTAGACAGGCGGCGCGAGGAGAGAAAGGCGGTGGCGAGGAGGAGGTGCACGGCGGAGATGAGTTTCTGAGTTTTTGTAGAGCCGATTACATCGAAGAGATGACGTAATTGAGATTTAGAGATTATGTAACTAATACGGCCACTCACTTCCGATTATCTCATCGGAGAAGAAGGCAAACCCTGATTTGAGGGGAAAAAAAATGTTTTTTTATGAATTCACGACCAAGTGATGGAGGCAGGGATATTTTGGGAAATTATTTTCAAGCTTAAACACTATTCATTGCCTACTTTCTTGCGGACCCTTTTGGTAAGTTACAAAAACTTGACAGAATAGTAGTTTTAGAGCGGGCCTTGGTTTTATAACGGGTCCATGTGTTAATTTAAAAAGCTATCAAACATGGGATATGAATGTATTAATATTATCTAACTTGCCATATCATGTGTACCAAACTAGCCCTAACTATATAATTTTTATATATAATAAGAATATATATATATATATATATATATATATATATAGGGTTACACTATGGTGAAAACTAATGTTTTAGTGAAAACCTAAAACCACTAACAACCATTGATTAGTGGTTAATCAAGGGCTGAGATTAAAACTAATATTCTAATTTAAAAAATTGAAAATATTCAAACTAGGGTTAAATTTGTCCAACAACTACCAAAAATTAATAATTAAATATGGAAAGAAGATTTGCTTCCTTAAAACTAGGAATCTACCATAACTACTCAACCACTTCAATATCACGTAATTCATTATCCTGCAGAATCACAATAGCAATTTTCAGAGAAACAAAACGCAGAGAAGGTGCGACCAAACCCAAACTCAGAGAAAGTGCGACGATTTGAAGGAGAACAACACGAGAGAGAACACAAAATCGAGAGAGAACACACGACGATGCAGAGGAAAACACGATCAAATGCAGAGGAAAGTTAGTTTCAGTTTATATAATGTAAAAATCCTTGTCGATTTTGCAGATTAAACAAAAATAGAATTTAGGGTTCTTAACTAATTTCGATTGGGGTTGAATCTGTTCAAGATGTTGATAAACTATTGGTTAGAAATTGTTGGATTGCATTTATACTCGTTTATGTTGCATATCGTACTCGATTCGATGCTTGAACTATGCGAGTATAAGTAGGGGATGTCAAATTAAGTTAGTTTATGTGCTCATCAGGTGTTTGAAAAAAGTGCTCAAAAGGAAAAATTGTTATATTTTTTAAGTATTTATGCACCAATTTTTTAAAAATTGTGAATTTTTAACTAATGTCGATTGTGACTAAACTTATAATTCATTTGTGATAAATTATATGTTTTTAAATGATGAAATGCATTTTTATTTTGTTTATTTTGCATATTTAAATGGAATTTATGCCAAAAAAATTCCAAACATGAGATTGTAATTAGGGGTTATTGTTTAGTGTCGAGTATGGCTGAAATTTATGTCAATAATTTTGATTACTAGTTAGAGATTGTTAACCTTGCATTTATATATGTTTATGTTGCATATTTTGTTGGAAGCGTAGGGAAAAATATCAGACATGAGAGATTTATGTTGGGGCTGTGTACTTGTTGTTTTATAAGGTTTTTTATGGTGCTATGTGGAGATTGTAACAATTTTGTTGTTTGTTGACAATCATTACAAATTCATGGGTTATAATGTTGATCATTTATGGAAATGTGTTATTGCGTTTCTTTTTAAAACCATATTGCTATTTGGATGTTGTGTTGTTGCATAATATAAATGGAACGTTGCATTTGTAACTACATATGTAGAATTACAATTGATTTGTGCATCAAATGTAGAGGACGATGCCACAAAAACCAAAGGATCATGTCTGCAGGAAGTTCCATCCGACGATGACTTTATGGATGAACCTCTGAGCAAAGTCTTCAAACTATCCCAAAATGCAAAAATGACGAAGAAGCATGAAAGTATAATGATTTACTGTATGAATATACATGTTACAAGACAGAATAAGTGACTGACTTATGTCTTTTTTTTCTTTTTTTTTTTTTAACAGTAATAAAAGTTAGAAGAAAACAAAATTTTATTTAACTTATTGCACAATTTTCAGAATATGGTGCACAATATTGAGAAATTGTTGCAATCTGCTTATGAGATCAGAAATAAAGAAAAATTTAATTCATTGCAAAACCTTTCTTAAATGCTACAATATTCTTATAAAGAATTTGTATAAAATAAGGTTTTTTTTTTATCATCATCACACAAAGGGACATGCTCGCCATCTAAGATACTCGATTTTTACTGAACAAACTTGTCTTCAAGACAATCATCATTAACATCTGTACCACCTAAAAAAAATAAAATGCATCAAAATCTAATATAAATGCATTAAAATATGTTTATTATGCATACAGAAACATATAAACAGAAAAATATAATACATAAAATTAGTTTAATGTGTATCGAAAATCGAAACTAAAACCCTAACCCATCAAGGAAATCTAAACCCTAAATTGTATGGGAATTCAATACCTAAGTTGTATGAAAAGCTAAACCCTAACTTGTAGGTTAAGGTGAACCCTAACCCATATGGAAAGCTAAACCATAACTCATATGGGAAGCTAAGCCGTATTTGGAAAATCTATACCCTAACTTGTAGGAGAATCGATACCCCAACTTGTATCAGAATCTATACCCTAACATGTAGGGAAAGTTAAACCCTAAGTTGTATGGAAAACTAAACTCTAATATAAAAAATTGGAGTATGGGAGACTCAATGAAATGAAAATGCATCAGAATGACTCTAAAATGCAACAAAATCGACATAATATGCATATTCTAGTCATTTTAATGAATTTTCGATTGTTATGCATTTTTGCCAATTTTGAACTCAAATCTCAACCAAATCGGATTGAACCACCCAGAAACGTGTTATACTCTTCAAGACGTTTAACGGTATGTCTCCCATCTAAATTCGATCGCCGATGTGGTCGGAATCGCATTTGGAAGTTTACGTCGCTGCAGAAGTCGCAATTTTGCTGCTGGTTCAATTTTTTTAGCGAATATCTCCTTCGTTTCTCCACCAAAACGAGTGATCCACCCATCAATCTCTTCGTCTCTTTGAGTAGAATAAAACCCAGTGGTCCATTTTTTGATTCTCGTTAGGATTTGGCCGGAAATCGACTTAATGTTAGAGTGTATTTAAGTTTTGGAAAATCCCTAAAATTAAGGAAAGAAAATAATTAAATATTACGAATTTAATGAAGAGAATATATAGTGATTTACCCACTTTCAAGTTCTAAAACAAAATTTTGCTTTGTATCTTAAAACACTAAAATTATACCCAATTTTTGCTTTGGTTTCCAATTATACCCTTGCTTTTTAGGCTTGGGTATTACTTTTCACCAATTTCTTCTTCATATATGATAACCTCCCTCTCTCTCTCTATTTTTGAAACTTCACTCACTCTCTCTCTCTCTCTTTCTCTCTCTACCGCTCTCTCTCTATTCAACTTCCTCTTTCTCTCTCTCTCTCTCTCTCTCTCTCTCTTTCTGTGTCGATGGATTTTCTGGGTATCGGAGGATCGGGCCGGATTTGACGGTGGAGATGGAGTTTCTGGGGATCGGCTGGAGGGGGATCGAGGAGAAGAAGTTGGAGCTCTCGAAGGCGGAGTACTTGTCGATTAGGGCGGAGGTGGTGTAGGCGGTGAAGAGAGGGGTGTAGGTGTTGGCGGAGATGGAGGCGCCGGAGATTGTGCGGTACGCCGTCGTCTGCTGGGCGGCGGCGGCGGCTGTTGGGTCGTCGGAAGATTGGATTTTGTGGAGTGGGTCGGGAGGGATTTAGCAGAAGGAGTGGCCCAAGCCCTCATCCAGTGGGTCGGAGAAACACACGGCGACGTCGTTTCGCAGCCGGGAAATATTGCCGGCCTCGCAGGCGAAGCACGGCCTCAGCTTCCCGATTCCGTTCCCCATTTCAAGTTACTGCTAAAGATGCTTCAGCAATTGATCTGGATCTTAAGCTTTAGTTAGTTTTATTATTTTTCTTCCTTTTTTCGATCTGATTTCCATTTATGATTGAGTTGGTTTGTTAATTAATTGTGGATATACGAGATGATTACTTTGGTTCGATCGTGTATTAATTTGGTGAATACTTCTTCTTTTGATGGAATTGTTTAATTTGAAAGTCAATTGGGTTGGGTATGATTACTCGAAACCATCAAACTTTGTTTCGCTTTTTGAAATTTGAAAACTAAAGTGAGCACACTATCTACGAATGCTATCCTCTGTCCCGATTACTTAAGAACACAGTACAAAATACAAAAAAAGATTACTAATCTTGTGTAAGTTTTTGTTCAATTTATATGATATACTAAAGTACACAGTACGAAAGGAAGAAAAGCTTACTGCGTACTTAAGTACACAGTACGAAACACAAAAAAGATTACTAGTCTTGTGTAAGTTTTTGTTCAATTTACATGATATACTAAAGTACACAGTACAAAAGGAAGAAAAGCTTACTGTATACTTAAGTACGCAGTACGAAACACAAAAAAAGATTACTAGTCTTGTGTAAGTTTTTGTTCAATTTACATGATATATTAAAGTACACAGTACGAAAGGAAGAAAATTTTACTGCGTACTTAACTACAAAGTACGAAAGGAAGAAAATCTTACTGCGTACTTAAGTACGCAGTACGAAATACAAAAAAAAAAAATTACTAGTACTTATTTGTATGGAACACAGTACGATTTGTAACACCAAAATTACCGGAAAGAGAGAGAGAGAGAGAGTTGGTGGTCAAAGTCAAAAAACAAAAAGCAAAAAGCAAAAAGCAAGGGTATTTTGGTACAAAATTTGAAAATATGGGTATAAGTTGTGTTTTTTAACATACAAAGCAAAATTTTGTTTTTTAAGTTGAAATTGGGTATTTTCCTTTTTCCCTCTTTAATGAATATTACATTACAAATAATATAAAAAGTCAGAAATATCCTTATGGCATCAGCAAAATCATTAAAAAATCGATTAATTATTTTTTTAATATTAAATGATATTAATTGTCAACCGTTAGATCTCTGAAATCAACGGATATCATCGGTTTTTATATTACACTGGATATTTAGTTTCTATATAATTTATATATATATATTAATTTTACATATGACATTATGTAGAAAATTTTGTGATTGTTTCCCTAGATTGTCCTTTGACTTAATAACAAATTATTAAATATAATATATCACAATGAGAAATTCAGTCCCACGTCAATTTTTTCTAAGAACTTAACCACAAAGTACTTATATAAATAGATTTATATTTTTCCAACAAAAATTTTATTTGATTTTGAGGAACTACATTTTAATGTAAAATTCTCAAAATGAAAATTATACAATTGTCTATTAGTTATATTTTTGCGGACTTTTTTTAACAATATATCACAATAGAAATTGTTATTAATAATCTTGAATTTATGAAATAGTTAACCGAATAATAAAATAGCAATTTCTTCATTATATCTCACATAAAAATAGTGGAAACCATTCATGTTATTCCTTGTCAAACATGAATCCTATTTTTCTTTAATTCCTTGATGCATGTTGATATTTAGATCTTCTAATTCAATTTTTTAAATAAAAAAAATATTAAAAAAAAAAACCTTCAAGAATAATATCTTGATATCATTAAAGGTTACTGTGTATATGTATCATTTTTTGCTTTGTTGGTTTTCTTGGAATTCTGATTTGCTTATGATTGTTGATGAGCTGAATACTCTCTGGTGGAGTTATGATATTGATATGGTCTTCTTGGAATTCTTGTTACTCTATTATGTGGAGATGAAGTGTGAAAGTATGCACGTGGAGTATCTGCTCTTCAAAATTGTGCTTAAGTGGGCTTCTAAATTATGACTTTTTATAGTGGGCTTTATGGACATTTTTAAACTGTTAGAAAATGAGTGGAGTCTGACAGTTACTTATTCAAATTATGTGAGAGGGAAGTTTATTTCTTCCAGTTTCTTCTACTAGAACATAAATTCAAACTGCAAATTCCTTAAACCCTTGAAAGAGACAACAATGCCTTAGTCCCATGCTCACTCAGTTGGTAAAGTTGAGATTTTTTCAACTCACGATTTACTATAAAAACCTTCCCTTTAACGATAAATTCTAAGCACAATTATAATTTTATAGAATGTACATCAATAAATACAGGAGGAGAGAAAAGGAGCATCAATTCTAAGTAAGATGGATATTTTCAGGTTCTTGTATGCTAAAATCTTTAAATGATTTTAAATGTAAATGTAAGGTTATTTTTGTACAATTCTAATTTAGTCTTGAGTTTTATCTATAGCACCAAACACTTATTTAGCTTATCTTAATTTTTAGTCTCAACTACCAAACGCTAGTATAGATAATTCATCCTACTTCCTATTCATACTAATAATCTCATGTTTACTTATCCTACTAAATTCTATCTTCCCTACCAAACACGGCCTTAGTGTTTGGTACCCATGACTACTTATCTTGAGGGTCCGAGACTAGATGATGGTCCGTCACTAAACACTATTACACAAGGATAATTACACTTGGCATCACCCTTGGTTTAATTGTCGAACTCCAACAGTGAGCAAGAGTAAAAATTTATTTTCCTCACTTGCCCTTCCATTTTGAGAATCGATCTCCTCGTTCCAAATTTATTCTATTCGCCGTCTTTCTATCTCCTTCCTCAGAAAAATTATCAACTTGCATGTTTCATCAATCTTTGTTAGTTCTTGTCCGATTCTGATTCATAGGTTTCTTTGATTCATCTTTTGTCAATTTAAGGGCGAAGGATTCCAAGCAGACTCGATGCAATTGCAAAACGTCAGTGAAACATGTATATGAGGATATTATTTACGTTTCTTTGATTTTCCGTACGGTAGTTTGGGTCAATTTGTTGTACTTTGGGTTTGATTTTTTTTTTTTTTTTTTTTTTTTTTTGCTGTTGTTGGATATCCCCTTACACGACAATTCTCCTAAATTGTGCATGAATTTGTTGGAATTTTTGATGTACGAATTGTATATTCAAGCAATCACTCTTCAATAAAATTTTAGTTGCTTCTTTCCCTTGGAGTTTGACCTAAATTATGTCACCTACTCATCACCCATCTTTTACCCAACAATTGATTTTTTTTCCCGTTTATATAGATACTCGATTTTTTATTTTGTTTAATTGTCAATTTTCATGAGGGATTGACTAGAGTTGCATTTTTTTCCTCTTGAATTTTCAAATGGGATTGAGGGATTGATCGAGAGTTGATTATTACGCTCCTTGTGTGTTCATTTTAATGTCAAAATTGAAGTGAAGTTTTTTATATATGAGTAATATATCAAAAAAGTTTTCTCCAATTTTTTTGAATGATAAATGATTTTTGCAAGAGAGATGATAAATCAGGGAAAGATTTTTGCACTTTTACGTTCTCTATGTCTTTTGAAAAGTAAAACTGAGCTGCAACAAAGCAAGAAAAAATCATAGAATTTAAAGAACTTTAGCAAGAGAGATGATGAACCAGGGAAAGAGGAACATTTCATAACACCGTGCCCTCGGAAGCCGCCGTGAGTTTCGGATTGTGCAAGGAATAAGAGCACCTTTTTTCTTTATATAACCTAGGATTAGATATTTTTGTATTTTTAGCCATCTGCACATTTTTTTCAAAATCCAGGAATGTATTTGTATAAAATCTTACCATGTACCATGTATTAAGACGAGAGAGATTGTTGTTCATAAGTAGCTTGAATGAGTTTTAGTTTTACTATTTATGGTAATATCCCTTTATCAATGGGACAAACTAAAATGGAATTTATCCCTTTACCAATGAGACGAGGGGAGTATGATCATTGATCCCTTTTCTTTTCTTTTTTTTGTTTTATGAGTAAATTGGATTTTTTTTTTTTAAAGCACTTACTTTGCAGATGGAATCCTCTATCCTCAAACTTGTGTTGCAATTGTGTACCTAAATTAAAATTACGTAGTTTATTTCTGATATCTTTAAGTGTCAATACCTAAAAATAGCCCAAATCAATATGTAAAGGAAAAAAATAGCCCTTCATAAGTAAATGGTATAAATATAGCCCACTTTTTAAAATTGGGACAATTATACCCTTAATGATATAATTAAGGATAAATTAATTGAAAAAATAGAGAAAAAGAAAAGAAAAAGAAAAGAAAAGGGAAAATAATACAGCCCAATTATGCGTGCGCGCAACCCACCCCCACCCTCAACCTCACTCTTATGTTCTGTTATTGGTCGTGTGAGTGTGTAACTTTGGTCGTGATCGTGAATAAAGTGGTCGTGAGTAGTCGTGATCGTGTGTGATTTGATCGTGGTCATGTGTGATTTGGTCGTGCTTGTCGTGTGAGTGTGTAAATTTGGTTACTGTTGTTCTGTTATTGGTCGTGCGAGTGTGTAACTTTGGTCGTGATCGTGAATAAAGTGGTCGTGAGTAGTCGTGGTCGTGTGTGATTTGATCGTGGTAGTGTGTGATTTGGTCGTGCTTGTCGTGTGAGTGTGTAAATTTGGTCGTGATCATGAATAAAGTGGTCGTGAGTGATCGTGGTCGTGTGTGATATGGTCGTGCTCGTGTGTGATTTGGTCGTGAATGATCGTGGTCGTGTGTTATATGGTCGTGCTCGTGGGTGATTTGGTCGTGTGAACGTTGAACCATAACAAGACATATTAAGGGTATAATTGTCCCAAATTCAAAAAAAGGGCTACATTTGTACCATTTACTTATGGAGGGCTATTTTTTTCCTTCACTTATTATTTTGGGCTATTTTGGTCCTCCCCTCTATATTTAATTGCCGCCTATTTGGGAATATCTTAAACAATCAAAATTGCATTATTTTTACACAATTGAAACGGACAAATGTTTGAACATGAAATTAAAATTAACAAAAAAATAATAATAATAAAACTAATTATAAAATGAAATACTCAAGGAAGCCGCCATCGCCCGTGTCCCATATATACAGTGTACACGAAAGAAGTGATTGTTTTAGGCAGCCGGCTTCTTCTCTCCAGTCTCCACCTTCGACTTCGCCACCATCTTTCTATTCGCTCCACTTTCCGATTCAGAACGACTAATTTCATTCTAAGCTTCATTTGAAATTCGACACGCTCTTCTCCGCTCGCTTTTGGAAGCATATTTGCCGTATACTATGGAACAGCTCAAATTCGATTTGTGACTACAGTTCTGAGAAAATGGGCGGTTCGAGGAAGAAGAAGAAGCGGAGTGTTGGCCGCCGCGCCCAGTCAAAGGACCATCACTCGACTGTCGCCGATAACAATGAAATTTTAACCGAGGAAGTCACTGCGCTGTAAGGATTTTTCATTTTTATTTTGGATGAATGAATACAGTTTACATGATTTCATCTACACCATTGTAGTAAACTTGTGTATAGATATTGTTTTCAGAGGGATGCAGTAAACTAGTGCGTATTTCATATTCAGTTTGAGGCCTGAGCTGCTCGAGTTGTCATTAAATGTTCGAAATAAGAGTTTCATTGTTCCATATGATTGATTTTCTGTCTGTATTGGCTGCTTTTAAGAGACGAAGATAAAGAACAGAAATCACAAGTTTCATTTCCTTAAAGAAAAATGTAGTTATGAGAAAGGAAAAAAAAAATGATAAAATGTTGTTTGTCTAATTATACTCCCTCTGTCTCTTCCTAAGTGACTCCTTTGCTTTTTGACTTTTTCGGCACGCATTTCCACCGAGACGTAGTACGGGTTTTACGATATAATTTTGAAATATTATTTCTTTTACGGGATACTGCGAGTGTTGTAGTATCCCGTAAAAGAAATAATATTTCAAAATTATATCGTAAAACCCGTACTACGTCTCGGTGGAAATGCGTGCCGAAAAAGTCAAAAAGCAAATGAGTCACTTAGGAAGAGACGGAGGGAGTAGTATTCATCGCTCTGTCTGCATCAAAGATCGAGCTGTGTGTTTTCTGTTGTTGGGGTACTGGAGACTGCAAATTACACACACAATAGGCTATAAAAGCAGTGACAAAGTCCGCAATCTTGGTTACTTCCAAATGAACTTGTTAACAATAGTGGTTATATATGTTGGATAATGCTTAATTTTTTTGAAATTCTGTTTGAGGCAACTCCTTCAGATATTCTATGATTGCGAACATAGGCATCTACGCATGATCTTTTAGTATATGATTAAATTCATGGCTCCTTACAGGTGTGCCATATTTCAGGAAGATTGCAAAGTCGTTTCTGAATCACCTCCTCTCATTAACATCAAGCTCAGGTTCCAAATTTGTGATAATTCAGTGAATTAAAACTGAAGCTCCATTCTTTCTCTCGTCAAGTGTTTGTTAAATTAAACCTGTAGGCCATATTCAAAGGATACAGGATATGAGGATTCTGATGTTCATGTACAGCTCTCAGTGAGGTTTGGGATCATTTTCCTTTTCTAAAGGTGCTCAGCTCATATCAAACATTGTGCAGTACTAAGTTTATGTTCTTGTTGCAGATGCTTACAAGGTTATCCATACAAATGCCCGAAACTGCAGATAATACCAGAGAAAGGCTTGTCAAAAACTGATGCTGATAAGCTTTTATCTCTACTCTATGATCAGGTAGGACTTTAGTGATAGCCATTCGTTCAGGAAGACTCAACGTGTACAATTGCAAGTGCTCTTAATATGACATGGTAACTTCTGTTGGTTCTTATTAACCTCTTAACAAGATGCTGTTGAGAGCTTCTAAGCTCTTGGTGTAGTGCACCTTGGTACTGTCCTATATCATTTCAGTATGCTTATCTGTATTTCCCCCCTACATTTAAGCCGTACATAGCTGTGACAAGGCTCCCTGGCGTTGCACGATTCATATTTTAATCTTGCATGACCCGAAAGAATGTTCAGCTTGTAAAGTTGTTAATGTGAATAAACCAATTCCTGATTCTTTTCCTTCGATTCGTTTTTCCATATCTTCTGTATACCCCCCCCCCCCCCCTCTCCTTTAGATCTGCTTGACTATTTGTAAATAAGCATAAGCATCTTGTCAATACCTAGTGCAGGCTAACTCTAATGCCCGAGAAGGACGCGTGATGATATACAATCTAGTGGAAGTTGCCCAAGAATTCTTGTCTGAAGTTATTCCTCAAAAGCAGACTCATGACTCTGTATGAACTATATCTTTCACAATCTGCAGTTGCAAGTTTTTTTCCTGATCAAGTTACTGCAGAAATTGTTATTTTAAGATGATACACTTAAAAAAATATTCAATACTATGAGACTTGGGGAAATAGGGACCTTAAACTCCGTGGAGTAGTTCTGAATGCAGGTGAGGATTATGTGAGAGAAAGCTTCACTGAAAATTCATGCTAATTTACTGGTGAAACGACATTACTACGAGGGACTCAGGATAAGGTCTAAGATTTATTTGTGAATTGAATAAAAAGCTTTCAAAACTGAACATTAGTTCTGTGTGAAGGATATTTTCCTCTTTAATCATGTTGTGTATTGTCAGTGCATGTAATAGGTCTAATAATGCCTGCAACCTTATATAACTTCTTATAGGATCAAAGAATTTTCGAATCTTTTTGTTGAATAGCTTGGTGGTATCATTTGAGATTCTTCTGGAGAATTCACGCCATGATAAATCAAGAAGACAAGAACTGTGTTTTCATACTAGAGTCCAGAGATTCTCATTTTCTTGATTGCTTTCTGTTTTAGGTTGTCTGCCATGATACTGATAATAGTTACCGGCTCCCAGTGAAGGACGGTATTGTGAGAAGTGGTACGATCTGCCCTTTTGCCTTTAGTCATTTAGATCTTTTTAGCGGCTCTGGGGAGTTGTGGCAGTGGAACCTAGAAATGGATGAGAGCGACAAGGTAGTGTCTTCCAAGACCGTTGACAGTTCTAAAGCAGGAATTGGTAGTTCGAATAAGCTATCTGACAAGCATATGAAGCCACCAAAGGAGGAAAATAATAAGCCAGAGTCATTAAGATTAGGTACGCTTGAAGAAGAGAGTGAAGAGGAAACAAAAAGTACTGATTTGAGTTCTGATGCATCAGTTGGAAATGGTACCACTGGCCTTGTAAAGGTGTTGATTTGTTCTCTCCTTTCCTCCTTTTGCTTCTGATCAGAATGGTCTGTTATATTAACTTTGTCCCTTTGACCTTGTGATGTGTTGAATTCACTAATGTTGTGCAATAAACTACTTTATTTTGCTCCCCTGTTCCCCTCTTTGATGGATGTAGAGAAGCTTGGTTTGTGAAGTGGATCTTTTAGGTTTGGTTTTGTTTAACTTTTTAAAACTTCTCTTGGTACTTGTCTAGTTACTTTAGTTGCTTATTTCTATTATAATTTATTTATTTTCCCTGAGGGGGTAACAGTTTCTTTCGCAGGATATGTTTGTAGAAGGAAATATAACAGACACCGACAATAGTAGTTCAAATAGTGATTCAGAGTCATCATCATCTGATTCTGCTCTTCACGTTCAATCTTTCCAGACTGTGAAGAGGGACTTACTCCTGGTAAAAAAAATTACCTTTGTCCTGTGAATCCTTATATTAAAATCTCCACTGATCAAGTTTTGCTTCCCTTAGGCCCACTTACTTCGCCTTGCGTGTGCTCATGAAGGAGCACTTGCTGATTCTTTGCCAGAACTTACATCAGAACTCCTCAATCTGGGGGTTTGTATTTTATTGTGTCTTCATTATGCAATAAGTACACATTTGATTCCAGTTTCTTATGAGCTTATTTTTTTCCAGATTGTTTCGGATGACGTGCGAAATATGGCTATCAAACCATCATCTTCTTTTGACAAAATTTTTGATCGTGCATTTGGGAAGCATATTGTTAGTAAATTGAGCATTTTTCTAGAACTAAGCTGGATATTCATAATCAATGACGTCATACCTTTTCTTGAATTTTATCTGACAGGGTTCATCAAAAGTATCTCAGTTTTGGAAAACTGCATCTGACTTAGGAGGCCAAAGTTCTTCCTTTCCAAACTCACGTTATTTAAATGACTTTGAGGAGCTTCAACCTCTTGGTAAGGAAGAAATTCTTCTGTATGTTCTGGTTTTACATTTATTAATATATTCATTCCACTAGTTTCATTGTGGATTAGTAGTGATGTTCCTGATCTTTTTTCCTATAATAAGTTTCTAGTATAATGTTCATATTTAAAACTAAGCACAAATAAAGCCAGATTTTGCAATATATTCTTTCTGGAAGTATATGTGGAAAAAGTCTTCAACTCTTAAGGATTGATAACATCCATGTCTTCACAAGGTCAATGGAACTTGGATGATTCAAGTACCAAATAATTAAAAAGAGTTAGTTATTTTTGGAGTTAACAGATTATTCATTTATTATTACGGACCTTATTACGTTTTGAGTTTTTCTTCTTGTCCTGCTTGATGTGTCGCAAAACTAACCTTCACATCTTTTGAGTCTTCTGACTCATCTCCGATATAACTGTCATTGTTGGTAAATTTTAAATTTGTTTGCTAGTCAAACATCATTATGGTTAGGGTGTTCATATTTGAATCATTGACAGAAAGGAGCTTTTGTCCCAAAATATTTCTGAGGCTTTTGCAGTCTTAGGCAAACTCTAATCCTCAATAACAGGCTAACAGCTAATTAGCATAGAAAATTTGCATCAAATGGATGATTCAGAGACTTGTGATGGAAGGAGATTGATTTCTACTGCTGTATCCAACTGGAGCAGTTTCTTCTATCTAATACTACATTGCTAATCCATTCAAAGATCACCATCTCAGTCTTTCTAATTACCTTCTTTTAATTCTTATAGCATGGTAATTCCATTTGTTGGCTTCAAATTTGGATTACAGAGTTGATTTATTGATGCTACCTTCATGCCCCTTGCACTGACATAATTTCTTTTTTTGTTTTTGTTTTTTTTGCCTTTTGTGCATGTAATTAATTTTCTCCTTCCAAAGGACATGGAGGGTTTGGCCACGTTGTATTATGCAAGAATAAGCTAGATGGTAGGCATTATGCTGTAAAGAAGATTCGGTTGAAGGACAAAATCCTGCCTGTGAATGACCGCATATTAAGGTCTGTATTTGTGGAGCATGTATTCTAATTCTAATGCCATATTAAGCTGCAATTGATACGATATAATCTTCCTGAAGCTCTGTAATGCCCGGGTGCTCTTGTCCTTTGTTTGTTATGGCTGTTCTTTTACCAATTCAGTTCTGTATTCATGAGGACATGGTTGAGTAGATTACTACTCCCTCTGTCTCACCCCAAGTGACTCATTTTATATTCATATGTGAGGTATATAATACAATAAATAGAGTCACTTAGGGTGAGACAGAGGGAGTAGAGATCTTGAGCTGAAAGCAGTTTCTGGACTTCAGAATACATTACTTCTTCCCCCGTTGATGCAGTTGATGTAGATGCATGCAGGTTTTTCCTGGGCAATGGTCTTTTAGTTGGCTGTTACATGGGCCATTGGCTATATTCGTTATGACAAATTCATTGTAGTTAATATGTTTGTGCATTTGCCTACAATTCGTACTAACCAGCAAGTTAGGAATTTTACCTGTTTGCATAGAAGTACTATTGCCCTAATTTATACTGGAGAATCATCTTTTTTGACTTAGTATTATTGTTCATTATATCCTTTTGTCCTTTCGCATTTCCATCGTCTTCTTTTGTCCTTTATTCCCTTACGCTTCTAAGTGAAATGGTCTGCAGGGAAGTAGCTACTCTTTCTCGGTTGCAGCATCAGCATGTAGTACGATACTATCAGGTATTTTATGAGATATATTTACTTATTTACAGCTCGATTATTGGATTTGAAGCTGTAATGCTTGTCAAATTAGTATGGCTAATGAAACACGTATTTTTGGTTGTTTTGCACTTTTTTTTAATTATTTTTTTATCAGGCTTGGTATGAAGCAGGAGATATTGGAAACCTTGGAAGTACTGAGTGGGGTTCCACAACTGGCATGAGTTCCAGTAGCTTCAAGGAAACTGATTCTTTGGAACAATTTTCACAGGAAAATAAGCTCGATTCAACTTACCTCTATATTCAGATGGAATACTGCCCTAGGTAGCTATTTTGTTATATCCGTTCCCATTCCGATTAAGACCAACAGGAAATTGAAATTTTCTTGACTTCAGCACTACTATGAAGTATAAAGCCACAGTATGGGACCTTTTATCATCAATTTTAATGAGTTCTACAATTAAACTACATTTATTAATTTTTAAGAATATGTTCCTGAAGTTTGTTGGTTGTTTCTATGGTGGACGTAAGCATTTTTGGAGTGAGAGTTTGACAGAATCATTAGAAAAACAGATATCCAAATTCCAGACTGCTTTTTTCTACATGATATCAGGACCATCAATGTTACTCTACATAACTAATACGAAACTATGATTTTCGACACACCCCTTTGGGGATAGGAAGCACCCTTAGTCACTAATCAACCTTCCTAGCTTACAATTTTCTTGTTTGTTTCAGGACTCTGAGGCAAATGTTTGAATCCTATAATCACCTTGATAAGGAACTTGCGTGGCATTTGTTCCGCCAAATTGTGGAAGGCCTGGCCCATATCCATGCACAGGGAATTATCCATCGTGATTTAACTCCTAATAACATCTTTTTTGATGCTCGAAATGACATAAAAATTGGGGACTTTGGTCTTGGTAAGAGTCAATTCGTTTTCCTTGTTTTTTCCTATAAATCTTTTGGATTCGAAATGGATATAATCCAAGCAGGAAGCTTTAGTCCTTCAAAACTTTGTGCCAGATATAAGATAACAGTTCATATTTCTTGTATCAAACTTGTATAAACATTCACAAGAATTTGCTTTACTTCTTCTGTCCTAAATCTTACTGTTTCTGGTACTCTGTCATAATGTATTAAGTTGGATCTTTGGTTGATATAACTATATATACTCTGTCTACTGGGTTCTTTATGCGGTGGAGATCTCTGTATATGAATATTCGTATACTTCGTGAGTAAATGGATGTTTGGCATATATGGTGACAGAATATTGTTCATTTGGAATCTTTAAGAATCCCCTCTAGTTTTTATCAAGGGTCTTAAATTTTGGGTGGTGTATCATGTCCTTGCTTTTTGGATAACGATTAGTATGGAGTCATATTAAGTAGATATATACTTTAATACCCGTAGAGCACTAAATCATGTTTTGTCATGTAATTCCAAGTTTTCAGTATGAGGATTTATGGCCTGTTTATATTCCCTTCAGGGTCCCTTAGTAACATGAATTTTTGTTTTATATTTCAGCCAAATTTCTGAAATTGGAGCAACTGGACCAGGATATGGATGTTACTGAAACAGTTGGAGTATCCATTGATGGTACAACAGGGCAAGTTGGCACATATTTCTACACTGCCCCCGAAATAGAGCAAGGCTGGCCAAAGATTAATGAGAAGGTAGAGTTTTAAGTTATTTGTATACATCATATACTATAGTAATTTATCAACAAACCCCTAAATATGTTTATCTCATCTCACTCTATTTTAGGCTGACATGTACAGCTTAGGAGTTATGTTCTTTGAACTGTGGCATCCATTTGAGACAGCAATGGAGAGACATATTTTACTATCTGATCTGAAACTAAAAGGAGAGCTTCCTTCGAACTGGGTCGCCGAATTCCCGGATCAGGCAACCTTGCTTCGAAATTTGATGTCTCCTAGTCCATCAGATCGCCCTTCAGCCACAGAACTTCTTAAGCATGCTTTTCCTCCTCACATGGAGTATGAAATGTTAGATAGTAAGTGAATGATCTCAGCTTGCAAAATTTTGATTAAAGCTCCTAAAAGATGCCTATACAAATTCTGATGTGAAATATTATAAATTATATACATAGATTGACCAAGATTATGTCTGCATTAAAAATGATCATTTCCTTTATATATGCGAACATGAATTGCGATATTGCAAACCCATTACAACTTGATTACTTATATTTCTGCTTATTTTATTGTAGGTTGATATATTTGCCCTATCGGGCTATTGAGTCTTGCTTGAAATATTTTTTATTAACAAATTGTTTTCAAGTACATTGCTTTACTGTTGATATTGAAGACTATTTATCTAGGTGGAAGTGCTATTGTAACTGTAGTTGCCAACTTGCCGACTGTCTCATCTTCTATTTGTTTCATTCTCTGTAAGATCTGGTACTGATATCACTAAGGCAAGAAGTTATTAGGATCAATTTGCAGTACGGTAGAAAGCTCCATTTTCCTTATGTTTTGGAAGCTAATGCATATCGAGAATCTCTTCATAGTGGTAAAAAGTCTCTCATTCATGATTCATGTGGACATTAGATGTCCCTATGTCTGAGGTTCTTCCAAATTCTTGGAGAAATCTGGTGGGGTCTCAGCATAACAATACTCCGATTTGGATGATAGTTTATCCTCAAGTTGGATTTTATACTATATAAATGTAATTTTTATGGGCCGCTTTGCTTGTCATATATCATGTAGATTATCCTAATATGTACTAATGGGTGCCATTAGGAAGTCAAACTTAGTTCCTAGATTTCGTGAGCTCACCCTCAATTTTGTGTTTGCATTCACTACTGGTCAAGGCATTTCCTTTCAATATTTGAGTTCTTCAAAAGAAAAACATACTAACATGTCCACTTTTAGGTCATGGACTGATGGAAGTAAATGAAGATGTCGCTTGTTTCAACTATTCGATTAAGCCTCTTTTCTACAACTTGCAGATATTTTAAGGACAATTCATACTTCCGAAGACACAAGTGTTTATGAAAAAGTTGTGTCTGCAATTTTTGACGAGGAGAAGTTAAGCACAAAGGACAGTCATGAGAATGCTGGACGACTGAAATCTATTCAACATGATATCTCATCAACTATTTTCACAGAAGTAGATACTGCTAACCGTGATCTGGTTGTTGATATAGTTAGAGAACTTTTCAGACAGCATGGTGCAAAGCATCTGGAGATCTTACCGATGAGAATACTGGGAGATGGCCATCACGTAAATAGGTACCATTGTCCTTTTCATTTATAGTTCAGTCCTTTCTCTTACATTATCATGTAATTTTCGTCTAGATTCTAATTAATGCATTCTTTGTTTATTTTTCTGAAACTCTATTAAATTACTGAAGGGGAACTGTCAAACTATTGTCCCATGGAGGGGACATGATTGAATTTTGCCATGAGCTACGATATCCTTTTGTGAAATGGATCATAGCAAAGCAGGTTAGTTTCAATAGGTGTAAACCCATCGTTCCTTTGCTCTCTGCCAGAATATGGTCCGATTCCTAAGGAGTACTTACTAAGATGCACACTTTAAATGGCACAATGTCCACTCTTTTGTTGAAACTGTTTCACTTATGTGAATATTTTTTGTTCGCACAAATTTCATTTATTGATAATAGACATTATCATAGCAGAATTTTCTGTTTATTTCTTCTGTTTCTTACATTCATATTTTTCACAACACTGGAGTATAATCTTTTACTACTTCTGTATAAGGTGTATCCCTTTCCTGGGTCCTCCTTCCCAGTCTGGCTCTTCTTACTGTCTCCTTGCGAATAAAACATTATGATATGCATGTTTTAGATGCGCATCACACGTTGTTGTCATTCATTTGCAATACGCTAGTGGTTCTTATTTATATTGGCTTTACGTTTCCCATTGTTATATTTTCATCACTGGTGATATTCTATTTCAGATCATTTCCTGGAGATGTTAATTCCTTGATTTTTATTTTACAGAAATCATTTTTTAGACGCTATGAAATATCATATGTATACCGAAGAGCAATTGGCCATTCACCTCCAAATCGGTACTTACAGGTTGCATATAAGACTTATAATGGTGCCATTTAGTAATGAAATAATAGTTTATTTAATGAAAATTCTGTTTACAGGGGGATTTTGACATTGTTGGAGGAGCAACTGGATTGACAGAGGCAGAGATCATAAAGGTTATATAATTGGCATACAACTATCTAAAATATGAACGTTAACGTAATTATAATAACCTTGAGCATGGCAGTGATTTATGAGAAAATGTGAATTCTGTTGCTCTTCCCTTTTAGACTGTTAATGTTAACTTGCGACCACAATTACAAAAGAAGAATTCAGAGCCAACTTATGAATACCGGCCTGATTGCTACCACCCAAAGATTATATACTTGCAGTGGTTTTCAGTATGTGGTTAACAAACACATTCGTAGTTTATAAGCATATTAAATATTAAGTATATGTTTGTTCTTATGAAGCACCGCGCCTTCCAGAGACTAGTAGATTTACAAGTTCTCTTGTTATTTTGTTCAATTGCAGACAACTATGGACATTGTTTCTCACTTTTTCAATTCAGAATCATGTGACATTCATTTAAACCATGGTGACATATTGGAGGCAATGTGGTCTTGGACAGGAATCGAACCACAAAATAGACAGAAAGTTGCTGAGGTCAGATCGATTTTGATGATTAAGCAATAGCGAGAATGTACTTGTTCATGGTTTTGTATGCTTGCAGCTTCTATCACTCTTGGGTTCCTTGCGTCCTCAGTCTTCCGAAAGAAAGTCAAAATGGGTGGTTATCAGGCGCCAACTTCGACAGGTATGCAAGCTCGTTCTCTAGGAAGTTTTGTGCACTTCTTTTGTACTAACAATTATGATTAGGGATAATTTTATATCACAACTTGACCTTTACAAAAAAAAAAAATTGGTTTTTAATATGACCCATTTAAATTTTTGCACAAAAAACAAACAACTTTTGCAATTACAGCATGAATATGGATTTGGGAAAAATTAGAAGCAATTATGTAGAGAAAACCACACTATCCAGGATGTATTTACCCATTACTTAATCTCTCACCAGCCGCAGATATACACTATAACGCGTAATGAAGTATGAGGATTTGAATGCGTTCTCTCTTTGTTCATTCCAGGAACTTGACCTTTCTGATGATGCATTAAATAGATTACAAACTGTAGGGTTGAGGTTCTGTGGATCCGCAGATCAGGCGCTACCAAGACTACGGGGTGCCCTGCCTGCAGGTATCTTTTCGTGAATTTACTTTCCCTAAGAAATCTTTATTTAAAATAAATTCTCTTTTTGAACAGCCAATAATTGAAATTGTGGGTGATCTCTATTGCAGATAAGGCCGTACGCAAGGCACTTGATGAGATCTCCGAGCTCTTCAACTACTTAAGAGTCTGGAAGATTGAAAGTCATGTCTTTGTTGATGCACTTATGCCACCAACTGAATATTATCACAGGAACTTGTATTTCCAGGTACTACTAGATCAAGTCTCGGTGCACATATATTCATTTCCGACACAGACTTGTTTGATTCTCAGCCCTGTCATGGCTAAAGTCTCAAAGGTTTTCCTGAACATTGATTGTCTCGCCTCAGTTTCTGTCTTATTGGAAATTAAACTATGTGCATTATATCTTTTCTTCTGCTATGTTAAACTCGTTGAAGTTCTTTTATAGTAGTTGTTATTTTCTTGGAGGTGATCAGCAGTACCTTAAGTGTGTTGTTACATGGGATGATGAAAACACTTTTAATATTGATTTCTTTCTGCAGATATATCTCAAAAGGGATAACAATCCTGTATCACTGACAGAAGGAACGCTGCTTGCTGTTGGTGGTCGTTATGATTACTTGATTCAACAGATGGCTGATTCTGAATACGTAAGGAAAAAGAGATGTCCCTTAAAATACCTGGGCACGGCTACCACCCTCCCCTCTTTCTTTGTTCCCATTGAATTTTATAAATGTATGTGCATTTCCTAGCTGAAAAGAGCTCGTGATTGTGCCCGTCTTTTTTCCAGAAATCAAGTCCACACGGTGCAGTTGGAACTAGTATTGCGCTAGAAACTATCTTGCTGCATTCTTCTGTCGATAATAAATTTCATAGGTAACTATCTTTACTCTGTTCAGATACATCGTTGTTGCTGTCGACACTCTTATTTAATGCATCTACTGAATGGGAATTTCTATATGGCGTGAGACAGAAATGACATATGCATAAATATTCTTGTCTGTTCGAGAGGAGGGGGTGGTTTATTGTTTGAGCGCATGGAACTGGTGGCCGAACTGTGGGAAGAGAATATCAGGGTCTGTACCTGATCTTATTCGAGGCTTTTTATTATTTCATTGAACAAGTTAAATTTACTTAAAGCAATTCATGTACAGGCAGAGTTTGTCCCATTGCGTGATCCGAGCCTTACTGAACAGTATGAATATGCAAGTGAGCATGATATCAAATGCCTTGTCGTCATCACTGATTCTGATGTATCCCAAAAAGGTTCAGTTAAGGTTGGATTCTAACCATACAGGTTCTCCCTTACTAGTTACCAATCTAAATAACCTAATATATATTGGAAATAGATAATTTCTATCACAAGTTTGAAGAATTATAGATAAATAAAGCATATATAAAATTTAAATTACTAAATTATCTTTTACATATTAAAATAAGTAAAGTATATCAAAGTTTTTAAGAATGCACTCATTTATAATGGTAAAATAGAGTATGTATTATTTCTCCTTTCTTAGCTGTTATTCTGCAGTGTACCTCTAATATTTTTTGCTTGCAATTTAGGTCCGACATGTAGAGCTGAAGAAAGAAAAATATGTCGACAGGGAACACCTTGTTAAGTTTCTATCAGAGGCAATGGCTACTAAATTTAGAAATCCCTCTATCTGGAACTAGGTCAGCTTTTCAGTTTAGAAGCCTATCCATCTCATGCTATGCCATCTCAACATTGTACAGGTATGTCCTTTGTGCACTAATTTTACTCTTGGCATTTTGTTATGAATGCAGAATCCCGCTTTCTTTTTGTCTCTTTCCTCGAACATACATGGAAATTTGGTACCTGCCACATGGATTCATGTATGTCTATCGAAAGCAGTCATATTTGGTCGATTCTAGTAGAATCAGCTAAGTGGAAGTTAATTTCTTCTATTCCACGATTTGGAGGAGGAAATTGATTGATTCATGTGAACTTTCCTGTATAACTTTTAAATTCAATTACATGGTACGAATACCTAGTCTGATTGAATAATTTCATCGCCTTACCAAGTTCTACGTACATGACAGATATGCTTGTGAAGAGAATTAATGGAGCTGGATCATCAGCACTAGGGTGACTAAGTTCTTTTGCTGCCAAGTTTTGTAGCTAAGCATTTTGAGTTCAATACTTGTAAAGTGTTGTGGTCTTCTACTTGAGTTTCTTTACTTCGACGTCTTTCATGTAATCGTTTAAGCTGGTGTACATAGACGATTTTCATAAAGAAAAAGGAAAGTGAGATTGACAACTGCATGTGTTCTAGTTTTCTTGAAGCCTTAAATCTTGCATTTGTTGTTACCCAGAGCTTTTTATGCGTCTCTGCATCAACTTTAGAGCACGTTTGTGTAAAAAAACTGATCACTTAATATAAACACACATCTTGAATCCAAGAACTTGGTAAGGTACCCTAGCATGATCTTTGATTGGTTTCACTTTGATTGGAAACCAATGAGAAAGTAGTTTCATCGGACCTTTAAAAGATTGACACCCAGTTTAATATATTGAACTAATGTGTAAAATTAATTAATTGCTAGTGTTAAATTGATTCTTAGAAGGCACAATTTGTATTTTTTTGTGTCAGAATCCACTACATCAAATGGGAAAAAAAAAAAAAAGGAACAGACAAAAAAAAGACAAAACCCTAAAGATTGTGTACAAAAGAAGTATATTTGAGCTTTGTTGCAGATTAATAAAAAACTAAGCACATTTACCCCTAGTAAGGTTATGAGATTTAAAATCAATTCATATCCTAACATAGCTTGAAAGCATTGAATATCAAAAGTATAACCTAAAATCAAATTCTGAAACCATCAACACAAAACAAAAACTGAAGCGAAGCACAGCACAGCACAGCAAAATGAAAAGGTCACAACAATGAAAAGAAGCATAAGGCAAAATCATAAACTCCATTCGACAATAGGTGTGCATTCACTATCTCAAAATTAGGGCAGATGACAAATGATAGTACAAAATTCTTTCTAGTCTCTAAATGCCACCCAGAGTGAAACTCAGACAAACTTGGCTTTGCTTTAAGGTCTTCAAAATCACGTACTACCATCACTACAAAATATACAAATAACAAAATTAGGCAAAAATACATGTGCGTATATAATGATGTGCAAAAATAGAAGATATGTTGATGCCAAACAATCGAGCATATAGTTGAATGACAAAGTTTCTTAGCCAGAGAATGCAATTAGGAAGTTAATCTACCTGTGAACAGATGATAAAGGAGGCATGAAATGAAATTTTATTCACTTCTTAGAAAGGAAAGAAATCTGTGAATAGTTATCATAATAGGGAACGGCTCATCTAAACTTAGATTAACATAGAAGCAGAACCTGTAGTGGGTGTCTCTAGTAAAATATTGAATCACAAAGGCATGGGTAAAACTTCATTTAACAATGATGATGAAGCTGCAAGATCCAAACTGATTCAAGCTAGGAAATCGACAACTATTATCTAAAAACAATAATACAGAATCATCAAGTGCACCCATACAGGACCGATGACACACACAAGTAGACAGAAACATGCAATGCAGACCTGCGATATGTACTTTGAAAATTTCATGCATCGGAGCAATATACTATCATTAGAAATTTGAGAATCAAAACATTTACTAAACAAGAAATTGTGGAACAAATTGACAGCAATCATCCAAATCAGACACAATACATTGTAGAAGCAACTAAGCTCATTGAAACTACATTTCTAATACTCATAAGAGTTAAGTCTACAGTCTAACAAGCTCACAACATAGTTCGAAAAATGATTATACCATGACAGGAGCTAATCAAATCCATACCTTAAAGGCTGCTAGGATACATCATCACCCTCACTCTAGCTCCCTGTTTCACAATCCAAACTCCAATCAGCATACATACATCAATCATTCACAAAATGACCAATATCAAGAGACAGAGAGGGTATAGCATACCATTGATTTGGGGGGAAGGTTGGACTTGAACTTTGCGCGAACAACGCCACTGTTGCCGTGGGGCCTGGTCACCTTTCCCCAAATGCAACGGTAGTGGGAACCGTCCTTCTTCACCTTGGCCTTGTAAATGTAGGCCAAGCGCTTCCCGCGGTACCACGCCACTTCCTCCTGGGTGTTGACGCCCTCAATCTGGATCAACGAGGTGTTGGGGTACTGATTCGACTTCGACCTATACATCATAAATTCAAATCAGGTCAGGTCGTTCATCATCAAAAGCCACAAGATTATCACTTTTTTTTTTGTGGTTACTGTTCTTACCTTTTGTACCCCAGAATAGTTCCACGAACGTAGAGCCTGCATTCAAACAAAACAGAAAATGTTAACAACGAACGGCGAATTGAACAAGAAATCAGCCTGAAATAAGGCAGAAGTAAATCGGAGATAACCTAACGCGTTCTCCTTGGCGGCCTTTCACCATTGTCGCTGTGTGAGAGGAAGCTCCGGCTGCTGCTGCGAGTGTGTCGAAAATGTAGAGGGGAGGCAAAGAAACCCTAGGTTGAGGGTTTATATATATGTAGTTTCGTCTGTGTGAGAGATTCTATTTGGGCCGTCTATTTAACTTGGGCCCAAGCCCACATAAAGCTTCTAAATTGTTCTTATTTTTTTCAGCCTTCGTTGCTAGTAGGGTTTTCAGGATACAAATTTGTTAGACAATCATTTGTATCGGTCTTTTAAGATCGAACAGAATTGTCGGTTAAAACCGGTTGAATTATGAAACATTCATAATTTTGATTTACGAGCGTTTTCGAGTATATTTTTTATTTTGGCCAGTTTAATTATGGTTTAATCGAAAAATCGTGTAACAAAATAAAGTTAAAAAACAGTTAACTGCATTTTTACGAAACAAAAGAGTAATCAACGATCTCTATATGAGTAAAATAAAGAGAGTAAATGACAAATTTTGTGAAATTAGGATTGATTGCAAAAAAATGAACTAATCCAATGTTATAAAAAATAATCCAATTACATCATAAACTATCGAATTGTTATCAAATTTACCCTAGCCCAATTTTCAGGTGATGAAATGTTCACGTAGGATATCGGAATCCACTTGATTTTTTAATCAATTTTAAATTTAAAATTAATTTCCACCTGTAATAATATTTTGAGAATTTATGTGAATTCGTGTTATCGAAAAACTGCACAATAAAAGACCTAATAATACATTGATAATTCGAAATTTAATTGTTTATGTTAATAAGTTAGAGTATCTATATAATATACTAAAGTAAAATACTTTAGCTAATTTTTTCCCGCCCAAATTCTTAGCCCCTTCGATTTCCTAAAAATTGTGTTATTAATTGTTCTACATGTATGAATATTTGTGGGTTATTTGTGGGTTAAATGATTAATTATTTTCGTTATATGTGAATTTTGGATTTTCTAAACATAATAGTGCTTGGAATGTGTAGCAATAATTTATTAAACATGCATTTTCCAATAATTAATTAAACATGCATTTTCCGATAAGTGCCTCTTTATTTTATTTTTTATACCTTTAAATATATAATAGGACATTCATGCATCTTTAATTGTTACTATATTTATTAATTTAATACTAAAATTCATATGAACCTATTCAATTTCATCAAAACACCAATATCATGTATTTGATGTCTAATTTTTAAAATTTATAGGAAGAGATAGGACATTGGAATTAAGAGAATTAATGTGAAATAGAATCAACATTAAATAGTACTGTAGTTTTCTTTCCATTTGTATCATTTTCCTGTTGCATTTTTTCCTATGTTTTTCACAATGTGTATTTTTTTTCCCATTCAATATTGTAATTGTTGTTTATCGCTTTCTTCAGTGGAAACTAACCTCTTTTTTTTTTTCTTTTTTTTTTTTTTTTTTTTTTTTTTTTTTTTTTTTTTTACTTTAAACAATTAATTGTTACTCATTGATTTATTTGATAGGAATTTATCTTGATGAAGGTTTTTTTTTTTTTTTTTTTTTCATGGTCAAAAGACAATTCTCATAATTATGTTCAACATACAAAATATTTGTGTGTGTGTGTGAAAGTTCAGTTGTTGTTCATTAAATTTTTTATATTATTTTCATTGTAATTTGCACTTATTTTATTGTAAATGAGTTTAAAATAAATACTATGAACGTGTACATTGCTTTGTAAACTGTGTAGGTACAAATGAGGAGTTATAAATTGTTGCTTTATAAATTGCTAATTCTCACTAAATAAACTCTCGATAGATTGTAAAAAGAGCTTTAGAGATAGTAAATTTTTTGATAATTTATGGAAATTTAACCATTTTAAAGATTCCATAACATCTCTTATAGTATATTATTTGGACTAAAAAATTTATCTTAGTCTGAAACAATTATAGTTATACCAAAAAATTAAAAATTACATCCGCATCCGGTGCAACGCACGGGTGCAATACTAGTTCTTAATAAAGTAGAAATGGGTTATTTTTTTGTATCATTAATCGAGATGAATTTATCATATATATATATGCATTGAATTTGAATTTCAAATTAGATAGTGTCGTCACTCTTCTAAAAGTCACCGTCTAGGTCCTCCATCTAGGAACTAGTCGGTAACACATCGTCCGATTAATATGCATTCGTTGACATTGAAGCTTAATCAATAATTTATATGTGTTACTCAATTGGCACCTATACGAACAATGCTACTCTATGCATGATTTTAGATTTATAACTATGAAATTAACATATCAACTATATCAACTGTCATATTATACATATTTATCATCATATTATACATATTTATCATGAATTTAACTATAAGATTGTAAAAATATTAAAAATAAGCATCGTAACTCTAATCATGTCTATGATTAATCTAAACTCTCACCTAGTCGTCTAGCTCCCGAGTACTGCCTAACGATGTTTAGAACATTAACATATGGTAAGATGAGTTTTAAGGGGATAAAATCGTAAATTTTATGAGATTTAAAATAGTTATGATGAATAATTCAAATTTAATCTATTATATATATAAAAGCAGAAAACATCTTCACAAAATTTTTGCCGCCTAAATTCACACTCACATTAATATTATATTAGTAAAAATATGTACACTGTCAAAGCAATAACTACCCTACACGTGTATCTACTCTTGCAAGGTGGGGCCCTGGGCCCATCAATGATGTCATGTATGGTGCAACCTGCAAAATCAACTTTCAATGTTTAACTTTTTTTTTTTTTTTTAATTTACGTGAGTTTTCTTTTCTTTATTTCTCTTTTTCTGTTTTTGCATTTTTACATTTATATTTTTTTCTTCTTTCATTCCAATTAATTAATTGTTTTTGCTCTTTCAAAAATTATAATTGAAGGAGTTCTTTTTCCGTTGGCTATATATTTCGACCAAATAATTAATGTAATTATAAATTTATTATAATTGTATAGTTTGATTTATTAGTTTTGAAATAATTGCTATAGTTCCTTACAAGGGCCCATCAACAATGATGTGATGCCTGCAACTTTTAATGTTCATATTTTTTTTTTAATATACTACATGGATTTTCTTTTCTTTATTTATTTTCCTCATATTTTTTTTTTTTGAAATTTTACATTCATGTTATTTTTTGCTTTCACTTCAATTAGTCGATTTTTTTTCCCGCTCTCTCTCAAAAAAGTATAATTGAAGAATTTCTTTTTCTATAGAACATATACTTGACTAAAATGATAATGATGTAATTATGAATTTGTTTATACTCATATCATGTATATATCCGATAGAAAAAGAACTCCTCCAATTATAAATTTTGAAAGAGAGCAAAAATAATTGATTAAATGGAATGAAAGAGAAATACTATAAATGTAAAAAATGTTAAAATAGAAAAATAAAAGTACTAAGAAATAAGGAAAAATAAAACTCACGTAAATAAAGAAAGAATAAATTGGATTGGAAGGTTGTTTTGCAGGGGTGAATTAAAATTGATTGAAAGGTTATTTTGCAGGTTGCAGCACCCCGCCTTGCAAGTTACACGTGTAGGGTATAGTGATGGCTTCGGCAGTGCCGAAGGTGTTAGCATCGGTAGTTGTGTAACATATTTTACTTTCACAAGGGTAATGAGATGCAACTAATTAAAATGTCTTTATTTAAAATGTCTTTATTCTACGATTTGCATTTACAATGTCTTTATTTATTTAACTAATTAAATATTTGATTCATGCATTACCGTACTACAACCTAAATATAAACAACTTAATCATGCGTCCGTTCACTTACCGAAAAAATCAAAAGTGCTCCTCATCTCAAGAACTCATAAAAGGGCCACACAACATGAGAAGAAAAAAAAAAATCTCAGTCAAGTTCATGACATTTTTTCTAATTGGATCCTTATGTTCGCGGGTTTCACTGTATTTATAGATGCTACTGCAACTAGAAGAAATGATGAGATTAAGATACTGTAACTTGAGGCACTCTAATGGCTTTATGCATAGCTAGCGTTTTTACTCTCGATTATAAAGATTATGCAAGGTAATTGTCAATTAATTAGAAATCCCTTAATTTAGTAGGGTTCAACGTATGGTTTTACTTAAAAATCAGCACTTTTTTTAAAATTAAAATTTTATTCTCTCAATATATCATGAAATACAACTTTCTTTTGTACTCCGTATATTACTAATTTCTTATTTATTTTTTTCATCTTTCAATGTTGGCAATATTTATGCTACACAATTATATAAAAGAAAATATTGAGGAGGGGTAAATGTATAATATAATGCACCATTAATATGAAAAGAACCATGAATCAGGTTTTGTGGGCAGATTTTGTGGCTCAAACAATTCAATCATCAGCATTATGTTGTCCATCCTCTCCTACAACTATTCTGCTTTGGATGTTCAGGGCATAAAATGATGGAAACCAAATAATTCAAATTGTCCCACTGAAATAGATTACTTTTGATCTTAAAGTATCACTTTGTTTATGTAATTTGTCCCACCGATATTATATTTGTTTATGTATAGAGTGCAAATACAATCACAATATAATTAGATTATTAAATTTACATAAAAATATCAAATATATATATATCATAAAGTGCTTAGCCGTGCATCGCACGGGAAACATACTAGTTTAAGAGTAAAATAGACGAACCCTATACATCACTATCAGCGCAGCGTCGCTCCGCCTCACTCTGCATTCTTCCTTCTACCGGAAGCACTGTCGCTTCGCCGCCGATGCCATCCACGGGGAGCGGTACGTCTATTATTCGTGTCGTTTTCCTCCTTCTCTTTGCTGATTGCTTGTCATTCCGAGCAGGGACGCTAAACGAACGATCAAAAACTGGATTCGTGTTTGTTTGTTTTTAAAAAATAAAATTGAAATCGAACTGATTACCAGCATTTCTGAATTGCACATTCGATCAAACTGGTTCTCGCTCCGTAAAAACCGACCCTCTTGCAAAATTGAAATACGGATTTTGGAATATTTGCTCGTTTGTCCAGAAATATGGCGGTAAAAAGCTCTCGTGTTCTTAAATGGCGGTAGAGGAGCGAGGGAGTGAACCAATTTTAGGTTACTTATTGTTTTGCAGAATAAGCAACGATAACATGGCTGCTGCAAGCGGAACGAACGATTTGTCCTCGGAGATGGAGGTCGATGCTTTTAGGCGGCTCTTCCCTCTACGCTTTCACGAGCGACACCTTCTTGAAACCATAAGGCCTGATGGCAGGCCCCTCGGAAGAGCTAGAGACACCACACTTAGTCTCGGTTCGTCGCTCCCTTCATTTCATTTTAAGTATGCTACTTCAAGTTTATGTAATGTGAATTTGCTAAATATCCGACCTTTCGATTTCAAAACATAGGAGCTGTTGCCTCTGCTAATGGATCAGCTCTAGCAAAGATAGGCTGCACTGTAAGTGTGACATTTTATAATGGCATTCAGATTGTTTGAATACTGCATTGAATTTCTTATGTAATGCTCAGACGATGCTGGCTGCTATCAAATTGGAAGTCATGATTCCAACTGTAGAGGCACCTGATGAGGGATGCATAGGTAACTTGTTTTTGTATTTGGTTATTGAATTTACCTCTTATGCAATGATGTTGTTAAATTATAAATTGTTCTTTGCAGCCATTGATTTCCACATGCCTCCGATTTGTTCTCCACTGATTCGGCCGGGAAGGCCTGCAGATATGGCTCCAGTAATATCGAAGCAATTGTCTGACACCATCTTGAGGCAAGAGATTATATGCCACTGTTTTGGTTTCTTAATTCAATCATGCCTTAGTTATCAAGGATTTAGATTTTCTGCTTACTGTGACAGCACATTGAGGACCAATATGTTATTCATAGTAAATTGATGCCAATGGAGAAATGGTGCAAATTATTGACATCTAGATTACTTTTACATTAAAGGCATGCAAATGTAACTACTGGCGTTAACTAGTAATTCAATGGAAGATTTTTTTCATCAAATCAAAAACTTATTTGAATATGTTCTTATTGTGATATACATACATTATGCATTCGACTATTGTTTTACACGAAATAATTTACATAGTGTTGTAGCTGTGATATAATGTGTTTGTATATAGTAATATGTATGTGGGCCTGAAATATACCCATGTTTGTCTTGACAAACTAAGACCAGTACTTGCTATGTTATGTTCACGCTTAATTGCATATAAATTCAACTAAAATTTAGTGATCTCTAGGTTCACACAAGTTTTGTTAACATATGCCTTGTTTTGTTAGGTTCATATGCATATATTGGCATGGTGTAGTATAATGAATATGCATTATCATTTGTTATGGTTTACTCATCAAATGAAACTTTAAAACTCAGTTTTACACCTTCTTTTGTTCTTCCTAATTGAGGATGGCTTCTTTCAATATTTCATTGAAAAAAATGTCCCAGTTGTTTAATTGTTGCACATCGCCCCACAAATGTGCAGTTCTGGCATGATTGATCTGAAAGAGTTATGTTTGGTCAGTGGCAAAGCTGCTTGGATGGCGTATCTGGTAAACTTTATTCAATATTTAAAATATCTCCATATGATGCAGTTCTTGATCGACACCATGAACCAACTATAATTACCTAACATCATGCGAAATGCTTCTTGCAGGACATATACTGTTTGGATGCTGATGGTGCCCTTTTTGATGCAGCATTGCTATCTGCAGTGGCTGCCTTTTCACACTGTAAGTTCTGTCTGGGGTCCAGTCGGTCAGCTTCTTCCTTTCCCTTTTCCATATCCCCATGTTGGTGTGTGACAGCTGATGATTCTTTACAAACACGTTCGAGTCTTTAACACCCAACCTCGGAAGCCGCTTACCAAAATTGTCGCAAGGATTACATTCTACTTTTCTTGGTTGAAGAGAGAGAGATTGTTTAGCCAGTATGGATTTTGATTTTCCGTTGTTGATATTCTTAACAAATCGTCCAAAAGGATGTCACCTCAGGCATGAGAGCAGAAAGAAACCAATTTAAATGCATGTCAGACTTTGGTAGCAAGTCTTAATTGATGCTAGAACTAATTGATTGTTGTGGCAATTTGTATTAAAAGTCGCAAAAGTCTGGTATGTGTCTGCATTTTTCAATTTTTTTGGAGACCAACTTAAGGTGCTAGAAATTTGACCACGATGTATCTTAAATCACAAAACTCGAATGGCCCTAGGCTATCCTTTAGGTGATTCTCAAAATACTAAAGGAAGTAAGGAACTCTGTCTTGCAGTGCAAATTCCAGTAGTTTCCCTCAATGACGATGGTAGAATAGTTCTCGTATCTGATGAAAACGGGGGATCAACAAAGGAAAAGGAACCTGTTAACAAGGAGAAGATAAAGCTGAAGATGAGTACTCAGCCCTTCTCCTTAACATGCATACTTCACAAGAATTACATTCTAGCAGATCCCACCTCGGAGGAAGAGTCAATCATGGAAACGTACCTCACGGTTGTACTCGACACAAATTATCAGCTCATTTCTCTTAATAAACCAGGCGGCCCAGGTCTAGCAAGTATAACATCAATCCAGGTGAATTTTGCTTGATTTTATTCTGTTCTTTGGCCACTTCCATATCAAGATATGGCTGTCATCTCATTGAAGAAGGCATACTTATTAGGGTACAAAGATATGACAGATTGAATATCACTGTGTAGCTGCATTTCTTTAGAATAACAGTTTCCAGTTTGCAATAAGAAACTAATCGATATTGCTGCTTTATGGGCCAACCTATTAAGCATGCTGAAGATCACATTAACTGCTGCACTAATCGATCCCTGATGAAACAGTTGGACTATAAAACTAAAGAAAGTGATATGATAGTAGCCTGCCTCTGCTTATGAAAAAGTCGTTGCTTGCAGGATTGTGTAGCATTAGCGCGGAAACGAGTGAAGGAACTTCAGCAGATCTTGAATGAAGCGATTTCTGATATGGAAGTTGACTGAGTTTTTGAAGAACCCCATTTATTAGTTTGTTCCTTTTTCCAGTTTCGATATATGCTGTATTATTTTTTGCCTTTTGTGTATGTTCCTCTAATTGTAGGCGTAGGAGAGAAGTGGGATTACCTAAGGAAGTTAGAAATATGTTCTTACAGTACAACCTAGTCGATTTTCACTGGAAATTTTCATTTAGTCTGGTGACGAAAATTCGGTTTTTTGAGTTTCAAAGGTATATTACAATCATTTAGCCAATGTGCGTTATCCGATCATCCACAGTTGCGGATCTGTTTACCTAGTTCGATCTCAAGCTAAGTTACTACTCGCTTCGTTTCAGCGTACCGGTCTATTTTTATTATTATTATCATAAACATATGTTGAAGAAAGAGGATTATTAGGTTGGAACTTTGGATGAAGACTGAAGAGTATTTGCATTTCTGTACTACTGTATTTTTTTGTGCTACTATTGTTGTTGAACATAAAATATTATAAGTAAAATGATAAAAGGATAAAAGTTAAAAACTCTTCTATTCAAACCACAAATTTAAATGTATTTCTCTTTTCTTCTATTTTCTTGCGAGGCTGTCAGTGAAATATTAATTCAGCCTTTCTATTTGCCTTATATATGTATCTAATAGGAGTATTTATGTAAAACAAAATTAAGACATAATTATCCTACAACACGTTATATGGAGCATTACTGTTCTACCCCTTCGTCCTATGCTAATCGTTCATTGGGAAAATAACACATTAATCAATATCGAAAGAGATAAACGATTCTATATTATATTAGTCGTAATAGTTGGTAAGTGGACAATTTAAATGACGTCTCGATAAGAAAACAAAGACATATTAAAATGAAACGGAGGGTGATGCAGCCCGTAGATCATGGATTTCACTTTATGGGCCAAGAATTAAAGATGATATGGGCTGAAGATGGAAGATATTATTTAGTAGTTTATTTAGTTCTTTATTTTAATTAATTTTCGTTTCTTATGAGTAGTATTGTTGGTAGGTTAATTTTCAGCATTATTTTAGTGATTTTATTCCTTTTTAGACTAGGTTTTGGTTTGGTATATTATAGGATAGGTTTTTAACTAGTTTCCTTGTGGAATTAGGACTCTATGAAGCCTATAAATATGGCTCATATATCATGGACGAAAATTAGACAGTTTTTGATCATTAATATTATTGTGAGTTTATTCTCTCTTGAGAGTGTTTCGAATTCCTCTTGATTATTCCAAGACGAATTCATTATCCGGCGAATCAGCGAGTCAATCAAACCTCGTTGTGTGTCATTCATCGTCCCCGTGTGGCTTGGCGACCGTTTCTTTGGGTTATAGAGACTTCGGTTTATCTATAGTACTTAGGAGGGTTTAGACCATTGACGTATTGGGATCTCCATTCGTTAGTAGTTTTCGTTTCTTCCGCGTGCGTTACCATTCGGTCATCAAGGATCGTATCATTTGGTATCAGAGCCAGGTTTACGTCATCCAGGTTTTATCATCCTTTTCGTTTGAATTTCGTATCTTGTGTTGAGTCTTGTTCGTATCTTTCGTGTCTTTCTTGTTCGTATCTTTCGTGTCTTTCTTGTTCGTATTTTTCGTGTCTTGTTCTGTTCTTCGTTCGTTTGAGTCGTGCTGTGTCAAAAAAAAAAAAAAAAAAATTCGTATCTGTTCATAGAGTCAAAATCGTTCTTTGTAGCTTTTCTTTCGTGTCAAGTATTCAGATTCGTTTTGATACCTAGTCAAAGTTGATTTCTTGGTCATTAAGGAGTAGAAGATTTCTTTCCTTATAAGATTAGGAAACATACTCAGAATATAAATCCCATACCTTATATTATATAACACGTTTTAGGTGAGTCTTCTACACGTTGTCGTGACATATTAGGGGCAAAAGTTTCGATCAAAAAAAAAAAAAAAAAAAAAAAAAAAAGTTTCGAAAAAAAAAAAAAAAAAAAAAAAAGTTCAAAAAAAAAAAAAAAAAAAAAAAAGGATATATTCGAAGCCCTAGTGTGTCACTGTGTGTTCTGAGTTGATTATTACGTGTTTCTTCATTGGGATATCAGTTATATATTCGTTTCGGTGTGTTTTCGTCTTTTTCTCGTGTTTTTCGTCGGCCAGCACTAAAACGGCCATAACTTTTGCATACGAACTCCGATTTTGCTCCATAATACCTTTTCGGAAAGCTCTCGAAAAGATCTATACGGTGGTTCCCACTTCGTCGGAATCGGTCCATTATTTTTGCAAAAAAAGGTCGTTTAAAGGGTCAAATCGTCCGCCGAAGTTTTCGGTAAAATTTTCGTGTCTTTTTTCGTGTCTCGGTTTAGGGTTTTCTTAGTCCGATCATCCTTCCTCCCTAATTTCAGTACTCTTGATTCGTTAATAGTGATTTCTGTGGTAGATTAAGGGAATTTGAGCTTCTTAAGAGAGAATTGAGTGGAAAAAGGCAGGAGAGGTGAGATTAAAAGAGGGTAAAAGCCATCATATTGAGTGATACACGAGTGTTGAGTGAATTATATTTGAGTGATACACGAGTGCTTGTGAGGTTGTGAGGATCCTATTTTACTAACCTTTTGCAGGTATGTCGGATGAAGAGCTTGATTCACAAACGAAATCCATGATAGAGGCGATGGTAAAACAATGGGGCGAGGAGATGAGGTCTGAGTCGGTGTTAATTTGTTCGAAGAGTGGAGGTCGTTACAAAGAAAAAGTCCGACAATACAACCAACGTGGTCATCTTGGTGAGGACGAAGAAGTGGACATTACCTACTTTCAAGGGAAATATGATCCAGAGTTGTATCTTCAATGGGAGAGAAATATGGAGATAGCTTTTTGTCATCATAACTATTCTGAGTTCAAGAAGGTGAACTTGGCATCCAGGTTGTTATCGGACTATGCTCTAACTTGGTGGTATCGATTGGCTAAGAGTAGAAGAAGGAATGGAGTGGAGCCAATCATGACTTGGAAAGAGATGAAGGCGGTGATGAGGAAACATTTTGCACCTTTCCAATTCTATCGTGGGAATCAAAATAGTTGGAGGCAGTCCCAAGCTACTACTGTTTCATATTCGAAGAGAAGCTTTTGGGAGAAAGAAGAGCAGCCGAAGGAGTACACACGTCCATTTGTGAAGCCAAGGTCAGATGCTAAGAGTACGTTCACTCCGGTTCGAGATGATGTGGAAAAACTGAATGAGGAGGTAGAAGAAATCGAAGCACCTCCTGGACCACTTCTTAGTTTATTTGATGATATTGATCAGAGTGTGCAAAATGAGGAGTGCGATGGAGAGCAGCAAGAGAACATCATTCATGTCGAGGATGAAGTGTCGTTTGTTTCTCTTACTCCAACGCAAGTGGATGAGGATGATCAAATGCAACTGTCAAAGGAGGTGGAGATGGTGAAGTCCAAGGAAGAGAGAGTAGAGACAAACGAGAATGAGTTGAAGCATGAGTCTCTACTTGATCAGAGTAGTGTTTTGGAGTTGATAGTGAATGAGGAGAAGTCCATGGAGGCAAAGTGGAACAAGGGGCATGTTTCGTCCACAAATGATCTTGATTGTCTATTTTCTTCTACTGATTCATTTGTGCAGGCATTCGATGATGTTTCTTCCAAAGATACATTTCATGGCGTATTTTCAATTAAAGGAAGTGGACATCAAATTGAGTTCGAAGGACTGAATGAGTTGGAGAAATGTGAAGAGATCAAGAAACAAAATTTCTTTCCTTTTGACGTAGGAGACGGCCAGGATTTGAGGACAAATCCTCTTAAAGAGGAGGGGAATGATGCAGCCCGTAGATCATGGATTTCACTTTATGGGCCAAGAATTAAAGATGATATGGGCTGAAGATGGAAGATATTATTTAGTAGTTTATTTAGTTCTTTATTTTAATTAATTTTCGTTTTTTATGAGTAGTATTGTTGGTAGGTTAATTTTCAGCATTATTTTAGTGATTTTATTCCTTTTTAGACTAGGTTTTGGTTTGGTATATTATAGGATAGGTTTTTAACTAGTTTCCTTGTGGAATTAGGACTCTATGAAGCCTATAAATATGGCTCATATATCATGGACGAAAATTAGACAGTTTTTGATCATTAATATTATTGTGAGTTTATTCTCTCTTGAGAGTGTTTCGAATTCCTCTTGATTATTCCAAGACGAATTCATTATCCGGCGAATCAGCGAGTCAATCAAACCTCGTTGTGTGTCATTCATCGTCCCCGTGTGGCTTGGCGACCGTTTCTTTGGGTTATAGAGACTTCGGTTTATCTATAGTACTTAGGAGGGTTTAGACCATTGACGTATTGGGATCTCCATTCGTTAGTAGTTTTCGTTTCTTCCGCGTGCGTTACCATTCGGTCATCAAGGATCGTATCAGAGGGAATACTGTATTATTAAAGCAACTAGTGTTGCACCCGTGCGTTGCACGGAAGATATACTCTGTAATTGTTAATGTTAATATGACAAAAGAGTAAAGTATTGTGAAATTTCAAACATTCAATAAATGGAAAATCATACTACCTCTATCTCGTTTAAGTTGACTCGTTTCTAAATGGCACAAGAGCCAAGGGAAATGGGATAAAAGGGTGATGTGATGGAAATGTGATGGTAAATTAGAGTTTAATTTAATTTAAATTATTAGTACTACTCACATCCATTTTTAATTAAAATTAATTTAGGCTAATTAAGTGTGATGTAGATGGTGATATGATATTAAATTATTTCCTTTTATGGAAACAGATCTAATAAATGAGACGTCCCGAAATGAAATACGGGTCTACTTAAACGGGATGGAGGTAGTATTAACATAAAATATGCGTGCGATGTTGAAGACTTGTTCACTGCCTACCCCTATCTTAAACCTACACGTGACAATTAGTTTTTATATTAATTTTGCTTCAACTTTGCTACAGTAACTCATATTACAACAGTGCAAAATACTGCTTACCTTTTTAGGTGGACCCACCATTTGTAAAGCAAGCTCGATTTTCCATTGTCCTAATTATAATTACTTTTGTGAATTAATTTTGACCGCTTCGAAAATTTCGTAAATCATTATTTATAAAGGGCTTTTATATTTCGTCAAAACCATTCAAGTTACTATAAAAGCCCTTTATAAAAATAGGACTGTAATCGGCAAATTCATAAAATACTCCTTTCGTCCCCTAATAAGTGTCCCGAGCCGTCAAAATGCAATAACCAAGAAAGTGTATAAATTTACCATATTAACCCCTAATTATTACATAGAAAATTGAAAAAGTAAAAAAGGGTGTAATGATAACAGGGGTAAAATTGGTAGTTTAGCCAAAATTTTACATTGAAATATGTGATAGGACACTTATTAGGGGACACAAATTTTGGCGGCTCGGGACACTTATTAGGGGACGGAGGGAGTACCACACAAGAAAATTTTCTTTTATAGTACTATAGTACTATGCACTAAGTCCTATTTTTATGATAATCGGCAAATTAATTTGAATTTGCTCAGATCGACTTAGTGCATAGTACTATAGTAGTAGTATTTCATAAAATACCACACAAGAAAATTTTCTTTTATATTTTCTTGTGTGGTATTTTATGAAATACTACTACTATAGTACTATGCACACATAGTACTATAGTAGTAGTATTTCATAAAATACCACACAAGAAAATATAAAAGAAAATTTTCTTGTGTGGTATTTTATGAAATACTACTACTATAGTACTATGCACTAAGTCGATCTGAGCAAATTCAAATTAATTTGCCGATTACAGTCCTATTTTTTCCCCTTAAAGGCATAATTAATTTGTCTATTGAAAAAAACATGTCTATATTTGAACGGAGAAAATATAGACTAAGGTTGGATCAGTACGGTATATTAAAAAATTTCGATACGCAATTTTTCATACTATTATCATATTGAACATTTCGATATATTAATCTTCAGTATATATACCAAAAATTCGGTATGTAACAAAATTCATACTAACATTGTACTAATATTTCGATATATCTTACCGAAGTTCTGTATTTCGGTATCGAAAAATTGTATACTATTTATTTAATATTTTTAGGTAGTATTTAATATTTATTTAAAATTATTTACCACATTAAAAATATACTAATTAGTAGTATATTTTATTTTCTCAATATACACATCATAAATAACGATAACGTCATTAAATGTACATTGGTGGGTCCACAAAAGAATGAAAACCAGCAGTATTTCACATTTCACATTTGCACTATTGCAATACCTGTTACTTGTTACTGTAGGGAACATAAGCAAAATTAATAAAGAAAAAGTATTGCCACGTGTTAGGTAAATATGGGAGTATTATATATATATAAATAAAATCAGCAAAAATTGTAGAGATGAGTGATTTAGGCGGGAAAAGGGTATTCCTGTAAATACTGTAAAAACTCAGTTTTTAAGTGTAGTATAGATTTCATGGGATGGAAATACTTAATAATCAGATTTAAATATTGTAGAAATTAATGGTACAATGTTTCTATCACGTTAATTATACCTCAACGAAAATATCATGTCCGCGTATTTTGCTTTTGCTTGTGGTGAAAGAATCAATACGTATATAAATAGTCTTCAGTGAAAAAACCAAAAAGGAAAAAAGTTCGAATTCCAAACGACCCGCCAATTTCAAATTTTAAGAGAGAAGGGAAAAAAAATGGTTTCCAAAACTGTGGAAGCTTCATTTCCTTCCAGCACCGAACGCAGCGTCGCCTCCGCGCTTCTCAGCCTCTCCTCCTGTCCTTCCGTGTGAGATATTTCATCGCCGATCACCTCAGATCCGTTGTTTATTTACTGCGCAGCTGTTGACGATCGGATTACCTTCGCTTGCTTGTGTATTTGACTGAGTTTTTTTTTTCTGTGCAGCGGAATGAGCGGCGACAGTCCAGAGAGCCTCGAGAGCACGGCGATTTCGGCTCTCAGAAGCGTCGGATCTCCGGCGGCGACGGAGGCGGAGGCGGAGGCTGAGGCCAGTGGTGATGAAGAATCGTCCAGCACTCAGCAGCTGACGATGGTGGCGTTTGTGTCCGGATCGTGTGATCTGAAGCTCAAGGTGATCTTCTGCTCTTCGTTTAGCTTTGATTTTGTGGAGATCTCAGTTGTGTGTGATTTTTTTCGAGTTTGTTATGTCTCTTTTGGGCGTGAGTTAAGAGTATACGATTAGATTTTTTGTGCGTGTAAAGAGCTCTGCTATTAGCCTATGAGATTCGGATTTGCTCTCTCCATTTCACTCAGCTTGAAGCTCAAGTCGAGATGATGAGCTGATAGTTCATGATTTACCCTTCTTCAGTCATCTCGGGAATTTAATTGCCAGTTTGAACTATCGGTTGATTTTATTCTCTGAGCATATAACTCAACTATAATGTTTCTGAGTGATTGTTTTTTATTGTTTGATTCTTCTCTCATTTTACACCACTTGTTCTCTGCAGTTTGTTTTGATAATACGAATTGCACGTTGAATCTGCGGTTCAATTGATGTATATGTAAAAAAGGATGATATAGCTGCTAAATAATTGAACCACCAAAAACTACTCTGTTTTTCTACATTCGGAAATTGGTTTTCTGAGTTCTCCACGTATTTTTCTTTGAGCTTTCTCTTAAACAATGCGATTGTTGCCTGCTAAAATCACAGTAGCAATATTCAGTGAAGATTCTCACTATGTGTTGTGTTCTACTTTTAAACTGATATGTCTTAAGACTTTCCTTGTAACAGTGAAGATATGGATCGATTTAAGTATTTTCTGCTTAAGTTGGTCGTCTCTCTTTCTAAGTTTTGATTGACTAGTGTTTTTGAGCATTTCAATCCTACCACATGAATTTTCTCTCTTACCTTTTGATCTTCTTAAATTTTGGAGAAGTTTTTTTCTTATACATACCTACACAGACTTACTTATTCTGTCTTGAACAATGCCTTCAATTCTCAGATTGTGCAGAAGAAGCGCTCGAAAAGTATCTATATCTCCAATGTCAAGAAACTGAAAACTAGCAAGCCAGAAGCAGCTCGTGCTCCTGCATCTCTTGAAACTGTTTCTGAGATAACCTCTGAGGCTTCATCATGCTTTTCTGCTGACTCGAGTGGGAAAAGTCACTGTAGTAAAACTAGTGCCAGTGATAAGCAAAGGAACCAAGCTATCCCCACTCACATGGGGCACAAAGCTGCAGCCATTATGAGGGTTCTTTCTGATGGAAGTGCTTCTGAAGTGATGATTCGTCAGTTGCTCGGAGACAGCCCTTCCACTAGCAAAGCCTTGAGAATGTGAGTTTCATCTTTGAAATTATAAAAACCCTTCTTGTGCTACTATTACGTATATTCTGCACATAGTACTAATTCTCTGATACTTTGATCATTGGCATGGACTAAATGTTGGAACATTTGAAAAAGCTTCACTTAGAGAAGTGTAATTTATGAGGAAACCAGTTGTTTGGATGATCTTTCAGGGGAATACCAGTATAATTAAACATGTGTTATAGTCACTGCACTATGTCTGCATGTTGTCAAAGTGTTTGATAGTTTAATTATTAGGATGATGGTCAAGCTTCCTTGGAGCAACCTAATTGAAGGGAAAGCCAGTCCTTAACATGATCTTTAGGAAGAAATATGATAACTATAGATTACAGAGTTTTGATGCAAAGGAACCTTATTTGAAGTTATATCCATAGAGATCATTCTTTAGCCTCGAGCAATGTAGAATTAAGAATGACATCCTCTTTCATTGAGAACTGAATTCCTCTTTCATTGGGTTCAATTTGTGAATCTGTGATACTGATTACAGTTTAAAAATCTGTTTCTGTTATGAAAATAGGTTGCTGAAGCTGCAAGCAGTGAAGAGATTTGGAGTAGGAGGCCGCTCTGATCCCTATATTTACATGGTAACTACTAACTTTCGGAACTTAACTACACTACTTAGCTGATTTCTTGATTTCTACTTGTAATGTTGGCTTCGTTTTCTCCTTTTCTTTCCAGATTGCTTAGTTAAATACACAAAATGATCAAATTATAGTATGTCCAGAGCAGACCCCAGTCAATACAATAAATGATTCGGAGGTGAGAAATTTATTATATTCTACCATGTAATCAACCCTTGGTTCTTCCATATAGTAGTACTCAGTTATAGTTGTAAAGCATTGATCTGATATCAATGTAGGTTGATAGTTCATAGTTAAAAAACATATTCCATTGATTTTTGCATATAATTTTGGGAGTGAGATATCGTTACATTAAACGCATGTGGAAAACAGGAATAGTACCGTCTCTCATTTTCTTTAGTTGTAGTATCAATTTTCACTTTTAAGTTTTAACCCTAGTTTAATTACATGTATCTTTCTCCCATTTGAGGGTAGCCTCATTTTAGATTTTCATATGTGGAATGTTTACATAGATTTTGTTAATACTATAGCATATATGTATACTAATCTATTACTACTACAAAAAAGAGAACACATAAATAATGTAACATTTCATAACTGAGATTCTACATCTAATTTAAAAAGCATATGAAACTAATGACTGTAATATCTTTTTTCTCAGAGGACAGAAATATCTCAATTCATAATCCTCTACTCTTAAGCTAACTCATGCATTCATAACTTTTTTTTTCTTCTTATAATATGAATTAACTTAACTTTTTCCAAGAGAGAGAACAAAACGGAAAAGAATAACATCCGTATTCCCTGTATTCCCTCCATCCTAACTATTTTATCTCACTTTATATTTAAATGAATTTATTATACTAACAATTTCCAGAAATTGAATGCAACCCTTATTATGAATATCACGTGCTAACCAATTACCAATGATTATGTATAAAGTTGGGCATTAATTTGGGTACAGTATTGCTACATAATACAATTGTGAAAATAAATGAGCCAAATCTTGTCCATTATTAACGAGCCATTATTTTTTTTACTACGGCTATACCCTTTCCTCTAAACTAATTCAAGATTTGTATATAAAATAATGAAACACGATTCATCATTTTTATTTATTGGAATGAAAAAATATATCACAGACATTAACCCATATTTATACCTACAAATGATAAACTTATTACACAGTTATATTGACATTAGTTTATGCAGACTATTATGCCAAATATCCAAGAAAATGAAAGAGATTAGAAAGTCAATAAAATTGGAAAGTTTTAAAATAAAAAAAATGGCAAGACCAGTAGGGGCCCCACAGAAACCAGAATTTCTTAAACCCTCTTAAATGTTAGGGTTTTAACGTATAATCTCTGTTTAAACAAATCCTATCTTCTCCATTCAGTCAACAATGGCGTCTTCGATTTGCAAGCACGCAGCCATCCCTCCATCACCCACCACCTTCTCCTCTTCCAAAATCCCAATCCGCCGACTGTACCTCTTCCGAAATGGCCGTACATCCACCGCCTCGGCCCTCCGCTGCTCCCTCCGGCCAGAGTACATACCCAATCGCATCTCCGACCCCAAGTACGTGCGCATTTTCGACACCACCCTCCGCGACGGCGAGCAGTCCCCAGGCGCCACCATGACCAAAAAGGAGAAGCTCGACATCGCGCGGCAGCTCGCGCGCCTCGGCGTCGACATCATCGAGGCCGGCTTCCCGGCGTCGTCGGAGGCCGATTTCGAAGCCGTCGAGCTGATCGCGCGGGAGGTTGGGAATGAGGATTCCGATCATGTTCCGGTGATCTGTGGACTGGCTAGGTGTAATAAGAGGGACATCGAGAGGTCGTGGGAGGCGGTGAAGCATGCGAAGAAGCCGCGGATACATACTTTCATCGCGACGAGTGAGATACATATGAAGTTTAAGCTGAAGATGACGCAGGAGCAGGTCATTGAGAAGGCGAGGAGTATGGTGGCTTATGCTCGGAGCTTGGGATGTGAAGATGTTGAATTTAGCCCTGAAGATGCTGGAAGGTGACGCCAAATTGATTTACTTCTCTGATTGTGATTATTTCCACGAATAACTACTGAATTTAGGATTAGTGATGAATAATTTCATGAAGAATTAAATGACTGTATGATTTTACACTCACGAGAATGGAATGACGATGAAGAAGCTTTAATTGAATGATGTATTTCAAGCTCATGTAGTTGACTAGCGAAAACAATTCCTAACTTTTGTGAAAGAGCTTAGAAACAACATTTATCAAAGGAGTCAAAACGGGTGCTTTTTGTAAGAAATGTAACCATGATCAATAGCAGGCATTTGAAGAATTTGGCCTAGTTTTGTTTTTGTAGTACTTGGAGGATTTTCTTGTCTAGTTTGTAGCTGAATATGAGCAGTTGAGCATTTCATGCTGACATTTTTGTGATGATCTTTCATGAATTTATTATTTCTTTGTCGCAGATGGAACTATGTTTTAATTGGAATGAATGTTTATCTGATTTGTATTGTATCTGTGGTGAATTTGTTTCCTTTGTACTTTAAATTTTGTGTTTCTTTTGTTCTTGGACTCTTGAATGATAGTCTCTAAGCCAATACTGGATTCTTAAGGTGCAGCCGTGTGCCTCTATCGTCTCTGGCACTGGCTACACAGGTAGTATTTTGCTATGCACGAGTAGTTCCACCTTTTCTGTAATGCTGTTTGCATTATCTAATATCTATTCAGATATAGTCACCATAGAGAAGTAATTTCACCCCTTTTGTTGTGGTGGTTTCTTTAGTGTTCTTTTCGGCTCGAGCTTTCAAATGTTGATTTCAATCTTAATAGCAAAGATACATCTTTATTAGTGTGAATGAGCTGGATATGCAACTTTTTTTTTTCTTTTTTCTTTTTTTTTTTCCCCCCTCTTTTCCTTTTGGTACCTTGAATTGGATTTTGGTGGCTGGCTTGAGTTAAGTGTGGGGGGTGCTGACCCCATTGAGGTTCATAAATTGGCGTTTGAAGTATGAACTTTTTTTTTTTTTTTTAATTGAAGCAGCTGTGTATCTTTTGTGGTTTTGAATCACTATGGACAATGACTACCTTGTTATCTCAGCTTTCTTTTCGTTGGTTCTTTACAGATCTGATAGGGAATTTCTATATGTAATTCTGGAAGAGGTTATTAAGGCTGGTGCCACAACTCTTAACATCCCTGATACAGTAGGCTACACTTTGCCATCTGAGTTTGGACAGCTGATTGCAGACATAAAGGCAAACACCCCTGGAATTGAAAATGTCATTATCTCAACTCACTGCCAGAATGACCTTGGACTTTCTACTGCTAATACTTTAGCCGTACGTATTTCTTTCCCTTGGAGTGCTATACAACTAAATTTAGGATAGATTGACTCTGGTAATTTCTCGACATCAGGGTGCATATGCTGGTGCAAGGCAGCTAGAGGTTACCATTAATGGCATTGGTGAAAGGGCTGGCAATGCATCACTAGAAGAGGTGTGTTCTATGCCCTCTTCCTTTATGTCCTCTTGGCTAAGAATTATGGCTTGGAGTAATATCTATCATGACAAACATATCACCACATAAACATTGGAAAACTAGTTTCTTGTAGCTCATGATTAGGTTTTGAATCTTAACTGTTAGAAGTTTTAAGGAAGCATGGTAAAGAGATTCTTAATGGATTCTTCTGTTCACCACTTCATAATTAACTTCTCTTGATGTCTACTGATATTTCTTCTTTGCAATGCAATTGGTCCAAGGACCATCTAGGTGATTAGGTCCTTATTGTCCTCTGAATGAAAACATATGTCTCTTTCTGATTCACTTCAGGTTGTGATGGCCTTGAAATGCCGTGGAGAGCAAGCTCTAGATGGTCTTTACACAGGGGTCAATAGTAAACACATTGTCATGGCGAGCAAGATGGTACACCCTCCTCTTCATCATTTGTGAAATTTTTACGTATCTTGATTCGTGTACACTCACATTGTATATGTGCGCTACACACATATTTTATCACATTGTTGAGCAATTTGTTTTCAGGTCGAAGAATATAGTGGGCTGCGTATCCAGCCACACAAAGCAATTGTTGGAGCTAATGCTTTTGCACATGAAAGTGGCATTCATCAGGTTCGTGCTCAACAGTTTCCTTTATGCGGCAGTCCTTTAAATTTTCATCAGATATAGTCTGGTTGATCTTCCCTTTTCATTTGTTGCAACTAGTGAGTTTGTAAATCTGTGTCTTTCCTCTTGCTTTGCACATATTGACTTTCCAATGGTTTTCTAAAAATGAAAAGTATGAGAAATAACATAAAGAAGCTTGGAAATGAATAACATATTCGTGTCTTAAAGTTTCCGGACCAGGCTGTTGCAGTGGTTTTTGGATTTTATAAAGTAAATAAGTAAATATGCTACTTGTACTCATGAAAATTGAAAAGTATCTGAATCTCTTTTAAACGGCTGAAAACGAATGATCAGTACAAATCTCATTTTTCTTGGGAGAAAGGGAGGTTGCATGAGTTGAACCTTTTCAAGCTGTACTGAAATCTATTATTTAATAGATTTTATTTGTGTTGCTTTGCAGGATGGAATGCTGAAACATAAAAATACCTATGAAATTATATCTCCTGAAGATATTGGACTTCTTCGCTCTAATGAATCTGGTATAGTGCTTGGAAAACTCAGGTATGCTGGACATACCTTCATCATTGCTTTATCACTCTCTTTTGACCTGTTTCTGCAACTTTAATTTGTTGGTTTTTTGGTGCAACTTTCTTCTATTTCCTTTGTTATAAGATAAATGAACTAAAATGCAGCTGTATTTCTGCCACAAAGTGACAGTATATTGTCACTTCCAGTAACAGAAAAAAGTAGTCCGGCAATTATTTTTCTGGATGATTCCAATAAAAGAAAAGTGCATTTTATACGTGAACCTGATTTATAGTTCTTTGTCATCTTATTAGTAAGGTGGGAATGTATGACAAATTAAGGATAGGAAAACAAAAATAGGCCTAACAGAGTTTGGTCTCCGAACAACAGGAAGATGTGATAAAAGTTTAACCGGGTGAACCATGGTCAAAACAATGTGTCATAATGATATAACAGCTAAGCTTCTATTAAGCTCAAGAAAATGAGATATCACCATTTTCTTCGTAGAGACAATGATATTTATTATGCATATATTGCCGTAAGTTACTTTCGGCATCATTGTTATTTCATGATGATGCTCACCTTATCTCAGATCTTGATGTTCCTGGAGCATTTATCTTAATGTTTGTTCTTTTTGGCATTATCATACAGTGGCCGCCATGCTTTGAAAGCCAAAATGTTGGAGGTAAAATTGCAATTTTGAGCTTATATATTAAATTAGCTTCTGCAATTTTCCTCTTATGCTTCAATGTGCTCTAATGAATCTGCAGCTTGGGTACGATATTGATGGAAAGGAGCTTGATGATCTATTTTCACGCTTTAAAGCTGTAGCTGGAAACAAAAAGGTACTAGGAGTCCTGCCTTGCTGCTCAATTTTCCCAGATAGATGTAGAAGATTAAAAGATTATTTTTCATTTCGACTCAAAGTTGTGGATTTAAAAAAAAAAAAGAAGGGGTAAAAAGAAAAAAAATTATGATGATTTATTTTTATATTGCATATGATATAATATCACTCTTTCTTCTACTTTAACTGTTCTTTTATTCATCTAAACTGCTTGGCCCTCATGGTAATTGATGTCTAACCTTTCAATGTTATGGAACTATTCCTAACATGCTTATGTTCTGTTTATGTCTCAGAATATCACCGATGATGACCTAGTAGCCCTGGTCTCAGATGAAGTTTTCCAACCTCAGACTGTTTGGAAACTTGAAGATATGCAGGCATGTCTACGTCCAATTTGCTACTTATAATAGAAAATCACTGGATATAGTTCTTGTACATTATAATAGTTCACTAAATCACCATACGTGTACTTTAGGTTACATGTGGATCTCTTGGCCTTTCCACTGCAACAGTCAAACTCATTTATGAAAATGGTGAACAGCATGTTTCCTGTTCAGTTGGGACTGGGCCTGTTGATGCTGCCTATAAGGCAGTTGACCTTGTTGTTAAGGTTAGATTCTTCGAAACATTCAAATGTTTTTGTTTTTTTGAGCAACTATTTGAAACATTTCAGATGCTCGTACGCTGGTTTGCCTTTTTAATTCGATCCCAGCTTGGAGAGTGTGCATGCATCATCATCGGTTTCTTCTGCTATTATAAGTGAATACACACATATGTATGAAGCATCAGTTGTAGTTGCTTTGAGTGTCTGCCTCTGTTACACGTTAAAGAATCACAGATTGTGTTTAGTGACTGAGTTACATACAGTCTTGATTGATGTATGAGTTATGTTTTGTGAGGTTTCTCATTATCAAACAACATCTGAGCCCCGATGTTTGGACCTCAGGATTTTGTTGCCAGTTCTTTAATTTTGTATTCTTTCATTTGATGAAACAATATTATTTACTATTTTGCTACAGGTTCCTGTAACCCTTCTTGAGTACTCCATGAGTAGTGTTAATGAAGGCATCGATGCCATAGCTACAACACGTGTTCTAATACGTGGTGAAGATAGTGTAACAGCAACTAATGCTTATACTGGAGAATCTGTCAACCGTGCATTTAGGTACTGAAATAATTTTTCATCTTTTTCAAGATTTCTCTTAAAACGGTTTGCAGAACAGCCAAAATAAGAAAAATAAACAAATAAACAAACCAATTTCTTGTACTGTACGCCTTATGTTCTTAGTAACATAATTTCGTCTTATACATAACTAGTGGGACTGGAGCTTCCATGGACATCGTCATCTCAAGTGTCCGAGCCTATGTTAATGCCCTCAACAAGCTCTTGGGATTCAAGAACCGCCTAAAAACTGAGGATCCCAATGAAAAGAAGGTAATGCATACATTATAAGTCAACAATAAGAAGTAGCATTCGAGGAATGCCTTGTTTGTAGCTTAATGTTTGAAAGCATAGTCTTCTCCTCCAGTTGCCGGTTGATATCCAGTTTCCATCTTGTTTGGTTTTTTTTTTCTATTTCTATATCTTGCATGTATTAGAACTTAGAAACTTAGTAAAGTTGTTTGTAAATGCAATGTAACCCGGTGCACGGTGTTTATGTTACATTGTTGCTGCAGCTTGTATTGAATTGTGCTATAACGAATAATGAGATTGTTGCATCTGTATGGTGACTTCCACTTAGCTTTTGCCCTAATTGCTTAGAGATCTATGTTTGCTTTTGCTTATAGTAAATTGGAGTGTTTGTTTGGGGTTTTGAATCAGGAAAGTTGGTTTTGAGTTATTTTCTGTTTTTCTTTTGGAAATGAATGTTCCTATGTGAATTAATTTAATGAAGAGAGCTTCATTAATTCGTTATTGTAAACGTCCCATCAAATTGTAAACGTTTCTATATTTTATATTTCATGTATATTAAAAAATGCTTATAATTAGATGGGATAGAGGGATACTTTTTTTTAGTGGTTACACATATTGTGCTACCTGGATAGGGGGGAAATAATTAATACTCCGTATATCAATTGGAATCAAGGACTGGTGATAAAGAAAAATAATACGGAGTAATAATTAAAAAAAAAGTTGTAGAATTGATTTGTATATTTTCGTGACTGTTAAAATCTTGAATAAGAGACAACTCATCAAAATTAAAATTATAGATAATTTATCACAAATTATACAAAAATAAAATTTTATTTTTATTTAAATTTATTTTATTCAAAATTCAGAAGTTAAACAAAAAATTGATAGTATTTGATTGTTTATGTGATTTGTAAACTTAGGGGATGGGATTGGCTGGTATGCAGGAATGATGCAGGAATGAAATGGTCATTCCTACCATCATTCCTTATCTCATGGCTGATATATTTTTTTGCAGTGGAATGATGATTCCCTCCACAATCATTAATCCCTTAAATATAGGATTAGCCATTCCACCAATTTTCATGGTATTAGCCATTCCTCATTATAAGGAATGATATTATTTTCTCTTTTTAATTAAAAAAATCAATTCTTATTATTATTTGGACAAATAAAATTGCGTAAAAAAAAAAAACAATTAACACCTATTAATTTGAAATCTATTGTCTTCTTCACTCGTTACTTTTCTTTTGCTAATTCTGGGTATCATTCTTTTCTTTTAATTATGGGTTAATTTTAATTATTTTTTTTAATTTACATCTAAAACAAATTCTTAATCCAAAACAAGTTCTTACAAATTAAAATTTCAATTGACAGACATATGAGGAAAAAAAAAAAAAAAAAACGTGAAATTCAACTAACACTAAGCAAAGAATTGAAATCCAATTAACAAACAAATGCAAAAAAACATAAAATTTCAATCAACAAAACATTACCAATTGTATGATTTTTTTTATGGCCTTTCCAATCCAATCTTTTGATTTGTGTATCGAATTTTTTGATTTGTGCGTGAGTTTCTTTTTCGTTTTATTAACTTTTTTCTCTTGCGCTGCATATTAAGTATTAACCCAGAATCCGATGAATAATGTATTTTCATTAATTAATACAAAATTAATTATAAAATTACCATTCCATTCATTTCGCATACCAGCCATAGGAACTTTATTACTTGATTCATTCTTTTCCCATGTTTATTCCATTACTAAGTCCATTCCATTCCTAATCAATTTCATTCATTGATACCAGCCATCCCCTTAATAATGTTATTATGGGCTATTCAAATGTTACAACAAAAATTAATGAAAAAGGGGAAAATAAAATTTTATTTGATTTGAGCTATACTCATGAGAGATGTGACAAACGTATTTTTTCTTTCAATATATACTATATACGCAACTTTATTGATATATGTATGTCTTCCAAAATTCTTTATTGCACATGTTTTAAAATAATGTAACCGACTTAGAACAATTGGTGATAGTAAAGATGGAGTCTCACCACTTTAGTGTAATGTGATAGGTATATATGTTATGTTAAAATGATGCAGTAATAGATATTGTGATAATAAATATATGTCTAAATATAAAAAAATAAAAAGTAAATAATTTTGGGAGACGGCCTAAAACGAAATTATATAAAGAGTATTCAAGAATATAGGGAATACTTTCAAATTCTCTTTGGGGAGTATTACGTTCTTAAGGTTCTTGCTAATCTGGCCTTCAATTTAAATTTTTTGATATCAATTGAACCGATTCGATTTGATTTTTACTTGAACAGAACTCTAAACCGTGCATCGCACGGGTGCAAAATCTAGTCTTAAATAAAATTTGGGTTTGTGGAAGCTACTTTTGATCTTGATTTATGCTGAAACAATAAGCATACAAAAACTTACTATCCCGTTCATATTAATTGTCTTATTTCATTTAGGCACTAAATTTTAGGTTCAGTGTTTAATAAGAGGTCCACAATAAAATATGAGTGTGATTGTTCATTTCATTTTAGGAAACTAGACAATTTATATAGGACAATCCAATTTGTAAATTTAGACAATTAAAATGGAACAAAGGAAGATCATATTAACATAATACAACCTTCATCTCACAAAAGTAGTCTCACTTTCCTTTTTGGTCCATCTCATATATTAGTTCATTTTCTATAAATGGTAAATAACACTTGGCTACAATTAACTCTCTCTCCTTAAAATTAACTACAACCACACATTCTACTTTTTCTTAAATTTTGTGTCATTTAGAAGTGTGACTACTTTTGTGAGATGGAGGTAGTAGTATTCAATATTTTACCTCTAAAACCTGCAAAGGCTTATCATTGTAAAATTAGTATTTCAATCAACCTTTTGTAGTTACAAAATACTCCCTCTCTCCCACTTCACTAGTACTCCCTCCGTCTTTAAATAAATGTCCTCAGCCGCCATTTTGTGCAAACCAAAGAGAAGGGTAAATTGACATTTATGCCCTTAAAATCCTTGAATTTTTTTATTTTTTGTGCAAACCAAGGAGAAGGGTAGATTTTCAAGAGAAGGGTAGTTTTGGTACTTTAGTGTAATTTTTGCTTGGAAATTTGTGTGGGGACACTTATTTAAGGACAAAAATTTTGACTGCTCGGGACACTTATTTAAAGACGGAGGGAGTATTATTTTCTTTTGGCACGAAATTTTGTACGCTACTGTTAAAAGAGAAATTTCGTTGTGACACGAGATTTTGTATGTAAGTGTTAAAAGAAAAACGTAAGGGGTTTCTATTTTAAGAATTATGACTAGTGAAGTGAGACATTCCAAAATAACAAACAAAACAAGACTAGTGAACAATAGAACAAACAAGATTAGTGAAAGCTTTACAATAGAAATTTTAAAGGCAACGCCGATATCGAGACGTCGAGGCATCTCTTCTTGCTCTGTAAAGATGTGGAGCACCTGTGGAATAAAATAATTGCTTGGGTTGGTGTCCAGTGGGTGCCGCCTAGGGACGTGATTGATCACCAAGTGAGTTTCTCCTCTCTGCTTGGGAAATTTTACGAGAAAAGAATGAGAGGACTTTGGTCATGTGTAGTTTGGGTGATATGGAAGTGGAGAAACACGGTGTCGTTTGGTGCGAAGGAATGGAACTTCGGTAAAATGGAAGCCGAGATTAAATGTAGATATTGGAATTGATGCTTGGTGAAAGGTACTAGCTACATTGAGTGGTCAAAGAAAAGCCTGTACAATACTTGGAATGTAATGTAGCTTGTATCTTGGATTGGTACCCCTTAGGGGTGAGCAAAATATGGTTCAACCCGAAAACCCGAACTGAACCAAACCGAATTAGGCGGTTTGGTCCAGGTTCTATATCCCTTTGGTTTGGTTCGGGTTGAAATTTTGAACCCGAAAATATTATGGTTTGGGTATGGGTTTGCATAAATAATTCGGGTCTAACCCTAAACCCGAATTTATATATTATATAAAAATACTATAATATAATTTATATATATAATTATTTATTAATTATTTATCTTAATTCATATCCATTCGTTTAAGCCCTTATTTAGTATGGATGTGTTTTGAGTTGATTAGATTTTATTATGTTGTTTAGACGTAGATAAACATGAGAAAAAGTTTGTGTCAAAGTAGAAAATTTCATTTATTTGCTAAAAAAAAAAAAATAAAAAAAAAAATCATTTATAAATTTGGGTCAGAACCGAACCGAACCGGACCCGAACCGTAAAATACGGTTTGGGTTTGGTTTGGGTTCGATGTTAGTTTGGTTTGGTTTGGGTTATAAAAAATACAAAATTCGGGTTACGGGTTTTTCGGGTTTGGTTCGGGTTAGACCCGAACCACCCGAATGCTCACCCCTAGTACCCCTTGTACCAATACTTTAATAAAATTCATTTGCCCGATAAAAAAAAAAAGAAATTTTAAAGGCCACACCACAGGAACTCGAACTCGAGAGTCGAGAAGGTCCGGTACGCTAATCTTAATCCGCCAACACACGCAGACACGTAAGGAACTCTTATTGGACGGTGAATTTTTTGAGTGAAGGTCGAACCTAGCCGGTCACAGACACTATATAAAGTGAGGAGTGCGAATTTACAGCATACAATCATCATTCTCCGATGTTATTAGCACACTCTACCCTCATGGCGAACTCGGTCGATTCGGATGGCCGCGAGGCCGCCGCTCTTCACCACGCCGTCGATAATTCTACGGCGGAAGCGCCTCCTCACAGTTCCACCAATTTACAGTCTTCCAGCTGCTCAGACGCTGCAGTTGCTTCTGAGGATTCGAACAACGGCATCGCCGTTCCAGTTGAAGAAAGCATCTGCGACGACGTCGTTCGAGATTCCTATATATATGAGTCCGTGTTGTCTGCGATTAGTGTTGCGATTAGCGTTGAGGAACAAAAAAGCCAAGGAGCGCAGGTCAAGTGTTCGGGAATATGCGCCAGTGAAATTCGGGCGTCTGAACCCGCACAACTTCAGGCGATTGATGGGAAGGTTAATGGCGATGAGAATGGCTGTAAGAGGAATTCGACGGAGCAAGAACCCCAGAAGAAGAGGGCTAAACGAAGGGGAGGGAAGGCTAGGAGAAACAATCAAGCCTCGAACTGCTATCCGACAATTGAAAGGAGAGAAAAGAAGGGGCTGATGTACTCTAGAGAGGAGTTGGAGGCTCTGAGGTTGGAGAAGCAGGAAGAACAAAAGAAGAAGTGGTTAGAGATATATTGCCGGCTTGGTCCAGAGGTGGTGGAAGAATTCGATGGATTAGCCAGGATGAATATGCGCCGTGAGAAGGATAACACCCCCGTCTTTGAATTTGATCCTCGGCCTCAGTTTCAAAAACCCGCTAGTTTGGGTATGATCTTCTGCTTCCATTATTGTGCATTATCTTCTTTAATTTCTCGTTTTGTTTTGTTTTGTTTTGTTTCGAACTAGGTTATTGTGGCGTGTCTTTATTAATGTTCTCTTTATTAATAATCTTTGTAATATCTTTTGTTCGTCGTGGTGAACTTAGTGATATGGTTGGTGGAGTATGTTATGAGTAGTCTTTCATGTTAAAAATGTGTCTCTCCTCTTCAGTTTTGTTGCCTCACAGAGCAAGTACCTTCTATCGTCATCTGTTCTTGCTTCTGTGGTACAAGTGTTTTGAGAAGATTTTTGGTGCTATCATGATGTTGTTGATAGGAGCAGAAAATAGTACAGTAGGAAAAGAAGAAGAAAACAAAAGAGAAGAAGAAAACGAAAGAAAAACAGAACACGGTTCAGCCTAGGGCTCAATTTTCAGCCTAGGGCTCAAATTCTCAATACTTCGATAATAATCTCAAAAACCTAATAACAATATTTATACTACTTTAATGAAGAGTCCTACCATAAATAAACTTCTACCCTAATTAAACTTAAACAACCCTAATCTAATAATAATATAAAAGACTAATAATAAATATAAAAGACTAATGAATAAGCCCGTTCCCGGCTATATAAATTCTCTCAATTCTGCTCTCTATCAATTCCTTCCCCCATCGAAACAACCTTGTCCTCAAGGTTGAAATGTCAAGGATATTTGTTTGGATCACCCGGATCGAACTGCCGCACACTCTCCAAAAATTCTGCATAGCTAAAATCTAGTAGCTCATCCTCCTCCGCCAATAGAACTCTTCGTTGTTTCAACGGACACTCATGCTGAGGCGTGTATGGTTTCTTACAACGGAAACACAACCCTTTCGCCCGCAAATCTGCATAGTCATTCGGTGAAAGACGAGTGAAACGTTGCTGCTTTGAATTCTGCTCCGATACAGTACTACTGTCAGGAGTCGTTTCTGACCCAGAATTGGTTCCAAATGTTGGCCTAGGGTTGGAGTTAGCACGAACAGGCGTACTAACTATTCCGCTATTCGCTCGACCTCCAGACTGCAGTGCCAAATTGTCCTCCACATCCCTTGCAAGCTCCATTGCCGTCTCCAAATCCTTGGGACGTAACAGTCTAAGCGCACCTCGTACTGAATCTGCCAAACCCTTCATAAAATATCCTAAGTAGTGCTCGTCACTGAGACCTGGAACTTGACCTGCTAGCTGCACAAACAAATTGATATAATCCTCCACCGAGCCTGATTGCTTCACATCGGCTAGGCGCTCAAATGGATTTCCTTTGAATCTAGTATCAAATCGCGATACCATCGCCTTTGAGAATTCCTCCCATGAGAGTTCCGGCTTGCGAGAACGAAGCCATGTAACCCAATATAGAGCCGATTCCTCCATAGCAACCACCGCTATCGCCACCTTCTGCCCCTCGCCTGTTTTGTTGATCTCAAACTGTTGGTTGGCACGGGCCAACCAACCGATCGGATCAGCACCATTAAAAGGCGGCAACTGCAGAGAAACCACGGGCTGCGGATTCCCTGATGTCGACTCCCCCTCTTTCGGCTTATCCGAAACCTTCTCTTGAAGTGCCTTCATCAACCTCGAAACGTCTGACAATGTCGCTGAAATCTCCTCCAGCGATTTCTGCATCTCCGTTTGCGCTGCTTCAACCTTGGATAAGCGTTCTGTTGTAGATCGTAGATCCATAATGGCGGGAACGGGATCCGGCAGGTCGGACCAATTGATAGGAGCAGAAAATAGTACAGTAGGAAAAGAAGAAGAAAACAAAAGAGAAGAAGAAAACGAAAGAAAAACAGAACACGGTTCAGCCTAGGGCTCAATTTTCAGCCTAGGGCTCAAATTCTCAATACTTCGATAATAATCTCAAAAACCTAATAACAATATTTATACTACTTTAATGAAGAGTCCTACCATAAATAAACTTCTACCCTAATTAAACTTAAACAACCCTAATCTAATAATAATATAAAAGACTAATAATAAATATAAAAGACTAATGAATAAGCCCGTTCCCGGCTATATAAATTCTCTCAATTCTGCTCTCTATCAGTTGTCTAGCATTCATAAGTTGGAATACATGGTGAAAAGAGATAATCTAAATTGTAGGAGAACAACACAAATGATGTCAAAGTTCACTATTATGTTATCTATTGCTATGAAAATCACATATAGTGTTAGTGTTGTCCATGTTCTAATCATTGTTTGACAACCAAACTTACCAAACTATAGATGGTTTGGCGCAGTGTGGGTTGTTGCTAACTGAATTGAAGAATCTGAAGCTGTTTTTGTAAGTTGATAGCTATATCTTCAGGTTGAATTGAATTCTTTTGCAGTCAAGTTAACTGTTGACTGGTTGCCTTTAGTGTCTTAGTATCAACCTTTGTAGCTGAACCAACAAATATGAGAAAAGCTAATTTAAAAGAGATCAAACTTGGGATAAACACACAAAGTATGTTGTTAACTTCTCTGTTACTTAGTCTCTCAGGTGTTATCAATGTGATTCTTGTTGTTCCACAAAAATTAACTCTTAAAAGTACCATTGGTATGCTTTAGCTTTCTGTTGAACCCTCACTTGTTCTTGAGTGAAGAGGCTGATGGTGTATAAATTTGTGTATATTAACTCCCTTCCACCTTAGCTGCAAACCCTTTTACCCCTATTTGTACTCCTGCTCTGTTGCCCCAGTCATACTATAATCTGTTTATCTACACTGGGATCTCATGTGTGCCGCATTTGTTTTCTCTTTACATGATTTTACTTACATCAGACCACATTGAGGTTGATTGACACATATCTTCTTGCAATGAGTTTGGCTAGTTTACTTTTCACTTACTCCTCTCTTTGTGAATTTGCTTGCTTCCTTCTAATCTCTTAGTTCTTTTGTTTGTGTATGGATTTGGGAGGTTTTTGTTTTCTCTGTAGGAGGCTAGGAACTTGATTTTTTATTTCGTCATTGTAGATGTCTTGCTCTGGTTGTGTCAATTTGATGGAATACTTTTACCATGTGCGCAGGTATGATGGCTGCAAATGGGAAAGGGAAACATCTCATTATCTTTGTGCATTGAAGAATGGTCTGTAGGAATTTTCGTAGATCTTTTGATCTGCTTTGCTGATATAATTTTTGTACACTTAGAGCTTCTTTTGATCAGATACAATTGTGAGGATTTTGTTTCATTGATTAGGCTAGCTCCTTGAAGTAAGGGATACGATAATGATGATAGCTGATATAGTTGATATCAGTAAAGTTTAGTTGATCTCGCTTGCGACATGGAACTTTGATTCTTTGAGTTTTGATCAATAACTTGTGTTTCGGTTGCATTATCTTTATTAAGTCGTTTGAATGATAACCAAGTTTTCATGCATTTTTTCATGTGAAGTATGCCCGAAAGTTGACGGTGATCACCTTGAGAATATGATCACATCAGATCCTTCCTCTTGTCCTCCTATATGTGATGAAATAGGATCGTCAGTTGAGAAAGAAGACTACTGTGAAGATGATGACAGTGAGGAAGAGTACAGTATACAGAGGCCTGCATTTTCTGTCTCGGGAGAACCTGATTTTGATTCTGGCCCTCCACTTGATGGACTTGAATATCTTAGGCGTGTTAGGTATAATTTCCAGTCCAGATTGTGTGACATTGCTATTCATGTTTATTTCTCTTGTTTTTTGTGATTGTGCATTTGAGAATCTTCCTAGCCAACGCTGGTGTGGCCTTTGCTTAGCTACCTTTTAAGTCTAAATTTTTGTGATACTTTCATTTTGTCTGCATGTTTCGATTATGAACATATGAGCATGTTCGAACAATCTGTTAAATTTCTGCTTCGGCCATTTGGATACTGATTTTTAGTTTCTAAAGTTACGAATTAATGAATTACATTGTTTTCTAGGTGGGAGGCTGCTAGAATCCCCAAGGTAAAAGTTGTCAGGGTCAATAAAGTTAAAGAACAAAGTCTCTACATGCCTCAAATTCCTGATGTTATCAAGTGCCCTGATAATTTATTGCCTCGCAAAGAGTGGGAGGACAGTTTTCTTTCTGAGTTTTCACAACTGAGAGAGGTTAATATTCTGACCCTCAGCTATTTTTACTATTAAGTCTGTTTGTATATCCATCTGCAAAAAACATTGCTGAAGTTTTACTGGTTAACCGCATTTTCACGAACTTTCAATTAACAATTTCCTCTCAGGCTTTTACGCAGCTAGACCTTCAAGAACCCAGTGCAGAAACACCACTCATAGAGGATTTTTTCAATCAGATGCTTGAGGGTAGCACCTTCGAGAAATTTTCCATCTCAGAATCTGTGGACGATCCCTTCCCCTCTGAAGCTTCCCTGCAGGAGACTACTAGTGATGCTAAATACGTCCCCTCTTCTCCTGAAACTTCCAATCCCAAGGCTGAGGGCCCTACCCTCTCTGCAATTTTGAAGATGGATTCTGCAGCTCGAACTTCAATGCTGAAGAAACGAATAAACTCCGTGGTGAATATGGACACGTTACCATACAATGACAGTTTATGGTTGTTTGCTCTTTGCGTTGCAGTAGATTGTCCCCTCCTTGCAGACACAAGTGCAGCCCTCCGATCGTTACTGAGAAAATGTGCAAGCTTGCGAGCTGCTAAAACAGAGGTGGATGATGAAGTTATCATTCTCAACATCCTCGTTACAATAACAGGCAAGTATTTTGGACAGCTAGAGCGCGAATCATGAGTTGACGATTTTCGCCTTGTTGATTCTCATCATGGATTCTCATCAATGTTTAGGCGTGGACTGTAAAAAGAGGCAAGTCCTGTTACTGGTTTGGTTGAGGTTAAACGAGCTTTTGTTGAACCTAACTTCGAAGTGAGGTTTATGCTTCTTCCATTTTTTTAAATGGACCCGACATCATTTATTCTCATTTCACCTCAAAAGTAACCCAAAATACATTTTTGGGTTAATGTCATTTAAATACATGAACTTTGGGTGGTTTTCGTTTTTTCCCATGAACTTTCAACTTTGTCATAAAAATACACGAACTTTCAAATTGTTGCAATTTTCCCATGAAAGTCAATTTTCCCCAAATTGTATCCGACGTGGCAACCGGAATGATTACGTGGCACTGATCGACGGTAAAATATACGACGTCGTTTTGAAACTGCCAAAAATGGTGTCATTTAAATACATGAACTTTGGTTGTTCTTCATTTTTTCCCATGAACTTTAAACTTTGTCACAAAAAATACAAGAACTTTCGATTTAATGCAATTTTTCCGTGAAAGTCAATTTTCCCCAAATTGTGTCCTACGTACCAACCGTTTATAATTATGTGGCATTGATCGACGGTAAAATACACGTCGTTTTGAAACTGCCAAAAACTTCTTTAGACATCAATTTATGGTTTCCAATTAATAAAAAACAATTGCAGTGGCTTCGTCGTTCATTTTTCTTTATTCTTTCTTCTTCATACCTTATTCTTCCGGTTCGTCGTTCCTCTTCTTTCATCCTCATTTTGGCAATGACATCCTCATCAATTCGTCCAAACGCTCAAGAGTAAGATTCACTCCAAATTGTGAGAATGACTTGTCTTGTGATATTCTTACATCGCGTACGGCAGCAAACATTGGATGTCGCTTCTTAAGCTGCCCAATGATCAATACGACGTCGTTTTTAATATTTTCACCACGTGATTGCTTACTGTAGTGGGAAAAATCCGCCTGACTGGCCCAACCCATTTGTTCATACTTGATTAGCCCAACTCCAAGCACTTGAGCATAATCAACCCATCAGTCAGACGGAACAATTTGTTTGGCCCAATTAACTATTCAAAGGTCTTGCTTCTATTGGGCCGACTGAACCCACAAACGGCCTAGGGGTCCACTCAGCCAGTCGAAGGATCTATATCAATCTCAACAGACCAAACGGACGGAGCGAGTCAGTCGGGAGAAAATCTCCCCACGTTCTCAATAGGTTGAGGCGGACTAGGGTTTGATGGAAAAACCCTATTCAGACAGTCGTCCTATATAAATACCCTGACTGCTAGGTCAAGGGGACACGATCTCATACACTCTCGCACTCAAGCATTCACGCATTCCACTCACCAACTGACTCCTCCTCTGAAACCCTCCACGCTCCATCAGTCGGCGTCTACTGAACTTCAGTCAGACGGCGCCGCCTATCATCTCCACATTGCTCATTCTCGCCTCCATCTCAATCGGATTTTCTATCATTCTTCACTTATTCGTTTTACATTGTTTCATTATTGTTTTCCGACTAGTTGTTTCGTTCACTGACTTGAGCATCGGAGGTCCTTCGGCTGACACCCTCACCCGTGTCCATCGAAGGGCTCTTACGCTTGTTCTGTTTGACAGGTTGCTAGTGCCTCTTCTTCAGTCGGATCTGATCAGTCGGGTCGAACCAGTCGGATCCAACTCAATTGTAGATTTACCCTCTACACTTACTCAACGCCAAATCAGTCCATTAAGGCTACGTTATTTTAATTGATTGACAACTAGGATTCAAATTGATCGGAATTTATATTTATAGGGATATTGCAACGAATTGAAAGTTCTTGTAATTTTTGTGACAAAGTCGAAAGTTCATGGGAAAAAAAGAAAACCACCCAAAGTTCATGTATTTAAATGATAGTAACCCTTAATATTTTCGACACATCATTGCCTACTCAGCGCCAAATCAGCCCATTAAGGCCACGTCATGCTAATTAATTGACAACTAGGATTCAATTAGACCGGAATTGACTTTCATGGGAAAATTGAAACGATTTGAAAGTTCGTGTATTTTTGTGACAAAGTTGAAAGTTCACGGGAAAAAACGAAAACCGTCCAAAGTTCGTGTATTTAAATGACATTAACCCTACATTTTTATGTTCATTTTAATTTGATATCCACTCACATCAAAGGGTGTTTCGGTAAGCTTATTAATCGATCAAGATAACATATAAATTGTTTAACTGCTTATAAACTTTCTAGTGGACAAATGTAAAATATTCATAAAATAAATAGAGGTAGACGAACTCATTTTTTTAGAGCTAAGCTCTTAAGCAACTTATTTAATTGGGAAGGAAGGGAATAATATGAGGTGGGTGGAGGTATTTGTGGACAAACTAATTATTCGCTCTAATTTCTAAACCTTCAACTTGTTAACCAACTTACCACTAAATTACTAAAATACATAGACAATTAGACATGTTCAATTAAACGAATAAGTCAGAAAAACTTCAGTTCCCAGCTCAATATTGATATATGTTATTCTATCACGTGAGAGGGTGAGGAATTACCCCAAGGGGTAGGATATAGGTTACCCAAAAATATCGGTTAACGAGCAACAATTTTTTTTCTTTTAGAAGCCAAAATTGCTTGTGTTTGAATGCTGCTCGATATATCTGCTCCCAATCGGGTCGTGTCTTAATGGGCTGAGCCCTTTAAGGTTATGGTCGTGTTGGAATTACAATTACTAACCCTCACAATTACAATCGAACTCTCAACCTCTTGGTTGAAAAGTAAGCAGAGTATCTTACTAACTGTAAAAAGGAAGCGGAGTATTTTACTAGCTGTGTTGCGCTTGGTCGTCAAATTACAATTATTTAACGTGTACGTGTGTGGGCCTAACAGTAGGGATGATGTGGCATTAACTTTTTTTTTTTTAAAAAAGTTTTCTTTTTTTAAAATCACAAATTTTACTTGCTACACCTGATTTTGAAACTCAACACATCCTCTTATTTATGAAAAGTAATACTCTCTCTGATCATTTTACAATAACACTTTTGTTCAATAAAATATATACAATTGAACAGTAAAGTATTGTGATTAAATGGATCGAAAGAGTAATAATATTAGAGGCTCGAATTTCTTGTGTCATTTTTGAAAATTCAAGAAAAAGCTATTTACCTTTTGTTGTAATAATCTGAACATCCCCTTCAAGATGTCATTTTTTTAGGCCACCGGTGGCGGAGCCATGTTATAGTGAGAGGGGAGGCTAAAGCCCACCTCACTCTTAATTTTTTTTTTTTTTTTTTTAGAGTACTTATATATAGGATTTTCATTGGAATTTTTCATCTTAGCCCATGCCAATTGTCGAGAAAAAAACGACTACGCATCGTCTAGCCACTGACCGGAACTAGGGAGGTTGAATAAAGTATGGAAAGTCCTTTGAAATGAGATGTTTCTTTTAAACATGAGAATTAACGACATACTCATATAAAGTATGGAAACGGAGACGACTACTTTTGTTAGTTCACGAAGGCAGTTCTTTTTATATTGTTCATATACTGCTTTACAATTAAAGCAGTGTTCTGAGCCTTTTAGAGTTATCGAATCCTCAAATATATGAATTTCCGATACTATACCAAATGCCAGCAACCAAATCTCAAAACAAATATTCTCCCTTGCTCTTTTTTCTCACTATCGTTACAAAGTTACAACTCAACTGTCACCTTTAATGGCAGAACTCCAATCTCCATCTCCTCTCTCTCTCTCTCTCTCTGCCATTATAAAGGCCAATCATAAATTATATAATCACCTCAACATTTAACCTGGAACTTATGTTCAGACAGGTAAATTCAAATCAAGAGCCCTTCTTCTCGTCTACATAACTCCCCCCCTTCTTCAACGTGTCGAAGAAATTCCCGTCATTACGTCTTCAAGAATGCGTTCAAACGATTAATCCCATCATATTTTCATACATGATTCTCCTGCAAATGCCGCTTGTGGTCTCTGTCGGAATACCCGATTCTCCCTAATCCATTCCTATCCAAAGGGCTGCCGGGTTTCCTCTTTCGGCTCGTTCGAGGTGATGCTGACCGAAATCCTCGGTCAGCTTCTTCAGATGCTTCGACTTCCCCTTCTTCTACAGTGTCAGGATCTTCTCCGTGCGAGGATTGCCCCTTCACTGGCATGAAATGTGCATCTTCAGGCGCATTACTGTATTTGATGCTCTTGGAGTTCTCCTGTTCTGTCCTTGACTGCTTGTGCCAATTTTGCTTTCTTTCACGCTTAGTCTTCTCATTGTCACTAGGAACTTCCACGTTTTCAAGTTCCCTTTCGAGCTCATCTTCAGTTTCAACTTTACGAGTAATATTACCCTGAGCCTTCCGTCTTTCAAAGGCAGCTTTGAGCTTTTCCCTGTCCAGCTTTTTGGTAGAATCTTGAGGTGACTGACTAACAGCATTTTCCCTGGTTAAATTTCTTCCATGATATTTAGCTTGAGGCGTGTCCCTTTCTTGATCCTCGTCCCCATGCCCAAGCTTAGCTTTATTCTGGGACTCATGAATCTCATCATCTCTCCTGTGATCTGGAATACTATTATGCTCAGAGCTTTCGTGTTCATTGTTCCGTGCATGGGTACTATTCCTGGGTGGTCCACTGTGATTATCAGTGTATTGTTCATCTGGACCTGGCCTCGATGATGTTGGCTTAGAGGATGAAGCCTTCAAAGCAGTTCCACCATGGTGGGAATTGTGACCGGTAACTTGTTCATCATTAGCAGAAGCCTTTGATGGAGGTCGGTGACTGCCCCCACCACTTCCTTCTGCTTCACTTGCCTGAGATTGAGGGACTTTGTTTTGTTCATAAAGCTCCAACATCTGGTTGCTAACCTCTGCAAGGAATAAAGTTCCAGTTACAAAAAAAAACACCATACATCATGATATAGCTAAAATGCGAGCAGAAAGTAAAATCACTGCACTAAATTGAATCCCCCTTGACCCTTCTGTTATTCTAAGAAACTATTAAAATTGGTTACACATCTTCTCAGACATTCTATTTCTAGCAAACTGTGATTCTACATAAAATCTGAGACCAACTTATAGAACAGTAGATAGTAAACCAACCCTCCAATTGCCGTGGGGTGACATCAAACTCCTGCCACCAAACCTTCTCACCCTCATGTGGAAGCTTTACTTTAAGAAACTTGGCAGCAAGAAAAATGGCACCTGCTGCAATGTGGTGGGGCTTAAATTGCAAGCACAGAGAAGTTCGGAGCCTGCATGGGGGCTTTCTCTGGTCAAAAGGAGAAAAGGTAGAATGGCCATGGATAAGCACCAAGTACAAACTATATTGAGTACATCATACCCATCATTTACAAAGTTCCAGGCCACTTGAGCTAGGGCATTTTGAGCAATCTTGAACTTTTTAATTGCCTCAACGAGAGGCTTATATGGGTGATGTACGTTCATATCATAACCAAGTGTTCCAAGTACAACCCTTTCTCCCAATAAAATAAGTTCCTTTTGTTGCTCATACACCTCCTGTACAAAGGGCACAACATTAATTGGATGATGCATAATAGAATGATCAAAGTTTCTTATAATTTATAATATGTATATTTAATCAAGTGCTTAAACAGCTTTCAGATCTATGCATGTAGAATGTTTGATAGGGCAAAATCCACTGAGAAAAAAGAATTGACATCCAGCAGTTCAAATAAATAATGTAACAAAGTAAACCTCTTCAACTTAATGCTCAATATTGTAATAATCAACAATATATGATTATTATCCCGACTAAATGTGGAAAGAACAAGTCACTAGTGGTCAAAATAATAGATCTTTTTAATTCATAGATTTCAATGCTCATCAATTCATAGAGGTTATATTGTACAGCACCTTTTGCTTGATCCTTTGCACAGCAGCAGCATCTTTTTTATGAATAATTTCATATGACACAAGAATAACATCTTTAAGAGGACGCGGAGTTTCTTCAACCTTCCCTGCTAGAAACATACAAACAGTGGCAATAGTCTGCAGAAAACAGACAATATACATCAGAGCTTCCAAAATCAACTTTTTTACAAAACGCATCATATAGTTGAGGGTCATACAAGACGCTGCTTTATATGTATAATCAGCATCTGATCCATTTTCCAGTATTTTATATTTTCAGTTAAGGAAGTGAGCTCCTCAATTTTATTGTTAGGTTGGCAAGTGTATGTGTTTTGAGTGGCTTATATACTCCTTTCTACTTAGGTTTCATATAAATTAGATTTTTGTGAGTGCTATAAGCTCGGTTAAGATTAGTTAGCAAGATGGGTTTAATATTAGCATAGGAAAAGTAACTAGATCCATGCACATTGACACCACACTCATACTGAAGACTTACTAAAAACCCACAACATACAAAGAGAAAGCAACCAACCAGTGTTGTTGTAAGATGGCAAAACATTCCAAGTATACAACAACAGACTCATGTCAAAAAATAGACCTCAATAGGCTTATACAGAATTAAATGCAATTGGATGCATACAAGACAACTTGAAGGAAACATCAAAACAAAACCACTAATCACCAGAAAAATCCACAATCTTAGTTTATATTTTGGTAAAAAAGCAATGCATGAGCGTTTGTATTGCTTGACAACTGCCATGGTTGTTATATTGGCAAGAGACGTGCCTTTACATATATTACAATCTTTAGAAAACATTTTCTCGGAGATAATCTTAGTATACTGTATCTTTTAATCCAAAATGCAAATGCTATGATAAGATATGCGAAAGGCACGACAAACCCAGAGTACCATATCGTGATTCACTGTATATATTGCCATAAAGAAGAGAAGAACAATAATAACTAATTCTTGAGTAATAACTAATTCTTGAGCAAATACATAATCTGAATATTCAATCAGAAAGGTGGCATTTTCATAAGCAATCTACAATATACGGTCAAACAATAGCCTCTTAGCATAAAACACCATGAACTGATGGAAATTAGATGAGAGAGATGGCAAAATAAAGAAAAGAAACAGGAAAAAGTGTGAAAATGCACTAACCCTTCTGTCATTTTTCAAATGGGATTGACGAAGGAAGAAACGGTGACAAAATATAATTGCAGTAGCAATTGTAACCTGTGGCCTGCAACATGAAGAACCACCAGGTTAAGAAAATTGCACCAGTATATACATCTGTAGCATCTGATTGCAAAATAGAAAGCATTATGATAAGCAACAACTTGAGATGAGTGATGAAATAATATAATTGCATAAACCTTTTATAAGATGGGTTAAGTGCTTCTCTACATGAGAGTGCATGCAAAATTTTTGCACGAAAAATAGTTCAAAGCGAACCACAATCGTAATGATTTAAAACTCCTTGAGAGGCAAATCTTAGAGCAAAAACAAAAACACATTCAGGTATTCTTAGCTATTGAACTACTGACAAAACTAAATACCATTTTAATTTATTTCACAATAAGTGGGATGAAATACAAGAAGCGACTTCCATGATATAATTTCGGCATCATTATAACTTAAAACATATTTACTGGTGAATGCAACATGTAAAGCATCATTAGACTATGTACAGTGTGAACAAAACATGATAGGCACACCAGCAGAAATTCTTACCAACAAGTAACTTAGTAACCGAATTACCAATCATGTTAAAATATGAAATCCACACAAACCTCTGGAAACAACTTACACTTTAAGCCTCATGCCTAAATCTTGTAAAAATGTGCAATATGATTTTCGCAGGTAAGCCTCTTTCTTCAAATCAATACCATCTTGTCTCGAAGGAGACTTTTCTTCAATCTCCTTCCTTGAGAGATACCATTGCCCATCAACTTCTTCTTCTAGTTTTTCCTGAGAAATCTTAAAATTTCCATCAGGTGCTCCGTGATGGGAAGGTTCACCAGTCAACAGGCTAGACATTTATGGTTCCTTTCTCCACCAGGATCCTTCAAAGAATACCAGCTGAGCTATCCCGATTTATCGCATATGTTCATAGCCTAAAAGAACCTTCATTCATCGACTTTCACTCAGCAAGCTAACATAATCGCAGCATCAAAGTGAAGCAAACAAGCACCTCTTAGTATATTACAGAAATATCAAAATCTATTTAATGAAATGTGGAATCTAACAAATAGCAGCATCAATAGTGGTATAGGTCAGAAAAATGAAAATAAAACTAATTAAAGAAGTGTGGAAATAATTACAACATTAGCAACATCAAAGTGAATGAAACAGGCAACTATTAGCATAAATCCAAAAATAGAACTATAGCTATAGTAAATGGATAATCAAACAACAGCTTATTCACTAAATCATGGACAATAAAGCATGCTAAGTATTTAAATTTGAATTTTTTTTTTTTTTGATCGGGATTTAAATTTGATTTTTAATTGCCAATACATAGAGATATCTAATTGGAAATGGAAGTTGTATCTTGAACATTGAAGCATATATAGAAAATCACTTTGCAACATTTATACAAGGAAATCTGGTGAAGCAATTGAAAATAGCGTTATTTTTTTTAAATTTCAACTTACATATGGTTACAAAGATAGAACCTAAAGTCAGCAAAGTATTCCTGGATAACTGAAAAAAGTTTGGTCTGAACGATCCCATAATCTTGCAAATAGAGTAATATTATTTATTCAAGCGTCACATGTAAAGTTATACCATAAGCAGGTCAAGGTCAACCCAAAACCCCGGAAGTTAAAACAGAATGCTATATCTTACAAAGTCTAACCAATAGTTAACCCACGTGATGAAAAATAATATGGGCATATGGTAAATCAACAACCTATACTTTTGTTTCTTACATCTACTTATCTTTCATATCTCCCTCGTGTGATCAATGTGCGATCAGACGATTCAAATTTGTCAAAAAAACATATACATATATGTGACCATATGCACTTACAGCTTAGGTTTTGTCCCTCAATTAAATATGATGAGGGGAAAGATATCTTGATAAGGCAAAAAAATAAAACTGTTAGATAAGAAAGACATCAAAGCCAAGACCTGGCTGTAGCGCACAAACCAAAAAAAGACTGCTTAGACCAAATAGTGAGGCGGAGGGACTACATCTGTAGCTCTCAGGGATGCATGGAATCATTCACACCAAACTAACCAACAATAAGGCTTCTAATTTTTTATAGAACACGTAAGGGAATAAGTGTGCCTTGTGGTAAGCATGTAAGTAACAAGAATATTGCACTAGCTCAATGCAGCAACATAGGGTGTCAAGTCTTGGGTAAAACAGATAATACTGTTGGGCACAACATGTTCTCAATTGCTCTAAGAAACTGAACCAACAGGGAAAAATCTCGTGGAAAACGAAGAAGAGGGACAAAGAAAAACTTAACCATACCAAAAAAAATATATGGTGAATAAGAACATATCCAGTAAGACAGTTGTCACCTAACGCCCATATCAACATTCCTCTCAAACTTAGTTAAATCTACAAAAATCGAATAATGCTCGTTTCTGAAAATATAGCGAAAACAATCTTCAACAGTAACTTCAATTTCAACTCTACTCACTCAATCAAGCCTAAAACACACAAAAATTAGAGCAGCAAAATCAAGGAATTTCAACTCGTAGTTATAACAGCCACAACCAGAATCATATGAAAATCAAATTTAGGGCAAACTACAGTCCGAAGAAAATAACGCAACCAAAACTGCAGAAAAACAGCAAAACTCACCGATTATCGGAGGATAGGCGGCGGAATCCCTCAGCGCGGCGGCCCCCGGTGCGATAACTCAATCGGCGACGCTTCGTAGTAAGGGCTTGGATACGACCACAGAAGTAGCCAAAAGTGTTTCAAACGCGGCTCAATATATCTGTCGCTAATTGGGCCGCTTCTTGGGCCGGCCCATTTAAGGCCCAAGGCCCAATAAGCAATTAGCCACAAATATTCGGAATTATTTTAGTGGCCTAGGGATTTATTACGTCAGCAGCCGAGGCCCACAACACAACACTGATCAATTTAATTAATCTACCTAGAAAATATTATAAATATGTATCAGTTTCTTTTTTTTGGAGATATATCTGAATTATTAATATATACATATATACAAATCAATGTTTTTAGATGGAATAAATGTATATCAAATTCTATGATTGAAATTATGAAATATATAATTTAAAAAAAAAATTGAAGATGCTTTGGTCAAAAGTAAAAGGTACCAATTTGAAAGACCGGCAAACTCTGAGGACCAAAACGAAATTAACCCAAAATTAAACACCTCTGCATCGTAAACTGTACCATAATTCCATTTAATTACACCCTCCGTCTTTAAATAAGTGTCCCGAGCCGCCAATTTGAAAAAACAAGGAGAATGCTAAAATGACACTTATGCCCTTAAAATTCTTGATTATTTATTTATTTATTTTTGTCTTTCTCCCACTTTTAGATTTTCAAGAGAAGGGTAGTTTTGATACTTTTGTGTAATTTTTGCTTGGAAAAATGTGATAGGACACTTATTTAGGGACAAATTTTTTAGCGGTTCGGGACACTTATTTAAAGACGGAGGGTGTACTTGATGATCCAAAAATTGAAAAGTAAAATGAGAATATATTCATAACAAATTCAATAAAGAATCTACTGATTTTCAAGCTGATCAGTCCAAAACAAGATTAACATTCAAAACCATTAACAATAAATTTAAAAAAGTGTACCAACCATGTCAGTTCGACCAGACCAGCACACGCACATAAAATAAAACTTTTTAATCAATCCAAAGCAAGATTAACATTCAAAACCATTAACAACAAATTTTAAAAAGTGTACCAACCATGTCAGTTCGACTAGGCCAACACACGCACGCAAAATGAAACTTTTGAATCATCTGCAATCAAAACTCAAGCTTTCCATGGCTCAAGCTTTTGACTGGTAATCCGTTATCCGATTGACTGGTGTAACAGGCCCATTGACTGGTAATCCGTTATCGTATTTATCCGATTTTTTTTTTTAATTTTTTCTTTCTTTCTTTACAAAGTTGGAGGAAAAGAATTCGTTCTTAAGATTTTTATCCAGAAATCTTCTAGTTTCAGTAAACCAATTTGAGAGTCGATGAGAGGGAGAGAGAGATGATGGCGAATTGCGGAGCAGTGTTAGTTCAATGGCTGCCACGTTTCCGCAGCACGACAGTGTGCAATTTGGCTTCTCCGAGTCCGACCGTGACGGCGGAGCAGCTGCGGCAACAGCTCGATACTCTTCACAAGGAGGCGGACAGTACTAGAATCAAAGGTCAATTTCGAAAATAATTCAACGAAACCGTATTTTCCTTCTTCATTTTCATTTTAGTTTTAATTTTAGGGGATTTGTGCATGAAATCGACGTTGGAGCAGCTAGGATTTTTGTACTCCCTCCGTCCTCCACTCAGTGACGTTAATACTATATTGGGACGTCCTCCATTTATTGACAATTTCCGTTTTAGGACGTAGACCCCACAATCACTTTAACACTTTATCACTTTATACATCTACTTTTTATTATTTTATCATTTTAATACTATTAAACAATTCAAATGGACCCACAATTATTCCACTTTAACACTTTAACACATTAATTTATTATTATACCATAAAATGCGAAAAAAACCCGTGCTCATACTCCCTCCGTCACTAAATGGAGGACGGAGGGAGTAGCTTATTCATGATTGGATTGATATGCTATTAGGTTAAGAGCAATTTATATTCCTTTTGGATTTTAGCTGTGTATGGAGTAATCTGGCGTTCTACTTCTATTAGTGGTGTTAGTTTTGAACTGATGTTAAATACAGCGGCCATTTTAATTAAGCGGAAGGGAAATGGGGGTGATTATTTTAAGCATGAGAGCGAAGCTATAATCAATGGTTTGTTCTTCAGTAAACAAAAAGCAAATAAACAAGCTTATAAGAGACAAAAAGTTTTTATTATTTTATGCAGGCTACAGAAATTACAAGTCAGGCAGAGGGACCACTTCCGTTAGGCCTTTTGCTACAATTAAAGTACTTGGCAAAGCCGCCGGTTGAAGGATTAAGTAAATCATCTATATTTACACCATCTTTCTTCCTCGCACTCCGGCTTCCGCTTCGACTGCTCCCGCCGTCTCGGCTACCAGTGGCCCGGCCTCGTGAAATAGTTCGAGGAGCTGAGTAATTACCGTCGCCACGATTCAGAATAGGAGGGCAGCGATTCTGCACAGGTCATGTCTATTCGATCCCGGACTAGACAGGAAGGCACAGTTGGGCTCAACGCCCGGAACCGAGGAACATTTTTCTTCGCCGGTTGGACTTGGGGTAATGCATCTAGCCACTCCTTAATAATGGACTGGCGAGAGATAATTATGGGGAACAGATTAACCAAGTACCGCAGCTCGGATATGTGCTCCGCAACCTCCCATGAATCCGGTCCGCGGTATTTCTGTTCGCGGGCCGCATGTCTAACAACCTCCAACGCGGCAGCCTCCACTTCGGATATAGTCTTGCCGCCGAGCTCGTGAATCACCCTCTCATATTCAGCGTGCTCCTCGGCAATCACCTTGGCATCGGCATAATCTTCCTTCAGTTGAAGATACCGAGCTTCATTCACATCAGACTTAATTTGCAGCGACTTGTACTTCGCGTCGAATTCATTCCGGAGATGCTCAGCACGTTTATCAAGTCTCGCAATTTCTACGTCCTTAGCATCGAGGAGGATTTCTAGTTGTTTAATCTTGTGGAGATAAGGAGTTACATCGACTTCGGATTTATTCTACAGAAAATAAAATGCAAGGCGTTCAGAGTTGTGCAAGAAAGAGTTCATTTCATTAATAGCAGCAAGTACAAGGAGGTTACAACGGCGAATAGCAAAAAGTTACAAAAAAAGGGGGGGGGGGGGGGGGGGATCAACTGACCCCGCCGGGAGAATTGGCCTCGTCCGCAGTGGAACTCGGCTGTTGGTCCTCGATGGTCTTTTCCACCTCGGCCTCGGTATTGTTCTCTTAGGGGATCTCAGTCTCCAACTCCCCCTCGTCCTCGTCGTTCTCCTCCTCGTCAGAAACGTCCGGAGACAGAGGATGGGTCTTCAGCTCCTCACGGAAGGGACCGAGCTTCGAACTCCGCATCCCGGTCAACGAGACACTCTCGCACCTCCTCCACGGTCAGCAACGTGCGCTTCCCGGCAAGATGCTCCACAACTGGGAAGGCAGAAGTCTTCTTTGCCAGCTCCCGAAAGTAAAGACGAAGCAACTCCTCGTCTATGATTGTTTTGTAACCGTACTTCCCCTTCTCAAGTTCGGGGAAGTCAACGGCCACACGATCTAGCATCTCGGCAACGGCCCGAGAGCTAGTTGGTTCAGACAGTGCGGCAATCAACGCACTGAATTTCTTGCTGAGGAAGATCCTCTCAGCAAGAGCTCGGAGAATGTCGCCTTGAACGACGACAACATCCTCTTCCCGGGAGCGAGAAGCCTCCAACTCACGATCTTTCTCCGCCACTTTCTCCTTGGCGGCGGAGAGCTCGGTTTCTACAGCACCGAGCCGCTGTTTCAGCTCCTCCTCCCGAGCAACGGCCGCGGCAAGTTCCGAGGTCACCCTCGCTTTCGCCTCGGCGAGATCCCTGACCTTCCCTGTGGCCGGGTGATACTTGGTCACCGAGCCTTGAAACAACTTCACAATTACATTGGAGACGTAATTGAAGTCCTCCACGGCGGAATCCACACAATGTACATTACAAAAATGTTAAAACACGTCGAGACGAAAACAAAACTGAAAAAGAAAATATGCATACCGCAGGGAAGACTAGAGGCGACGGATGAGAACCGGTAATGGCCACCTCGGGCTGTGAGGATGCCGAGGTGGTAGTAAATTTGCGGATCCCCGCCCCGTCAACTGCCTCCACCGCATGAGAGGGAGAGCGGGGAGTTTGGGGGACAGAGACCTCGGAGCGGGTCCTTTCGGAGGACCCCCATCGCCTGCCTTTTCACTCCGGCACTGGAGCCGGAGTCCTGGCCTTTCCTCTTCTTCTGGACCGGAGTCTTATTTTTCTTAACCAAATTCACTGCAGCAAATGCACAAGGAGGAAGGATGTTAGTACCGAAGAGAGAGCACAACGAAAAAAAAAAAAAAAAAAAAAAAAAAAAAAAAAAAGAGGAATAAGGGAAGGGGACCTCACCCCTCCCCGGCTCCACCGCGGTGGAAGGATCATTGGGGATCGGCACCGCCGACTCGATTTCGAACAACAACATCGGCATTATGCCAAGACTGTTAAAACGCTTCGCCAGATCGGCGAAGTGTTCCTCCCTTTTCAAGGGTTTTATGGCACCCCGACGCCACACCACCTCGGTGGCCCCCTCAAAGCGGCAAAAGAAAAACCGTTTGTACCAATCCGGCACTTTTGAGGGGGCTTTCACAGCGAACTTGCTCCGGGAGGAAATAAAATACCAACCCGCTTTTTTATCTTTAAAAGTGAACATTGCCCCGAATGTCTCGGCCGAGAACGGAAGATTCAGCCGAGAACAGGCAATACCCAATCCGATAATTTGCAAAACACCGTTAGGAAATAGTTGAGAAGGGGAAACGCCGAAGCGGGACAAAATATCGGCGTAATAGCCGGGTAGGGAACTCAAAGACCAACAACGAGATGGTTGGAGTAGATAGTGACATAACCCCGAGGGGGGAAACACGCTCTGTCACCCTCTCGGGGTTGAAGAAGAAGAACAGAAGGGGGGGAATCATATTTTATGCTCAAGTTGTAGAGGGAAGAAGTGGATAGTGTAGAATCAAGGTTTCTTACTTTTCCGGCGACCCAGGGCGTCGGAGGAAATTCTACGGGCTCTGGGTAGGGAATGGAGGAATCAGACCTCACGCATGGACGAGTGTTATCTGGGAAGAAGATAGATTTGGAAGAAGATGAAGATGCAGTTGAGGTAGATGCAATTGGAGCCATAATTTACTTGTTGATTCTTGCGTTTTTCTGAGAATATTCGCGGTGGAAGAACTAAGGTGGCGACGAATAATGTAGAGAAGCTGGAATTTAGGGTTTCTTTCGATAAAAAGAGGGAGAGTAAATGATTGCTCTTCTTCACATCATTGTACATTAAAGAGAGGAGAGTACGTTAATGCGTACTCAATACGCTTCATCAATGCGACGGCGTTTCGGGTAACGACCCATCCTAACCCTGCTTTATCGGGACTCCAAACGTCCGCATTTAATGCACCTGACACGCATCACACGTCTTCGGCAGCGTACTGTCTTCGCACTTCGGCATGCAAGCCAGCAATCGAAGTCCGACCTTAGAGGGGGGGTACCGTACAAGTGAGTTCGAAAACCTCATCCTGGCAACACAACACCGACGACGACATCACCTCCATCACCCCATGTCTTTTGTGTGTGTGTGTTGGGGGGGGGGGGGGGGGGGGGGGGGATGTGATAGGAAAAGGCAGGCCCATCTCCCTAGGGCCAATATCACCACTTCGGCAAAGCCCCATGTGCCACCTCGACAAAGCCCAACAAAGACAGTTCGGCCCAACGGTAGCTCGGCTCAGCCCAATAATAATCAGCCCAGATTGGCCTAGGGAGTTGAGCCCTAATAACAGAACGTGGAGTGATGGAGGCAGAAACGGCCACCACCCACGATCTCCATGATCCCACGTCCATCTCTCCCACGATGGACGAGGAATCTAGCTATAAATACTAGATCAATTGTATTGTAACACACGCATGCTACATTGAATACATAACTCTCTCTTTCTCCCCGTGGACGTAGATCTTACGATCGAACCACGTTATTCCTCGGTGTTCTTAATTACTTTCCTGCATTTCAATTTCACAAACACCTTCCACTCCAATACCGAGCAGCGAATCTTGGATTCATCACATAATATGCATACTTTTACATTACCGTGTCTTTCGGTATACCTTATGTCGGTATACCTTAATTTCGGTGTGGAGTAAACTCAATACCTTTACCTTACCGTACATTCGATATACCTTACCATAGTACGGTATGAAGGTATACTTTTGTAATATCCGGTATTTTCCTATTAGTTTCGCATAAATCTACGTAATATAACAACAATTAAAATTAGGAATCAAGAACATGCATGCATTAGTAATATCATTAAATACATATATAGTATATACGTATGCATGGAGATATGCATGGAAATAGACATGTTTTAACTTACCTAGACACGTGTCCTTTAAGTAGTCCATATGTATGTATTGTACATAGCCTAATCAAGTGAAATTCCTCCCCGTCAACACACGCGGACAAGCTACTACACTAGAGTTGACTCACCAAGCCTATATCTCATAAAATTTCCTCCTCCTATATAAAGGGGCCGTTGTCCCTCATTTTCAAGAGCACCCAGACCTATAACTTCCTTAGTTAGTTAGTTAATGCCCGTATATTAGCAAAAAGATATTATATAGTCTACGAAGTGAAGAATTCAAGTTATTTCGGTATTTCGGTTATAAGGTGGGGTATCTCTTTCTAAAATATTATTTGAGTTAGTAAGCTCTAAAATGTGGGTTTATCCATGAAAAATGTTTTGATGCGTGATTACATGTTTAAGGCTCTTATGTTTACGATCGAGTCTTTCGATTGGTCTAACACACTAATCGAAGGGCTGTGCGCACGGTTAGATATCATTGGGTTGATCACCAATTGGTTCTAACTTCGAGGGGAGAACTAGTGGATGAAATACTCCATTGTCTCCAAGCTATAGGCTCCATCAGAAAGGGATCCGGCAGTGGTACGTCCCGGGATCAATATAAGGGTAACATGGTAATACGCATTTGCGCGCAATCAACGAAAATGGGTTTTCGTGTGCATGGAAGTTATATGATTTCTAAACCCTTCTATGCATGCTTTATTATCATGGATATTCTTTTTATTATAAATGTTTTCGGCATAACTCCACTGAGTGCATTAGTACTCAGCCCTGCAATTCCTTTCCAAATGTTTTGCAGATTAGGGTAAAGGAATCTGGTGGAGCAGCAGGAGCTAGGGAGGGCTGTTGTTGTTGCTGCGGTGTAAAAAGAGTAAAACGCTTCCTCTACGTTTTTAAATAAAGTCCACCCCTCATGTATATTATGATAAGTTAATTTCATATTTCTATAATAAAATCTCTACGTTTCTCCTACTTCTACATTTCTCTTACGGGTACTCAGACAACGGCCAACATGGGAAGTTCGGATTAACCAACCCCATAGTTTGAGCTGTATATGTCCCGATCCCGTATTTTACTTTACTTTTACGGGTATTCAGACATGGCGGCCGGTACGGGCAGTATGGTTTTCCTACCCCGTAGTTCGTGCTGTACGTCCCGATCCCGTAGTTAATTAAATGATAATAGTATGGTTAAAATGTCTTAAGCTGTGATCCCCCTTCTATCCCCGCTTTTTAACTCCAACCCCTTGCCACGTCCCGGCACACGTGCCTTCCCTCGGGAATTGGGGCGTGACAACTTTTGTCGTACCTTACTTTTGATACACCATGAATATATTTTTATACCAATTTTTTTCATATCGAAAAATTACTATTAATTATATATACATATTCAATAATATGCACTTTCATACCACCTCTATGTTCACTGTCTTTGTGATTTTAATTCTTTCTTTAATCGTCCGCTATTAATGTGCTTTGTCCATTTTTTTATATAATAAAAGAAAATTTTATTAATCTTGGTACAAGAGGTACCGACTCGTTACAATGTAGTTTACATTTCAAATATTGATCAAGTGTTCCTCATCCAATTTGTGAAACTAGTATTCACAACACCTTTTGCTATGCACCTGTTCCAAACTAACATTTCGGGAATTTATCTCTGCCAAGATACGTCCAAATACTGTCAATTTTTAAATTTGGACCTCCTATCTATTACTCTTTTCACATTTCAAAAGTCGACAAATTTTTATTTAGGTATATGAACATTTCACTTTAATACACAGTCATGTTATATAAGACTTACAAATCATTTTAATATCCAATTATCATAAAAATTAAAAGTTATATGTATCCAGAAATTTGAAACACAAAGAAGGCGAACATAGAGAGTAGCACTCCCTCCGTTTACTCTCACTGGCCACGTTTCTTTATTGTGACGTTTATTTTCATTTGGCTCCTTTCTATTTTAAGCCTAACATCTCAGTTTAATATTCCATTTATTTCCTTATATTCTACTCATTTTTACATTTATACCATTAACACTCCATTTATCTCTACCTTTATGTTATAAACCTAAATTTCTTAAACACCGTGTGAAAGAAATGTGTCAAATAAAGATAACGGACGGAGTATTATATTTCTAGACAAATTAGCATTTCTTGCGTGCACATATACAGTACTTCCGTACTTGTGTCATCTCTCAAGTACTGACACGTGTGAACATTTGATTGGCTGTATTTTTTAAATTCAACTATAAATTAATACACGTATTCATTTAATTTTCATTAGATAGGCAGGGCGAATTCGATGCTAGCACCTTCGGCAGTGCATACCCCATCTCATCACCCTACACGTGTTAATTGATTCAGTTTAAGTTTTGACTGCAAAAATACTTTAAAAGGCTGACATATTTTACAAGGTATGACCCACTTCTAAATACCAATGATATCATGCGTTGTGAAATGTTCTACTATTGTAATAGAATTATATATATATATATATACTCCCTTCGTTTTTTTTTATAAGTCGTTTGAGCTATTTGTCTTTATTTTTTTTAATAAGTTGTTTTCATATTTCAAGATAAGATTTTCAATTTCCAACTAACTATTTTTCACTTTTTCTCTTGTTTTCATTATCTTCATTTATCACAATTAATGTTTATCTCTTCTTCCAAAATAATTTCATCTATTTTTACATGAAAAATGAGATTTACGAGGAAAAAAATGAACAATAAAGAATAGTCATTAAGTTTTATTAATTCGTGTGCTTGAGCTAAAAACGACTTATAAAAAAACGGAGGGAGTATATATATATATATATATATATATATATATATATATATATATATATATATATATATATTTATTATTATTTTTTGTGTTGAATTTTTATACTCCCTCCTATTTTTTATAATAGTCACTTTAGGATTTTCACTTTTTAAATTTTATATGTCATTCTACTCCATTTTTCCAATAATGTCCCTATTAAATTATGTTTATTCCCCTATTATGCATTGAACTCATTTCATTCATAAATAGACACATAATATTAATTGAGGGTATTTTAGACAAAATTTAAATTTCTTAAAACTTGTGCAAATAGCTAAAATGACTATTATAAAAAATAGGAGGGAGTATTTACGTGTTATTTTTGCTAACTCCAATTGAAAGTGCCAAAAAAACGTCAAGAATAGTATTTTCAATTATCCCCCTTTGCAAGTATATACAATTAAAGATTATTAAAATACTATTGAACAATGTGAAGATAAATTTAATACAGTATGAATTAATTATAATATATAACACTAATAACAATATACGATCTAATTGTATCAAAGTTATAAAATTGAAATTTATTACGACAAACTTTATAGTAATTAATTGAAATAAAAATAATAAAATAACAATGTTTATGTTAGTATTTTTATGCAATTCTTCAATGCATTTAATAATATTTATTTATCTATTTATTAAAGTAATATTGATTACATTTCAAGTTAAATATCAATCTTAACCAACTAAATATTTGATACACTATTTTCAAATTAAATCCATATATGTTAGTAAATCTATAACAAGCACAATGAATTGATACAGTTATTGTCATAATTCGAAGCAAAAAAGGAAAAATTACAATTGGAAAAATAAAAATAAAAAATTACACGTAAATAAAATAATTTTACTTTGAAAGTTACATTTGACAGCCCTTGATGGGATTGATAGATGGGAGTGGATCACGCTTTATACTACTCCCTCCGTCCTCCATTTAGTGACGTTAATACTATATTGGGACGTCCTCCATTTACTGACAATTTCCATTTTTGGACGTAGACCCCACAATCACTTTAACACTTTATACATCTACTTTTTATTATTTTAACATTTTAATACTATTAAACAATTCAAATGGACCCACAATTATTCCACTTTAACACTTTAACACATTAATTTATTATTATACCATAAAATGCGAAAAAACGCGTGCCCAAACTCCCTCTGTCACTAAATGGAGGACGGAGGGAGTAATAAAAAGCAATGTTCTAAAATACGCTAGGCGGTAGCTAGGCGGCGGGCTGCCGACTAGCGTCTAGGCGGCTAGGCGGGCTTCTAGGCGGATTCTAGGCGGGCTAGGCGGATAAGAGTTATTTTATGTATTTTTACTATTATTTTTACACAATATCATATAATAAAAAGTATATATCATCTACTAATATACTTTCATCTACTAATTTATGATTAATAGACAAGATTCAACAAATATAAATTATATAATAATATAATATGCTAATTAAATGTTCAAATTCTACAAATTTAGTAGTCTTTAACATAAATTTGCACCCAGCCCGCCTAGCCCGCCCAGCCCCGCCCAGCCCCGCCTAGCTCCGCCCAGCCCCGCCTAGCCCCGCCTAGCCCCGCCTAGCTCCGCCTAGCTCCGCCCAGCTCCGCCTAGGGCCGCCTAGGCGGCCGCCTAGCATAAAATCTAGGCGGCCGGGCACCGCCTAGCGCCTAGGCGCCGTCTAGGCGGCCGCCTAGGCCGATTTTTAGAACACTGGTAAAAAGTAATTCAGTCTTACAGTGAATAAATGAAAATTAATAAAGGCAAATTGGTGACACGTGTAGGGTGATGAGGTGGGGTATGCACTGCCGAAGTGGCTAGCATCGACGATGCCGGATAGGCAGTTATTAGTTCTGGAATGATCTATAAAATTATTTTTTCAGATTAATTAATTAAAAAAATCCCCCCTTTCAAGGAGAAGAGGTCGAGTGGAGTATAGATAAGTAGACTTGTTCATTTCCCCACCCTTATCATCGCACATTCCGTTCGATTCATTCTCTCTCTACCTCTCTCTCTAGAAGCAGAATCGTTCACAAACATAACGCTTTTCTTCTCCCTTCGATCCCCACTAGATCCAACTCGATCAAGACGCCGCCGCCGCAAAAAGATGCTCCTCCACCGTCGGAACAGCCTGTTCCTCGGCCATCGCCACCGCCGGGTTCGGTTCGGTTGTTCAAGAAAAAGCTCGACAGCAGGGACGCAGAAGCCAAACTGGGGCAGTTGGTGATCGAAGAATGCTGGGACGAGATGAAGACTGCGCTGGAGAAAGTGGTGGCGGAGAAGAGGGACTACTGCCTTAGGGTTATGGTGAAAGACCCTCTCTCCAAAACCCACGAACTCCACTTCATGAAGTATTTCGGCGGAAGGTACGCCCTCTTCAACGCATGGGGCGACGTCGTTTCCCGCAACAACCTCCGGGAAGGGGACACCGTCGAATGCAGGGGCAATTTCTCCGGCAACGACGAAATCAAAGCCACCCTAGCGGTTAATCCTAGTGAGAGAAACTCGTCGCCGGAGAATCCACGAGAGATGGAGATAGAGCCGCCGGAGGAAGTTAGGTTAAAGTCTCTCCAATTCAAACATCTGCTGAAGATTCCAGAGGCGGTGGTGGAGACTCCGGCGGCGGTGGATTTCTTGTTCGAGAAGAAGCTGGATTACGCCGACGTCGACCCAGATCTAGACCATTTAGTGTTCACGGGCTGCGGCAAAAGGTTGAAGACGGCTCTTGACAAAACTCCCAGCATTAGGGTTTTCATGGTCGATCCAAACATCAACGTCAAGCACACATCTCTGCTGTTCAAGCGCTACATCATCGGGGAAATGTACGCTCTCGACCGTAAATGGGCACAATTCGTGGCCGAGAACGACTTGAAGGAAGGAGATACGGTTGTAGGGTACGGGAACGACGTCGGCGGCGGAGGAGAATTCAGTTTGCAGCTCTATGTCATCAGGGATGAGCCATCAACATCAGATGCTGCTACTCTGCCACCGCCACCAGAAGGGCTGGACGAGGGACTAAAGATGGAGGAGGAACCGAAGAAGGAAAAAAGACGAAAGAAGAAAAAGGAGCCGCCACAACAAGAAGAAGAAGAAGAAGAGCCGGTTTGGCTGTTCAAGAAGAAGCTCAGCCGCAGCGACATCGCCACCGTTGGCGCCGATCAGTGCCAGTTGGTGATCAAAGAGTGCCGCGACGAGATGAAGACTGTGCTGGATAAAATGGTGGAGGAGTACTTATTCCTTCGGATTATTGCGGAAGACACTATGGGGGTCGAGTACCACCTCCACTTCACGTACAACACCCCCGGAACTTACGCCGTCTTCAACCACTGGGGCAACGTCGTTACCTTCAACGAACTCCGTGAAGGAGACACTGTCGAATGCTGGGGAAATTACGTCGGCAAGGACGAATTCCACGCCACCCTCCGCATCGAACGGGAGATGCCGGTTTGTGGTGAATCAGCCGCCGGAGAATCCAGAAGAGAAAGAGCAGGAGATACTAGAGCAACTAACTGATGCAGAGAAAATGGTGAATGAAGTTAAGTTAAACTCTGATCAAGAAGCGGAGGGACAGATTCCGGTGGAGAACCAGACAAAAGAGCGGGAAGTCTTGTTCGAGAAAAAGCTGGATTACGAGGACGTAGAACCGGGTCTAGACCGGTTAGTGTTCAAGCGTTGCAGCGCCAAGTTGAAGGCGGCTCTTGATATAACTCCCAGCATTAAGGTTTCCATCGTCGGACGAAACAACAAACTCGAGCGCACACCTATGCTGTTCATGCGCTACGTCGTCGAGGATCTGTACACGCTCTACCATGGATGGCGACAATTCGTGGCCAGACACGCCTTGAAGGTAGGGGATTTTGTCACAGGGTCCAGTAACGACGTCGGAGGGGGAGAATTCAGTGTGAAGTTCTATGTCCGCAGGGATCAGCCTCCACCATCTGATGCGAAGACGGAGGAGGACGCAAGACGACAGACCCTTTTGCTGTTGGGGAAGGATCCTAAAACTGTACTAGGGAGAGTGGTGATCAACAGTACTAGCACGGAAGTGGCGGAGGTGGTGGAGGCGAGGTAGGGGGTCAAGATGGAAGGATGCAATGAAGACGAAGATAAAGGCGGTGTTTTTGCTAGGATTTCTGCGGAGGGTGCGAATGGGGTTAAGTATGAGTGGAGTGAAGAGGTGGATGAAGATAGATTGAGCAAGAGTGTGAAGGGAGCTGTTGGGGACGGCGAGGTTCAGATGTGGATTGATGTTTACTAGGGCCGCCATTCAAGAATTCATATTTGCAGTGAGTTATTTTTTTTTTCTTTGGTTAGTACTGCATGTTCATGATGGTTAGGTGTTATATTTGATTTGGTGATTTGTGAAATTATGGGTTGTGATGAATTTTGATGAGCTGAAATTTAGGGTTTCTTAGTTCTTTGGTTGAAATTTTGTAGTCAAGAAATGGAATTAAGAAATGATATTGAGGAGTTGTGCTTTAAATGTGTTTTGTTGATTGCATTGATCGATAGATTTTGCTAATATTGTTGGTGATTACTATACAGTTAAGTTTCATTTTTGTTAGAAATATAGTTTCAGTATTTTGCGTATTTTTTGATCTAAGAGGAGTTTAAATTATTTTGTTTATGACCGATTAACGGTTGAGACCAATTAAAAGTTACACGTACGAGCCTTTTGTGACCTAAAAAAAGAAAAAAGAGAAAGAAAAGGAAACATGCAAATGTAAGAAACACAAACACTAGTGATTTACATAGATTTTTGTTAAAGCCAATGTCTATATATGAGAGAGGCAATTAGAGATTGATTTTACTATTAAAACCGAGAAGAGATAACACTTACCTATCAAAATTCTCAATTCACTCTATCTGAGCTATAATCAAATTAAGCTACCCCCTACATCATAGCAAATGCAATCTACGTGTACGTTGGTTTAGTGATAGTGAGTTAAGTATGAGGTAAAAAGTTTCAAATTCGAATCTTTCGTGATATGATCTTTAAATTTTTGCTATTGATAAAGCTTAAAAAAAAAAAAGAAAAAGAAAAAAAAAAGCACCTCCATACACTCAATAATTAAAGATGTGCTTAGCAGTTTCCATTAGAGGTGCCCACGGTTCCGGTTCCGTCGGGGGAGGAACCAAAACTGAACCGCCAACACACGGTTCCGGTTACGGAACCGCTGGTTCCGCTTACGGTTCCGGTTCTAACCGGAAAAAATCGAACATTTTTTTCCTTCAAATTTTAAACTTTTATATTTCGTAAGGCTTTGGACCTTCTTTCAATTATATAGGTGCATGTTCCTCCCACGCCCTTATTTGCTATTTTTTCAATGTGCGACAAATATGTGATTTTATAAGGGTGTCACTCTTCTCAAGTTTGATACTTTTTCAATGTGGGATAGTGAGATATGCTACTTTAATCATAGTTTGGGATGTGTTAAATATCTCACATCAAAAAAATAAGAAACTTGAGAAGTGTAATACTATTATAAAAGCAATAAGCATATGAAAAAACAACAAATAGGTGTTTGAGAGTAACACCTATATAATTGAAAAAAGTCCAAATTTTATATATATTTAGTTATTATTTATGAAGTTTAACAAATAATGTTATATTTGTTTAGAAATCATATTTAAGAAAAAATAAAAATAATAAAATTTATATAAATTGAGCTGTTCCAAAATTTGGAACCGCCGGTTCGGAACCGGAACCGGAACCGGAACCGAACCGCCAGTTACGGTTCCAAGCCTTAGGAACCTTAACCGAACAGACGGTTCCACCGGTTCCTTTTCCGGTTCGGAACCGCCGGTTCCGGTTAAAAAACCGCCTGTTCCGGTTCCGGTTTTAACCGTCGGTTCCGGTTCTTTTGAACACCACTAGTTTCCATCCGAACGCTCCCACAATAATATACGCCCTCCATCCCTTTATGTTATCTCATTTGATTATTATAATAGACTCTATTGACTATAAAGTGAGACAACATAAATGGGACGGAGGGAGTAACAACTTACTCCATATATATCACTTTTTTTTTTTCACATGAACTCACTAAACTGTCAATTGTTACACAATTAATCATCTCAAAATCCTTTATCAATATACAGTCATACTCTCACAATATTCCATATTATAACAAGATTGTCAATTGGGCTGGATTGGCTTTGACCTGCATCGTCCCACTAGCTAGCTAGTGGAACTAGGCCTACATATGACTGAAACGAGCCAAACCTATGCCGAGCTTTTGCTCAAATTAAGCTCATTTGAGATCCATGTAGTGCAAAGTCTCGAGACTAAGAAAAAATCCGATGAGAGCTCATTTCAAAGGGGCAGCCTAGCTCGCACCATCTGCTAGACCTAGACCGGATCAGATCAGGACCAACTCGGACGATTGGCACCTCTAATTACAACCTCAAAATAATAATTTATATGTCTCTCGTATTAGTGTGTTAAGAGGAATGACACATGTTTAAATAAAAAAGAATGAAAGTTATTGGGGCCAAATGAACCGAGTTTGAATCCTCCGTGAAACGTCTTTTAAAATTTATGTTGTAAAGCTTTAGGTTGCATTCTCTTTGATGCGAAAATGAGAGAAAATTACCCTATAAATTTCCCCCTTTTTCTCACCTTTTCTCACATTTTCTATTTCCCCCCTTCATTTACACTACCATGGAGAGAAAATATTATCTCTCCAATTTAGTATTGTAAATACCATGGAGAGAAAATATTATCTCTCCAATTTAGTATTGTAAATATTTTCTCCAACTTAAGGAGTAAAATCCCCCCTCATTGATAAAAGGTGAGAAAAGGTGAGAAAAAAGGTGGAATTTGTAGGGTAATTTTCTCTTTTCTCTCATTTTCTTTCGCATCAAAGAGAACGCAACCTTAAAGAAAAAAAATAGTCGTTAACAGTGGGAAATGTGGGTATGATTAATTGGTAGTGGAATAAAATGACTTTTTTCTATGTGTGGAAATCACACTGAACTGAAGGATGTCCCAAATAGAAAATAATGGCAATAATTAAGTTGAGGGACGAAAGGAATACTGTATAATTAAGGAAGAAAAAGCATATCGCCATAAAATTGTATTACTATCTATATAAAATACAATAATTCCATCAAGCTGAGTTTGACGTATTATACTCTTTCCATCCCATGCTAATTGTCCACACTACAGAAAGGACACAATAACCATGCAGAAAGAGATAAGGGTTTTTATATTATAGTAGTGGAGATTACGTGCGATGCACATATAATTTTGTTGCACATATAATATGTATCTTTTTAATGTTATTATTTTATTATAAATATTGATACACTTGAAGATAAATAAAAAAAATCATATAAGTTGAATATAAATTGAAATATATCTGGAATTAATTCTAATGATAATATTAATATTCTAATGATTTTGTTTATGAGGGCAAAATAGACAAATCAAATTTTGTAAACAAGACACTTTTTATATACTAGCGGAGATTACGTGCGATGCACGTATAATCCAGTTTATAATAATGTTTTATTTTTAAAACAATTAATTAATATTACGAATATTAATTATATGCTTGAAGATAAATATAAAAAAAATCATTATAAATTGTAAATTTATAAATTACTTAATTAGTTAATTCTAATGATAATATTATTGTACTATATGAATTGAAATATATCAGGAATTAAAATTCTAATGATAATATATGTGTATTTTATAGATTTACTCTAATGATATAAGAGTAAAATAGGCAATTTAAAATTTGTAAACAAGACACTTTTTATAATAGTATTGATATAGATTATTGTAATAGTATAGATTAATTGTGAGAATATGTTTTTTCATTTTGGAAAATTAAATAATTAAATAAGACAATTCAATAAGGAAACATAAACAATTAAGATGGAGAAAATATTATTTTATATTTACATATATTTAAATAAGAGGGAGAAAATAAAATACCCATTCAGACATTATAAAATCAAATTTAGGTCTGGAAGATAAAAAACACAAAATTTACCCATTTTGTTGGATATGGGACTAAACTGCCCTGAACGCTCAAATACATGTTTCCTTCCCAAATTTGTGTCTATTAACATTTAATACACTCTCATATGATAGAAGAACGTTGCGCCGGCCCTTCGCATGCCGCCATGTTCTCCACCGGTCCGCGAATCGCCGCCGGTCGTCGCCGCGCTCGTCCTTGTCCTGCTTCTGCTCTACAACAGAGTCTCGGATCTTCGTCAGCAACGACGATTCCAGTGACTGAGGATGCTCCAATCCGATAATTCCACCGAAATCCATATTCTCAATTGAATGTAAGAATTTTAGGGCTTTTTAGGGGTTTTCTGTAACGCCCCGATCCCGGAGGATTAAGACGTCACCACACACGAAAGAAAAAAGGAAAAGAACGAAAAAGAAAAGAAGAGACAGAACAAAGATCTTCAATGAGGACGTATCGAATCAAGAAATTTAATAAGGATTTCCAAAGCATTTCGTTGAAAAGTCAACAATCACGCTTACAAGGGCACCAATCAACCACAAGTCAAATAAACAGTTGACTAGTCAAAGATTTCAAATAACACGTAAGCAATAACAATCGGTCAACAATGAAGAGTCTTACGTGTCAACAACTAAAAGAGATCAAATGCGATATAATTGACGAATACGTATCAATCGACGACTCGAATGATTTAAACGAGTCCATCAACGATGGATAATCAAGGCAAGAAGCATAGTCGAGGTTCAAACTACAAGTGTTGACGTGCCACGTTAAAATCAAAGTACGACATTAGTCCAGTAGTCGAAAACTAAGCGGAAGCATACAAGTTCAAAGGAATTGACCATAAATTACATTGACTCAACAAAAGATCAAAAAGAGTCAACGTTCACAATTAAGTCCATTGGTCCACGTCGCTCGTCCGCCTTCACTCTTTACCTGAAAACATTTTAAAATATTTGGGCTGAGTGTTTGAACACTCAGTGGGAGTTCTAACATGCTTCGTCCATCATAAAAGTAAATGTAAAATTTGAAACATATTTGGCCAAGCATAATATTCATCATGAGCTCAATTCATAGTGGAGACCGACCTATGTGATCACATACTAGACATATCATATTTCATATTCGGAATTCCTCATACTGGTCAAGTCAAAATCCACAATGAGCTATTGAATATACTTAAAATCATTTGCATAAAAGGACATAAGCTTTTAAAACATATTTTTGAGTTAGAAAACCCACCTCAGAAATGAAGCGTGCTTGCTACACTCGTTACGGGAATCCTAATCTTGAGGTCCTCGTATTGGGCCTACAAAAATAAACCTACTCTTAGCTTCGTCGTATCGATCTATAATTCGGACTAAATTAATAAAGCTATGATATGAATGTAATCGTAAGTTTGGGCTCAATCGACATCAATTAGGGCATCGGACATCAATTAGGGCTTAAAAGGGTCAAAAATATGGATTGGGCCTTAAAGGGCTAGTGGGCTTAAGCCCAAATTGAATTCGTTGGATTTGAAATTGAAATTGGGCCAAAACGGTTCGTCAAAATTAGAAATTGGATGCTCCATTGCGTCCGGAATAATTTTTCGAGTGAGAAAGGTGTAAACTGATTTTTCAGTGATTTGGCCCAATTTTTCAAAAATTCTAAACTGACCCCTAAACTTAATCAAATTCTGAAAATGGCACCCCAGAATTTTCTGCAACTTTGCAGTTTGACCCCAGATTTTGGGGGCAGCCGGAAAACACTATTCCGGCGACGTCCCGTGGCGGCGACCCATCCCCATGCTCCAAAATTTATGGGGAACACATTATTTGGTCTATTTAATCAAATTTCCTCAGAATCGAAGTCGAAACCTCCGTAAACATGCTCATTTTCGCGCACAAAATTGCACACAAAATTTACAAATTTAAAAGCTCCTACAAGGTTCGTTACTTATCCAAATGACCTCAAACTAGTGGCATTAGAATCGTACTTCAAAGGAGAACAAGAGCCCTCAATCAATTCTCCGAAACAGGCTCAAATCGTAGGTCAATTTAACGAAAATCAGATCTGGTGCAATGATAGGGTTCTTCGTTCTAAACTCGAAATTGGAGGCTCAAATCTTAACGAAATCAGAAATCCAAAGAAGATTTAGAAAGCCCATGAAGTGTAGAATATTTTACCATATTGAGTCATCAAAATCGAAGCTCCGGCAAGGTCGCCGGCGGCCGTGGCGGCGGTTCGGCCTTGCATGGCCGGCCTCCGGTCATTCTCTTAAAAACCGCTTCCAGATTCGGAATCTACACGTCTTGGCGAAGCTTGGGTGGAATTTTGGTGGAAAATGGTGGCCGGTGGTTTTGGCTTGCATGGCGGACCTCCGGTAATCTTTTCGGGAAACGGACTTCGGATTCAGAATCTAGAGGGAAGAAGGAAGCTCGGGTGAAAGTTTGGTGGGAATCGGCCGCTGGAAAATTTTTCCGGCGACCGGCCGACGGTGGTTCCCGGCGACGGCCGGCGGCGGCGGCAGCAGCTGCTCCTCCCCCCCTCTCTCTCTCTACTATTTTTGGAAGTGGGTGACAAATGCCCAAATATGGTATGTGTGGGTATTTATATAGGTGCAAAAATTTGCTCGGGTTTTCGTTTTCGACTTCGGAAATTCGCTGAAATCTCGTATGCCGTCCGATTCGGGTGTTCTTGGTGTCTATGGACTCTTCTCGACGAGTACTTTAATACTGTGAGGGCCTATGGTCAATATAAAATATATTTTGGGTCGAGACATGTGAAATACACTCGTATTATGTGTTGGGCTCTAGTGGAATTATTATTATCGGGCCTCTTCATAGTGGGCCTTTGGGCTATTTGGTTATTGAGCTACGATGAATAAAAATTCTTGTCGTACTTTACTCGGCCGTTTATCTTTCTTGCATAGTGGCCTTAGCCCGGTCCCTTTCTTTTCTAAAAAAAATAAAATATACTCTACGTCTTATGGTTCGGCTCGTCTCATTGAATTAACGATGTTTCATAATTAAATAACTACGTCATTTAACTAAATAATTAATACGACGTAATTAAACTTTTTTATATATAACCAACGGGTTATTACATCTTCATACTTGATTTTCATATTTTTGTGCGATAATACATTGATTTGTGGGTAATTATTGCCAAAATTGAACATTATGTGGTGCGATAATAAATTGATAGGAGTTATTCTCATTAGTTGGTACCAAGACAGTATTATGATATTCATGTCTTACAAGTGCATAAAACGTGTTCGATTTAATGCCTCACTGGAAAAAAAAAAAAAAAAAAAAGCAGACACTTTGATATTCTTTGATATGTACAGTATAAATCTGTAGTTGAAAAGGTGATGCAGTGTCAAGATAATGTGGAGTGAACTTGTATTTAAGCTTTTTTAGTACAAAAGTTTTCAGAAGAATTTTAAATCTTCTTTGTTGCCCGACTAGACGGCTATCTTCGATACATATATGTCTTTGAAGGTTGTTAATGCATAGTTATAAACCTGCCTTTGTTAGATAAAAGGCATGAGTTCTTGTTTCTCATGAAATAAGCTGTTGTGATTTCAAGGTTCCATGAGATAAGTGCCTTAGTAATTTTGTTCTTGTACATTGCAGTTGTTGCGGGAGTTCATCTATCCCACAAGATAGCTGGGATTCTCTCGACAATCTTCAGTGTTGGAGGGGTTCTTGGTGGAATTTCAGCAGGTTACATATCCGATACAATCGGGGCTCGTGGTGTTACTTCAGTTATATTTTTATTGCTATTAGTTACAACCCTTTTTTTTTACTGCCCTTTATGGAAGTATATCAATGTTCACAAACATTGCATTAATGTTTGCTTCTGGCTTGCTCATAAACGGACAGTCGCTGAAGATCTTGGTACAATAAAAATGGACACTTTATATTTAATTAATTATGAATTATTTTGATTTTGTTTTGGAGATTTGGTTTTATGAGATTATGTTTATTTGTTGGGAACCCCTTGCAGTTTGATTTTGATGATGTTTATCGAAACCACACTTAGGCATATTTTACTTGTTTAGGGTTAAGGCCAATAGATCGACCTGCTACCTGTTAGTGCAGGTCGATGCTCTCTAATATTCTAATGCAAGTTCGATCCACCATGTAAGAGAAAGGTCGTTTATCGACCTGCCTCATTCGGATCGAGCTGGCTTATCTGTCTGTCTATCGACCTTCCTTATCAAGCTTCCAACCTGCATTGCCTTAGAAGATTTCAAGTGTTGTATTATCTCATCAAGGTTGATGCTCCGCCTTCATGGAGCTTCACGACCTGATCCTTGCCACGTCGTGTGCCAGCAAGGACGAACTTTCCCAACGGCTAGAAGTGAGTCAGCTTCCAACGGCTAGTGCCACGTCAGCCTGACTCCAACGGCTAGTTTTTCAAAACTGCCTATAAATACTTCAGCCATAATCGGATTCAAGCACGGGAAACTCAAGCTATCAACGCCAAATCTCTGCCCAAAATCTCTCTCAAGTTCATATCCATTCAAGTGTTCGAAATCCCATTAGTTTCCCAAACACTTGAAAGAGAGATTTTCGATTCCGATAAAAGCCACAACGACGAAACGTTCACTGCTGCTTGTCGTTGGTTCAACAACTTCTTCCCCGACTAGTTCGAAGTTAGAAAGTTTGTTTATGTTGTTCGCCATTGTAGAGTTTTGTCAAGCTCTGTAATTAGCGAAAGGTTGTTTGTACATTTTCAGTACGAAAGGTTGTAAGGGTCACGACCCAAAACTCGTGTCTAGATATATTCAAGTTAGAGTGTATTTAGAACTGATACTCAGTCAGTATAAATAAGAGAGAGATTGAATCCAAAGGTAAAGGGATTCTCAGGTCGAGTCGACCTGACGTGGACGTAGGAGGGTTTCTCCGAACCACGCTAAATCGCGGTGTCTCTCTCTCTCTCTCTCTCTCTCTCTTTATTTATAGCTCTTTCATTTTATTATCAAACTGACGAGCATCAACCTGCATATTAAGCATCAACCTGTTTTCAGCCTTAAGATTTTTCAAAGAGTAAATCAACCTCCACCAACTTCCGCATAAGCAGTTTGATAAATCAAGCTTGTTCCCAAACGAGCTTGATAGATCAACCTGTCTCTGATAAGGATCGACCTTGACAATCGACCTTTGATCGACCCGATTTTACAAAAGTCAAAAACGGTTGGTTATTGGTGTATCCCCCCCCCCCCCCATACACCAATTACTCTTTCCCGGGACCAACAAGTGGTATCAGAGCGGTGGTTCTTTTGACCGCTGCTTTGCATACTAAAAGTTCTTTATCAAACTTTTGGTCATTTTGAACCGATCCTTTCGAAAAATCTTTTTCATTCATTCATACCATATTATTTGCTATGGAGGCTTCTCTTCTCAGGGTTTGTGAAGACTTCTCCATTCAAGGCTATGAAGACTGGAGCTTCCGAATCAAGATGTGTCTCAAGGCACATCACGTCCTTATGTGGGAAATCATCGAGAACGGCCCCTCTCCCATCTATGCTGCGAAGATTATTGTGGATGGTACAGCCCCCGGGGAGGCCACATACGAGAAAGTCCTCAAAAATCCTCGCGACTACACAACCGAGGAAAGGAAGGAGGCCAGCCTCGATGACTACGCAAAGGGACTCATCTCTAGCACCGTAAAGGGCGTCTACCTTGCCAAGATTCGAAATCTTGAAACAGCCAAAGAGATGTGGGACACCCTCCGGTCCATCAACCTTGGTTCAGAGGAGATGAAGGAGAACAAGCTGTCCATGGCATGCAGCAAGTTCGATGACTTCAAGATGACTTCGGGTGAAACCATTGAAGCAATGAAGATTCGCTTCACCGAAATCATTCTCGAGATCGCTGCAATCAACCCTCTCAAATATACGCAGCGAGAGAAAAATCTGAAAGTGATGCGTGTCCTACCTGCAAACTGGCACGTATACACCGCCATGCATCCAGCTCGCCCCGACTTCAACTCCCTCACCACAGAAGATCTTTTCGACATTCTTGTCGGAAATGAATACGAGATGATCCGCATCCACGGATCAGCACAGCCTTCTACCAGCAAGAAGGCTGATGAAAAGAACGACAAGGAAGTAGCTTTCAAGGCCGACTCAGCCTCTGTTGCTACCCCAAGCTCGATTGACGAATCCATCGTCAAAAAGTTCGAGAATATGACTCTCGACTATGCACTCGCTGCTAGGAGAAATGAGAAGCTCCTAGGGAAGGTTGTCAAATACAAAAAGTTCTACCGTGACAACAAGCGAAACTTCTCAAACCGCAACCACGACCGCCCTGACAAAAAGGGAGAAGGTAAAACCTCAACCTTCAATTCTTCTAACACACCCGAGGGTGGTTGCTTTGGTTGTGGCAGGCCAGGTCACTATAAGACCGATTGCCCGGATCTGACAAAGGCCGAGAGAGACGAGCTCCGTGCAAAGCGCGACAAAAAACTCAAGGAACAACGAGCTGCTATGATCGCTGAAGAAACAAAGGAAGCTCACCTCTCTGACAGCTCGTCAAGTGATGACGAAGGTTACATCGCTTTCGACGAAAGTGATGATGAAGAGTGTTTTGTTGGAGAACTCCAACAAACCGTAGGATCGTCAAAGATAGTTCCTCAACCCATTTCACTTTCTTTCTCTGACGATGAATGTGCAGAAGGTGAAGAACTATCCGAGGCTGTTGATTGGTGTTTAGTTGTTAGGTTTTTCGTTGTGTTTTCGTGTTCGTTTTCATTGTGTTTCGTGTCTTTTAGTGTGTCTTTTGGCTATGATTCGTTTGTTTGGAGTTTTTGGTACTTGTAGGATGAAAAGGGCGGAAACGAGAAGAAAACGAGAAGAAAGGTTGTTGAGCAATCATTGACCTCGAGTTCTAACCTCTCATGATTTTATTGAAGATTCATTTTGGATGTAATGAAAGCATTATATCGAAGAGGGGTTCGATAGGAGCACATAGGCGAAAACGGAGGTCAATTCGGAGTTCGAATGAGGAAGATACGGCCGAAACAAGAGAGTCGCGCGCGAACGTGCCAGTACCTGATCTGGACGACCGTCCAGATTTCCTTCACAATCTGGACGACCGTCCAAGTACTTATGTGCGTGTTTAGCAGTTTCTGATCTGGACGACCGTCCAGATTTCCTTCACAATCTGGACGACCGTCCAGATGTCGGCGTCCAGCTGTGTTTCCTTATTTAACTAGGTTTTCTTCCTAGTATATATATTAGTGCCTTGGACGAATTTTGTAACATCTTAGACATCTTTTATCAGTTTTTAGCATTAGTTAGCTTTATTTTTCAGCACTAAAATTCTCTAGATTAGCTTTACTTTGTTCGGATCCGAATTCGTAGTTCGTTTAATTCAAGACTTCTTTATTTAATTTGCGTTCTTCGTCTTCGTTTAATTCTCGTAAGTTCTTTTATTGCTTTCGTTTATTTTCTTTAATTGCTTTGCTTTTAGTTTTAGATCCGTTCTCTTAATTGCTTCGTTTAATTTGCTTAGTTTTAATTTCGTTCTTTCGATTTCTAGTTTAAAGTTTAGATTCGTTTTTCTAGTTTCGATTCTCTCGTTTTTCAAAGCTTTCATAGTTAGATTAATTAGCCTTTTAATTTTCAAATTTTATTCATCATGTCTAGAGTAGTTTATGCTTTCTTTATTGCTTTCCTTTCGATTCTTGCCTAGGTAGATTAATCGCTTTCTTAGTTTAATTCTTAGATTTATTTCTCAAGTTCTAGATTAGATTATTTACTTGCTTTAATTTATTGCTTTTATTTATTTTCTTGCCTAGGATTTAAAATAAAAACCCAACAATTCCTTTTACTTGCTTTCTTAGTTTTAGGCTAGATTAGGATTTTTGCTACACGATTATTTGCCCTGTTAAGTTTTCCTTGAGATTCGATACTTAGGTTTTACTTGCTAGTGCTACGATAGATTTCGTCTATTGCGAACACTTTTTAGTGAAACAGCTGTGTCTTGGGAAGAAATCAAGAAGCAGCTTGATGATTATGCCGATCTTGTGGAAACACTCAAAGAGGTCGTTGAAGATAATGCTGAGCTAATGGACAAAAATGAAAAATACAAGATAGCATTAGAAGAAAGATTCACTCCCTACGATGAAGAAAAAGAAAGGGAGATCGAAGCCCTAAAGTCAAAAGTTGAAGAATTGACTTTCTGGGTCAAGGAGTTCGATACCAGGGCGCTCGAGAAGGACGAGTCCCTCAAAACCAAAGATGCCGAAATACACAGCCTTACATCAAAGCTGGCTGACTTGGTTATTCGACACGAACTCCTTGTGAAAAAGGAAGAAAAGCTTCAACTCACCTTGAGTCAGTTGAAGAAAAGCGGAAAGAAATTGGAAGAGGTCCAATCCATGCAACGCAATCCGCGCGATCACTCTGGGATTGGGTTCAGCGGAGAATCCAAGAAAAGCAAGGATAAAGACTGCGAGGTCAAGTTTGTGAAAGCGCAGTCTAAATCAAAGAATACCCGGAAAGCTCATCAAGCTCTCCCAGATAAGATGGTCAAGCTGAAGAATCCAGTTCGACAGCCCCAAGCCATTCTCTTAAAACAACAAATGAAGGAACAGCCTGTTCCTCAAAGGAAAGAGAGTCGACCTGCCCAGCAACGTCGACCTGCCCCCACCTATCAAAAACGGGCTGTTCATCAAGGGCGATATGAAGGCCAGTACTATCAAAGGCCGTATCACCCTCAGTTCTTCTACCCGGATTATCAAGGGTGCTACTGCCACTATCCTCAACAGTCAAACATTCAAGACTGGCAGTATCAACCTGGGTTCTGTGAAGAACACTATAATCAGCCTCGTCGCCCTCGCTCAAAGAAATCAAAGGCTCCCAAGCCCAATACCGCCACTGCCTCGTCCTCAGCCTCGGATAGAAGCAGACCGGCAAAACAAATCTGGGTCCCAAAGGCCGTTCCAGCAACCGATGTAACACCCAATCTCAAGTGGGTTGCTAAGTTTAACTAATTGCAGGTTGGGAAGGCTCAAAGAAGGAGCCAAGCAGCTCGTGGAGCTGTATGGATCATTGATAGTGGATGCTCCAAGCACATGACGTGTGACAAAACGCTACTATCAAACTATCAAGAACGAGACGGGCCGCTTGTAACCTTTGGAGGAAATTCAAAGGGACTCACAAGAGGCCAGGGCGATCTAAAAGTTGGTAAAACAACTATTTCTAATGTCTCGTATGTTGAAGGTCTGAATCATAACTTATTCCCTGTGTCGCAATTCTGCTCGAGTGGTAAACGAGTAGAATTCACCGCTAACAAATGTCTCGTGAAAAATGAGGAAGGAGAAATACTTCTTACCGGAATTTTGCAGGATAGACTCTATATTGTTCAATGGAATGATTGGATAGAGACCTGCCTGATCACAAAGGCTGATTCCGAGACAAGCTGGCTATGGCACAAGAGGCTAAGTCATTTAAACTTCAAGGCTATCAACAAGCTCGCACGCAACAAACTGGTGAACGACCTGCCAGATCAAGTCTTCGATCGTGATCACGTTTGCAAAGCCTGTCAAGCTGGAAAGCAAACAAGATCATCCTTTCCAAGCGTGACGGCTCAAGCTTCAAATCGAATTCTTAAGCTTCTCCATCTCGACCTTTTTGGTCCAGTCACTCCCTTGAGTATAAATGGTAGAAAATATGCTCTCGTTATTATAGATGATTATTCTAGATTTACGTGGGTTATTTTCATGTTCTAAAAGAAGGAGACTTTGGAGAAGCTACCTGCGTTGCTGAGCAAGCTGTGCAATCAAAAGGAGAAATCCATCATCTCCATTCGATCCGATCGAGGCACCGAATTTATCAATGCCATGATCGAAGAATATTGCACAAAGAGTGGAATTCATCATCAAACTTCACCTGCACGCACACCTCAACAAAATGGCGTAGTGGAACGCCGTAACAGGTCGCTGAAGGAAGCAGCTCGTACCATGTTGGATGAAACCAACCTTCCAAAGAAGTTTTGGGCAGAGGCCGTTAACACAGCCTGCTATACCCAAAACAGGTCGATAGTCACTACCCGACATGGAAAGACTCCATACGAGCTGTGGAACAACAAGCTCCCCAGGTTAAAGTATTTTAAATCTTTTGGATGCTTGTGTTACATTCATAACAATGGGAAATCTCAATTAAAAACTTTTGATAGCAAGGCCGATCCAGGAGTATTTTTAGGATACTCGGAGGTTAGCAAAGCTTATAGGGTTTTTAATAAGAAAACCCTAGTTGTGGAAGTAACACCTCATGTTGTGTTTGATGAATCTACTTGTCTGTACAGAGAGTTAAGTACAGGTTCAGATCAGTCCGCTGCTAACAGGCCGTCTAACTCCCCCATCGACGACCTGCTAGTATGGGCTCCAAATGATCTAGAGGAAGAGGATCAATCTGATCCGATGGTCACACAACAAGGGGAAAGTGATGCAAGTGATGTTCCCACATCAAGCTGTAATACATCAGCCGGAATAAACCAGGCTGATCCCCCATTCTCAGTTCCCCAAACTGATGCTGTTAACGACCTTACGTCACAGATCGAGCAGCTCGATGAAGCAATGCAGCAGCTCAATACACAGCCCGAGCAGCAGCTCGATCAAAAGCCCGAGCAGCAGCTCGATCAACAGCCCGAGCCCACTGATCAACCTTTAACTCACCCTGAGTTTGACGAACCCATTAATGAGCCTGAACCAATCATTTCAAATGAAGAAAGATCGCGTCGCAGACGATGGATCGATGGTCATCCAAAGGAGCTCATTGTTGGGAACCCAAACCAAGGGGTGCGGACAAGAAGGACGATTGGTGAAAGTGCACTTCTAAGCTGCTATCTCTCTCGCATAGAACCCAAAGATGCCATTGAAGCTCTTCGTGATGCTGACTGGATTCAAGCCATGCAAGAAGAACTCAATGAATTCAAAAGAAATGAAGTATGGTCTCTAGTTGATCGTCCTTATCATCAGGGCGTCATTGGAGTCAAATGGGTTTACAAGAACAAGAGAGACGAATCTGAAGAAGTTGTCAGAAATAAAGCCCGATTGGTAGCAAAGGGTTACTGTCAACAAGAAGGAATCTACTATGATGAGACGTTTGCCCCCGTTGCAAGACTAGAAGCTATAAGGCTGTTTCTAGCTTATGCCGCTCATCAACGATTCAAAGTCTACCAGATGGATGTTAAAAGTGCGTTCCTCAATGGCGTTCTCGAAGAGGAAGTCTATGTGGAACAGCCTCCTGGATTCGAGAAGGGTGATTCAAGCAAAGTCTACAAGCTACACAAGGCCGTCTACGGACTTAAGCAAGCTCCTCGAGCTTGGTACGAGACGCTGTCATCCTTCCTCATCGAATCAGGATTCAAGCGTGGTTCAGTCGACAAAACGCTATTCACCATCAAAGTGAATGAACATATCCTTTTAGTACAAATTTATGTTGATGATATTATTTTTGGATCTAAATCTCCCATATTATGCGAAAAATTTGGTAACCTCATGACAGACAAATACAAAATGTATTATGATGGGGGGAAATGAATTTCTTTCTAGGGTTGCAGGTCAAGCAGTCCGATGAAGGAATCTTCATTAGCCAAACAAAGTACGCACACGAGCTGGTTGATAAGTTTGGTGTCAAAGACAGCAAGCCCGTCAAAATACCAATGCTCTCTGGTGGAAAGATCGACCCGGATCCTGAAGGAAAACCTGCCAACATAACACAGTACAGGGGTATTATTGGTTCATTACTTTATTTAACTGCTAGTCGACCTGATATCACTTTTGCAGTTGGAGTGTGTGCTAGATTTCAAGCTAATCCGAAGGAATCTCACTTGGAAGCAGCAAAGAAAATTCTTCGATACATCAAAGGAACCACAAATTTAGGTCTTTGGTATCCTTGTGATGATAATTTGCAGCTTACAGGTTATTCAGATTCAGATCATGCTGGATGCAAGCTCGATAGGAAGTCTACCTCGGGTACTTGCCACTTTCTCGGAAACAAGCTGATTTCGTGGTTTTCAAAGAAACAAACTTCAGTAGCCACCTCCACCACAGAGGCCGAGTACATGGCCGCAGGGAGTTGTTGTGCACAAATCTTGTGGATCAAACAACAACTCAAAGATTATGAAGTTGAAGTCAGTGAAGTGCCAATATTCTGCGACAGCTCGAGTGCTATCGCCATTACTCAAAACCCAGTTCTTCATTCAAGATGCAAACACGTGGATATTCGACATCACTTTATTCGTGATCACGTGGAAAAGAAGAACGTGGTTATTGAGAAGATACACACTGATATTCAACGAGCTGATATCCTAACCAAACCCCTTGCAGAAGAAAGATTCAAAATGCTGTGTGGGAAGTTAGGGTTATTAAATGTTGAGTCATCAGGCCGATCGTAAGTCTACATGCCGCCATCTTCTCAACAGGCTGTCACCTCTTTCAAAACAGTTTGTTCGGGACCAACAAGCAGGCCGTTCGTAAACTACGCAGGCCGTTTCTAAGTAAACAGGCCGATATTAAGGGAGAACAGGCCGTTCATGATCTAACAGGCCGTTCGCAAGCCAACAGGCCGTTACCGTTTGAACAGGCCGTTCCTAGCTTAAAGAGGCCGTGTCTCTCTCAGGCCTTTCATGAATCAACAGTCCGTTCGCGGATCAACAGGCTGTTTCTCTCAAACAGGCCGTCATCTTTTCAACAGGCCGATGGTCAAATGACAGGCCGTTCCCCATCAACAGGACGTCGTCTAAATCAACAGATCGATGACCTATGTTCCCCAAATTGAGGGGGAACACTTGCACAAAATGATCCATAAATTGAGGGGGAACAAATATCGATGTCTGCCAGGCCGATATCACCTCGCCAGGCCGATATCACCTCGCCAGGGCGATATCACAAGTCCAGGCCGTTCACTTCGACAGGCCGCTCTCTGCCACAAGGCCGATATCATCAGTCCGATGTCAACCTTAATGCTACCCACATTAGTGAAGGGGAAAATCAAAAGGGCAGTATCACCCTTTTGTCTTTCACTTATCTTCCTTAATACGCATTGAATTCCTCATTTATTAATGATATTTATTTCTCAATGTGTTACATTATTTAAGGGTCTGTTAGGTTGCAGAAAATAAGGAAAAGGGGAATAATGATTGCTATTTTTGCAACACATCTAGTCAAGTGTCAAATATTGACACATTGACCAATGTTGCATTTAATTCCCTGCCACCTTTCTGAAAAAGCACATATATACGCACGTTTCTCTTCCACACGCGCGGATGTGAACCGTTTCACATTCCACGCGCTCTAATCGTGTGGACGTGGGTGAGAGGGAAAACTTTAACCCTTTCAAATTCGAGTGATCTCAACCATCCAAATTGTCTATATATATCATGCAGATTACACTTGATACATTACTTACTCTTTTCTCTCATCGTCTCTGCAAAACCTAATTTTCATTCTCTGCAAAATCGACAGCCGCCGTCGTGTTTTCATTTACTGCTAAATTTTCACTCTACGAAAACACCAGCCGCGGTTTGTGCCTTTTTTTCATCGTTTATGCTTTCATTTTCCGTCCAGTTTGTTTTACTTATCTATCTCATAAAAACTTGCAGGAAAATCAACAACAATGGCGGAGAAATCATCTTCCGGCCCAAAGGAACTGACATGGGATGAAATCACTGCTTATCTGGAATCCCATATCAAATACGAGCCGTATATGGTTCGTGAGAACTATGGTTTCCGCGATCTGGATTCCATGTTCGCTCTGGTGGAAACCTGATTTCCGTTCCACCAGATAATCTCTGCCCGTCCGGCGAAGTATCTACCCAAGATAGTGAGTGCCTTCTACTACAACTGGAACAAAGGCGACTCCGTTTCCACTCACACCGTGTCCCTCGGGACTCAAAAAGCCGTCCATCACATCAACGTCCTCGACGCTGTGAAAGTCGCTTTCGGCATTGGGGATGGTGGAGAAATGCAACTCTCCGACATCTCGAAAGATCAACTTCAGCAGGTTATCGATCGCGTCCATATTGAACCAGGGCCGTATTTGGAGAGGTCGTTCAAGAGGACCGAGCTCCGTCCTAAGTACAGGCTACTTATGGACTTCATTCAACGGTGCTTCCTAGGGCACGTCGGGAATCACGACCAAGTCACGCCGTTCAAATTCCAAATTATGACGGTCGTGATGCTCAACCTGCCCATCAGCTGGGCCAAGCTGATGGTCTCCCTGCTCTGGGATGAGGCCAGGCAGATCGAGTGCACCATGAGTGGTAAGGCCGTTGTGGGAGTGCGTCTCCATTCCGAGAAGAGGCCGCTTCGTCTTGGGACGAAGGTAACCAGCATAATAATTTCCTTCTTCAAGCAGAGGAAGTGGACTGACGCGGAGATCTTTCCTCACAACATCATTCCCAAAGATCTCCATCAGCTGGAGATGGCAATTGGGGTCGCTCCTCAAAATTTCTACGGGTCGTCTGACCTCGTAAAGGAGCACCTCACTCAGACTGGGCAGTCCAAAATTGGGTGGAGGGTGCCGACTCGCCCTCTTCAGAAGAAGCGAAAGGCCGATGATGTGCCAGTGCCTTCTCGCCCTGCCAAGAAAACTCCACCTGCCAAGAAGACTCCTCCTCGAAGGACGCAGTCCGCTTCAACAGAACCTCCGGTCAGGCCGTTTCATCGGATTCTTCCAATAGAGCCCGTGGCCGTGGAGCCTTTTGACTCGGCTATTTCTAGCCTATCAATAATACAATAACCGAACTAGCTAGTAGTCCGGGTCGAACCACAAGGAGTGAATGTATCGATAGACAATCAAGTAGTTCACGTAGTCCCTATCATACTATCTAAGCACATGATCATGATTTGGTTTTCTAAACTAGACAAAGAGTAAAGTGGAATGTAAACTCAACAATGTAAAGTAAACAATGCTAGTGAAATGCGAAATACGAAGAATCAACAAAAGTAAAGGCATGGATCCAAGTGATTTCCAATATGATGATGATGATAGTCTTAGAATCTAGATGCTTCAAGCCAATTTAATCCACCTTGGATGGTTTCTTATATCAAATATGCTAACCTACCTTACTAGGGTGATTAACAAGTTGATTGATAGAGCAACAAATGCTTTCTAAGCCTTTAAATACTCTATCAACTCCAAATAGCACAAATTATGTCTAAGATAACCTACCAACTCTCTTCCAACTCATCTAATTCTTTCTAGGAACTATAAGAGATGAAGTCAAGTGATATGGGTATGGATTGATGCCAAGTGCTATGAAAGGAAGCTTACTAGGCATTCCTTCAAACACCTTAGATGCACTCCTAGTGATCAATTATTCATGCATACAAATTAAAGTCCCAATCCATAGGCAATCCAAGAGGAAGGTAGATCAACATCCTAGAATCTAATACCTATAATCTACATCAAATTATCCATCACTTGGAGCCATATGCAAGCTAAGCTAGCCATAGATCTAGCAATTAAACCATGGAAAATAAGAGAAAACATAATAGAAATGACAATGAAATGAAAAGGAATTGAAAATCTTCAATAATCTTCAATCTCCAAGCTTGATCATCCACAAATATTTGAAAAATACCAAAGTAGAAAGAGGGAAAATAGCTAGGGTTCTAAGAGAAATTGCTCAAGTGAAATATAAGTGAAATTAGATACCAAATAAGGAAAATAACTAGCTATTTATAGTTTTCCCACACATTGGGGTCAAATTGCAAATACTAGAAACTTAAGTTGAAAAGGTGGGGTAAAATCTGTAATTTCTGAAAAGTTGAGTAGAGGTTTGACTTGTGCATTTTCGGTTGACTTGTGCATTTCCGCCCACATTTGACAGTTTGCGCGCTCTCACGGTTTTGGCTCGTTCTCTCTCGTCCGACATCGGAAAATTAATCCGCAAAGTGCTACGGCTTCCTCTCTCGATCCTCTTCGACATAGGATAAGTCAAACTTGCCCAGAAAATTGCCGCAGAACCTGAAATCAGCACGGAAACCGAGAGAAAAACGCAAAGCATATAGAAAATGCATAAATTGTCAAAACCTATCATTTCCTATTCATTTAAGCACAAATCCGAACCAAAACACGCATCGAGACGCACTCTAAAGCATGCTAAATATGTGGTTATCAAACTCCCCCAAACTTAAGCCATTGCTCGTCCCGACAATGGATCGAACAACCAAAGAACATAAGCACATATGGGTATGCTAATCAAGATCCTCGATGCCTCAAAGCTCACTCAATAAAGCATTTTCGAACATGGAACTCTCAAGGTGCATTAAACATTCCACAACCACACAACACTCTCAACCAAGAAGTCAATCACTCAAGCACAATGAAACTCCAAACCTCCCAAAGTGTAAGTGTATCACTCTTTCTCTCTAGCGTATGGTAGAAATGTTTACACTCATCGAACTCATGCATGCATTGCTCTTACCATAAGCTTGTCCTAAATCTCAAGATCTCCATCGCTGGGTTGTGCACTCGAACTAAGATCAATTAGGTCTTTTATTTAGGCTTATAATGTGGGGACATTGGTTTAGGTAGGGATTTTTAGGCTAAGTGACTAAGAAATCTCTCAAGTACTTCCACCTGCTCTTTTCCACTCTAAGTGTGAATTTCTCCACCTTCTACCTTCACCATTTCACCTCTTTACACTCTTTAATACACAAGCTTGATCGAAGCTTCTCAACTATTCATGAATAACTCCTTTATGCTCTCATTCACAACCATCTTTATTCAAACTCTTTCTTTTCTTTTCAACTTTTTCCTTTCTTTTTTTCTTTTCTCATCACTTTTTTTTTTCACTTCTTTCTTTTTTTCTATGAGAATTACATTCTCATCTCTTTCATTTTTTTTTTCTTTATTCTTTTTTCCACTAGAGCTCATAGGAGTATTCACATCTTAAAACGATCTCTTCAATCAAACTACTCAAACCTCGTCTTCTCACTTACTTCACAACCTCTAACGGATTCCCTTAACCAACCTTCACCCCCTTTCATCCGATTTAGCAACAAAGGCTTCAAAGGCTCAAGGAGGACCACAAAGTTAACGTTTCATTTGGTTAGTGTTTAGGGAGCAATGAGGCTAACAAGTGATGGCCTAAAATCCTTTCTAAGTTCTCGTGGCACATATAGCAACCTCGATCGAGATTGAAGGCAAGTTCTAGAAGATAACAATGCAATACATGGCAAACTCACAAGAAAGAAAAAGTACCCACAATTGTTGCACAAAAATTAGAAGAAAAGAGGGTGAGAGAGGAGAAATTATGCATTTAAAAATTGTAAAATATTTTTTAAATTTTTTTCAGAATTTTTAGAATTTTTATAAAAATTTCAGAATTTTTTTAAAAAAAATCCAATTTTTTTTTTAATGGCAAAATATCGGCCCGGCCCGGCCCGTCAGACCCGGCCCGAACAGGCCCAGACCTAGATCTGGGCCCGAACCAGGCCCAGCCACCATCGCCGGATCTGCTGCAGCTGCTCGCCGGATGTTCGCGTCGGAAGCTGCTGGTCGTCGCCGTTTCTTCTTGCTGTTCGTGGAGCCACCGTCGGGATGCTGCATCATCGCCGGCTGCCTGAATCGCGAATGGGAACTCGGCGCCGGAATCGCGAATGGGGAAGGGGCTTGCCGGAATCGCGACCTCCTTGACGTCGCCGGAAACGCTACAGCCTTGAAACGCGCCGAAATCGCGACGGGGGAGAGTTGCTGCTGCTTGTTCACGCCGGAACCGCGAAGGAGAAGCTGCCGGAATCTGCAGATCGCGAACAGGGGCTGCTTCATCTTCGAACTCCAGCCGGCAACACCGCCGTTTTGGTCGCCGTCTCGAAGCAGAAGCCTCCCGGCGACCCAGCAGCTCGCCGTTTTGGTCGCCGTCTCGAGGCAGAAGCCTCCCGGCGACCCAGCAGCTCGCCGTTTTGGTCGCCGTCTCGAGGCAGCTCGCCGGCTTGGTCGCCGGTTGAACAGGGCCTGCTCGCGCCGGAAACTGCTGTCGTCCGGCCGCCCGTCGCCGGCGGCAGCCTGAAAATTCAAAATTTTAATTTATTTTTTTAATATTAATATATATATATATATATATATATATTTGTAATTTTCTTTTCTAATTTTCCTTACTAACAAAAATACTAAGACTATCTTTATCTACAACCTTCGACAACCCAACCTACAATTAAAATATTAATTTTTCTCTCTTCCACCTATACAATCTACAACCCAACCCAATCTTATAACTTAATATACTTTATCAATGATCCAACTCATCTTAAAATATAATTTATTTTATACATTATTTTATATTATAATTTGTTATAATTAAAATTTATTGCATTTTAAAATTTAAAAATTATATATATACATTAATTAAAGTTACTTTCTAAAAAAAACTATTGAAATTAAAACAATACAATTTAAGGCCATAATGTGGCCGGCCATAATTTAACTTGTTTTATTTTTTATAATATCAAATAATTTATATATTTATGCCAAACTTTTTTAGATTATAAATTACTCAAAAAGTGATACTCCGTATTTTTTACGTATTTTTTTAAATTAATCCTTTAATTATTTGATAATTTTTACTATTTAAAGTATTTTTTTTACCTTTTTTTACCTAAAAAATGAAAAAAATATGTAATTTTTGGGGAAAAAATATTTTTAAATTAAAATATGAAATTAATAAATTATTGTTATCATTTACAATTTTTAAAATTACAAAAAATATGAAAAATATTGTTGTGTGGCCGGCCACATAATGGCTAAATAGCATTATTGCAATTTAAAATACAACAGACTAAAGAAATTGTTATGAGTACATTGTACACTGTATAAGGTTAAGATAAATTAAGAATTATATCAACTAATCAAAATGTGACAAATGGCATTTAAGTATTAAACAATTGAATCAATAAAGTCGTGCATGAGGTCGTTGGATGAACCGGTTGTTAAAATCATTTTTCATTTCGAATTTTTTTTATAGCAAATAATTTGTCCTGTAGTGCACAACCCCAATTTGGGGTCGCCGATAAGAGTAGTCTAAAGAGACAAATACTACTCCAAAATTTCCAATTTTGCTCCTTTTTTCAAAATAAAACGAAATAAAATGACTAAAAATAAACAAAAATAAGAATGATAAAAATAAAACGAAAATAAGAATGATAAAAAGGAGAAAATAAAACGAAATAAAACGAAAATAAAATGACTAAAAATAAACGAAAATAAGAATGATAAAAAGGATACGTGTTGGGGTGCCTCCCAACGAGCGCTTTTTTAACGTCGCTAGCTCGACGATACCTCAAATTTCGACTCATGGGACATCAAACGAGGTCCTCTCTTGACCTCCAAAACTTGTAAACCTCTCACGTGAAGGATCGACAATCTTTTCTTGGAACTTCACGCCTCCTAGGTTTTTGAAACCTCCTCCTCGATATGGGAATGCATCAACAAACATTGAATGAGGTGAGTCCTCAAGCTCAAGGCCCTCATCCTTGGTTGGAATTTTCAATCCATTCTCAACTTCCGGTTCATAGAATGTCATCTCTTCTTCATCAACTCGGAAAGTGAGACTTCCATCACAAACATCCAATATAGCTCGGCTTGTGGACAAGAAAGGCATACCAAGTATCAAAGGAATGTTATGCTCCTCATCAATGTCAAGAACGAAGAAGTCCACCGGAAAGATGAACTTTCCAACCTTGATAAGCACATTGTCGACCTTTCCCCATGGAATTATGATAGAGCGATCCGCCAATTTAAGTATAGTCATGGTGGGCATAAGGGTTCCAATCTTCAAACGTTCAAAGATAGGAAGAGGCATGACGTTCACTCTTGAACCCATGTCACACAAGACCTTCTCTAGCACTTGATCACCAATTTCACAAGGAATTGTGAAATCTCCAAGATCGCTTTCCTTTTTGGGAAATTTTCTTTGTAGTCTAGCACTACATCCCTTCGATAACTCAATGGTCATATCATCATCCATTTTAACCTTTCTCTTGTCTACATCCCCCAAGAACTTCTCATGATTTGGCATAGTTCTCAACAACTCAACCAAAGAAGAATTGACATCCAACTTCTTGAACTCTTCCAACTTATCAATGCTCATCTCTACAACTTCTTCATGAGGAGTACTCTCTACAAGATCATCCCTCTTCTCACCCCCAAACTCATCATTCTCAATAGAAGTTTGGGGAAAAAGAGTAAGAGAGGTACCTTCATCCTTCATTGCATACGGCAAGGAGGGCTCTATCTTCTCTTGATGCTCATGAATAGGCATGGAAAGTGGAGACATCAATGGACCTTCATAATCCCAAGGTTGGAGTGGATGCTCTTCCATATTGCTCAAGAATAGGTCTTGCTTGTGTTGGGAATCCACTTGATTGGCCATTCGACTCACTTGTTCTTCGAGCATTTTGACGTGCTTTCCCATGACCAACACCCTATCCACCAATGTAGACACTTGTTCACTCGTATGAGCTATAAAGGTGTCTTGTTGAGTGGTCATTTGGGTTTGGCTTCCAACCATTTGCATCATCAATTGCTCCATAGGACTCGGAGTCTTTTTGGGTTCTTCCACAAGTTGTTTGGAACCCGAGAGAGGTTGGTGGTTGATGTGAAGCATCTCTTCTTGGCTATGAATCTCTCCATTCTTTAACTTTTTAAAAGCTCGTGCTTCCATCAATGCATTTATATTCTTCTCATGCTCCTTCTTGAGGTTGGCATATTGGAGGACGAGTTCATCATATTCATCGTCCAACATGGAGGCAACTTTCTTGGAATGCACCCTTTCCATAGGCCATTGAAAAGAGTTAGAGACCATTTCTTCAAGAATCCTCATAGCTTCTTTCACATTACGATTAAGCAAACAACCTCCGGAGGTAGCATCCACGATAGTTCTTGTTTGTGAACTCAAACCACCATAGAAGAAGAAGATTTGTCGACTCACATCTAGGCCATGTGGAGGGCATTTCCTTAAGAGCTCACGGAATCTCTCCCAAGCATCAAATATCGTCTCATCCTCATGTTGGGCAAATTGATAAATTTTCGAGATTAGGTGTTGTACCTTGGAAGGTGGAAAGTATCTCGAAAGAAAGGCTTTGCATAGGTCTTCCCATGTTTTGATTGACTTTCCATTGAGACCTTTGAACCACTCTCTAGCCCGATCACGAAGTGAAAATCCAAAGAGTCTCATCCGGATTGTGTCATTTGGCACTCCTTCGATCTTGAGGGTATCACAAATTTCAAGGAATGAGTATAGATGATCATTTGGGTCCTCGGTGACTTCTCCTCCAAATTGATTTGCTTGAACCAAACGAATCAAACCCGGTTTAAGCTCAAAGCTAGGTGCATCAACCGTGCCCCATTCTCTTCCTTGATAACTAGCTTTTGGAGGTTGGAATATCTCAATTATAGGAGGTAATTGAATCTCTTGAGTTCTTCTCCTTTGCTCGTCCAATTTTGCTTCCATAACCTCCAATTGCTTCATAAGAACTTCCACTTCCCGATTGATTTCCACATCTTGCTCTTTGGAAGTTCTTTCTCTCTTCTCATAATCCAAATCGAAAGATTCCACATGTTTAACCTTGGATCTATGAAGTGTGTACCTATCAAGCACACCAATAAAGAAATCAAAAATAGTCCAATAAAATGCTTGAATCAACAAGCACAATACCATCCTATCTATAAAAATAAAACAAGCTCAAATTAGCAACAAGAAACTAAACAAACTATTGATCATCAATCTATTCACTCCCCGGCAACGGCGCCAAAAATTGACTCGGCTATTTCTAGCCTATCAATAATACAATAACCGAACTAGCTAGTAGTCCGGGTCGAACCACAAGGAGTGAATGTATCGATAGACAATCAAGTAGTTCACGTAGTCCCTATCATACTATCTAAGCACATGATCATGATTTGGTTTTCTAAACTAGACAAAGAGTAAAGTGGAATGTAAACTCAACAATGTAAAGTAAACAATGCTAGTGAAATGCGAAATACGAAGAATCAACAAAAGTAAGGCATGGATCCAAGTGATTTCCAATATGATGATGATGATAGTCTTAGAATCTAGATGCTTCAAGCCAATTTAATCCACCTTGGATGATTTCTTATATCAAATATGCTAACCTACCTTACTAGGGTGATTAACAAGTTGATTGATAGAGCAACAAATGCTTTCTAAGCCTTTAAATACTCCATCAACTCCAAATAGCACAAATTATGTCTAAGATAACCTACCAACTCTCTTCCAACTCATCTAATTCTTTCTAGGAACTATAAGAGATGAAGTCAAGTGATATGGGTATGGATTGATGCCAAGTGCTATGAAAGGAAGCTTACTAGGCATTCCTTCAAACACCTTAGATGCACTCCTAGTGATCAATTATTCATGCATACAAATTAAAGTCCCAATCCATAGGCAATCCAAGAGGAAGGTAGATCAACATCCTAGAATCTAATACCTATCATCTACATCAAATTATCCATCACTTGGAGCCATATGCAAGCTTAGCTAGCCATAGATCTAGCAATTAAACCATGGAAAATAAGAGAAAACATAATAGAAATGACAATGAAATGAAAAGGAATTGAAAATCTTCAATAATCTTCAATCTCCAAGCTTGATCATCCACAAATATTTGAAAAATACCAAAGTAGAAAGAGGGAAAATAGCTAGGGTTCTAAGAGAAATTGCTCAAGTGAAATACAAGTGAAATTAGATACCAAATAAGGAAAATAACTAGCTATTTATAGTTTTCCCACACATTGGGGTCAAATTGCAAATACTAGAAACTTAAGTTGAAAAGGTGGGGTAAAATCTGTAATTTCTGGAAAGTTGAGTAGAGGTTTGACTTGTGCATTTTCGGTTGACTTGTGCATTTCCGCCCACATTTGACAGTTTGCGCGCTCTCACGGTTTTGGCTCGTTCTCTCTCGTCCGACATCGGAAAATTAATCCGCAAAGTGCTACGGCTTCCTCTCTCGATCCTCTTCGACATAAGATAAGTCAAACTTGCCCAGAAAATTGCCGCAGAACCTGAAATCAGCACGGAAACCGAGAGAAAAACGCAAAACATATAGAAAATGCATAAATTGTCAAAACCTATCATTTCCTATTCATTTAAGCACAAATCCGAACCAAAACACGCATCGAGACGCACTCTAAAGCATGCTAAATATGTGGTTATCACCTTTGAATGTCAGGCTGCCTACGCCCTCGCCCTCGCCCTCATCTACCCCGGAACGGACTCCTTCTCCAGTCCGTACCGCGATCGAGCTGTCCGCCTCGCAGCATCGCCCTGCATCTTCTCAGCAGGTCGTTGCCGGTTCCTCGCCCTCTCCCTCTCGCTCCCCGCCTCGCGTTCGCGTTGGTTCGGTGGAAATCCAGGATCTCACTGGAGAGGAGGAACCCCAAGACACCTTCTTGCCAGTTCAACAAATCCCCGAGCAGCCCGTGTCTACTGCTCAAGCCTTGGTGGCTTCGATGAAGGCCGAAGCCAGGCTGAAGGTCATCGACCTGATGCCGGGGATTGATCAACTCCCCAAGTCCCTCGATCTTGCTGCTCGCCTCCAGTTCTATCTGGTGTGTAAGTCGAGCTATTACTATGTCTTTGAATCCTTATTGCAGGTCGTCTCCCTCGACGATCTGAAGGTCGAGGAAATGGAGTTGGAGGGAGAATTCAATTTCTTTAGTGTGGAGGATGCGGCCGCCAACTTCCAATCTCTTGTGCTGCGGCGCATGAAGGTCGAGGCCAAAATTTTGGGTATCGACCTTCGCCCCCTCTACACCAACGCCCGTGCCCTCTTCAACTCCGTCGCCATTCACGGAGACGAGTTTGATGCGATTCAAACTCCGGAGCAATCGACACCCAGGAATGAGGGTGGAGATCAGCCTCTCGTTGCTGCTGCTCCGTCTCCCCAAGCTTCGAAGGTTGATGTGGAGGTCGAGCTCAATTCCATATCTGCCAAGCTCGAGTCTCTCGTCATCAGCCTTCCTGACCAGATCAAGCAGGCCGTAGCAGAGGCCCGGGTCGAGATTGTGAAAGAAGCCAAGACCCAGGCCGATGAAGCTGCCAGGGAGCGAGTCACGGACTTTGCTGTCAATCTTTTGAAGGAATACACTGACAAGCTCCTGCCGGCCCAACTCGTTGCAAACAGGATGGCGTCCCTGGATGAGATCGGGGAAGTGAAGGAGGACGTTGCCAAGGTCGATCAGCGTGTGACCGACCTGACCTCATCAATCACCAACTCGGCATCGGCCTCCAACGATCAAATCAACGCCATTCACGGCACCCTCTCCTCCTTACTCAATGGTCAACAAGAGTTGAGGGATGCCGTGACCAAACTGCAGGAAGAGGACGCTACACTTCTTTCCCTCATCAGAGCCCTTTCTGATGATGTCGAAAAGGGGAAAGAAGAAAGAGCCGCCGCCGCCGCCAGGAAGAAGAGGACCAGCAAATCCAAAACCCCTTCATCTTCCTTGACTTCTCCCCCTCCTCCGCCTCCGCCGCCAAGGACGCAAGTTTCTGAGGCCGCCACCTCCAAGTCCGCCTCTAAGGCCGTCGCCTCCCAGGCCGATCCCATGGCCGCTGCCGCTGCTGCCGAGGCCGCCGCCGCCAAAGCTCGATTGGCAAAAGAGGCCGAGCTGATCACTGCCATGCATCTGGCCGGTGCGACTCCGGAACAGACCATGAATCCAGAAGAGCAGCGGCGTTTCATTGCCAAGCGCCGGGCTGATGAAGCAAGGAAGAAGAAGGAGATGGATTGGATCAGCCAGTCCGCCTCCGCCCTCATTTTGGAAGCTGGAGTTCAGCAGCAGGCCGTTGAGTGGCTCGACGAAAGACAGAACGCCCTGCTGCGGGAGCTCAACAGTTGCTTCATCCTCCTCCACTACTGGATCCATGACCCCTCCCTTCCTGAAGACGCCGATGACGTCTATGCAGCCTACATGCTCAAATTCCCTCACCAAGACTTCATTGGTGAATTTCGAAAGAAGGCTGCAGAGGCCGGTGCGATAATAAGGGCCCCAGCAAAGCAATTTTTTGCGCCCTTGCTTCTCGGTGATTCGGGGTACTTGGATTACTCCCGAATCGACCAATACATCGCACTGACCGCCATCGGCCTGAACGTCAATGTGTCAAATTCCGATCCCGACTACTGCCGAATCAGGGATGGAATTTACGCAAGTATGAAGGCAAGGTCGAGGGAGCAGATCCAGGAAGAGCGAGTGGCAGCCCGTGCCCAGCAGAAGAGGTAGTTGTTAGATGATTTTGTATGTTCTCTTTTTGTAATTCATTTATGTTCGTAGCTTGTTCTGTAAATTCCATATGTAAAGTACGCTATCGAGCTGAATGAAGCAAAAATCATCTTTCGACCTGACGACAATATCTCTTTGTGCAGGCAATCTGCCTTTACTGCTTTATTTTATCTATGTCTCTATCTGCCTTTCATATAAATTCCTTATCAACCTTAATGGTTACTCGATCTTCTATAGTTTTAAAATCTTAGGAATTATTTGTAAAGTGTATGGTTTCGACATCATCAAAAAGGGGGAAATTGTTGGGAACCCCTTGCAGTTTGAATTTGATGATGTTTATCGAAACCACACTTAGGCATATTTTACTTGTTTAGGGTTAAGGCCGATAGATCGACCTGCTACCTGTTAGTGCAGGTCGATGCTCTCTAATATTCTAATGCAAGTTCGATCCACCATGTAAGAGAAAGGTCGTTTATCGACCTGCCTCATTCGGATCGAGCTGGCTTATCTGCCTGTCTATCGACCTTCCTTATCAAGCTTCCAGCCTGCATTGCCTTAGAAGATTTCAAGTGCTGGATTATCTCATCAAGGTTGATGCTCCGCCTTCATGGAGCTTCACGACCTGATCCTTGCCACGTCGTGTGCCAGCAAGGACGAACTTTCCCAACGGCTAGAAGTGAGTCAGCTTCCAACGGCTAGTGCCACGTCAGCCTGACTCCAACGGCTAGTTTTTCAAAACTGCCTATAAATACTTCAGCCATAATCGGATTCAAGCACGGGAAACTCAAGCTATCAACGCCAAATCTCTGCCCAAAATCTCTCTCAAGTTCATATCCATTCAAGTGTTCGAAATCCCATTAGTTTCCCAAACACTTGAAAGAGAGATTTTCGATTCCGATAAAAGCCACAACGACGAAGCGTTCACTGCTGCTTGTCGTTGGTTCAACAACTTCTTCTCCGACTAGTTCGAAGTTAGAAAGTTTGTTTATGTTATTCGCCATTGTAGAGTTTTGTCAAGCTCTGTAATTAGCGAAAGGTTGTTTGTACATTTTCAGTACGAAAGGTTGTAAGGGTCACGACCCAAAACTCGTGTCTAGATATATTCAAGTTAGAATGTATTTAGAACTGATACTCAGTCAATATAAATAAGAGAGAGGTTGAATCCAAAGGTAAAGGGATTCTCAGGTCGAGTCGACCTGACGTGGACGTAGGAGGGTTTCTCCGAACCACGCTAAATCGCGGTGTCTCTCTCTCTCTCTTTCTTTATTTATCGCTCTTTCATTTTATTATCAAACTGACGAGCATCAACCTGCATATTAAGCATCAACCTGTTTTCAGCCTTAAGATTTTTCAAAGAGTAAATCAACCTCCACCAACTTCCGCATAAGCAGTTTGATAAATCAAGCTTGTTCCCAAACGAGCTTGATAGATCAACTTGTCTCTGATAAGGATCGACCTTGACAATCGACCTTTGATCGACCTGATTTTACAAAAGTAAAAAACGGTTGGTTATTGGTGTATTCCCCCCCCCCCCCCCCCCCATACACCAATTACTCTTTCCCGGGACCAACATTATTGTTTTTGGGCTTCTTCGAAATCCCACTTTGGAAACATCGGTTATCTCCATCATTTACATATTCATACACTTCCATTTGGTGAGCCAATTACTTATGAGTATTGTAGGCCTAGTATTATTTGAATGCTTTTTATCGGTATGCTTTCGTTTAAAATGTACTGTTTTTGTAAAATTTACTATGATTATAAGTACACAAAATATATAATTCGTATTGTGTTCAGTTACAAATTATGAATTTCTTGGGTTGGTGAATGCAGATCATCATATGAGCATCGAATTATTATCTCGGATCTTTGGCAGTGAGGACGATTCGATGATTGATGCATAGTGGCGTTGAACTTCTTACTTTTAGTAATCTGGTGAAAATTGAGCTACAAACAAATATTTTAGCATTTCTAGATGATATAAAAGCTATGAATTTGAGGGTTCGATTTTGCGAGTTGAGGATTGTAATATTCTAGTTTTTGAGAATTTGTATGTTGTTTGACTAAATATCCGAAGTAGGTACAAATATTTATATTTGTACTTATTCGTATCAGAGTTGGTTTGTTTCGTGCATTTGAATTTGAAATGATTTAAGTAATCGGTACAAGGTGAACTATATTTGAAGTACATTTTGATATCATGAGTACTACTTACCGGTAAAATCAAAAGAAAAAGAAAATTAATCATATCGTGTTTTGTGTTCAAACACATTCAGTCAAGAGATAAAATTGTTTCTAATGTCAATACAATTTGACATTATGAGTACTACTTACAATGAAAACAAAAGAAAAAATATATATACATATTCATACGGGTACTATTTAGTAGCTTGTTGTTTCAAACACACTAAATAGAGAGAAATTGTTTCCGTGTCAGTACAAGTTAACATTAATAGTACCACTTACTCGAAAAAACAAAAAAAATCAGAAGTACCAATGTCAGTACAATTTAACATTAATAGTTGTTTCAAACACACTAAATAGAGAGAAATTGTTTCCGTGTCAGTACAAGTTAACATTAATAGTACCACTTACTCGAAAAAACAAAAAAAATCAGAAGTACCAATGTCAGTACAATTTAACATTAATAGTACCACTTACTCAAAAAAAAAAAAAAAAATCAAAAGTACCAATGTCAGTACAATTTAACATTAATAGTACCTCTTACTCAAAAACCAAAAAATCAAAAGTACAATTTGACATTATAAGTACCATTTACCATGCATCAATCTTATACCTATAAAAATGCATTTCATTTTCGTATATATACATAAATTCAAATGAATGAAGTAAAACCACCATCAACAACACTTCTCCATCAACACAAATTCCAAGTAAGCTTCAATAATGGGAAGAGAAGTGAGAACAAAAACTCCTATTACAATACGTATCAATAAGAAGGGCAGAAATGTAAAATAATAAACAACAACAACTGAAGGATTTAAAATTATTTGCCGTTAGGAGCAATGTGAATTAATGAACAACAACAATTGAAATATTACTACTCATAAATTCTAATGGCAGTAGTAACAAGTACAGTTACAAGTACAGCTACACCAAACAGGATGAACACCAAGAAGCGAGCACATCAAGAGCAGTCGATAAAACACTTCAAACCACGCAACATAACCAAGAGGGATAGCAACCAAATCCAGCACAGTATAGCACATCAGCATCAAGACGTGCAAAAAAAGGAAAAAGACAGCAGCAACAAGCCAAAACAAGAAGAGAAAGAAAGCCAAAAACATAAAAACAAGAAGGGAATCAGAAACTGGAGCTCATAAACTAAATACATCAAACAGTACTCAATGCCATTGGGGACGATGGAGATAATGCACTAAGCATAGCCAGATTCCATTGACAAAATCAAATACAATATTACAAAACTACAACTTTAGATACAAACAAATTATGTACATGGTGGTTTGATTAAGAGTATTTTTCATCCATAATTGTACAATTTGCCATGCCATTAACTTAAATAATCTGCGAAAACATATGTAATTGAAACTTTCTTCCAAGATATTGCATCTATTAATACAAAAAAATGTATCCCATAATAAACTAAAGGAAATTGAACATTCATCTCATCTGTAGACCTACAAAGATTAATCCAAAAACCATAAAGACCTCTTACTATTCCAAAAGAAAATATTGTCATACGAGATTCCAAAATGAAAACATTATAGTGGAGCACTCTAGCACCATAGAAATATAGCCAATCAAACAAAATAACATAAGCGAACAACCTGGCGAAGTGAAAGGGGAAATTCTGAAGCGGATCTTAAGCAATTCATCGACTTCCGATGACGAGCACGACCGAGGATTATCGCCGCCACAACTTCGAGGATAAGCTTTTACGGCGGAACTTGGATACTCGGCTCGCATCGATTGCTAATTTCTACTCCTACAGATTATTGACCTCAGATTTTCTCAAATCCAAAGCCAAAATCAACAGATCTAACCATCAGAAAACAAATTCATAACGGCGATGCCGACTACTACGACAAAAATCACTCCGGCGGCAGCAGTGCTATTGCGATGGAGCTGAGCAGATTGGAATCGCCGTGACTGAGGTGTGGAAGATGGAAGGATTGTCGGAACCGAGAGAGAATGAGAAGCGAGAAAAAACAAAGGTGTGAAGTAAGGGCAATTTTGTCCACCCAAACCAAAAATTGAGTATTTTTTTTGTAAACTATATTTCATATCTAAAATTGTTTTGACAAAGTCAAAATGGGTAAAAATGTGTATTATCTCTTTAAATAACGTGTCAATTTTGGTGGGATCGTGCGAGTATATATCACCCTGGTTAGCATGATGAAATATTGTTTAGACTTACAACTATGTATTAATTTATTGACCCACCAAAAGGAAGACTTTCTCTCGTCCGAAAAGATTATGTACCTTTCTTTTCAATTACTCCACAGTAATTACATTTTTTTTATACATATACCTTATCTAGGAATACTACTCTTATTTCACATGAAAGAAAGTAGCATACTCCCTCCGTCCCACTGGGATAGGGACCTTTTTTTCGGTGCGAGAATTAAGACGAGAATGATGATAGTGGGATAAAGTGAAAGGTAGTGGGTTAAAGTGATGTGTCAGAATTTTATTGGGTTATAATTTTTCATTTTGGGAAAGGTCCCTATATCAGTGGGACATCCCGAAAAGGAAAATGTCCCTATATCAGTGGGACATCCCGAAAAGGAAAATGTCCCTATATCAGTGGGACATAGGGAGTATATATTTTGAATAGTTAATATGCATTTTAAGACTAAAAGAAAGAAATTCCATGTTTAGATTCGGTTTAGAACCGAACCAAAATGAATCCAAACCGTAAAATAAGGTTTGTGTTCGGTTCGGTTAAGATGTTAATATGGCTTGGTTCAGTTTATAAAAAATACAAAATTTGAATTTCGAGTTTTTCAGATTCGGTTCGGTTCGGTTCGGTTCAGACTCAAACCATCGAAATGCTCACCCCTTCTCGTACAATCAATCATATCTGAAATCCTTGACACGTGTGAACATTTGTTTGATTGCAATTTTGAAATTCACGAATTAGAAAACACAGAGGCTTCTAATTTAAAATAAGGGCGAATTGAACACCTTTGGGGTAAGCAGTTATTAGTTGTATATAATAAAATAAATTTTCAAATTAATTAATCAAACAATTTTTACCCCCGCTTTTTCGAGAAGAAAAGATCGAGAAGTGTATATATACATAAGCCCCCTTCATTTCCCTTCCCTTTATCATCACACATTCATTCGATTCATTCTCTCTCTACCTCTCTCTCTCTCTAGAAGCAGAATCATTCACAGACGTAACCGCTTTTCTTCTTTCTTCAACCCCCACCAGATCCAACTTCTTGAAATGGCCAGCAAGGCGGCGGCGCCGCCGCCGCAAGAAGATGCTGTTACTCCGCCAGGACAGCCACCTCCACCGGCACCAGTACAGCCTGTTTTGCTGTTCAAGATGAAGCTCGACTGCAGGGACGTCGACACCGGCGGCGCTCAGAGCATGCTCTTGATCGAAGAGTGCCGCGATGTCTTATCCTTCAACGACCTCCGGGAAGGGGACACCGTTGAATGCTGGGGCAATTTCGACGGCGCCGACAAAATCCGCGCCACCTTCCGGATCATTCGGAAGAAACCAGAAGAGGAGGAGCAAGAGTCGCCGAAGAAACCAGACCAAAACCAAGAAACTGCTGCAAATAAAGAAAAGGAACATGAGTTAAACTATCTGTTGAGCAATGATGAAGAGTATGAAGACAACGACGTTTTCAAGAAACGTAAAGAGGAAGAAGTTCCGACGAGGAACATGTTAACTCCAGTCGAGGATCGACAGATTCCGGCGGTGGACTTGTTCGAGAAGAAGCTGGATTACGCCGACGTCCATCCGGGTCAAGGCCGGTTAGTGTTCACAAGCAGCAGCGATGTGTTGAAGCCTGCTCTTTATAACATAACTCTCAGAATTGGGGTTTCCATCGTAAATTCAAACAACAAGGTCGTGCACAGATGTATGCAGTTTATGCACTACGTTGTCGAGAATAGGTACACACTCTGCGGTGAATGGCGACGATTCGTGGCCGAAAACGACTTGAAGGTAGGGGATCGAGCCACTACAAGAAAAACGCTCATAGATAACGGCGAAATGCCGTTATCTATGTACAAAAAAAAGTGTCAAGTATAGTGGTGTTATCTATGCTCTGCGCTCATAGATAACGCTTGTAAACCGTTATCTATTCTGACCATAGTTAACGATATAAAATTGCATACATAATGATAAAAAAACTGTTATGTTTAGTTATTTTACATTACACTTTTAAACCATTATCTATTTTTAGTTCACGTAGTATATTGTTGATATATATTACGTTTCTCTAAAACATTTATAACGGTTTTATATCGTTATCTTTTTTTGTAATACATAGATAACAGTTTTTAGCGTTATAAATGATTGTGTTATATTTTTGTGCATCATTGTAGAAATCACATAGATAATGGTTGTATTGTGTTATGTATTCCTGCTCACATTTCAGTATTTTGAGTTTCTGAAAATGAAATGTAAAATGATAAATGAAATTCAAACAAAATGATAACTACCATTACCCATTCAAAAACTGTCTACAATCCAACATTCCACAATAGTTACTAGTATCAAATCATAGTCAAGCCATAATTAAGGTAAATGTGTTCAAAAGGTGTTCAAAAACATCCATACGTACGCAAACTACGATTTCATAAAACGATAACTACCAATACCCATTCAAAAACTACCATGGCTCCTTCCAATGTGATACCATCAACCTGCATAAATTTAATATGAACTTCAATAAGTGAAAGGAAAAGTTATATATCATAATAACTTAATATGCTACAAAATCACAATAAAGTTTATAACCAAAGCATGTTAACAAACTGATTTTCACACAACATGCAGAAAATCAGGAAATTAAGCCTTTCAAGTCAGTAGTGTAATTTTTTTTTTATTTTTATTTTTTTAATTTATAAGCTACAAAAGGATGTATAAACCTAAACATGATGGATTGGAATACCTTGTATTCTACGCAATGCATTTTGAATTACACAGCTAGCCCATTCCTCACGAATCTCATCGATTTGAGCAGTAGAGTATCTTTTATCCCACGACTACAAGAAACGAAAACAACACAAATTATTTAGATGAAAGCATAAATAATATATGTTCATAATTTATCATAAAAAATTATTACCATTGAAGCAACACAGCTGGAGTTATTATTCTCATATGCTTTCACTATCTCTTTCATAAACCGCATAACATAAAATCCACATTGCTTGTCATCACCTTGTATTGGAAACCCAAAGGTACAAGTTCACATTTAAATAAGTTATGCATAAGATCAATTTCAAAAAGGAAGCTATGTATAAAATAGAAGAAATCCCCACCTCGACTATATTGGCAGCATTCCAGAGCCCACATGCAATAGTATCCATACCTGCAATGTGAGCTTAGCTATGAAGAGGTCCTCAACATCTATGCTCTCTCCGCCTATTAAGAGTATCAACACATTAATATTATGTCACATTCACAGTCTCGATAGTTTATGGGAATTTAGGAAAAGTTTTTGTATGCAATTGAAAAACTATAAACTGCTAGTATTTATTTGGAGGATTACATTTACCAGGTGAAACTTAAAGTTTTGCATCTAAATTGCAGTATCCAGGTGGCAGTCCGTTTTGTGGGGAAACACAAAAAGCTCATTTATTTAGCTTATATGAGCTTCTAAAATTTACACAAAATGTGCATGAAAAACGATAAAATCGACGTACTTAATAATGGAGAGCATAACTAAAGTTGCTTCTCCTACATCCATCATAAGATGGTCAGTATCCCAACCTGAAGCAGCCCCACTCTCGTATTATACCATACTCATATAAAATGAACATGATGCATTTTGATATAGTGAAGTAGAATAGCATTAGAAGAATTATGTATACAACATACCAACATGAGTGTCACCAGTGTTTGCATCATGTTCCCCAATATGCCATTAATACTAGCAGTCTCGAACTTGTGATGGTACCTGCGGCATACGAAAGGGTGTTGGGTCTATAAAATTAAATTGTCGTCAATGGTGGGATATAAGCAATCTTTTCATCTCTTTACGAGTTCTAAACAGAACATGACTACCTGTGAACAGCAAGAGTTGCATGGTTTCACTCAATATTAGCTTAAATCCATCTGCAATGAAGAAAGTGAAAAAACTATAAATGCAAAAGATATCCGGTGGCATAGTGAAGTTAATTTTTATACAGATAATTCATCAATAACTTTTCATGTAAAAACTTTTCATGTAAAAACCCATAAATAATAAAGGTAGTTTGTCAGAGAATTCATCAAGTTACATTTGAAAATTCGTCAGAATAGACGAAGCCTGAATATTTTACATCAATCAAACTCTAATATCTTGATGTTAAACACAAAAATATCAGAATACCATAGCAATTACCTATCAATCCGTATTTACAGAGGAAATTACCTAATGTTGTAGCATCCCAGTCACACATGCAGGTGCATCGTAGGCTCCTGGGGATTAGGTTCAATGAGCAGTGTTCCTGAAAACAATTGTCAACATTAGCTACCTGAGAGAATATATTGTTAGGAATGGTTTGAATTTTCGGGAAAGTGCTAGTTAGGAATTAGGTAAAGTTTAAACCATTAAATCCAATTATCTTCTTGAAAGCATGCTTCAGAAAAACGTGACTGCAAGAATTCAATAGCTATTGATACAGAAATAATAAAATGCACAAGAATATAAATCTATGAAGCGTAAAGCAGAAAGTAATGCTGAACCTCATTCACCCACATAATTACATTCCTCTAGAATTCAGTATGGTGCAAGTAAACTACACAAACCTAATGAACCTTCATATTTTTACCAAGAATTTCCTCTTCAGCATTATACCACTTGTACAATATCCCCAAAACTACAACAAGATTTTTAGCTTGCACCAAACAAACAAATAGCCCCCAAAATTATCCGAAAGATCTAAAACTAGAACTCTTCATGGCCTTAGTGGGTTTAAATAAATCAGAAGTTAACAGAATGTACACTAGACGTCATGTGTCATGTTATACCACTTGTTAAAACAGAACGCTATAGAGAATTTCCGAATCAAAGTTCACTTCACATGACTTTGTATGATATATTGCTAAATCAAAAACCCATAAACAAACTGCAAACCACACTGAGTATACGAAAACATGCAATCTAGAAAACGGATCGTGTAGAATTAAAAGGAGATGGTAAGGAAGAGAATACGAAAACATGCAATCTAGAAAACGGATCGTGTAGAATTAAAAGGAGATGGTAAGGAGTACGTGAGGGAACAAACAGTGAGAACTGTATGAAGGTAAGGGGAAATCCCTGCAGTAGCCGCTTGGTCGGATCGATAGGGCGTAGATGACCTCGCCGGCAAAGGCTGCGGCGGCGCCCTCATCGCTGGCTTCCAGGACCTGCGAGTAAGAGAGACATGAGGTTAGACAGAGAGTTAAAAGAGATAGGGTTTGAGCGATAGGGGTAGAACTTCGGTACTGATGCGGCAGTGGCTGTTTGGGGTGATGGCCTCAGACGGAGGCGACGACGATGATTCCGGCGGAGCAGTAGCCAGTGACGGCTTCGGCTTCGGTGAGACTCGAATCGCCGACTCTAAGGTGAACGGCAGGGAGAGAGGCGAGAATCTCCTCTCCGAAACTTGGGGCTAGGGAGAAAAAAAATTAAGCAACCTGCAAATATTGGAGAAGCTGAATAACCTGGCAGAAGCCGAATAACCTGGCCGAATGTGTCGGAAATGGCGGTGAGGCTGTCTGAGGTGCGTAGATCGAGGCGGAAAGGAAGAGCGTGGGGAATGGCGTCGAGCAGAAACGCAGACGAGAACAGATTTTTGGGGAATTGCCTTCTAACCCATCCCAGCAATAACTCTAAGGCGAAAATGAAGAGAGTCGAGAGTTAGAGGCCGGATTTCTCGCCGGATTCGATGAAGGGAGTCGAGAGTTTCGTCGGAGAAGAGGGCGGGTTGCTGGTTCGAGAAGGAGGAGGGTTCGAGGAGGGTTTAGCGTAGTTGAGATATACGTACATTTAATTTAATTTTTTTTTTAAGACATTTAATTTATTTATTTTTTTATTCTTTTAATAACGAAATATTATAACACTACTTCTAAGCGTGATTAAAAATATAAATAACACTACATTTAGATAACGGTCAGTAAAAAAGCGTTAACTATCAGAGTATTTTACATTACAGTGTAGTATAAACTGTAATCTTTGTTAAAAGCGATTCTCTCATACATTACACTTTTTCTTTAAAACCGTTATCTATGAAAAAGACTCGCTCATACATAACGCTTTTCAAAAAATACCGTTATCTATGTCGTGTTATCTATAACTAAATTTCTTGTCAACAAGGAAGAATTGAGAGTGCGGCTCTATATCCGCAGGGGTGAGCCACCAGTACCATCCGGTGTGAAGACGGACGAGGGACGACAGACCCTTCTGCTGTTGGGGAAGGATGGTGCAGGTGTACTAGGGCGAATGGTGATCAACAGTAGTAGCAAGGAAGTGGCGGAGGTGGTGGTGGCGAGGGAGGGGATCAAGATGGGTGAATATGATGAAGGCAGTGGTTTTGCTAGGTTTTCTGCGGAGGGTGCGAATGGGGCCAAGTACGAATGGAGAGAGGCGGTGGGTGAAAATGGATTTGAGGATGGATTAGTTGATTTTACAAGGGCCGCCATTGATGGAGCTGGGAATTTTTGAGCATTCAAGAATTAATAGTTAGGTTTTGGATTTGGAAAAGTTTGATTTGGTGATTTGTGAAATTTAGGGTGAAGATTAGAGAGAGAGAGAAGTGGTTTTTTGTCTTTGGTTATGTTGAATTCATGATGCATGGATCTGTATTAGGTGTTGGATTTGTGAAATTTAGGGTTTTGGAATTGAGTAGTACTGCACTCACTTAGTCAAGAAATTTGGAATCAAGATGGAAAATTTTGGATGGAATTGTAATATGAAACGATGTGTGGAGAATTTGTTTCAATTATTAATGTTGCAAATATTATCTCTGATCTTTCGTTCGGAGGCAGCTGCTGCTGCTATCCAGTTTCTCGAGAGCTTCTTTCAATAGCACAGTTGCAAAGTGTGCAGATTAATTAATGAATTCCTGAGAGAAAAATGGGGCGAGATTGTTTGCCGCAGGGAAAGCACTGCAGCATAAGACTATCTTTATCCATAACCTTCAACAACCCAACCTACAATTAAAATAGTAATTTCTCTCTCTTCCACCTACACAATCTACAACTCAACCCAATCTCATAACTTAATATACTTTATCAATGACCCAACCCATCTTAAAATATAATTTATTGTATATATTATTTTTATATTATGATTTGTTATAATTAAAATTTTACATTTTTAAAATTAACAATTATATACATATATCAATTAAGAAAAATTGTCATACTTTTAAAGTTACAAACTAAATAAAACGAGTAAAGTTAAAAGAATAGAATTTGAAATAAAATAGAAAAATCATTTTATTTTATATGTTTGATTCCATATAATATTACAATTAATACTAGGAACAAATCACACAGTACTACAATATTTAATTATCGAGTATGCTGTCTCTCAAATAAAAAGGAAAAGGTATGTGACACATGTCAAGAGATTACTGGACAATGCAGGTTGTAGTGTTAGGCTCTCAGACTACTCTTATCGGCGACCCCAAATTGGGGTTGTGCACTACAGGACAAATTATTTGCTATAAAAAAAATTCGAAATGAAAAATGATTTTAACAACCGGTTCATCCAACGACCTCATGCACGACTTTATTGATTCAATTGTTTAATACTTAAATGCCATTTGTCACATTTTGATTAGTTGATATAATTCTTAATTTATCTTAACCTTATACAGTGTACAATGTACTCATAACAATTTCTTTAGTCTGTTGTATTTTAAATTGCAATAATGCTATTTAGCCATTATGTGGCCGGCCACACAACAATATTTTTCATATTTTTTGTAATTTTAAAAATTGTAAATGATAACAATAATTTATTAATTTCATATTTTAATTTAAAAATATTTTTTCCCCAAAAATTACATATTTTTTTCATTTTTTAGGTAAAAAAAGGTAAAAAAAATACTTTAAATAGTAAAAATTATCAAATAATTAAAGGATTAATTTAAAAAAATACGTAAAAAATACGGAGTATCACTTTTTGAGTAATTTATAATCTAAAAAAGTTTGGCATAAATATATAAATTATTTGATATTATAAAAAATAAAACAAGTTAAATTATGGCCGGCCACATTATGGCCTTAAATTGTATTGTTTTAATTTCAATAGTTTTTTTTAGAAAGTAACTTTAATTAATGTATATATATAATTTTTAAATTTTAAAATGCAATAAATTTTAATTATAACAAATTATAATATAAAATAATGTATAAAATAAATTATATTTTAAGATGAGTTGGATCATTGATAAAGTATATTAAGTTATAAGATTGGGTTGGGTTGTAGATTGTATAGGTGGAAGAGAGAAAAATTAATATTTTAATTGTAGGTTGGGTTGTCGAAGGTTGTAGATAAAGATAGTCTCAGCTCCTACAACCCGGTTGGACAATTTAATTTTCTTTTTCAATTTCATTTTAAAGAATTTGTTTGTCCATATGTGGACAACCCCACTTTGGGGTTGTCAATAAAGATAGTCTAAGCCATCACTCTCTCTCAATTATTGGATTTCAGCAGAGAAAGGCAACGGAAGTTTAAGAGAACTAGCATAGAGCTCCTCGAGCATTATGATTATGAGAGAGAGAGAGTCAACTTAATTTTGCAAGTTGTTGAATAGTATTCCCTCCGTCCCACTGATATAGGGATAGTTGACTGCTGGGAATAATAAACTAATCTAATGGGAACTAATCATCGAAAACAGATCGTCTTTATTCATCCATTCATTTATTTGTTTGTTTATTTATTATCAGAAATCACAGCTCGTATGCATGTGAACGACTGTTCTAGTTTAAAAATGCGTTGAATTTATTTAGTTTTTCACAAAAATAAAATGATGAGGTGAACAAAATTAAGCCCATCATCCTACTTTCCTCGAGCCCAAATAACTCATTTTCAGCTATTTTTTTAGCCCAATTGGATCCAAAATCTTTATTGTAAAATATTCATTCTAAACAAACAAAAATGATAAAATGTAGTGATAATATGTTAAAATAGCCACATAGACAGTGAAAGATAAATTCTAGCAACTAACTTAAAAATTATAAATTCCAGTCGCTTCCTTATTAAAGTGACTAATTTACCCTTAATGAAAAATTAATTAAAATTAAAAATAATTATCAACATATCTTTTTTTATCTCTGATAAGAGTGCAATTCTCTTATCAAGAAACGATGGACGAGGAGTTCACCGTCGATAAAGCAAAGGCAGTCGCGGGCGAAGGATTCCCTGTCGATCACGCCGAAAATAATAAACAAAGAACAAACAAAGGAAAATTAGGGTTTATTATTTCGATGGATAATAATAAACAACACTAATCTCTTATTTATACTATGGACCTTGGTTGATTCGACTCGTGCGATTCGAGAAAGAATCAACAAGAAAACACGAAAAGGAGCTAATAATAATGCTCGATTCGATAATGTTTGATGGGCCAAGCCTGACTAAACTAACTAAACAAATAATTGAAATTAACGATATGTAATAAAATCTTCATACTTCTTGGGCTCCTTCGTAATTCTTTTGGGCCTTTCCCTCGTGTCTTCCTCTTCGTTCACCTCATCCTCCACCCCACTTGCATCGAACGAAGAAGGCTGCCCGTCTAGCTCTTTGACCCTCTCGGCCGCATTTAGATCCGTAGGTGCATGGTTCGTATCAATCTCCCACTATCTTCCTCCCAACTGCTGCCGTCATTCCTTCTTCTTCTTCTTCTTCTTCTTCTTCTTCTTCTTCTTCTTATTCGTCGTCGTCACCCATGTCCATTGACGTTGCCAACAACACCGTTGTTGTCGTCGTCTTTGCACCACCATCTCTCTCTCTCTCTCTCTCTCTCTCTCTCTCTCTCTCTATTTATTTTCTTCAGTCCGGTGTCTCACCTCGCGAACTCTGAATCGATTGTCGGCACTGCTCTGGGGCCACTCCACCCACGTCATTGCCACTATCGTCATCACCACTGACGTCGTTGATGCATGACTCAAATGGAGGCCCGATCGACCCTGCATATCTATTCGTGCGTATCGGGTTTGATCGAGCCATAGTGTAAAATTGCACTAAGGCGTGATTTATGCTGAGAGGCTCGACCGAACCTCCTGTGCTTAATGGAGCATTCGTAAAACAATAGCTCGATCGAACTTGTTTCATTAATTCGATTCGTCCTGAGAGGCTCGATCGAACCTCCTGTGCTTAATGGAGTGTTCTTATAACAATGGCTCGATCGATCATTAGTTAGGGTTTAGGGTTTATTTCTTAGAGGGTTAGGGTTTATGGCTTCTCTCTCTTCCCTTCTTCATTTCCGGGCTCGAACGAACCCCATTTCAATGAGTGTGAAAAGCTGGTTCGAGCCCATCGATAGGATGATCGACCGAGCCTCAATGTAATATAACATTGGGGCACGATCGAGCTCATCTATAAAAGTGATCGATCGAGGCTCGAGGTAAAATAACATTAAGGCTCGATCGTAATCATTAAGGGTAATTTTGTCTTTTCATGTCCGAAATGGCTAGAATTTATAATTTTTAAATTAGTCTTTTGTTATCTAAAGTGGCTATTTCACATTTTTCCCTAAAATGTAACCAAAATAAATAGTATACCATCCGTCAGTCATTTTTGTATTTCAACTCTTTCGATATTAATTTAACTAGCATTGTACCCCCGCGATGCAGGGATTTAATCGATAAATAATAGTGCATGACAAATGTTAGTTATAAAATATTTAAATTATTCATAATTTCACTTCGTTTCACAATGAAAACTTTTTTTTTTTTTTTTTAATTTTATAGAGAGTAGTACACTCTAGTAAAATATGCTTGTGTAGCCCTATGTACATTTTATATACATATATGCATGAGTTGGTTTGCATGTCTCATTTTTATAGATTATTTAACTATAAACATTCATGTATGCATGAATTTTTATAGAATTTATAACATTATCAATTGAGTTTATCAATGCTTTATCAATTGTAGAAAAATGACATGCAAAGAAAGAATATTAATGTATACAATAACATATTGAATTTATTAGTCAAGGGAATAAATAAAATCAATAATGTATAAAGTAGGAAATCAATTATATTGAAGCTGGAATTTCAATTTATATGTTAAAATTTTAATGAATTAAAAAAAGTTTTCATAATATTCAAAAAAAAAAAAAAGTTTTCATAGAAATAAATGCATTAAGTGTTTGTATAGGAAATAACAAAATGCCTAATTTAATTAGAGAAAACTAATAACCTTATTAAATAAATAAAAAAAAGTTCAATTACCAAGAAAATTGGAGGGAAATGTAGTTTACTTTAGTATATATATATATATAGATGTGTCGAAAAGTAAATGTTATAATGAAATTTAGGTTTCATTTGATATGGTAATAGTGTAGTATATCAATAATTTATATCAGTTAAAACCTAAATTTTATAGTAATATCTACATTTATGCACGTTGAAATACATATAAAAGAAAAAATCAAAGTACAAATATGGTGGATGGAAAGAGTATATCAAAGTAAATATTCAAGGTTCAAAACTTCAGGTTCAAACACAATCAACTACTAATAAAAATGATCTCACACAACACTCTTCCTTGTAAAAATCGGGAATTCGGGGGTACAGATATATGGGTTAGGTTTTAGGACTAAGAAGGTGATTGGTATGAGGTAATGCAATAGGATGGGAAAGGAATGGAGGTGAGAAAGGAATAGGCATGGGAAAGGAATGGAATGGAGTTTCCATTCTCTTGCTTGGTTTGCACAAGTAATATAACCAAAGTAATGCAATCAATTTTTTTTCTTTAACATTTATGTGATAAATTAAATTATAATTTTGTATTTAAATTGATTGGTGTTTAGATGTTAGGATTTTCTTCATGTTTTCGAGTCCGTTTTCGTTGTGTTTTGTGTCTTTTTCGTATGTCTTTTGCTATGATATGGTTGTTTGGAGTTTGGCTCTTGTAGGATCATTAGGTGAAAGGATTGGAAGGAAACGGGTCGAAAAAGGCGAGAAAGTGTGGAAAAATCGAGCATGGGGCGTGCACGGAGTTGGACGACCGTCCAGAGTACGCTGGACGAGCGCGCACCTACCCTGGACGAGCGTCCAGAGAAGAAAAAGAGGAGGAAGTGCGAGAGCTACGTTGGACGAGCGTCCAACGTTCCGGCCAGCTGTAGTTTCCTTATATAATTAGGATTTCATACCTAGTATAAATATTATTCCTTGTGCACGAATTTTACAACACTTTTACCATTATTTAGCTTTAGTTTTCAACATTCAAATACTCTAGTTTTAGCTTTGCTTTGTTCGGATCCGAATTCTTCGTTTTGCTTTACTTTAATTCAAGACTTCTTCGTTTAGTTCAAGTTCTTCGTTCAATTTCGTAACTTATTTATTGCTTTCGTTTAATTGCTTTATTTGAGTTCCTTAGTTTTAGATTTAATTTCGTAATTGTTTCGTTTACTTTCGTTTATTTAATTCTGTTCGTTAATTTCAAATTCATAGATTAGATTCGTTTTCCATAGTTTTCGATTCTCTCGTTTTCCAAATTCTTAGAGTTAGATTAAATTCCTTTAAATTCCAGATTTTCAGATTTAGTTTAATCATGTCTAGATTCGTTTTCGTTTCTTTTGTTGTTTCCTTTATCGCTTTCTTTTCGATTCTTGCCTAGGTAGTTTAATTTGTTTTAGTTCAATTCTTAGATTTATTTCTTGCTTCTAGATTAGTTATTTATTTGCTTTGATTTACTTGCTTTGATTTATTTTATTGCCCCCAAAAATAATCTTTACTTGTTTTCTTAGTTTTAGGCTAGATTAGGATTTTTACTACACGATTATTTGCCCTGTTAAGTTTTCCATCGAGATTCTACATTGGGTTTTACTTGCTAGTGCTACGATATGATTTTGTTCTATTGCAAACACTTTTTGGTGAAATATAAATCATACAACTATACTATTTAAGAATGATGAGATAGGAAAAAAAAAAACTAGAAAGAGAAAGTAATAAAAGATAATTTTTAGAGAGAGAAAACGATGATAGAAAAATTTTTAAAGAGAGAAAGTGACGAAAGTGAATTTTTTAAAGAGAGAAAGTGAAGAAAGTGAAAATTTTTAGAGAAAGAAAATTTTAGAGAGAGAAGGTGACGAAAGTGAAAATTTTTAAAGAAAGTGACGAAAGTTAAAAATTTTAGAGAGAGAAAGAAAATTTTAGAGAGAGAATGTGACGAAAGTAAAAATTTTAGAGAGAGAGAGAAAATTTTAGAGAGAGAAAGTGACGAAAGTGAAATTTTTAGAGAGAGAAAAAAAAATTAGAGAGGGAAAATGACAAAAGTGAAAATTTTTAGAGGGAGAAACTAAGTGACGGAGGAAAAATATTTTAGTGATAAAAATTTATGAAAAAAATTTAGAGAGAGAAAGTGATAAGAAAATTTTTAGAGTGAGAAAGTGACGGAGTGATAAATTTTTTTAAAATAAAAAGTAGTGAAATACAAAAATTTTAGAGAGAGAAAATGATGATACGAAAATTTAAGAGAGATAAAGTAATGACGAAATATACTAATATATTTTAAAAAATATTGAGGTAAATTTAATTATTTATAAATAAATTAAATAATATTTGTTAAAATAAAAATCATATAAATATAAGAGATGAGAATAGTTATAACCATAGATACTCAAGTAATGCTTATTCTCATGGAGGTGGGATTCCCGACACAAAAGTCGAATCAAGCAGAGTAATGGAATAGAGATTCCCACCCCCATTACCTCATACCAAGCACCTCCTAAGGGTTTCAAGCTCGAATTTTCCTCGTCACCATCCTTAGATTTTATGTTATTGCTATTGAAATTAAAGAAGCTGGTGTCCACATGCATTTTCTTGATATTGTTTTTTGAATTTAATTTTAAAATAAAAAATCTGAAAATGTAAACTCCAAATTCTAAGTTTGGGATACACAATAAGTTTTAGAAAAAAGTCGAAGGATGGATATATTTTTGAAATTCAATTAGAAATTAAAACACAAATTCTTTTAATTTTATTAATTCACCGGTTAGGTAGGCAGTTGTTAATTTAAAATGATACAAAAAAATAATTTTCAGATTAATTAATCAAACGATTTTTCCCCCGGATTTTTCCCTTCCCTTTATCATCACACATTCATTCAATTCATTCTCTCTCTACTCTCTCTCTCTCTAGAAGCAGAATCATTCACAAACACATAACCGTTTTTCCTCTTTCTTCAAACCTCACCAGATCCAACTTCTTGAAATGGCCGGAAACCCCCTCCACCGCCACCGCCACCGCCACCACCACCAGTACAGCCGGTTTGGTTGTTCAAGAAGAAGCTCAACCGCAGGGACGTCGCCACCCTCGGCTTTGAGAAGTATATGGTGATTGAAATCGAAGAGTACCGCGAAGAGATGAAGACTGCGGAAGACCCGATGGGGGACACCTACGACCTCAACTTCTCGTATTACGAAGACGGAAATTTCGCCGTCTTCCACCGATGGTTCGACGTTGTTTTCCTCAACGACCTCCGGGAAGGGGACACCGTTGAATGCTGGGGCAATTTCGTCGGCGACGAGGAAATCCACGCAGGCCCGTCTCAATGTATAATGAGTCCCTGTGTTATTATTTAATTAGGCTTTAAAATTTTACCAATATATATCTTAAAATAATATTTAATAAAATATTAAAATAAATTTACAAAAAGATTTTTTTAAGAGAATTCAAAATTACTTGCAAAATAAATAGTAAAAAGAAATAGATTTAGTTGTAGGGGAGAAGAAAATAAAAAGGAAAAAAAAAAAGAAAAGAAAGAAGTAGGCTGTAAAGGAAAAAGAAGAAAAAAAAAAGGAAAAGAAAAAAAGATATCCCAAAAACGGAAGAAGAAAAGAAATAGGGGAGAAAAAGAAAAAAAAGAGAGAGATTTGGGCTTTTAAATTAAATTGGGCTTGATATGAAAAGAAAAAGAAGTGTCAATTAATATTTTATAAAGAGAAAACTTGAGAAGAAAACACATTTGGGCTTAAAAATAAATTGGGCTTAATATATTTTAGGGGCCCTATTTTTCATGGGGCCCTGTTCTATAGAACTTGTTGAGCCTGTTCATAGACGGGCCTGAATCCACGCCACCCTCCACTTCCGTCGGGAGAACCAAGATTCCAAAATCAAAGTTCCGTTGAAACTGCCGTTAATTCCGACGTCGGAATCCAAATCGGACGGCGGAAAGAAACCGCCCCCTAAAAAATCGGGTTTATTACTGTTCGAAAAGAAGCTGGATTCCGACGACTTCCACCGTTATCTGAACGAGTTAGTGCTGACACCAATGTTCTAAAAAGCACTAGGCGCTAGTCGGGCGGTAGAGGGGTGACTAGCGCCTAGGCGCTAGGCGGGAGCCTAGGCGGGGCCTAGGCGGATTCGAACTATAATGCTTATTTTTACTATTCTTCTAATATTATTGCCAAATTTGTAATAAATACACATACAATGACAATTGATATGTTAGTTTAATAATTATAAATCCAAAATCATACATAGAGTAACATAGTTTGCCTAAACATAGATCAATTAACATAGATCAATTAACACATATAGACTATTGATTAAGCTACAAGAGCGGCTCGTTGGGTATCGCATAGAGCCTAGGCGGATTACTTGTTAGTCGGGCGGCGAGGTACTGACTAGCGCCTAGGCAGCGTCTTTTAGAACACTGGCTGACACGCTGCAACAAAAAGTTGAGGACGACTCTAGAGGAATTTCCCGGCGGCATTAGGGTTTCCACCGTCGATCCAAACAAAAACGTCGAGCACACGCGACTAATTTTCAGGCGCTACCGCTTCTTCGTCGAGGATAGGTACGTGCTCTGTCGTGCATGGCGACAGGTCGTGGCCGAAACGGCTTGAAGGAAGGAGATTCGGTCATAGGGTACGGTAACGACGTCGGCGGGGGAGAGTTCAGAGTGCAGCTCTATGTCCTCAGGGATAAGCCATCTACATCAGATGTGAAGAAGGACGACGGGGGACGAAAGAAGGACGAGGAACGAAAGGAGGACGAGGGACGAATGACTCTTCTGTTGTTGGGGAAGGATGGTGCGGGTGTGATAGGGCGAACGGTGATCAGTAGCAAGGATGTGGCTGAGGTGGTGGTGGTGGCGAGGGAGGGGATCAAGATGGAAGAATATGATAAAGGCAGTGGTTTTGCTAGGTTTTCAGCGGAGGGTGTGATACGCCCATAGATTTGATACCTCTAAAGAAATCTCGCTCCAAAATCTCTCAATGAAAGCACCAATGAAACGATCCTGCTGCAGAACCATAACGATAATCCACGATAAGCTCGTGAAAAGCCCTAATCTCCACGATCACGCAAAGCCCTATTCTAAACCCTAAGGCTATAGAACTGAAATATCAATAATCTTCTATAGAACTGAAATATCAATAATCTTCTACAGAATTGAAATATCAATAATCTTCTTCTTATTCCAAAATAATGAGGGAGTACAATTATTTATACTAATAAGACTCCTACGAATAATAGACCTAATCTACGGGCTTAACAAGTGGCCCAACCCAATAATATAAATAACAAGACTCAATTAAATATTTAAATACCTCAATAAATACTAAATAATAAAATCCTATTAATCTATGGGCGTATCAGGGTGCGAATGGGGCCAAGTATGAATGAAGAGAGGCGGTGGGTGAAAATGGATTTACCAAGAGTGAGGATGGATTAATTGTTTCTACAAGGGCCGCCATTGATGGAGTTGGGAATATTTGAGCATTCAAGAATTAAGAGTTTAGAGAGAGAATTGTGTTCTTTTTTTTGTTAGTACTGCATGCATGTTCAGTTCATGATGGTTAATTAGGTGTTGGATTTGGAGAAGTTTGATTAGGTGATTTGTGAAATTTAGGGTTTTGATCATGAGCTGGAATTTAGGGTATTCTGGGCACTTAGTTCTGTGGATTGTAATCAAGGAATATTGGAATGAAGATGCAAATCTAGAGGGAATGATTGGAATAAGAAATGATTGAGGAGTTGCATTAAATGTGTGGAGAATTAGTTTTCTTTTTTGCCACTTCCACAAGGTCCAAATTACACTCGTCCACAACCTGTTAAGTCTTTTATGAAATTTACCTCTACCAAAAAAAGTCGAAAAACATTATCGATTTTTAGATGTGAACCCCTTATTTATATATTATTCCTTTCACTTTTCAAAAGTCAATAGTAGAATTTATCTAAATATTTAATCATTTTACTTTAATATATATACATCTACCCTATGTAGGGCTAAAAAATCTTTTTAATATCCAATTATTATAAAAAATTGAAAACTATATATATTATAAAAATCGAAACACAAAGATAGCGAACATAAGAAGTATTAGTCTAGGGCAAATGAACATTTTTTACATGGGAGAATCTTCGAGGGTACATTTTGCATGTATATATTTTTAAAGAAAAGGACAATTTTGTGTATTTTCACATATTATTTTTCTCGATTTATATACCTGTACATCGATCATATCTAATTGAGTTACACGTGTGTGAATATTTGCTTGCCTACATAGATTCATTTAATTTTAATTAGCTAGGATAATAAATTTAAGCAGGAATTGAATACCTTTTAGGTTAATTAATTTTCCGATTATTTAATTTTTCAAGAAGAAAAGATCGAGACGAGAGGAATATATATACATAAGCTCCCTTCATTTCCCATCCCTTTATTATCACACATTCATTCAATTCATTCTCTCTCTACCTCTCAGTCTCTCTCTCTCTCTAGAAGCAGAATCATTCACAAGCATAACCGCTAACCGCTTTTCTTCTTTCTTCAACCCCCACCAGATCCAACTTCTTGAAATGGCCGGAAAGAAGAAGACCAAGGCGGCGCCGCCGCCGCAAGAAGACGTCCCTCCTCCGCCTGCACCGCCTCTTCCACCGCCGGGTTTGGTTTGGCTGTTCAAGAAGAAGCTCACCCGCAGGGACGTCGCCACCGTCGGCAAGCACGCAGGCCAGGTTGTGATCGAAGAGTACCTCGTACAGATGAAGACTGTGCTGGATAATTTGGTGGAGAAGGAGAGGAACTTCTGCCTTCCGATTACCGCGGTAGACGCTAGCGGGAAGAAGTACGAACTCCGCTTCGCGGGTTCCACCGGCGGAACTTACGTCGTCTACCACCAATGGAGGAACGTCGTTACCTTCAACGACCTCCGGGAAGGAGACACCATCGAATGCTGGGGCAATTTCATTGGCGAGGACGAAATCCACGCCCACCTCCGCATCCAAAGGGAGATGCCGGCGGTGGTGAAACAGCCGCCAGAGAATCCAGAAGAGAAAGGGCAAGAGTCGCCGGAGAATCCAGAAGAGAAAGAGCAGGAGTCGCCGGAGAATCCAGAAGAGAAAGAGTAGGAGTCGCCGGAGAATCCAGAAGAGAAAGAGCAAGAGTCGCCGGAGAATCAAGATGAGAAAGAGCAGGTGCCGCCGGCGAAACTAGAGGAAGTAACTGGTGCAACGGATCTGTTGAAGGGCGTTAGGTTAAAGGCTCTCCAACTCATAGATATGTTGAACATTGAAACTCCGGTCGAGGGAGAGACTGCGGAGACTGATCAAGAACCGGAGGGACAGATTCTGGTGGAAAACCGGGGACCAGAATCCGAACCGGACGTCGTCGGAGAGAAACAGACAAAAGAACCGGATATCTTGTTCGAGAAGAAGCTGGATTACGGCAATGTCGAATCGGGTCTGTACCGATTGGTGTTAACGACGGCGGCGCCGCCGCCGCAAGAAGATGCTGCTACTCCGCCAGGACAGACTCCTCCACCGCCACCGTCACCAGTACATAGTGTTTTTGTGTTTAAGAAGAAGGTGCCATACGACGACGTATTGATTGTAGAAGCTCCGATTCCCATTTTCCTGTTCGAGAAGCAGCTGGATTACGCGGACGTCAAACCTGATCTAGACATGTTATTGTTCACGCGCTGCGGCAAAAGGTTGAAGACAGCTCTTGACGAAACTCCCAGCATTACGGTGTCCACTGTCGACTTATTCGGCAACTTGAAGCGAACTTCTCTGCTGTTCAAGCGCTACATCATTGGGAAAACATACGCTCTCGAGTGTAAATGGGGACAAGTCGTGGCCGAGAACGGCTTGAAGGAAGGAGATACGGTTGTAGGGTACGGGAACGACGTCGGCGGCGGGGAATACAGTTTGCAACTGTACATGGTTATGGATAAACCACCACAATCAGTCACGCAGTTGCTTCGTTCAGAGTTGTTTGAAAATCTCTCCAGTGATTCGGAGTCGAAAAATGAATTGTTCTTGATCATGTCCGGAAAGGGTAATCCTGTTTTGATACAGGAGCTTTGGGTTTTGGCAAGAGAATACGCTGAAAGAGCGGCCAAAAAAATTCCCGAGTACACCGAGCGTATTCCGGAGTACGTCGAGCGGACATTGATGTGGGCCGAGGAGATATTTGACCTAGTCTCTAAGCTTTGGGAAATTCATACTAGCAACGACGATCCCAAAGACGATGCACCTAAAGACACCAATGCTGATGCACCCGAAACGGCCGGAGGTACCGACGACATTCCACGGGAAGCAATCGACAATCAGCAGCAAGATAAGAAGCCAACACACAGCATTCGTAATGTCTCTCATTGGTGGAGGAAAAGAATGGAAGAGAACCACCGTATTCTCAGCAAAAAATGAGGTGGGGTGCTATTGATCAGTGGAATTATTGAGCATTCAGGAATTACATACTAGCTATTTGCAGTGAAAGAGATCAGAGATAGTAAGTGCGTGTTTTTCTTTGTCTTTTTTTTGGTTCAGTTCTGTTCATGATGGTTATAATTAGGTGTTGGATGTGGACAAGTTTGATTAGGTGATCATTTGTGAAATTTAGGGTTTTGATCATGAGCTGGAATTTAGGGTTTTCTTGGCACTTAGTTCTGGCTGTGGATTGTAATCAAGAAATATTCGAATTGAGATGCAAATCTGGAGGGAATGATTGGAATAAGAAATGATTGAGGAGTTGCATTAAATGTGTGGAGTATTTGTTACAATTCTTTTTTGTTCTGTGTTAATTGCATTTATCGCTTGCTGTGTTTTAATTTTGCTATTTTTCAGGATTATTAGTTGTAGTAATTTAATTAAGCACATATATTAGTGGTGGGTTTACTACTTACATTGTAATTACTCAATCACCGTATTTCTTTATTTTACTACTTAATTACAAGTATTTATAAAAACGGGAACAAGGTAAATTTATTAGGATGGAGCTAGTGAATAAACTAAATTAATGGACTGAAATAAATCAAAGTTTAGTAATGTACTATATTATTTGCGTATTTTACGATTGAAAATAGTTTAAATTCTTTTTTTGATGATATGAAATATATCAAGGTTTAGTGATGTAATATGTTATTTCCTTTCCTTACTACGATTCGAGCTAAAAAAGTAATAGCTTTTCTTATCTTCTCTTTAATACTCCGTTTAATTCGTTCGATTTACATAGGAATAATACTTTTTTGTGGCACGAAAAGACAATATAGATTAGTGGTGGGTTAAAGTGGTGCATACGGATTACATTATTTATTTATTCTCGATTTTTAGTTTTTGTTTCTTTTATTTTATTTTTTAATATATATTTTCAAATTCAGAATTAATTTTTCATTCTTTTTTTTTTTTTTTATTAAACGAACTTAAATTTTCTATTTCGGGTAACAACTAGGTGACTTAGACCGGACTCCTCCCTTGAAGGAGTGATCTGGGTTCGATCCCTGGTGGGAGCGAATTGGGAGATATAAGTGGCTTGGAAATTTTCTTGGAGTGTTTGGAAGCTAGGCGTACTAATATCTAATATAACATTTGCCCGATCAAAAAAAAAAAATCACAATATGAATTAGTCATATCTATATGTGAATCTCTTCAATACTTCTTCTGTTCGATTGAATAATTCTTTTTGTTGCACGAAAATTAAGACAAGAGAGAAATTAGTGGTGGGTTAAAGTGGGCATATGGATATAGTATTATTTATTTATTCTTGATTCTTTATTTTATTTTTTTAATATATATTTTCAAATTCATAATTTATTTTTCATTAAACGTACGAACATGAAATTTCTATATTGGTTAATACCACAATACGAATCAGATATCAAATTCAAAGAAATAAAAAATTTATCCATATATATGGGATACAAGGAAGAGTTAAAAAAATAAAATACCCAATAGGTTATAGCTAAATCAATACTTAGAGCATGTACAATGGAGTGGTTCTTGTCTACGTGGCAAAAACAAGAACCTACACCTTAATTTGCACCCTCATTAGAGATCCCCTAAATAAGAACCCGGGTTCTTACATAAAATACTGGTTCTTAAGAAAAAGTGGGGCCCACATTCCTTTTTATTTTTTTTCTCTCTCTCTTATTTTCTCAAATAAAATTATTAGTGGGACCCTTTAATTATGATAAGAACCTTTATTAAGAACCTTACCATTGTGATTTTTTAATACGAATGAAATATAGTCTATGTGACACCTTTAAGAACCTCATTTGGGGTTCTAGCATTGTACATGCCCTTACGAAAACACTACCAATTTTTTCCAATTTCTTCCTAAAATACTTTACTTTGACTTTGACTAGTCATAAGACATGTCAACATCATTCTTCTCTTTCTTCCACTTGTATTCTCTTCTTCCCTCATTTCTTTTTCATTTTTATTATTTAATATTTTTTATTTTTCGTAATTTAGTTTTTTTTTCTTCTTTTTTACCGACTACTACGGCTGGGATATTCGTATAATTTTAAGAAGGTACGTAAGTATGCAATTATACAGTTATTGGTACGACTATGATTCATCACTTCATACAAAATGTCTAAAAACTAAACCTTGACGAAAAAATCTAAACCTTGTCGGTGAATATTAATATTCCTTGGAAAATCTAAAACGTACTATTTGTTAAAATCTAAACATATTTGTAAAATCTAAACCATATTTGAAAAATCTAAACTTTATTTAGGAAATCTAAACCCTATGTGCATCTTAACCAGGTACGAAATGAAAATTGTGTATCATGTCTTAACAAACAAATTAAAAATCAAGCGATGATTTTTAATAGACTTAGTTTCAATGTATAAAATAAACGAAATTGTAGTAAAAATATGGTAAAACTAATGTCAATAATTATTGAGCATTCAAGAAATTACGTACCATGTTCTCTCTCTCTTTTTTGTTCGGCTCAGTTCAATTCATGATGGTCAATTAGGTGTTGGATTTGGAAAAGTTCGATTAGGTGATTGGAAATTTAGGGTTTTCATGAGTACATGATGAGCTGAAATTTAGGGTTTTCTTCATGGAACTTAATTCTGTGGATTGTAATCAAGAAATATTCGAATTGGAATAAGAAACAATGGAGGAATTGAATTGCATGCATGCATTAAATGTGTGGAGAATTTCTTACATGTAATTTTTATTATTATTTTTTTGTTCTGTGTTAACGTTCTTCTGTTAATTGCATTGATCGTTTAATTGTTGTGTTTTAATTTTGCTATTTGTTGAGAGGACTAATATATTACTCTCTCTATCCTAACGAACAGTGGCGGAACCAGAACTTTTTTACCTTGGGGGCTGGGCTAATACATAGGAGAAGTGTTTATCTTGACTGAGTAAATAATATTTCAGACTTTATAGAATACAAACATAAAATTCATGAAAATATAATAAAATAAACTCACTCTTGCAAGGAAGAGAAGACATTTGGGTTCTATGCATTCACCTTTTTCTAAATTGATGCCAATATTATTTCATTATTAATTTCTTTTGATATACACAACTAGATTATCATTCATTAATTCATACTTTATTTTTCCTAAATTTAAAACTAACGTTTTAATTTATATTGAAAATAAGTAATCTAATTGAATTAAGAAATTATTCTAGAAAATTACAAGTTAACACATTATATATAATTTGTTCTGAATAGTAACGAATGATAAAGTAATTAACAAGAACAAGTTAAAAAAAATTAATTGCTTACCAATCAAAAATATAAAATAATTTAAAAACAAAGTGTGGTTTTAGAATTTAATTTAAGTCATTTGACCATAATTCCAAGAAGAAAAATAAAATTGAATATGTTAAGTTAATTAATAGTAGTACGAGAGAGAAGAAGAATAAAAAAAATTAAAGCTATAGGGACCCACCCTCAAACAAGGGGATCCACTTTCTTAAATACCCTTCCTACTTTTTTTTTTTTTAAGAAATGAGATTATGAGCATAAACATGGAATGCGGAGAAGGCCTTCCACAAACGATGGGGGCTCATCCCAAACATGTGAATTAGGAAAATCCATAGCTAACCTAGCAAATCGGTGAGCTGACTCATTACCATCTCTACGGACATGTTTGACTCTAAAGTCCAATTTATGCTCTAAAAGAGACTTACAAGCGGAAATTATCGATCCCAACTCGGAAAGATTATTTCTTTTGGATTGAAGAGCCTCTGAGACAATCTTGCTATCAGTTACAAACTCTACCTTATGGAGACCTTTATTATATATCTAGGAGAGAGCTTCGAGAAGACCCATTGCTTCGCCTTCTTCCACTCGCAAGCATCCAATGAGACGAACAACTCTAGCTGCGACAAAATCACCCGTAGCAGTCTGCAGGATCAAACCAATCCCTAAAGACTGTAAAAAGGAAATAAAACGTTGGTCGTCTTCTTCAGCAACGCAAATGCAGCCGCCGAGAAAAATTAGGGATAACAGACTGATATACATAACTAAACTCCGGCAAACTACCGTGGGGGCTTCAGCCCACACTAGCCCCCACGTAGTTCCGCCCCTGCTAACGAATTTATCATATAGTTTTTTTTTTTTTTATTTTATTACTCACGTATATTTGAAAAATGGGAACATAGTGAATTTGATGGGACGGAGTCACGGAGCTAGAGATTACCATTATTTACGCACATATACGGGACGGAGCTAGAGAGTACTATTATTTTAAATTATATGCGACATATTTGCCTAATGATAATTTATAGCAGGTTAGGATCAACTATCCTCATTTTTGTATACTGATTGTTTATCAAATAATTATTTTTATTAGTTTTAATATATTTTATATAAAAATAGAAAATGCAATATTGTAATAAAATAAAATAAAATTTAAAATTATGACAAAAATAGAATTTTAAAAAAATATATACTCTAGCTTTCGATTTATCAACTCAAATTTATCTAATAAAATTAAAATTAAATGCAATCAAATAGCTATATGCCCTAAAATGGATGAGTGAACACGAGAAAATAATTATAAAATTATTACAAATCATGATAAGTTGAAAATGTTGAAAGAAAATGAATGAAAATAATAAAAAAAAAAATGGCATTTGGTATACGGTTGGTACACATAAATGAGTATAGAGGATGTCATGTCAATTTATGGATCCATTATCACGATATTGTTTTTTAGAAAAATATACTCCCCATGTCTCACTTCACTTGGTTTCTTTTTTTAATCGGGACGTTCCACTTCAATTGACTTCGTCTTTTTAAAAGTGGAAAGAATTAACTCTTAGGTCTCGTTTGGTACGATTCTATACAAACACCCGTATTAATAATCTCAAGATAAAAGAATATGTAAGAATGAGATAAACTTTATCAATAACATAATATTGTGCTTAGTATGATAGTATAAAAACTTATATATACTTTAATATTGTGCTTGGTATGGTGCACTAAAATTTATGAAGGGTAGAAAGAGAAAGAAATATTCTTATATGGGTTTAATATTAGGGGGTATGAGGTATTATTAGTGTATAAAAAATAATGATTTTAGTAAGGGGCCCTGTCTAATACAAGGTCGTCTATATTATTTAGTATATTGTATACCAACCAAACATTACTAGCTAGAACCTCATACTATAAATTAGTATGGGGTTTATATAGTCTATCAAACGAGAACATAGATTGTTCCATCAGGCTCAATCGAGCCTACCGTGGAAATTGTATAATAGCTCGATCGAGCCCATTGTGTAAATTGTATAACAACACGATCGAGAAAGCATTCAAGGCTCGAACGAGATACATTCAAGGCTCGATCGATCGAGAAAACAGTGACATAGATTGTTCCATCATGCTCAATCGAGCCTACCGTGGAAATTTTATAACAGCTCGATCGAGCCCACTGTGTATATTGTACAACAACTCGATCGAGAACGCATGCACGGCTCGAACGAGATACACTCAAGGCTCGATCGAATCCCCATCTAAACCCTAAACCTTATATACAAAACCCCCGAACTCTAAACGTGCACAATCGAGGCACGCAGATAAAGGTAACACCATTAGGCTCGATCAAGATCTCATAAAGGCTCGATCGATCTTGATGTGTAAAATGTACAACGGCTTGATTGAGATGCGTTCGATCGAATACCCATTCTCGATGGCTTCCGATGTTGCGATCCTCACCATATCAAATATTTTCAATCTCAAACAACAATGGAGTTGTTTGGCTATAGCGGTAGTGGAGTTGTCGGTCGGATTGCGGCAGCGGCGTTGATAACGTAATTGCTGAATTGCGTCGACGACGGTTTGGTTACCGGATTGCGATGGCGGTCGAGTGTTGAGAAAAAAATGGTTGAATACATAATGGTAGAGGGAGGAGAAAAAAAACGGAGTGGTTACCGGATTGCGATGGCGGTCAAGTGTTGAGAAAAAAATGGTTGAATACATAATGGTAGAGGGAGGAGAAAAAAACGGTGTGGGTAAGTTATTAGGAGTTTTATTAATTATATTATTTTCATTAAGGGTATTTTTTATTTTCGTGTATGAAATGACTAGAATTTATAATTATTAAGTTGATGGCTATTATTTATCTTTTGTTATCTATAGTGGCAGGCTATTTTGACACATTACCACTAATTTAATTAAGCACATATATTAGTGGTGGGTTTACTACTTACATTGTAATTAATTAATCACCGTATTTCTTTATTTTACTACTTAATTACAAGTATTTATAAAAACGGGAACAAGGTAAATTTATTTATTCTCGATTTTTAGTTTTTTGTTTCTTTTATTTTATTCTTTAATATATATTTACAAGTATTCAGAATAAGAAATGATCGAGGAGTTTCATTAAATGTGTGGAGAATTTGTTACAATTATTATTTTTGTTCTGTGTTAATTAATTCTTATGTTAATTGCATTGATCGCTTGCTGTGTTTTAATAATTTTGCTATTTGGTGAGAAGGCTAGTATAGTACTCTCTATATCCTATCGAATTCATCACACATATATATATTTTTTTATTTTAATACTCATATATATTTAAAAAATAGGAATAAGGTGAATTCGATAGGACGGATCGAGCTAGGTAGTACTATTAGTCTATTATTTATATATACACGCAAGCATAAGACTAAAAATGGAATACTATGTTATTTGCGTATTTTATGGTCTGAAATTAGTTTAGATTCTTTTGAAAATATAACAAAAAATAAAATAGGACCCTGTTTTATTATGACTCTATGATAGGCCTTGATGGCCTATAACATTACATTACATGAGCCAAATTGACTTATTCATTCGAATGTGTAGAAGACGTGACAATCACCTTGATTTGGTGAGTAGTTGTATTGAAAATCAAAATATGAAATTTCTTCATATATTCACAAACAAATATGAAATATGAATTTCATTGAATTCCATTTGCAACTTTCTCTCCACCTTTCTCAGATAAAAGAAATGGAGGGAGTAAAATTAAAAGTTGGGGATAGTGCGTTTTCTCAATACTAGATTTTGCACCCGTGCAATGCACGGTATCTAACGTGTTAAGAAATTTTGATTCTAAAATGTACTCCCTTTGTCCCACTTCACTTGACTTCTTCCATTTCGTCAAGAGATTTTATGTTCAATATTAAAAGTGAAAAAAAAAAGAGTCCACATTGAAAAATAAAGGTCAATTCTTTACATTTAAAAAAAATAAACCAATCAAAATGGGACGTCTCGATTAAAAATGAAGCCAAGTGAAGTGGGGCGGAGGGAGTAATTATTTAAATTTATTAAATATTCCCTCTATCCCATTACATTAGTCTCTCGTTCTTTTATGTCTATCCCACTTATTTCCTAAAAATGAAAAGATTTAACACATAAAAACACATTTTAAAACTTCTTTTATCTATGCACTCCTTGGTTACAATGTCATATCCCAATGATACTAATGGGACGAAGGGAGTAAGTGAGCAGGGATATCAGTGAGCCAAATTTTGATCCAGGTTGGTCTGATCCATATCCAAATATGGAATTTTAGACTTAGGTTCGAATTAATCTGATCTAAAAAATCAAATATATATATGTCCAAATATGTCAGACCTAGCGGATATTGGGTTTAGAGTTTAGACCCACTGTTCCAGCGAATGTTTTGTGCGTCTCTATCATTTTTACGTTCATATATTAAAGAAATTAACGCAACAAATAGAGGGAGTATTTAATCTTATCTAGGGGTGGGTCGGGATACCGTTACGCCGAAATACCGAACATACCACGCCGGAAAAAAATTGAAAATACCGAAAGAGACGGTATACCGATTTTTTGGTACGGTATCATACCGTACCGATAAGTTTCGGTACGGCAACGGTATCTAGAATTACAATACCGCGGTATACCGATAAATACCGTACCGCGGTATATACCGAATGTACCGAATATACCGTGTATATACCGAATATACGTATATACCGAATATTCGGTACATACCGAATTTACAGTATGCATTGTATTTTACGGTATATACCGAAGTTATCGAATATATATTGAAATTTATCATACAATTAAAGAGTTTTATATAACTATATTTTTTAATATTTCGTACCTACAAAATTATTAAATTATACAATTCATTTATATGCATACTAGTTTATATAGTACAAGATAGAGTCTCGAATCTTTAATGTATTACTACTACAAGTTTACAATATAAAAGATAAAACATACTCCTAACTTATGTTACTTGTTTAATTAAGTTAAGACATAGTGGCTAAAAATAAAAATCTAATGTAAATAACTTATATGTTATAATAAATTATATTATCTAAGTACGTAAGATACTACAAATAGTATTCATTTAATATTAGTTTGATTTAGATTTAAGGCATACTAGCTAGGGATGTCAATGGGCTTGGTTTTCGCGGGTACCCGCCTCGCCCAAACCCAATTGGGACGGGTTTGAGTATTGTAAATTGGGTTTGAGATGAGTATGGGTAATAAAGTAGATACCCGAAACGGGTTTGAGTCGGGTATGGATATACACCTCTGGGTACCCACTACCCAAAACCATTTATATATATGATAAATATATATATTTCACATGTATATAAAAGCTATATTTATATTTTTAAATAAAAAAATTTATAACTATTATCAATCTTAAGGTTTTTATTAATATATATAAAATTGAAAAAATATATCTCAAAAAATCTACTTGATAAAAAACATATATCGTTAGTTTTGTTATTTGTTATTAACATTTACTTTGACATTTGTTTTACATTTTGTATATCGTTCGTTAGCACTTATTGAGATGCACACGTTTAAATTAAAATTTTCGATTATTGTATGTATATATTAAGTTATAATTTTTTTATAAAAAAATATTACTATTAAATTTTATTTGGGCTTAACGGGTAATAAACGGGTATTACCCGATGGGTTTGGGCCGGGTATGGGTATTAAAATTGAATTTTTAAACGGGTTTGGGATGGGTATGGGTATACGAAATTTTAACGGGTTTGGGTTTGGGAAGTGCTTAATGGGGCGGGTACCCGGCCCATTGACATCCCTAATACTGGCGTAATTTTGAATCTTTTAGTTTTTAAAGTAAATATATGAAAAAGTATTAGTGAAATGTATAAATGTTGATTCATAAGTATGTATGTATAAACATCTAATCTAATCTAACATCTAACATTTGTCCGATCAAAAAAACAAAAAAGTATGTATGTATAAACATGAGAATGAGATTTATGATTATATAAATGATTATCTATAAGTTAATATTTTAATATATCTTGATTAATTATTATTGCATTTAAAAAAAATAACTCTTAAATTTGAATGAAGAATATTATTAAATTAGATGTGTTTGATTTAAGAATGTTAAAGCTACTATTACATGGTAATACTATGAATCTAGTTCTACATTTCAATCAACAAAACATGCATGTCACAATAAATTATCACAAGATTTATAATGACTAATGAATACACTAACATATATTGTATGTTTTTATTTATGCATTAAAACTTATATAGTATGATTGTATGTAAGTGTATGAACATGATAACTTATGTTACTAGTTTAATTAAGTTAAGACTTACTAGCTAAAAATAAATGTAAATAACTTATATGTTATATAAGTTATATTATCTAAGTAAAATACTACAAATAGTACTATTCTTTCAATTAGTTTGATTTAAATTTAAGGCATACTAGCATAATTTCTGAATATTTTAGTATTTAAAGTAAATATATCGAAAATTATTAGTGAAAAATATATAAATGTTGATTCATGAAATATATATGTATTTTAAATGGTTATGGATTAATTAGACTTTTTATTAATGAATTGTAATTTCTTATCGATTTTATTGTATGGATTTTATTAGTTTATGAATTTTTAATTTTATGGATAATCGTATGTTTTTTGTATACAGTATACCGTACTGTACGGTATACCGAAACGATGGTACGATGACGGTATAGATTTTTTCCATACCAAATTTCCGGTATACCGAACATTGGTATGCCGAAAGGTACGGTACAACAACGGTATGAAAAATCTCATACCGCAACTAACGGTACGGTATACGGTATGACGAAAATTTTACGGTATGCCGTACCGAACCACCCCTAAATTCTTATCCGCGAACCATTTTTGGTATTGTAAAAAAAAAAAAAATCATGTTCCGCATCTGAAATTTTTAAGTGATGTATGAATTTGGCCCAATCAACAAATTTTAAAATTTTGACTATCCAAGCTCTACCCAACTGATCATGACCACCAAATCTGAACCGGGTCATGAATCCACTCTCATCCCTGTATGTGAGTATCGGCCTTCTCCGATTTTATGTTATAATTTATATTCAATTCATTATACTAAAAGTGTTTCATTTTATTAGAGTTCAATTATAAACTCTTCAAATAAGTTTACCCTTGCTAAATACTCTCTTAGTTTATAACCCCATTCTTTAATAGTTTGAGTTGTAAATTTGCAAGTCACTCCATTCTTACTTCTCCAACAACATTCGTTGTTTTGTTTGAGGCTTATTCGATTTTCATTCATCCTCCTAACTTGTTTGGTAATTAAGGTGAATGTGATAAGGTATGATAATATGAAATTATTTAATTGATGGAATTATGTCTTAGTAAGATGACCTGCATACTTTGTTTAGTAGCACATTTAGGGGGTGTATTCAATTCAGACTCTGCAGGATTTTTATGGATTTTAGAAATCTATAGGTATTCAATTCAGATTTTATAAAGTCTTTAAAAATCTTGAGGTATTCAATTCAGACTTTTTAAAGTCTTAAAAAATCTATGGGTATTCAACAGTCCATGGAATTTAACAGTCTATGGATTTTGCTGGATTCTTTTTTAAACATATAAAGAGATTTCACTCTTCAAAATCTTTTATAAAACCCAGAGAATTCTACGGATTCTCTGATAAACTCAGAATCACCAATTCTGCCACCCTCCTCCGTATTTTTTCTCTTTTCTCCAAACAATTATAGTTTGTTTTAAAAGACATCCAAATTATGACTCTAGTACAAAAAATTTGTTTACTATATGATTTTGCTTGAAAATCAATATTTTCATAAAATCTCTCATTCTTATAAAATTCGAACATGTAAGTGTTAAATCTCAACATTCATTTTGATTTTTTATGGTTAAATTATTGCTACGTTTTTTAAGGTTCGGAGAATTGAATAATGACTAAACTGAAATATATTGAACGGAAAAAAATAAGAGTATTTTTTTTTATTGGAAATACATTAATTGAAAATTCTTTAAAATACGATTCTTGTTTTGAAAGATGACATAATTTGATGAATTTTTATACTCCCTACAAACATATTCAAACAATTTGAATAAAGTTATTGGGTTTTTTTTTTCCAAATAATATAGATATTTTTATTTATTTATTTACAAGTGTGACTCATATGTATTTATTTATATAAATAAATAGTTACAATAGTTCAGAATCGGACTCTATGGAAATCCATGTAAATTAATTAAAAAACATATTCCACAATATTGTAAGTTCATGAAAATCCATCAAAATCAATAGATAGAGTCAGTCAAACTCTGCATAGAGTATATGGATTAAAGTCTATAAAAATTCACCTACTTTTCAAAGTCTAAAAAAATCCTGCAAAATTTGAATTGAATACACCCCCCTTAAGATAGAGTTAAAATTGAATATGATAAAAATAAACTTACATTATTATTTTTTAATTTGTATTTCAAACTTTTTAATATATATTTTGTAAACTCTAATTTTATTTTTATTTATAAATATATAATTATAGATTTAGTACATTCCTAAAAAAGTGATTAAGCAAATAAATCAACAATAAAGTCAGTCGTGTGATAGTTTTAAAATTTAGTTAAAAAGGATATTAAAAATTATTAATTTATCGTATAAGATCGATCACTTAAATATAGTATGTTATCGTAAATATTTTCTGAATATTTATGTTGGTGTAAATATTAATAGAATTAAAAAATATATTTGGAAAAATAATTTCTTTATAATTGTTTTGATTTTTTTTTTTTATATGAATCCATTTGAAAGGAAAAGAAATTCATTAAATTCGTAGTTTTTTTTTTTTAAAATAATAGTTTATAAATCATCTACATATTAACTTCAATTTTTTTGCATGAATTATTGAAATTTATTTCAATATGTTTATTATAAAAAAAGAACTTATAAATAAAAATGGGAAAATGCTTAAAAAAAAAAAAAAAAAAAAAAAAAAAAAACACCCACTACCTATTAAATTCCTAAATTTGTGGAGCTTAGTATTCAAGTCATCAAATTTTGCAAAAGAAACACGTTCAAATAATTGTGAGAAAAACTAACTATATTGTTTTACCTTAAAATTATAAAATTGTCATAACTAATTCTCAATTGATTTGCTGATTTCAAACTCCCTCTTTATATATACTAGATTTTGCACCCGTGCAATGCACGACATCTAACGTGTTAATAAATTATGATTAAAAAATGTGTACTCCCTCTGTCCTACTTCACTTGACGTATTTCATTTCGCCAAGAGATTTTATGTTCAGTTTAAAAGTGAAAAATAAGGGGTCTACATTGAAAAGTAAAGGTTAGTTCTTTTCATTTTAGGAAACAAACAAATTAAAATGGGACGTCCCGATTAGAAAATGAAGCCAAGTGAAGTGGGACGAGAGAGTAATTATTTAAATTTATTAAATATTGCCTCTATCCCATTACATTAGTCTCTCTTTCTTTTATGTCTATCCCACTTATTTCCTAAAAATGAAAAGATTTAACACGTAAAAACACATTTTAAAACTTCTTTTATCTATGCATTCCTTGGTTTCAATGTCATATCCCAATGATACTAATGGGACGAAGGGAGTAAGTAAGCAGGGATATCAGTGAGCAAAATTTTGATCTAGGTTGGTCTGATCCATATCCAAATATGGAGTATTTTAGTCTTAGGTTCGAATTCATATGATCTAAAAAATCAAATACATGCCCAAATATGTCATACCTAGCGGATCTTGGGTTTAGATCCACTGTTCCAGCGAATGTTTTGTGTGTCTCTATCATTTTTACGTTCATATATTAAAGAGATTAATGCAACAAATTGGCGGAATGGAGGGAGTATTTAATCTTTTCCGCGAACCATTTTTGGATTTTGTAAAAAAAAAAAATATAAAAAATCATGTTCCACGTCTGAAATTTTTAAGTGATGTCTGAATTTGACCAAATCATCAAATTTTAAAATTTTGACAATCCAAGCTCTACCCAACTATCATGACCACCGAGTCTGAACCGGATCATGAATCCACTCTCATCCTTGTATGTGAGTATCGGCCTTCTCCAATTTCATGTTATAATTTATATTCAGTTCATAATACTAAAAGTGTTTCATTTAATTTATTAGAGCTCAATTATAAACTCTTCAAATAAGTTTACCCTTGTTGCTAATAAGGATAATATCACTTAATTTATATACTTATCTTGTAGAGATATTTGTTGTAATCTATTCGTTACGCATTTCTTGTAATTTAGTTGTAATCTCTTTATTAATAGAGCTAATCTCTATCACCACAGTATTGGTGATATTCTCCCAATCTCACATGGTATCAGCCTCCACCGAAACCCTTCTTCATCTTTTTCTCTGAATCATGGCCGATTCAGTTCCTATCAACACTCTAATTCATCTGGTCACAATTAAACTCGCCTCTTCTAATTGTCTTCTACGGAAAAAATCAAGTTGTTCCAATTTTGATAAGCTACGATCTCATGGGGTTTGTCAACGGCACCACTTCTCCTCCTCCTGAGACTATCACTAGCGACGCTGGTCGAACATCGCCAAACCCTGCCTATGCGACTTGGCGAAGCTAAGATCAACGTATTCTCTCTCTTTTGTTGTCTACTCTCACTGAGGAAACACTTGCTAAATACTCTCTTAGTTTATAACCCATTCTTTAATAGTTTGAGTTGTAAATTTGTAAGCCACTTCATTCTTACTTCTCCAACAACATTCGTTGTTTTTTTTAGGCTTATTTGATTTTCATTCATCCTCCTAACTCGTTTGGTAAGGTGAATGTGATAAGGTATGATAAGATAAAAGTTATTTATATAATTGATAGGATTAGATTTTAGGAAGATGTCCTGCATACTTTGTTTAGTAGCACATTTAAGATAGAGTTAAAATAGAATATGATAAAAATAACCTTACATTTTCTATTTTTTTTTTATAAATTTGCATTTCAAACTTTTTAATATATATTTTGTAAACTCTAATTTTATTTTTATTTATAAATATATAATTATAGATTTAGTACATTCCTAAAATAATATTAAGCAAATAAATCAATAATAAAGTCAGTCGTGTAATTGTTTTAAATTTTAGTTAAAAGAGATATTAAAAATTATTAACTTATCGTATAAGATCGATCACTTTGGGAAAATATAGTACTATGTTATCGTGAATATTTTCTGAAAATCTATGTTGGTGTAAATATTAATAAAATTAAAAAATACATGTGGAAAAATAACTTCTTTCTAATTGTTTTGATTTTTTTTTTTTTTTGGTATGAATCCATTTGAAAGGAAAATTAATTTATTTAAATCGACCAACGTTATTTGTTCATAGATTTTTTAAAAAATAATAGTTTATAAATTATCTATATATTAACTTCATTTTTTTCTGCATGAATTATTGGAATTTATTTTAATATGTTTATTATAAAAAAAAAGAGCTTATAAATAAAAATGGGAAAATGCTAAAAAAAACACCCACTACCTATTAAATTTCTAAATTTGTGGAGCTTAGTATTCAAGTCATCAAATTTACAAAAGAAACACGTTAATAATTGTGAGAAAAACTAACCATATTGTATTACCTTAAAATTACACAATTGCCACCAGTAACTAATTGCAATTGATTTTCAATTTCAAACTCCCTCTTTATATATACTAGTTATGCACCTGTCACGCCCCAATTCCCGAGGGAAGGCACGTGTGCCGGGACGTGGCAAGGGGTTGGATTTAAGAAGCGGGGATAGAAGGGGGATCATAGCTTAAGACATTTTAACCATATTATTATCATTTAATTAACTACGGGATCGGGACGTACAGCACGAACTACGGGGTAGGAAAACCATACTACCTGTACCGGCCGCCATGTCTGAATACCCGCAAAAGAAAGTAAAATATTTAAATACGGGATCGGGACATATACAGCTCAAACTATGGGGTTGGTTAATCCGAACTTCCCATGCTGGCCGCTGTCTGAGTACCCGTAAGAGAAATGTAGAAGTAGGAGAAACGTAGAGATTTTATTAACTTATCATAATATACATGAGGGGTGGACTTTATTTTAAAACGTAGCGGAAGCGTTTTATTCTTTTTACACCGCAGCAACAACAACAGCCCTCCCTAGCTCCTGCCGCTCCACCAGATTCCTTTACCTTAATCTGCAAAACATTTGGAAAGGAATTGCAGGGCTGAGTACTAATGCACTCAGTGGAGTTATGCCGAAAACATTTATAATAAAAAGAATATCCATGATAATAAAGCATGTATAGAAGGGTTTAGAAATCATGTAACTTCCATGCACACAAAAACCCATTTTCGTTGATTGCGCGCAAATGCGTATTACCATGTTACCCTTATATTGATCCCGGGACGTACCACTGCCGGATCCCTTTCTGATGGAGCCTATAGTTTGGAGACAATGGAGTATTTCATCCACTAGTTCTCCCCTCAAAGTTAGAACCAATTGGTGATCAACCCAATGATATCTAACCGTGCGCACAACCCCTCGATTAGTGTGTTAGACCAACCGAAAGACCCGATCGTAAACATAAGAGCCTTAAACATGTAATCACGCATCAAAACATTTTTCATGGATAATCCCATAGTTTAGAGCTTACTAACTCAAATAATACTTTGGAAAGAGAAACCCCACCTTTATAAATTTATCTCACGATATAAAGTGCTAAGCTGAGTGAAGTAACTGATCTATGCTTTTTGTGAGTACGATGGATTCATAAACTAGGTAACATAGAAGGAAGAGTATATATATTGGTGTATTGATAGGAAAATTGATTCGGCCAAATATGAAAAAAAGAAGGCTATACTATGGGTATTTATAGGATAGGTTTACCTGCTTACTCCTCAAAGCTATGTCCTCTGACTCATCGAAGCTATGTACTCTAGATTAACAAGGTAAAGTCACGTATACATTAACATGCATGGCTGCACTTGATTATAATATTATTTATTGCATCAATTCGATCCATGCATGCATATCTCCATGCATTTCGATGCATGCATACGTATATATATGTATGTTAATAATATGTATGCATAATATTTTATATTATTACTTACATAATATCTATATATATTATGAATTATATAATTTTTTTTTGAAATTTACGAAATTATATAGGATCTAATTTGATAAGAAATTAGGGATATTACATTCCTCCCTCCTTATAAAAATTTCGTCCTCGAAATTTCACGTACCTGGGTATTCTAGTTTAGGATATTGAGCTCTTATCTTTTCTTCTAATTCCCACGTGGCTTCTTCCACGCCGTGATGATTCCAAAGAACTTTAACTTGCAAAATTTCTTTATTTCTCAAAATTCTAACCTTACGATCGAGTATCCGGACTGGTTTCTCTTCATACTGTAGATCCTGGCTTAGAACTACCTCGTCATATTTGATCACGTGTTTCGGATCAAACACGTATTTTCGTAACATAGAAATATGAAAAACATTATGAATACCTTCTAAGTTAGGCGGCAGAGCTAACTTATACGTGACGGGACCTATCCTCTCGAGAATTTCGAACGGCCCGATGTACCTAGGACGTAACTTACCTCGCTTCCCGAACCGTATGACTCCCTTCGTAGGAGAAACCTTAAGAAATACGTGATCTCCGACCTCGAACTGAAGATCAGTACGTCTTTTGTCAACATACGCCTTTTGCCTATCTTGTGCTTCCTTTATCCTTTGTCGAATTAAATTGACGACTTCAACCATGTCCTGGACTAATTCGGGGCCTAATAATTTTCTTTCACCAACCTCGTCCCAATATAGCGGCGATCTACACTTACGTCCGTATAAAGCTTCGTACGGCGCCATTCCTATAGTTGCTTGATAACTGTTGTTATAAGCAAACTCTACGAGTGGTAGAATTTCTTCCCAGTTGTCCCCTCGGTCCGCAACGATAGCTCGGAGCATATCTTCTAACACTTGTATTGTTCTTTCGGATTGTCCTTCCGTTTGAGGATGAAAAGAAGTGCTGAAGTTCAACTGAGTTCCCATCGCTTCCTGCAGACTTCTCCAGAATTTTGACGTGAACCTTGTATCTCGATCTGACGTAATCGAAACAGGGATCCCATGTAGTCTCACTATCTCCTTGACATATAGTTGAGCTAACTTATCTAATCCTAAAGTCATCTTGATTGGCAGAAAATGGGCTGACTTCGTGAGTCGGTCAACTATAACCCATATAGTTGTATTTCCTCGCATTGACTTTGGAAAACTCACCACGAAATCCATGTTGATATGTTCCCATTTCCACTCCGGAATGGGCAATGGCTGTAATGCTCCATATGGTCTTTGGTGTAGCGCCTTCACTTGTTGACACGCAAGACATCGTTCTACGAATGACGCAATATCTTTTTTTATGGCCTCCCACCAGAACTTTTGACGTAGATCCATATACATCTTTGTACTACCAGGGTGGGCAGTGTACGGCGTATCATGAGCTTCACTCATAATTTCGTTCTTCAACTCATCATCTCTTGGAACACACAATCTCCCATTATACGTTAGAGCTCCGTCACTTACAATGGCAAATCCCTCTTTAGTTTCTCCGGTTTCAACCTTCAATCTCATTTTCTCCAAAAAATCATCTTTTCTCTGAGCTTCGATGATTCTTTCTCGTAAATCAGGTTTAGCTACCATCGCTACTATGCATCCCGATACGGTTTCGGGCGGGCATACGACTTCTAGCTCTAGAGCAGCGAACTCTTGAATAAGCATTTCTTGTTCCGTGATCAGACATCCTAATTCCCCTCTATTCTTTCGACTGAGAGCATCTGCTACTACGTTAGCTTTTCCAGGGTGATAGTTGATGACACAATCGTAATCTTTGACCAACTCTAACCATCTTCTTTGTCTCATGTTCAACTCCTTTTGTTCGAAGAAATACTTCAGACTCTTGTGGTCAGTAAATATTTCACACTTAGCTCCATATAGATAATGCCTCCAGATTTTCAATGCATGAACTACTGCTGCTAGCTCCAAGTCATGAGTCGGGTAGTTCAACTCATGAGGTTTCAGTTGTCGTGATGCGTACGCAATAACTTTATGGTTCTGCATCAGCACACATCCCAAGCCTTGTTTTGATGCATCAGTGAATACGACAAAATCTTCGTTGCTCTCCGGAATTGCTAATACAGGGGCAGAGGTCAGTCTCTTCTTTAGTTCTTCAAAACTTTGCTCGCAGTCTTTGGTCCATGTATACTTTACTCCCTTTTTTAGTAGTTGCGTCATGGGTTTTGCCAATTTTGAAAATCCTTCAATGAACCTCCTATAATATCCTGCTAGACCCAAGAAACTCCGTATTTCATTTGCATTTATTGGAGTTTTCCATCCACTGACTGCCTCGACTTTTGCAGGGTCCACTTTGATACCTTCGGCTGAGACGATATGGCCTAGAAACATAACTTCTTTTAACCAAAATTCACATTTGCTAAATTTGGCATAGAGATTCTCCTTACGTAACGTTTCTAGTACGATACGTAAGTGTTCTTCATGTTCACTCTCGCCTTTTGAATATATAAGAATATCATCGATGAAGACAAGGACAAAGCCATCCAGATATTGATGAAAAATTCGATTCATCAAATCCATGAATACCGTTGGGGCGTTAGTGAGACCGAATGGCATGACTGTGAACTCGTAGTGTCCGTACCTGGTTCGAAATGCTGTCTTCGGAACGTCTTCCTTTTTCACTTTAAGTTGATGATACCCTGACCGAAGATCGATCTTTGAAAACATGGATGCTCCCTTCAGTTGGTCAAAAAGATCATCTATCCTTGGTAGCGGGTACCTATTTTTGATGGTTAGTTTATTCAACTCTCTGTAGTCGATGCACATTCTCATACTTCCATCCTTCTTCTTTACAAAAAGAACTGGTGCTCCCCATGGCGACACACTAGGTTGTATGAAACCTCGATCCAATAACTCCTGCAGTTGCATCTTCAACTCATGTAACTCTTTTGGGGCCATCCGGTAGGGTGCTTTGGATACTGGTGCCGCTCCTGGTTCCAGATCAATTGAAAATTCGACCCGTCGATCTGGGGGTAATCCTGGTAGCTCTGTAGGAAAGACATCTTCATACTCTTTAACAACAGGTACTTCACTGATCTCTATTCCCTTCTCCGATTGCTCCTTCAAGGTTACCCAGAAAGCTTGACAGTTTCCCTTTCGTAGAATTGATGTTGCCTTCATTGCTGATATCACTGGTATTCTCTCACCTACTCTTACGCCATGCAAACTAACTCTCTCCTCATTATTCTCGAAATAGACTTCTCTGTCTTGACAGTTAATGGTCGCTCCATTTAATTCTAGCCAATCCATCCCTAGAATCACGTCAAATTCCATAATGGAAATGACGTACAAGTTTGCCACAAAGATTTGTTCACCGATCCTAAGCTCCTGATTTACGCAAGCTTCTTCTGACAACATGGTTCTTCCGGATGGAATACTTATTTGTAAAGGTTGATCTATTCTCCCGGGTATTATATTTAATTTATGACACGCGATTTGCGAAATGAAAGAATGGGATGCTCCTGTATCAAATAAGGCTAGAATAGGTATGTTGTTGAGGTAGATCATACCTGCAAGATTTCCGGGTGCTCTTGCTGCTTGCTCCTGATTTAGAGCGTAGGCTCTGGCTTGCTGAAGTGGCCTGGGCATCGGTCTCTGATTTCCTTGGTTCATTCGTGGAGGTGGAGGTGGCATAGGCTGAAATCTTGCACCTTGGTTCCCGTTGAAAGCTGGACAGTCGCGAGAATAGTGTCCTGGCTTTTTACATCGAAAACAAAGAGTAGTTCCGAGCTTGCATTCCCCAAAATGATATTTCTGACAGGTGCGACAAAGTGGCTTCTCTCTATTCTGCATTGGTTGTTGAGTCTGCTGAAAGTTTCCTCTCCATGGCTGTTTTCCTCTGAAATTTCCGGTATTCCCTTCTTCCCACTTTCTTTTCCCCTTGGCTTGGTCCGGTACATTATTGGGTCCCCTTTCCTTTGGAAGCATGGATTCTATATCCATCGCTCTACTCAGTGTCTGAGCATAAGTAAGTGTTCCTTGACTAGCTAAGGAAACACCTATCTCGTGACGTAAACCCCTTCTAAATTTGTCGGCACGAGCTGTATCTGTATTCACCAAATGTGGAGCGTAGCGTGACAGCTGATTGAAAAGTCGGTCATACTCCATGACAGTCATCTTTCCTTGCTTGAGATTCCAAAACTCGTTCTGCTTTTGCTGTCGATAACACCCTGGTATGTATTTTTCATATAATTAACTTTTAAAATCTTCCCAAGTGTACTCCTCCCATTGCTCTTGAGTCATGGTGCGTCGAACGGATTGCCACCAAAAGTCAGCTTCGTCGACAAGCTGGTACGTTGCTAAAGTCAACCGGTTTCGATTCCCACAATCAATGTAGTCAAAGATCCTCTCCATCGATCGAATCCATCTTTCGGCATCAGTTGGATCACCGAGCCCATTGAAGGTAGGTGGATTTTGTCTACGAAAACACTCATCGATCCTAGCAATAGGTTGGGGCTCTACTCGATCGTTACATTCTGGGTTTGCCTCAAGGTTTCCGTTTCTCCTTTGCTCTATTTCTGTAACAGAATTTTGGTTAAAAAGGTTTGTAGAACAATAATTGCCAAGGCATGTTGTGGTTAATCTTAAACAACACACATCTAAATAAATATGCATCATATATAACATTATCAATACATGCCTTCTTAAAAGGACTTTCTATACATAGACATTATATATACATGTTAGTCGAAACATATAATGTCAGGTTGGCTCGTAAAATGCCCACACCAAAAATCCTGACCCTCCTGCAAAACATATTAGTAGACATATTTATATTCGATGATCGTTCCTTTCTAATAAGAGCTGTCATGATACGAGCCCTGGTCTTCCTCCTCTGAATCAGAATCATCGCTAGCTTCGTCATTAATATTAATTCTGACCCGAGTTGGTTCCATCGTCCTCATCCTCGGTTTTCGACTAGGCCCACCATTCTCTACGTGTGATGTGGTTGTTGGAACCGTCTCCCGGTGCTCAGGACTCATTGGTGGCATCTTCGGCTGAACTCTCGCTCTGGACGGGCCCACCTCGGCTTCATTCGTACCTTCTGCATTGTGAGATGAGGGTGGTGCGGATTGAGTAGCATCATTTTGTGGTGGTGCTCCCATCATAATCCATCTAGTGATGGTCATGTGAGCAAACGTCAGAAAGTCAATAATCTCCGCATCAGTGATTGCGTCTCTGACACACATCTCCGACCGGAGATACTCTGCCCATTCACTCCATTGCGGGGGTAGTTGTCGAATCAATCTTCGAACAACTTCGACCTCGGTTAACCCTCCTTGCACCGCGTTGTTATATAGTGCGGTTAAACGTGCGGCAAATTCACCTACTGACTCATTCGGAATTCTTTCACAATTCCTGAACTGGTAAATATAATCTTCGAGTATATAACGGTTAATTTGTCGTCTTCGTGGATCCATAGTAAAACCTGTGACTCAATATATTATACATTTTTCAATAAAAATTTTAACCATTCCTCGTAATCATTTCAATAATAACCATGTATCCCTGATGTATCCTTGAAAATAAAACTTAGCGCCCTTTAACATTTCACATGAGTTATATGGGTTCGATTGTCCCAAACATAACTAAATCATGAATCATAACCATGCATGTACACATAATAATATCATTTACCTCTTATCCTTGGAGTCTGGTGTTGCAGCAAGCTTGAGAGTTGTTGTTGTTGTGCTTTCCAATTCCAATTTTAAATCATTCCAAGTTACGATTTCAGAGCGGAGAATTGCTCTGATACCATTATGTCACGCCCCAATTCCCGAGGGAAGGCACGTGTGCCGGGACGTGGCAAGGGGTTGGATTTAAGAAGCGGGGATAGAAGGGGGATCATAGCTTAAGACATTTTAACCATATTATTATCATTTAATTAACTACGGGATCGGGACGTACAGCACGAACTACGGGGTAGGAAAACCATACTACCCGTACCGGCCGCCATGTCTGAATACCCGCAAAAGAAAGTAAAATATTTAAATACGGGATCGGGACATATACAGCTCAAACTATGGGGTTGGTTAATCCGAACTTCCCATGCTGGCCGCTGTCTGAGTACCCGTAAGAGAAATGTAGAAGTAGGAGAAACGTAGAGATTTTATTAACTTATCATAATATACATGAGGGGTGGACTTTATTTTAAAACGTAGCGGAAGCGTTTTATTCTTTTTACACCGCAGCAACAACAACAGCCCTCCCTAGCTCCTGCCGCTCCACCAGATTCCTTTACCTTAATCTGCAAAACATTTGGAAAGGAATTGCAGGGCTGAGTACTAATGCACTCAGTGGAGTTATGCCGAAAACATTTATAATAAAAAGAATATCCATGATAATAAAGCATGTATAGAAGGGTTTAGAAATCATGTAACTTCCATGCACACAAAAACCCATTTTCGTTGATTGCGCGCAAATGCGTATTACCATGTTACCCTTATATTGATCCCGGGACGTACCACTGCCGGATCCCTTTCTGATGGAGTCTATAGTTTGGAGACAATGGAGTATTTCATCCACTAGTTCTCCCCTCGAAGTTAGAACCAATTGGTGATCAACCCAATGATATCTAACCGTGCGCACAGCCCCTCGATTAGTGTGTTAGACCAACCGAAAGACCCGATCATAAACATAAGAGCCTTAAACATGTAATCACGCATCAAAACATTTTTCATGGATAATCCCATAGTTTAGAGCTTACTAACTCAAATAATACTTTGGAAAGAGAAACCCCACCTTTATAACTTTATCTCACGATATAAAGTGCTAAGCTGAGTGAAGTAACTGATCTATGCTTTTTGTGAGTACGATGGATTCATAAACTAGGTAACATAGAAGGAAGAGTATATATATTGGTGTATTGATAGGAAAATTGATTCGGCCAAATATGAAAAAAAGAAGGCTATACTATGGGTATTTATAGGATAGGTTTACCTGCTTACTCCTCAAAGCTATGTCCTCTGACTCATCGAAGCTATGTACTCTAGATTAACAAGGTAAAGTCACGTATACATTAACATGCATGGCTGCACTTGATTATAATATTATTTATTGCATCAATTCGATCCATGCATGCATATCTCCATGCATTTCCATGCATGCATACGTATATATATGTATGTTAATAATATGTATGCATAATATTTTATATTATTACTTACATATATATCTATATATATTATGAATTATATAAAAGAAATTTTGAAATTTACGAAATTATATAGGATCTAATTTGATAAGAAATTAGGGATATTACAGCACCCGTGCGATGCACGGATTTTGTTATTATGTTAAAAGTAAATTACATAATCACGCCATTACATAAATATAAAATAAAAATTGTAATTGTGTTATAATAATATATACAAATAATAAGTGAATTGGACATACCATAAATAACATAGAGTAGTAAATTGCAGTAAGGAAATAAATATTAAATATTACATAAAGAACACATAAACGAAAGGAAAAGTGACGCATACCAAGTCGTATTCAAGTTTCATAAGTTCTTAAATACCTCTTTATATACAACATTGGATTGTAGCATGGATTCGATTACCCTGCAAATTAAAACATATATTAGTAAAAATCTTAACCAACACAAAAGAGATAAAAAAATAAGAACATGGTAATGTTAGATGATTCTTAACCATTCTATCTTGTAGGACACACTCCATACTCGTAACTTCATCTCTGTTGTTGAACTGAAAACTCTGGAGCCATGAATTTTTGCTTTGGTGAATTAATTGTGCATCCTATCGTCGTCTGGTTCTAAATAGTGCTTAAATAGTGTTAAATACGTGGGATTGTAAATATGGAATAGTGGGTTTTTTGGTGGTATGGGTAGTTAATTTATTGGAACGCAAAATTCTTGTTTGACAGTTCCAAATAATCTCTTATCTGATTTCTTCTACAAAATATAGTGTGAAAATGTGATTTGATGTATAATTAATGTGTAAAATGATAGATTTACGTGGGTTTGTGGGTATAAATTTATTTATATATTTGAATATAAAATTTGATGTATAAAAAATTAGATTTACGTGGGTACAATAGTTATTTTTGAAATACCCATAAAATAAAGAGATTTGAACAATTTAATGTAGTGTTTTTCTTTTGTTTAATAAGTCAAAGGATTACGAAAATTTTATGCGTGAGCTTATTAGTAGAGTGGAAAATTATATTGTTCTAAACCATATTAAATTATAATATTTTTAGTAAATTGTAGTAATATACAATTCACCGTGCATCGCACGAGTGCAAATGCTAGTTTATTTATATATTTGAATATTAAATTAGATTTACATGGGTACAATTATGGGTGAGGTTTGTGGGTTTTATTTATATATCCCACCGCCGCCAATTTATGAATTGTATAGGATAGATTTAATATCAATCAATAAAATAAAAAATTTGCATGAATATGTAAACTTGTTTTGAATCTTTAAAATATTATAACTTGCTCAATTCTTTTTCAATTATTTTTTAATATTTATTACTTTAAAGCTCGTTTTATACTCTTTAAATCGAGATGCATATTGTATATATTATTTGCATTTAATTTTTAATAAAATTATAAAAGAAAATAATAAAAAGAATAATAATGGAAGTTGGAGAAATTTAAGGAGTAATATTAATTATTGCTTTCTTTGTCAATTAATTTGTACGGAGTGTATTAAAAGATATGTGGAGAAATTAATTTAGGATAATAGATTGATTAATGGTGTATTTAGATTAGACCTTTGAATTAAAAAAATTTACAAAATTGTCATTAATAACTACTTTTCAATTGATTTGAAATTGAGGATTCGTATTTTATATACATATAGATAATAGACTAGCTTTGCACCCGTGCGATGCACATATATATTTTCTTCGCTGTAAAATAATAATGTGATAATAATTAATCCTATAAAATATAATTTTGTTCGTAGTTATTCAGTTTCAACCGTTTCACCCAATAACACCTAATTATATATTGATTTATCGGTTTTATATTCAATGGGGGAAAAATAGATGAAATTGTTATTAATTAAATCGGTAGCCAATTAATAAACATATACAACTTTCAAAAATATACTCACATATAATTGTTTTCAAAACATGATTCCTTTTTTTCTACATTTTCTTAAGCGCTTTTCTGCAACTTTCAAAAATATACTCACATATAAGTGGTTAATCGATACTCTTAATATAATTCTTTTAGATTGCAATCTCTTTGATACGAAAGAAAATGAGAGAAAATAGATCATTACCCTATAAATTCCACCCCTTTCCTCAACTTTTATGAATGAGGGGGGATTTTACTCCTTATTCTCTATATTGGAGAAAATGTTAACAACACTAAATTGGAGAGATAATATTTTCTCTCCATTTTAGTGCAAATGAAGGGGAATAAATAGAAAAGTTGAGAAAATGTGATAAAAAGGGTGGAATTTATAGGGTGATTTTTTATTTTATCTTCTTTTTCTTTCACATCAAAGAGAACGCAACCTTAGTTGAAAACAATAGACATTTTTCAAGTTAATGAATTTGTTTTGTGAATTATAATTTGCTTATTATCTTAACAACTAGTACAGTGCCCGTCGAAATTCGACGAGGAGTACTTTATGTTATATTTTATAGTGACAATATATATATATATATATATATATATATATATATATATATAGTGTTTTATTTTTATGATTATAATTCACCAAAAATTAGCATTGAGTTTACATTTCAAAAATGAAAAAATAATACATAAAGATGTGATTTTTTTTTTGTTAATTTTACTCCTTTCGAATGGCGAGTAGCCCGTTGTTTATTGAAATATAAAAAATAGATTATGAGAGATGACATTTCACGAGTAGTTATATTTATTTTCAATGTCAAGCCGTCATTCGTATGTTGTAATATAAAGAGAAGTTAACAGTTGATATCATTTTTAAAGTACTTGTATTTTTTTTTATATCAAGTTTTTCATTGCTTGAAATTTTGTTTGAAAGAAATAGGTCAAAGAGGTGTAGCATTTTTTTTTTTCGTTTTGTTATATTTAATTGAGTGTAATGTCTCCCGTTCTTTTACCTTTATACATAACCTTCTTCATCCGCCCGTACCCTATTCAGCTAAAAAATATAAGCCTTAATACCTTAATATTATAGTATTAGTGAGAAGTATTTCAAGTAGTAATGAAATGAGTATAAGATTCTATTATATTCCCAAATATAATAGGTTAATTATAGATATAACATTATTTGCTTACTTATATTCGTTTGAATGTAAAGATGCCCGTTTTATATTCATCCTCTCGTCACTACTCAATTAATAGAACATATAATATTTTACATCCTCCCGTCACTACTCAATTAATAAAATATACTTTGTAAGCTTTATTAATATACTTTTACTATTAATATGAAGTCTCTCAAATATTATTCTAGGATGGTAATTAATTGTTTTAAATATTATTCTAAGATGGTAATTTTAATTGTTTTTTCAATAGTCCGCTCCTACTCCATTAAGAAAGGAAAGACTTAGATATATTTATATAAGTACTATATCATTAAGTTCTTGTAAAAAAAATCAAGGTGGGATTAATTATGTATTGTGATATAATTAGATTAATTATTGATTAAATTGTGTTAACATAAACTTGTAGATATATACATACTACGTTTGCATATATTATTATATTCAAATTTGAATTATTAAGATTATATGTCAATTTAAGTTCGATATCATATCTATTAAATATATAAAATAAGCCAAATCAATGAGAATATTAGAAAATATTAAAGAAAATCATATGTGATGCCACGTAGGATTGAGATCCATAATGGTAATATATATAGTGGTAATATACTACCTTACCTATTCTAGAGTAAAAGAATCAATTCTTGTACCAACTGTAAAAAAAACTAAAACTTACCCACTTTTTACCCATATGGACCAAAATACCCCTCTATCTCTCTTTTCTATTTTCTCTCTTCCCCCATTCTCACGCACTCCCATCTCTCTCTCCCCTATCCTGCATTTTTTTTTCTCCCCCACCTCTGTCTACCTTCCCTTCTCTTCTCCGGCGAAAGGCGGACGGCATGTGGGTTTCGTGCGGTTTGACAGAAGAAGACTTCACAAGCTTAACAGAGAGAGGCAAGTAGAGGAGAGAAATTGGATCTAGGGTTTCTGTCGGAATGGTGGAGTTCTCGGAGTTCGTGGCGCTGGTGGTGCCGGAGCACCGCCGCCGCTCCTCCTCAATCGAGCACTACTCGTTTTCTCCAGCATCGTCGCCGATCTGTGCTCGTCGCCGTAGAGCTCCGACTTCGGAAACGGATACTCGGTGGGGTTCACACGCGACCGGAGGGCCGGAACCATGAAAGTCGTGAGCCTCTGCTCCTAGCTCCCTCTGAGATTTGCAACCTGTTGGAGGTGCGTGACGATTTCGGTAGCGGCGGCCAAGTTACATTCCGAAATCGCTGTGGTGGCATCGATTAGGGATTGCTTCGTGCTTTCAATCGGAGGGGAAGCTGAGGTGGAGGAGCAGGAGGAGGAGGAAGTCAGAGAAGGAGAAATGGGTGTTCGCGTCGATTAGGGATTGCTTGATTGCTGCTTGTTAATTTTTTTGGTTAGGTGGGGTGGGACCCATCTAGTTAAAGAGAGAGAATTGAGGTTTGAATATGTTGCTCTCTAGCTACAGTGATGAACTGATGATTTTTTGGAAAATTGATGAATGTAGAGTGTAAATTTTTTGGAAAATTGATAACGTAGCTCATAACCATTACATAGAACTTGTTTTGGTTTGCACGAGACATATGATAATGCATAGGAAAAGTTCGTTCTTGCTGGTTGTTCCTTGCATGAAGGATAAAATGCTGCATTTAAGACTTTTGAGTTCATTGACAATAGGAATTATGAAGATGTTAATTGCCTATTCTTCCCAATTTATTTTCAGGGGAATGGTGTTGTTCGCGGCGAAAGCATTGCTCGGAGGGTTGCAGCTTTGTTGCGGCGACGATGGTAGTTATGACGGCGGCGAAAGCATAGCTCGGAGGGTTTTCTTTTGTTGGGGCCGGGGTGCATTAGATCGAAGTTGATGCATGAATCTCGTAGTTACTTTGTAAGATTATACTACCTCCATCCCGTTTAAGTAGGTTGATATTCCTTTTTGGGACATCTCGTATATTAGACTCGTTTCCATTTATGGCAATAAATTAACATCAACTCACCATCAACATTAAACTTAATTCCTACCTAATTACTACCCAACCCACTAATTTTGGCCCATTAATTATTTTGGCCCATACCCACCACCCAACCCACTACATCTAACCCTAATTTTCATTTCTCATCTCCCACTTTGTGCCCTCTCCACCGACTGCTCTCTCTCTCTCTATCTCCACCGACTGCTCTCTCCCTCTCTATCTTCACCGATCTCTTATGTGATTCTCCGCCGCATCTCTCTCCCACCACTCCCCACCACCTCCGTTCATGGATTGTGAAAACCATATATACGCCGGTGTGAGGGGTGCGAAGCTTGCAGAGATCCCAGATCTCAGTCCAGAAAAAACTTCCTCTGCGACTCCACCACCCCCGATCTCTACCCGCCGTACCCCGCGTCACCAGCTTCACCCGATCCCTACCCGGCGTACCCCGCGCCGACCCCCTTCTCGCATGTTTCGCCGGCCGAGGGGGGCGAAGCTGGCGGAGTTTGAAGAAATCCCACCGGAAATCCCATCTGATCTGACTCCGCCGCCGTCCTCTAGCCCGGAATCCGTAGATCTGGCAACATCTTCGTCGCCTTCGGCGTTGCCCGCTCCTGCAGGCGACTCGCCGCCGGACCTTTCAGACCCGAAGTTGTTCCGTCGCCTTCCAGATTACTCCTACAAGCAGGCCAAAACGAATCTGCCCCGCCGCCTTCCAGATTCATTTTTGGTGTCTGTTCCGGCCACCGGTGATGCTGCCGCAGAGAGGTCCGAGGCGGCGCCGGCCAGTGCACGAAGAGCTGAGGGGGTTTCAACGCCGCCGCAGCTTTCGGGAGACTCTTCAACTCCCAATCCCCTTTAAAGATGAGGGGGTTCCTTCCACCCCAATCCCCTTTACAGATGAAGCTGGCCGGAGCAGATGAATCCTTTTGGAGCAGATGGAGCCGGCCGGCTCTCTATAAAGGGGAATCGGGTCAGGAAGGAGGTGGAAGACGACTGAGGACCGTGAAGATTGGGTGAATTCTGTCCTATCCTAGATTACTAACCTATCTCTTTCCTTCTGTGGTGATTGGCTGAATGAAGCCTGCTCCTCTGTTTTGTGTATTCCTTCCTGTAATTGTGTGATCTAATTATATTCCTATTTAATGAGAATTGAATTTTGATGGGATTCATCTTTGGTTTGTACAGGCTGCGAGTCATATTTTACTTGATGGACCTGCATACACACACACACTGATCAGAAGAGATAAAATCGAGCTCACCATACACTGCTATCATCTTAGTTCAAGATGATGTCCTGAATTGGTGATTTCTATCCTATCTTCTGTGGTTTTGTGCTTTATTCGATTGCATCATGGTAAACTGTGGGGAGTTGTGGCTAAATTGTTCTGCAATGATGACATGGTGTTTTAACTCTCTGATGACATGATTTCTAGTCAAATGATGGGATTCAAATTGTAATTGTGTGATCATTCCTCTCTGATGACATGATTTCTAGTCAAATGATGGGATTCAAATTGTAAAATTGCATTCATTAAACTTAAAATAAACTGCTGCTTCATTACAAAATGACTTAACTAATTACATTTGTTGATTTCCTTGGCTCCTTACATGCTTTTTCATGAATGTTCAAAAACTGAGATTGAAAATGAACACAAGTAAAACTGCATAATCACTTCACTTCCTACTGTCTTCATTTCACCTGCATAATCACTTCACTAACTACATGTTCAAATCTGGAAGGCCTTCACCCTGATGTGGAATCTGGATTCCCATGTCATGCATTAGGCCTTCAATCCCTTCTGTGCTTTCCTCTGAAATTAAGTAATCAATGCACTCCCTCACTAAGTAGTTTGGCACTTCAAGGTTTGTTGGTAGTGTGCCCTGTCTTAGCAATGCATCCTTCTTCATATGAGGGACTTTGAAGTTGTTACTACCTCTGTGCTTCATGATTTCTGTGAGAACACATTGAAGTGATAGGAATACTTTATTCAAAGTCATTGGAGGCAATATGTTGAAACATTCTGTGACTGCATCTATTAGTTGATCTGCATTACTGCATTTTTTCCTCTGTTGTAAGGCTTGAATAGCACAAAAAAACCCTAGGTCATTAACATTGCACTCAGGTGAGTTTGGTGGCTGTTGTATCAGTTTGATGTGAAAGCCATCTGTGTTGGCTATCTCCTGAAACTCTAAATCTGTGTTGTTGATGTGTGTCCTTGCATTATCCTGTTGAATCATGATATTCTTGCTTAGGCATTGAGGCCATTTGAGTTTTATTGTTGGCAGAATCTGAAATTTATACAAAGTAACATCAGTTATGCATGTTTGGCTCTGAAATAGGCTCTGTTGCTGTTAATGTTATTGAACTATTACTGTATAAGCTATTCACCAATGAAAATACAAGCATACATACCTGTTTGACGATGCAATCTTTGATGACTTGCCTAGTGATGGATTGTACAGGCTTTAGCTCTTTAGTTCCTTTTTTCCTGTGAATGCTATCCCTCTGTACTGTTATTTCTTGAACAAATGGCCAAATTCCTATCTTTCCATCAAATAAAACACTACCATCTACATGGAAAACTGGCCTGCTTGCTGCACACATAAACATTACTTTGGAAATGAAGTTCTTCGACTGACATACCCTTAATGGGTCTGCTTCCATTGGAGTAAGATAATACCTACAGCTCTTTCTTGATAGGTAATACCACTTCTCATCAATGTGTATTGTGTTTTCCATGGGCTTGAAATAGGCTCTGTTGAGGGCAGAATTGAATTGTAGGGACTGTAGGCTAAATGCTAACCTTCTAAGCATGTTTTCTGGTTTCAAAAGAGGCCTAATGGCATTGGTATGAGGTCTGAGCAGGTGATTTTTAGCCCATCTCCCCACTGTTGTCTTTGGTACTCCAATAGCATCTGAAATTGATTGTAGGGTACCTCTTTTTTGGACTTCAATTGCTTCAATTTGTGCATAGTTGATTACATGCTTCACTTTTCTATTTCTCTTCTTTTTGTTCACCATAATCACCTCACTTCTAGCTCTTTGATCCCTTGCAGTTTTCCAGACTCTCTGTACACTTTGCCTACCAATGTTGTACAGAGCAGCAACTTCAGCTATCTTCCCTCTCTGTGGTCTCCCATTTTTGCAGCTCTCCAACAAGAACTGCAACACAAGCATCCTTTGAGCAGTAGTGACATCTGCCTTCTGCCCCATGCCTGCTTGAACACTGCTTTTTCCAGATTACTCCTTCTTCAACTCTGCTACTTCTTGCTGCTCTGCTCCTTTCAGTTTTGAAGTGTAAAATGTAGTGATGTAGTGTGTGTGTGTGTGATCTCTATTGGTTATATAGACATAGATCAGCTCGTTTGGGAGGGAATTCACATGTGTTTGAAAAAAATATCTGCTCAAAAAAGGCTCCAAAACTGTATATTTTTTTTTTATTTTTTATTATTGATGAACAGTTAAATGATGCTACAATACCTCCGCTACAGTGTTTTTTGAACAGTAAACGAGCTGCTAATTTTCTGCTTAATTTTGCACTAATACTCCCCTTATTACCTTTACTTGGTTGTTGTGCCATTTGGAACTCAACCAACTTAGATGGGTTGGAGGTAGTATATGATATCTTACAAAGTACGATAAGAATGATATCGTTTCTTACACAACATGTCTTTCAATGTTACATTGTTTCTTTGGTAAATAAGTTAGTTAGATTGTACATGATTTCTTACACAAGTTTATATAATTGTATACGGTTTCTTACAATGTATCGTAAGAACGATGTCGTTTCTTATATAATATGTGTAAATGTTACATTGTTTTTTTTGTTAAGTAAGATAGTTAGATGGTACAAGATTTTTCTTACATATGATTGTAAGAATGTAGATCAATTTCTTTAAAAAATATGGTAAGAATGAGGTTGTTTCATATACAATATGTGTAAAAGTTACATTGTTTTTTTAACGTATGATGGTAAGATTGTACATATTTTCTTACACCAAATTGTAAGATTGAGGTCATTTCTTACACATGCTAATGCATTATAGTAAAATAATGCATTGTATTTTATAATATAATGCAAGTTAGATGCATACGATGTGAAGTATTATGTATAATCCTCTATTCTATAATGCATTATAATATTGAATCTAATTCTCTATTGTGTATTTCCTTATAAATGTTGTGTAAGAAGTCATGTCCATTCTAACCTATCTATCTTACGAGTACTCCCATAAGACTTGTTAGGTAAGAAACAAACATATTCTTACTTTCAATCTTGTTATACATGGTAAGAATCAATGTACAATCTTATAACCTATTGTAAAAGATTATGTCTCATGTGCATGTGCATAATCTTATAACCAAGTGCTCTCATAAAACTTGTTAAGTAAGAAACAAACTCATTCTTACATTTTTAAGTAAGAAACAAAATTGCCCCTACTTTTTCCATTCTCCTTCTTTCTCTATCATCCACATGCACATGCACATGTGAGTGCAGGTTAGAGTCCGAGAATGTAGATTAGTTTTTTAAAAAGTATGTAGATTAGTTTCTTAAAATGTAAGAATGTACAAAATGTAAGAATGTAGATTAGTTTGGTTCTTACCATATATCCAATAAGAATGAAAGTAAAATGAGTTTGTTTCTTACTTAACAAGTCTTACTGGAGCACTTGGTTGTAAGATTTTGCACAAACATAATGGTCATGATCTCTTACAATAGGTGGTAAGATTGTACATGGATTTATATCATATCTAATAAGAATGAAAGTAAGAATGAGTTTGTTTCTTACTTAACAAGTCTTACGAGAGAGCACATGGTTATATGATTATGCACATGCATAATAGACATGATCTTTTACAGTAGGTGATAAGATTGTACATGGATTCTTACCATATATAATACGATTGAAAGAAAGAATAAGTTTGTTTCTTACTTAACAAGTCTTACTTGAGCACTCATAAGATAGGTAGTTAGAATGGACATGACTTCTTACACAACATTTATAAGATTATACATTATTTCTTACAATGTGTGGTAAGAATAAGTCATTTTCTAACCAAATGACTTTTGCGGTTCTTAATTAAAAAAAAAAAGAAAAGAAAAAAACACAACAAAACTGAATACAAAATTTGAAATAAAAAATTAGACAAAGAATGAAAGAAAGGAAGAATGAAAATGTTGTTGAAGGAAATTAAAAAACAAAAAAGGAAAAAATTAAAATGTGATGTGATATGTGCATGTGCATGTGGGTGAGAGAGAAAGAAGGAGAGTGGAAAAAGTAGGGACAATTTTGTTTCTTACTTAAGAATGTAAGAATGAGTCTGTTTCTTACTTAACAAGTCTTACGAGAGCACTTGGTTATAAGATTATGCACATGCACATTAGACATGATATTTTACAATAGGTCATAAGATTGTACATAGATTCTTACCATATATAATAAGATTGAAAGTAAGAATGAGTTTGTTTCTTACATAACAAGCTTTTCTGGAGTACTCGTAAGATAGATAGGTTAGAATGGACATGACTTCTTACACAACATTTATAAGATTATACATAGTTTCTTACCATATGTGGTAAGAATGAACCATTTTCTAACCAAATGACTTAAAAAAAAAAATTAAAAAAAAAAAGATAAAACTGAATACGAATTTTGAAATAAAAAATTAGATAAAAAAAGAAAGAAAGGAAGTAAGAAAATCGAAAATTATTAGAGGGATTGAGCGCAAACTTCACTCACCATAGGCGGTCGACACGTGTCCCATTTTTATCGGCGAGCAATAAAAAATTCATTAAACATCGGACCGGGATTTTAGACGATTTCCGGTTTTTTCATTAACGGGACGTTAACTTTTTTGTTATCTTCACACATCTTCGGCGTCGATAAAATTTTTCGATTTGTTCTCTTACCGCCAAAAATCGAAACTACCCCCTTTTGCCTTGAACTCGGTTGAAGGAGAGCTCTCGTTCGACGCCGTGCGTAAGAGGGTGAGATAACTGCGTGAAATCGGTCCGGTAGTCTTGTTTTGAACGTTCGTGGTCTTTGTTTGCCTCGTTCGTTGCTCTGCAAGAAAATGGGCAGACCTAAGGGAAGTGGGCAAGGTGAGAATCTATTGTTCATGCGTAGCATTTTATTTCTATTCCTCATTAGCAGATGTGGATTTAAGTGTTCTTCATTTCACATAGGATAAATTATTGGCTTAGGGCATACCGTCCCCAGATTGAATGATTTTTTGAGGGGTTACGGCCCCCCTCATAATTGGATGTGTTAGGGGTTTTGTTTCGTTGATCAATTTGCTAGTTGGTGGAAAATCGCACTCTGATTTGAGGAATTAGGGTTTATATTGATGAATTTGGGTAATAGGGTTTCCGATCCCAAATTGAATTGGGGATTTAGGGTTTCTCAAATTGAATATATTTTTGCATGTTTCTGATCCAAATTTGAAATTGGGATTTAGGGCTTGTGATCCCAAATCGACATCGTCGTGCGGAAGGAATGAATGAAACCTAAAGCAAAAGGTTAATAGAATGCATTCATATAAGATACCAAAACAAGTGCGTGATGATGGAATAGATTTAAAGAGCATGAAGCTTGAGGTAGGCTATTAAAATCAACATACAAATTTCATACACATATAACGCCTAATTTCCAGGCCCCTGTATTAGAGGAAACATGCTCAAACACTAAATTTTTTTGTTACAAAACACTGAGGCATAGTAACTCGTTCAACAAAACTATAGATACATGGGAATATCTGTGTAAAATACGAACTACATGAAACGAGAAGTTTATCCTAAACCGGAGAGTGCCACTGCTTCAAATTCTGAGATACATACCTTCGGGGTCAGCCGCCCCTTTTCTCTTGGCTCCAGCTAGGTTTTAACGGCACTTCCCAGGTGTGGAGAATGGAGAATCGTCAAGCTCAGACGAGAAGCAGAGTGCCGTTTCTTCTTCGTTGATTCCGCTGCAGGGATGAAGAAGGAATACGTAAAACGTAAAAAATGAGGGCTTTATGGTCAACAAGATCTCTTGCCCAATTAGATGGAGTTTCGGCAGGGACCAAAGTGTATTTCAGAGTTAACTTGTCTTGATACCCGCGCACCATACCCTGAAAAGTGAAAAATGAGTCTGAACTTTTAAGTTCAAGTTCTTACAAAAAATGCACTTTAAAATTCAGAGATATTGTTCAGTACAATGTAATTTTAATGCCGATTACTACAAATTATGATCCAAATGATACGACCACGAACAAAAAACGGCGATATATAAATGGTTGAATGTATGAGAGATCAATTCGAAACGATATTTAATTCGATGAAAACTCCACTAAGAACTTATTATGCATTTTCAAAATATTTAAGATCTTTTTCCTTAATTTCTTCAAACCGAGACAGATCTAATCATATACAGTGAATTAATCTTTACGATTAATTAAAATTAACATCTACATTGTCATCACAATTACATTACTCGCGATGAAAAAATGACTTTAGATATCCGACTACGATTCAAAATGATGTTTAATTCGATAAAATGTCTAAAATAAACCTAATATACTAGGGTGTCAGCAAAAGAAAAGAAGAAAGAAAATTAAAAAATCAAATAATTAAAAGAAGTTAACTTTAGCCGCAAAAAAAAGGAGCAGAAAAAGACAAAAATAACGGAGACACAACGGAAATATTTAACGGAAATTGAAAAAACCGGGTTGATGAAAAAAAAACCGTGCCTATAAAAACAATTTTCGACTGATAAGAATGGACACGTGTCGAATTCCTATGGAGGGTGAAGTTTGCACTCGCTCACTCTAATAGGCTTCCGTAAGAAAATGTTGTTGGTGAAAATTAAAAAACAAAAAAAGAAAAAGACAAAAGATGATGTTGACAAGTGCATGTGGGTGAGGGAGAAAGAAGGAGAGTGGGAAAAGTGGGGGTAATTTTGGAAGGAAGTTGAAAAAGTGGGTAACTTTTATGTAAAATTATAGTTGGGTATAAATTTTGTTTTATATTAGTCATAATAAGTACTTTAATTTTTGCCCCATATATATATTGATTGATATACTACGTGCTTGTGTCCCTTTCGCAATTTAATAACATAATTTATTGATTTGATATTTATAAATTAGTTGTATTTCTAAAATTAATTCATGATCCAAATGTAATTACCGGTGGAAGAGTTAATGGACGTGGAGTAGTTGGTTTATATTAGTTATAATTAATAAACCGAAATTATACTTGTATTTCTTTTAGAATTGAAGTTGCTTTTATTTTCAAAATTTCCACCCAAATTGATTTCAATGGATTTCCTTTTTATATATACTAATTTTGCATCCGTGCAATGATCGGAATAAAAATATATGAAAAACATTCAACTTTGTTCTAAATCTATAATTTCAAATTTTATTATTGTATCAACATATAAAATAGATTTCCATAATTTATGGGTGGTGGAGTATATTTAATTTTTTTTTTTAAATTAAAAATCGAACTCTTTGAAAATATATAGTTTGTACATATAAAATTTATCTTGGATATTAAAAATGATTATAAATTATTTATATTTATTTTAATTTTACCAAATAATATATATATATATATATATATATATATATATATATATATATATATATATATATATATATGGAGCGGATCCAATAGGAACCGATCCTTAGATAGTAACTTGGATCCATTATCCACCGTAGATCTTAAATATTTAAATGGTTCAGATTTACTCTTATATATAAGAATTAATCTCCAAAAATAATTGGAAAACTGCCCATGTTTATAGGGATTCATTGGATAATTTCTTTCAAAAAACAAACCGTACTACAAAATAAATACAAGTCAAATTATTTGTTGGAAGATTCTCATTTATTCATCGAGTACATGTATAAAATTAAAATTAAAAATAATGCACAATATTTGAGTTTCAAATGCTTAATTTTTATCTCAACTTCGCCTTCAATTATGATATGCTTAGCTCAAATTAATATGATGCTTATTACGTAAGTCTCAAATGCTTAATTGAAATTAATATGATGCTTATTTATGAGTCTTCAAATGCTTAAATTCTTAACTAGATCCGTTTCGATACTAAAATGCTTAATTCAAATAAATATATTGCTTATTATCTCATTTGCACATGCTTAATTTCATTTAACTCCATCTCAATTGTGAAGTGTTAAATTTAAATTTGTTTTTCGTTATATTTTAATCCTAGATGGTAACCTTTCGTCTAACATAATCTTAATTATGATATGCTTAATTTAGATTAATATATTGCTTAATATTTTATTCACAAATGCTTAACATTAATTGTTCTTTCTAATAACCGCATGTATGATGAAAAAAAATGAAAAAAAGCTAAGAAATTATTAAAATAATAATTTACAATTTTTGAATATTTACTTTTATAAATGAACGAATAAAATGATGAAAAAGATCAAATCAGAATCCCTTAATTTATGGAACAGTTAGAGGGATATATATGAACGTATAATAACCGTAGATCTATATAAAAATGAACGATTAGGATTAGATCCTAGTTTTTATCTAAGAACACGGATCCCATTTGATCCTCAACCTATATATATATATATATATATATATATATATACTCTATATATATATATATATATATCAATTTAAAGATCATTTTGCACTCTTTTAATTGAAGATGCATATTGTATACATTATTCATATTAGAATTAAAAAATATTTCAAGAAACACAATAATGAATAAAAATTATAAAGAAAGTGAGTGAATTTTTTTTTCTTTCAATAATCGAATATATGAAAGAGAATGTATAGTTTCTCACTATTTTTAACCTTTTAATTGAATTAAATTATAAAATTGTCATCCAAATTGATTTGAAATTGAGAATTCCCCTTATATATATATATATATATATATATATATATATATATATATATATATAGGGGAGGGTTATTATGGATACTAGTATTAATAATGAGAACTAGGAACCAATCACAACCTTCCATCTAAAACTAATTAATGGATGAGATTTAATTTTAACAAATAAAATGAGGATGCTACTTTTCAATTTTTGATGCTTATAAGGGCATTTTAGGAAGCTTTGATTTGAGGAGATCCCACCAAATCTAATAATTAAGGAATTAACACCCATATTCTCTACAAATATTTAACACAATATTTTTTTGTAAATTATATGTTTTAAACGTCTTTTCTCAATTTCGACGTTCTTTTTATTTATATATATACTTTCCTACAATTTTAATTGCTTAATTAGCTTTCATCAATTATTATTATAAAACGAATACCTAAATAAGCTAACTATTAACGGTAAATAAGCAGTCTAATAAACATAACTATTAAGAAAATTGTGCTGCCTAATAAACTAATTTTATTCTGCTTCTTCTTTCGTTCTCTTCTTTTCTTTCGTCATCGTTCATCTTCTTTTTTTCCTTGTTCTTTTTTCTTTTCTTTTCTTTTTTCCTTCCTTCTCCTTCCTCATTCCGTTTTTTCCCTTTTCTTCATCTTCTTTTAATTTTTTTTTCTTCTTCTTTTATAATTATGAATTGGAAATATGCATATTTATTTTATATATATATGATTGCTTAATCTTTTGTTTTCGTTTTCTTCTTGTATATTTTCCTTATTATTGAAGAGTTGCTTATGTATATTTATTTTGTTGGTATTTTATAATTTTGAATTTCTTTATCAATTCAAAAGTTGCTTATTTATGTTTATTTTGTTGCTTTTATATAGTTTTATATTCAAAACTATAATTAGTTGCTTTTTTAATCAATCGGCAACATGCTTATTTACGTTTGTTTTGTTGCTACTTTTAAGTAGCTTTACTGTAAAATAAAATTTAGCATTTTAACATCATTAAAAAGCTTAATTTCATATTCAAATAAGCATATGTTTGAATAAAAGGATAATATTATATACGTGAAAAGGCATGAAAAAAATTATAGTCCAAGCATAAAAAAATTTAATTTAAGCACAAATTCATACGATAGTTATATAAGCATCAATTAATAACCGTTTAAGCATCATAATATAATTATTTAAGCATGAAATAAAATGATACACTCTTTTAAAAATTAAGAATTCCATAATATATATTAAACAATTTGTAAGATTTCACTGCTCCTATATTTGCTGTTGCACAATTGAGAACAAATTTCTCATGTGTCACATCCAACTTTCTATTGAACTTCATGAAATGCCTGTAGGCTTCAGGTAATAAAGGGTGTGTGTGTTCCTCAATGAACGTTTTCACAACATATCCCTCCAATGCACAATTCCTAAGAATCAAACGAGCCATACACGAAAACCTCCTCGAAACCTTGCGCCTTTGTATCTTGTTACTTTTATCTTTGTTACTATCATTGCTGACTTCCTTCTCACCTTCGCGATTGCAAAAAATATACTTCCATATTATTGTACCATCAGCACTTCTTTTATTATTCCCTAGACGAATATCAAACCCACTTGCCACACCATATTCTTTGTAAAACTTCTCACCATCTTCTAATGAACCAAAAATCTGACCAACATATGGTTTTAGTGATGAATCACACTCCGGTAAATACACTTGTGAAGAATCCTTTGTAATATTGCTGCAAGAATCCTCATTATCTATGTCACATAAAAATGGAGCCGTAATTAAAATGTATTGTTAGTAGAATTGATAACATTGAAGTCGTTGCTTACATAGTTAAATGTTTATGCTTATTTAATGTCATATCATGCCTAAGACTAATTTTTTTAAAAAAACTTATTGCTTATTACTGCTTAATAGATAAAATGTACATGCTTAATTCATACGATTTAATGCTTAATTAACAATTCGTAAAAAATAATATTAAATGATTGCATCAATTAAATTTCAAAGTATAGTCATGGATAGTCATTTCATCGAACACCTTCTCTACCTAAAAGTAATTAAGTGAATATGGATTGTGTGAACATTCTTTATTATCAATTTGTGCATGCATAATTAACACAAACGACAACTAAAATAGATGGACCACAAAATAATTTTGATTAACAGTAAAATAATTATATGATAAGAAAGCCAATCTAAATTGCAATGGCATACGACAGAAGAGAAACAAGAAAACGCAGAATAGATACACAAATAAAAAATATGAAAAAAACGCAGAAGAAACGCAAAAGCTAAAAAGCAGAAGAAATACACAATTTTTTTTTTTAAAAAAAAGAAAAAAACGCAGAAGTAAATCATCTTCATAAAAAATTCTACTTACCAGGAGAATGCATCTTCTTGAATAATAGAAACAATGGCAGAAAACGCAGAAGAAAAAAAATGCTGAAAACGCAGAAGAAGAAGAAGAAGAAGAAGAAGAAGAAGAAGAAGAAGAAGAAGAAGAAGAAGAAAATAAGGTTCGCAGAATCACGTAATACGTGAGTAAGAGAGAGAATAATTAATAATAGCTTAAATTTAGGAACACCTACCTTAATTATAGGATACGTTAGATTTGTTTAATATGCAGAATCGCGGCCGATTCAAAATCAATTAGATTTCGACGACGAAAGCAAGCATCGACCAGCCGCCGAAAACTGGTTCGCAGCGCGAAACGGAGCAGCAACCGGTCCGCCGAAACTTGCTTTGCAGGCGACGAAACGGAGCAACAACCAGCCCTCGAAACGTGCTTCGCAGCCGACGAACCGAAGCAACAACTAACTGTTGCTGCATGGATTGCATGGAGTATTTTATATGGCATGTTTTTATGTATGCGGTGGAATTCTCGGTGGTGTGGATTTTCTTGTGGTTCAAGGATTCGCTCCATATATTATATTCCCGCTTTAATTAGAAGATTTGCATGAAGATTATATTTACCCTATTAAGGATATCTTTTCAAGATATGCCTTAATTATCTTTTAGGGTTATTCGTGCACTATATATGCTCGAGGATCTTATTGAAGCCGCTGCGCGTCTGGAGATATTATTGAGAGCTCGTCTTCTTCGTGCATTCGAGAGTTAAGTTTTTCTTTTCATTCATCAATAGTTGGGATAGTTAGTTTATTGGTGAGTGATTGTAATACTTTGAACATTCCCACGTTCAAAGTCGGGTTTCATCTTTTCAATTCTTGAAAAGTGTTTTGGGTAGACTAGAGAGAGTTTACCGAGGATTCATTGGTGAGGAGTAGAGTCGGGTGAGGAGAGAACGTTTGGTGTTGCTGACGTTCACGAGTCTTGTATCCCTTATACTCATCATAGTGAATTGTTTCTTGGAATAGCTTCCCCCAGACGTAGGTGTGGTTATCATCGAACTGGGTTACCAACTTGTGTTCTCAACTGTGTTACTTTCTGTGTTACGTGTTGAGTTACTTCTACCTACCAATGTGGGGATTATACAATTTCAATTGGCACCTGAGCAGGTCATCGAGGTGGGTGTTAGATCCTGGGATATCTGTATAATCTGTTGGTTCATTGGTGGTGCTTGCGATGAGTACTATCAAGGAGGGTGGTTCTACGGTCAGACCACCGTTGTTTGATGGCACAAGTTATGGGTATTGGAAGATCAGAATGGCTTCGTTTATCAGATCCATTGACGAGGCTGCATGGACTGCAGTGGAAAATGGTTGGAGTGCTCCAAAAGATGAAGATGGCTCAGAGAAACCTAGAACAAAATGGTCAGAAGAGGAGCTAAAGCTGTCCGGCATGAATCAGAAAGCTATCAACGCTATTCACACAGGTGTGAGTGTTGAAGTTTTCGCCATTATCTCCACGTGCAAATCTGCCAAGGAAGCATGGGATATCTTAGAGATCACCTATGAGGGAAATAAACGGGTGAAGAATCAGAGGCTTCAACAACTTACTTCACAATTTGAGTCTCTCAGAATGGACGAGAGTGAAAGCATTTCAGATTTTTATGCCAAATTGCTGAGTCTTTCAAATGAATTCTTCTCATTGGGAGAAAAGCTCACAGAAGACAAAATTGTGAGGAAAATCCTGAGATCTCTTCCCGAGAGATTTGATTACAAGGTTGCTGCTATCGAGGAGGCAAAGGATGTTGATGAGCTATCACCAAATAAACTTATTGGTTCCTTGAGGACATTCGAGATGGGCATGCGTGTGAATCCTAGTGAAAAGAAGAAGTCTGTGGCTTTCAAGGCTTCATCTGCGAACCAATCTGAAGAGGAATTAACTGTCGAAGATATGGCTGAGTGCATCGCGTATATCTCAAAGAAGTTTGGGAATAAATTCTTCAGGAGAGGAAATGGAGAAGGGAACTCCAGATTTCGTCGGAACGAGAATCAAAGCGGTACTCAGTACAGAGGACCAAACACTTCAGAGAAGAAAGAAAATGGAGACAGGGGACCGCAGTGCCATGAATGTGATGGTTTTGGTCACATCAAGAGCGAATGTGCCAATAACTTCAAGTATCAGAAAGTTAGCAAGAAAGCGTTCCAAGCCACACACAGTGATGATGAGGTCACTGACACTGAGTTTGAGGAAGGATAGGATACATCTCATACTGCACATGTTGCTACAGTAAATGGTCCAAGGCTCGTGTCTATTGTTGATGATCAAGATCCATTCAAAGTTAAAGATGTGGAGGAAGAAGAAGATGATCAGGAGGACTATGATAAGTTGATGGATGCGTGTGAGAAGGCACTGATCTTGAACCAGAGCCTTACGGAGCAGGTCAAGGATCTTGAAAGGGAAAGAAACGATTTAAGATCTGAGGTTGAATCTCTTCAAGAAAAACTCAAAAGCTGCGAGGACTGAAGAAAGGAGACTGGTGAAGAATTGAATCATATTCAGAAGCTGATAAGGATGATGAATTCCAGTACCGAGAAGCTTGATGAAATTCTCAGACTTGGAAAGAGAGCTGCAGATAAGGAGGGTCTTGGATTCAACCGAAATAGCTATCAACAAGTTGGATACCAATATCAACAAAGAGCTCAAAGACAAGACTGGAACAAGGCGGAGAGAGGAGTCGAAGGATGGAAACAATCCAATAATTGTGTTGGAACTGAATCTAGTGGGAAATCGGTTAGGCGTGAAGAATGGAGGCCTAAACTAACCGAAACATCAGTTGTTGCTGAACAGAAGCCTGGAGAACAAGGAGCTACAGAGGAGGTACCTAAACAAGAACTCCACAAGGTACCCGAGCATAATCCAGATTCTGAAGTATTCATTCCTCTCTGTCATTACTGTCATAGACTTGGTCATATCAGACCAAGATGTCGGTTCTACCTTGGTGATAAGAGACAAGAAATGCTCAAATATCAGAATAGAAGGAATCAAGGCCAGGGCTATAGGGCTTATGTTGTTCACACCAGTAATAGTTCCAGAGTGGGGAACTCTTGGTATATTGACAGTGGATGCTCACAGCACATGACAGGTAACATGAATCTTCTTGTTAATGTGCAGAGTTGCTCTAATGAGTCAGTTGTGTTTGGTGATGGTGGAAAAGGAAGAATTCGAGGAATTGGTACACTGAATGTGCCTGGGATGCCAGTTCTGGAAGGGGTCCTCTATGTTGAAGGCTTGAGAGCAAATTTGGTCAGTATCAGCCAGTTGTGTGATGATGGGATGAGCGTAAGTTTTGGGAAAAAATAGCTGCATCATCAACAAAGGGACAGATAAGTTTCTGGAGGCAAACAGATCAGCTGACAATTGCTACATCTTTACCCCAAAGATCACAAGTTACAGGGTTGCTTCTAAGATGAGTGAGATTTGGCATCAGATACTTGGGCATACGCACTATAGGAATATTCAGAGGCTTATTCAACTGAATGCCATTGAAGGAATTCCCAAGATCAGATTTGGAGATGTTGATTTTTATGGACCGTGTCAACAAGGGAAACAGACTCAGGAGGTACACAAGAGAGTACTCCGAATCACTACAGCCAAAGTCCTTGATCTCATGCACATGGATTTGATGGGACCCATGCAAGTGGAAAGTCTAGGAGGAAAGAAATACATTCTTGTTTGCGTGGATGACTTTTCAAGATACACATGGGTTGAATTCTTAAGAGAGAAATCAGACACTTTTGAGGCGTTCAGAGTTTTGTGTCTAAGATTGGAAGTAGAAAAGGAGAGCAAACTCAAGGCCATCAGAAGTGATCATGGGCGTGAGTTTGAGAATCAAGAGTTCATGGAGTTTTGCCAATCCAAAGGGATAAGACACGAATTCTCAGCTCCTATCACATCTACTCAGAATGGTGTGGTTGAAAGGAAAAACAGGACCCTGCAGAGCACAGCCAGAACCATGATGAAGGCTAAAGATATTGCACTTAGACTCTGGGCTGAAGCATTTGATACAGCTTGCTACATTTGCAATAGAGTGTACCTCAGGCCGCAGACAGAGGTTACTGCTTATGAGATCTGGCGAGGAAGGAAGCCAAATGTGAAACACCTTCACATTTTTGGCTCACGATGTTTTGTGGTAAATGACAGAGTGCAGAGGAAGAAACTTGACGACAAGGGAATAGAGGGAATCTTTGTAGGCTACTCCAGAAACAGCCGAGCTTACAGAGTGTACCTGAAAAATCAAAGCACTGTTATTGAGTCAATTAATGTAACTTTTGATGATTCAGTAGAAGGTGATGAAAATACTGAAGAAGAGGTCTTGATTACCAGTATTGCAGAAAGTTCTCAGAGTCCTAATAAGGAGAAGGATGTCAAAGTGGAGGAGATGACTCTGGAGAGTACCCAAGATGGTACTCCAACTGGTACCTCAGATATTGCTGAAACTAGAGTCCATAAGAATCACTCAGCTTCAGATGTGATTGGACATATTAATGATGGGATGCAAACCAGAAAGAGAGAGATAGACTTCAAGAAGTTGGTTTCTCACATAGCAACCGTGTGTTTTGTCTCAAAAATTGAGCCCAAGAATGTCAATGATGCCTTCCAGGATGAAAACTGGATAGCTGCCATGCAAGAAGAACTCTTGGAATTTCAGCGATGCAATGTTTGGTATCTAACTTCTCTTCCCAAAGGTGCTAATGTGATTGGAACGAAGTGGATATTCAAGAATAAGACAGATGAGCAAGGGAACATCACTCGTAACAAGGCCAGATTGGTTGCTCAAGGATACTCACAGGAAGAAGGCATTGACTACGGGGAGACGTTTGCTCCAGTTACCAGATTGGAGTCTGTGAGATTCTTGATGGGTATGGCTAGCAGCTTGGATTTCAAGCTATATCAGATGGACGTCAAAAGTGCCTTCCTGAATGGAAATTTAGAAGAGGAGGTATATGTTAAGCAATCGAAGGGTTTTGAAGACCCCGAGCACCCAGAGTATGTGTACAGGTTGAACAAGGCTCTATACGGATTGAAGCAAGCTCCCAGAGCTTGGTACAACACGTTGGCAGAATTTATTCTTAAGAAGGGGTATGTTCGTGGTAGTGCTGACAAGACATTGTTTGTTAAGCATCGAGGAGGTCACATATTTATTGTTCAAGTGTATGTTGATGATCTTGTCTTTGGTTCCAAATCAGAGATTCTTGTGAATGAATTCGTGAAATTGATGACTTCGGAATTCAAGATGAGTATGTTTGGAGAACTGAAGTTCTTTCTGGGACTTCAAGTCAAGCAATGTGAAGACGGAATCTTTGTGAGTCAGGAGAAGTATGCTGAAAATCTGGTGAAAAAGTTTGGTATGGAGAATTCTAAGGCGAAGAGGACACCAATGGGTACATCAGTCAAGCTGACTCAAGAAGGAGAAGGCAAACCGGTGGAACAAACAGTGTACAGAAGTATGATTGGTAGCCTATTGTATCTAACAGCTAGTCGACCAGATATTGCTTACAGTGTTGGAGTCTGCTCGCGATTCCAATCAAATCCTAAGGAAAGTCACCACAAGGCTGTGAAGAACATTATAAAGTATGTCAAAGGAACGTGCAAGATTGGCATATGGTTTGGAAAGGGGAGTTCACTGAAGCTTACTGGATACAGTGATGCAGATTGGGCTGGAAATCCGAATGATCGGAAGAGTACTACTGGAGGATGTTTTCACTTGGGAGAGAATCTAATCTCGTGGCACAACAAGAAATAGAATTGTGTCTCTCTATCCTCTACGGAAGCTGAATATATAGCAGCCGGAAGTGCATGCACTCAGTTGATCTGGATGACCAAGATGCTGTATGATTATGGGATTAACGAGAAAGAGTATGTCTTGTTCTGTGACAATATTGGAGCTATCAATCTTTCTAAAAATCCAGTCAGTCATTGAAAGGCCAAACACATAGAGATCAGACATCACTTTATTAGAGATCTTGTTGAGAACAAGACTTTATCTCTACAGCATGTTTCTACTCGAGTGCAAGTGGCGGATATTTTTACCAAACCTTTAGATGGAGAAAGGTTTGAGGTTCTTCGAAAGTCACTCGGGATGTGTATAATCTGAGCTGCTCAGATTATGTTTATTTGAGTTCATCTATTGCTTGATTTCATGGTGTGTTTGGTTGTGTTATGTTTGGTGTTATTCTTTGAGTACCTTTCTGACGTGGAGTTTCTGTCAGTTGAAATAAGGGGCTATTTTTCTGCGCGCCCTTTTGCTGTTACTGTTGCTCTTTGGAATTCGAACCGACGCTTGCTTATTGCAGAGTTTATCTTCTCTGCCTCTCATTTGTGCTAGGGTTCTATTATTTCCTTATTTCCTCCGCCGGATTTCTTGTCTCTCTCTCCGATTTTCTCTCGATTCCCCGCCGGATTTCTAAATTTTTTGTGCTATTACCATGGTTTCATTCAAGCTTTCTGAGGGCATTGATCTTGAATTGTTATTTGCGGCGGCCCAGCCTGCGCCCAGAACCCCTCTGTTGCCGTGGTACGGCGCCGGGCTTGTCGAGGAGACTGCTCCTCCATCTCCTCTCCATGATTTCATTCTTCCATCCCTGTCCAGGGATGCAGTCACTCAGGAGCCTCTTCAGCCGCTATTTGCTGATGAGGGTGCTCCTCCTCCTTCGACAGAAACCACCCCTAGGGTTTATGTCTCTGCATCTTCGGTCGAGCCCCCTCAGCGTCGAAAGAAGACCAAGCAAGTGGCGAGGAAGAACAAATCGCCTCCGTGGAAGGTCAGATCATCACCTCCTCCGCCGCCTCCTGGTGGCGTCGCTCGAAGGACACGCTCTCAAGTGCGTGCTCCTCTCTGTGCTACTGGGTCTGCTTCAAATCCGAAGAGGAAGGCCTCTTCCCCTGCTTCTGGTTAGGGGAAGTCGAAATCTGTCAAAGGAAAGGGCAAGAAGCCTGTGATTGAGTTGGACTCGGAGTCTGATGCCGAGGTCCCTATCCCCAGCGATTCAGATGAGGAAGATGCTGTTCCTCCCTCATCTTCGAAAGGTACTGAAGTTCCACCTTTGCCTGCTGGATATAAATTTATGCCTATCTTCCGTGATGCTTTCTATGCCAAGTTTTGGGATATCAACTCGGAGAAGTTGATTATTGTGGATAAGCCTGCCAGGGAGTTTGATTTGCGTAGGGCAGGGGTCTTTGATTGCATCTTTGAGGCCAAGTTGTTGACTACTTTGGCAGTGGAGTTTTGTTGGGTGAAAGATGTGATCATGGAGTTCTACTCCAATTTGAGTTTGTCTATGTTTGATATCTCATCTCCTGATTTTCATCGAGGTTTTGTTAGGGGGCAGTTCTTCAATCTGTCTCCCTCTTTGATTGATGCTTTCATATGTGGTGAAGTAGTGATAGAAAGCTTCGAGCCTATTGATGCAAATTTGATTGCTGCTACTCTGCTGGATGATGAAAATGCGAAGTGGCCAGTGAAGGCCAAAAGGCTTAGGGCCTCGTCTCTTGCTCCAAAGTACAAGGCTCTGTACTACATTGAAAACAGGAATTGGGTGCTTACGACCCACAAGACCTATGTTAATCTCTCACTGGCAACTCTGCTGTATAAGGTTGGGCAAGGACTTCCAGTGTCTTTTGGAAGGTTGGTATTTGATGCCCTCGCAGAGCATGCTGAGAAGGTGGTCTCTGCAAATAAAGTTATTTGCTTCCCTCGGTTCTTGTATGCCTATATCTGCAAGTTTGTGAAGTTTGATATTCCTGAAGGTGCCAAGGCTCCAGCTGCTCCGTATATGAGGTTTACTAAGGCTCAGACTGGTGTTGAAGTTGAGTCTCCTCCTTTCAGCAGGAAAACAGAGAAGGCATCATCTTCATCGATGCCTCATGAAGACAATCTTGAGGATATTCAGCTACCGTTTGGCCCTGCTCCTCCTCATTATGAACCGGTTGTATCTAAGCTCATGTTCCAAGCCATCTCCTTGGAATATGACATGACTTGTGAGCAGATTCGCATGCTGTTCAAGAAGAAGGATGAGATGGAAAAACTGCTCATCTTGGCTGGTGGCACCCCGCAAGGGGGAGCTGCTCCTGCTGCTGCTGCTGCTGCTAGTGCTCCTGATGCTGATGCTGCGATTGGTGCTGATGATGATGAGGCTGTTGATCAGGAGATTGAAGCAGAACTTCCTTAGCTTGGCATTTCATGTCTACACTCAAGGGGGGGGGGGGTATTTGCTAAGCTGGTATTTTTTGATTCTTTTGCTGCTCTGATGATTCGATATGGCTGTTATTAAAATTTCTGCTGTTTTGGTTGGTTGGTTGAACAATCTGAACAATCTGGTTTTCTTGTTATTGCTGATGGTGTGGATTCTGTTTTCGGACTGTAATAGTAAATAGGTTTGTTTGCTATGATGCTTGGATTTCTGGTGAAGCATTGTTGATCAGCTGGTTATCTATGGTGTTATGAGTGGTGTTATGCTGTGCATTTGCTGTTTCTCTATGTGTGGTGTTCTAGTTTGGGTGCGTTCAGCTAGTACTTCATTTTAGAGAGTGCTTGTAGCAAGGGGGAGTTTTTCTGCACTATGCATTCGAGTATGGTTATGTGGGTGCGCTCCTTGCCTACTTGATTTTGCATTGGGTGCTTTGAATCTTGGAGGAGTTGTGTGAGTTGTGTGGGTGTGATTGCATACATAAAATGCCAAGGGGGAGATTGTTGCTGCATGGATTGCATGGAGTATTTTATATGGCATGTTTTTATGTATGCGGTGGAATTCTCGGTGGTGTGGATTTTCTTGTGGTTCAAGGATTCGCTCCATATATTATATTCCCGCTTTAATTAGAAGATTTGCATGAAGATTATATTTACCCTATTAAGGATATCTTTTCAAGATATGCCTTAATTATCTTTTAGGGTTATTCGTGCACTATATATGCTCGAGGATCTTATTGAAGCCGCTGCGCGTCTGGAGATATTATTGAGAGCTCGTCTTCTTCGTGCATTCGAGAGTTAAGTTTTTCTTTTCATTCATCAATAGTTGGGATAGTTAGTTTATTGGTGAGTGATTGTAATACTTTGAACATTCCCACGTTCAAAGTCGGGTTTCATCTTTTCAATTCTTGAAAAGTGTTTTGGGTAGACTAGAGAGAGTTTACCGAGGATTCATTGGTGAGGAGTAGAGTCGGGTGAGGAGAGAACGTTTGGTGTTGCTGACGTTCACGAGTCTTGTATCCCTTATACTCATCATAGTGAATTGTTTCTTGGAATAGCTTCCCCCAGACGTAGGTGTGGTTATCATCGAACTGGGTTACCAACTTGTGTTCTCAACTGTGTTACTTTCTGTGTTACGTGTTGAGTTACTTCTACCTACCAAAGTAGGGATTATACAATTTCAATTGGCACCTGAGCAGGTCATCGAGGTGGGTGTTAGATCCTGGGATATCTGTATAATCTGTTGGTTCATTGGTGGTGCTTGCGATGAATACTATCAAGGAGGGTGGTTCTACGGTCAGACCACCGTTGTTTGATGGCACAAGTTATGGGTATTGGAAGATCAGAATGGCTTCGTTTATCAGATCCATTGACGAGGCTGCATGGACTGCAGTGGAAAATGGTTGGAGTGCTCCAAAAGATGAAGATGGCTCAGAGAAACCTAGAACAAAATGGTCAGAAGAGGAGCTAAAGCTGTCCGGCATGAATCAGAAAGCTATCAACGCTATTCACACAGGTGTGAGTGTTGAAGTTTTCGCCATTATCTCCACGTGCAAATCTGCCAAGGAAGCATGGGATATCTTAGAGATCACCTATGAGGGAAATAAACGGGTGAAGAATCAGAGGCTTCAACAACTTACTTCACAATTTGAGTCTCTCAGAATGGACGAGAGTGAAAGCATTTCAGATTTTTATGCCAAATTGCTGAGTCTTTCAAATGAATTCTTCTCATTGGGAGAAAAGCTCACAGAAGACAAAATTGTGAGGAAAATCCTGAGATCTCTTCCCGAGAGATTTGATTACAAGGTTGCTGCTATCGAGGAGGCAAAGGATGTTGATGAGCTATCACCAAATAAACTTATTGGTTCCTTGAGGACATTCGAGATGGGCATGCGTGTGAATCCTAGTGAAAAGAAGAAGTCTGTGGCTTTCAAGGCTTCATCTGCGAACCAATCTGAAGAGGAATTAACTGTCGAAGATATGGCTGAGTGCATCGCGTATATCTCAAAGAAGTTTGGGAAGAAATTCTTCAGGAGAGGAAATGGAGAAGGGAACTCCAGATTTCGTCGGAACGAGAATCAAAGCGGTACTCAGTACAGAGGACCAAACACTTCAGAGAAGAAAGAAAATGGAGACAGGGGACCGCAGTGCCATGAATGTGATGGTTTTGGTCACATCAAGAGCGAATGTGCCAATAACTTCAAGTATCAGAAAGTTAGCAAGAAAGCGTTCCAAGCCACACACAGTGATGATGAGGTCACTGACACTGAGTTTGAGGAAGGATAGGATACATCTCATACTGCACATGTTGCTACAGTAAATGGTCCAAGGCTCGTGTCTATTGTTGATGATCAAGATCCATTCAAAGTTAAAGATGTGGAGGAAGAAGAAGATGATCAGGAGGACTATGATAAGTTGATGGATGCGTGTGAGAAGGCACTGATCTTGAACCAGAGCCTTACGGAGCAGGTCAAGGATCTTGAAAGGGAAAGAAACGATTTAAGATCTGAGGTTGAATCTCTTCAAGAAAAACTCAAAAGCTGCGAGGACTGAAGAAAGGAGACTGGTGAAGAATTGAATCATATTCAGAAGCTGATAAGGATGATGAATTCCAGTACCGAGAAGCTTGATGAAATTCTCATACTTGGAAAGAGAGCTGCAGATAAGGAGGGTCTTGGATTCAACCGAAATAGCTATCAACAAGTTGGATACCAATATCAACAAAGAGCTCAAAGACAAGACTGGAACAAGGCGGAGAGAGAGGAGTCGAAGGATGGAAACAATCCAATAATTGTGTTGGAACTGAATCTAGTGGGAAATCGGTTAGGCGTGAAGAATGGAGGCCTAAACTAACCGAAACATCAGTTGTTGCTGAACAGAAGCCTGGAGAACAAGGAGCTACAGAGGAGGTACCTAAACAAGAACTCCACAAGGTACCCGAGCATAATCCAGATTCTGAAGTATTCATTCCTCTCTGTCATTACTGTCATAGACTTGGTCATATCAGACCAAGATGTCGGTTCTACCTTGGTGATAAGAGACAAGAAATGCTCAAATATCAGAATAGAAGGAATCAAGGCCAGGGCTATAGGGCTTATGTTGTTCACACCAGTAATAGTTCCAGAGTGGGGAACTCTTGGTATATTGACAGTGGATGCTCACAGCACATGACAGGTAACATGAATCTTCTTGTTAATGTGCAGAGTTGCTCTAATGAGTCAGTTGTGTTTGGTGATGGTGGAAAAGGAAGAATTCGAGGAATTGGTACACTGAATGTGCCTGGGATGCCAGTTCTGGAAGGGGTCCTCTATGTTGAAGGCTTGAGAGCAAATTTGGTCAGTATCAGCCAGTTGTGTGATGATGGGATGAGCGTAAGTTTTGGGAAAAAATAGCTGCATCATCAACAAAGGGACAGATAAGTTTCTGGAGGCAAACAGATCAGCTGACAATTGCTACATCTTTACCCCAAAGATCACAAGTTACAGGGTTGCTTCTAAGATGAGTGAGATTTGGCATCAGATACTTGGGCATACGCACTATAGGAATATTCAGAGGCTTATTCAACTGAATGCCATTGAAGGAATTCCCAAGATCAGATTTGGAGATGTTGATTTTTATGGACCGTGTCAACAAGGGAAACAGACTCAGGAGGTACACAAGAGAGTACTCCGAATCACTACAGCCAAAGTCCTTGATCTCATGCACATGGATTTGATGGGACCCATGCAAGTGGAAAGTCTAGGAGGAAAGAAATACATTCTTGTTTGCGTGGATGACTTTTCAAGATACACATGGGTTGAATTCTTAAGAGAGAAATCAGACACTTTTGAGGCGTTCAGAGTTTTGTGTCTAAGATTGGAAGTAGAAAAGGAGAGCAAACTCAAGGCCATCAGAAGTGATCATGGGCGTGAGTTTGAGAATCAAGAGTTCATGGAGTTTTGCCAATCCAAAGGGATAAGACACGAATTCTCAGCTCCTATCACATCTACTCAGAATGGTGTGGTTGAAAGGAAAAACAGGACCCTGCAGAGCACAGCCAGAACCATGATGAAGGCTAAAGATATTGCACTTAGACTCTGGGCTGAAGCATTTGATACAGCTTGCTACATTTGCAATAGAGTGTACCTCAGGCCGCAGACAGAGGTTACTGCTTATGAGATCTGGCGAGGAAGGAAGCCAAATGTGAAACACCTTCACATTTTTGGCTCACGATGTTTTGTGGTAAATGACAGAGTGCAGAGGAAGAAACTTGACGACAAGGGAATAGAGGGAATCTTTGTAGGCTACTCCAGAAACAGCCGAGCTTACAGAGTGTACCTGAAAAATCAAAGCACTGTTATTGAGTCAATTAATGTAACTTTTGATGATTCAGTAGAAGGTGATGAAAATACTGAAGAAGAGGTCTTGATTACCAGTATTGCAGAAAGTTCTCAGAGTCCTAATAAGGAGAAGGATGTCAAAGTGGAGGAGATGACTCTGGAGAGTACCCAAGATGGTACTCCAACTGGTACCTCAGATATTGCTGAAACTAGAGTCCATAAGAATCACTCAGCTTCAGATGTGATTGGACATATTAATGATGGGATGCAAACCAGAAAGAGAGAGATAGACTTCAAGAAGTTGGTTTCTCACATAGCAACCGTGTGTTTTGTCTCAAAAATTGAGCCCAAGAATGTCAATGATGCCTTCCAGGATGAAAACTGGATAGCTGCCATGCAAGAAGAACTCTTGGAATTTCAGCGATGCAATGTTTGGTATCTAACTTCTCTTCCCAAAGGTGCTAATGTGATTGGAACGAAGTGGATATTCAAGAATAAGACAGATGAGCAAGGGAACATCACTCGTAACAAGGCCAGATTGGTTGCTCAAGGATACTCACAGGAAGAAGGCATTGACTACGGGGAGACGTTTGCTCCAGTTACCAGATTGGAGTCTGTGAGATTCTTGATGGGTATGGCTAGCAGCTTGGATTTCAAGCTATATCAGATGGACGTCAAAAGTGCCTTCCTGAATGGAAATTTAGAAGAGGAGGTATATGTTAAGCAACCGAAGGGTTTTGAAGACCCCGAGCACCCAGAGTATGTGTACAGGTTGAACAAGGCTCTATACGGATTGAAGCAAGCTCCCAGAGCTTGGTACAACACGTTGGCAGAATTTCTTCTTAAGAAGGGGTATGTTCGTGGTAGTGCTGACAAGACATTGTTTGTTAAGCATCGAGGAGGTCACATATTTATTGTTCAAGTGTATGTTGATGATCTTGTCTTTGGTTCCAAATCAGAGATTCTTGTGAATGAATTCGTGAAATTGATGACTTCGGAATTCAAGATGAGTATGTTTGGAGAACTGAAGTTCTTTCTGGGACTTCAAGTCAAGCAATGTGAAGACGGAATCTTTGTGAGTCAGGAGAAGTATGCTGAAAATCTGGTGAAAAAGTTTGGTATGGAGAATTCTAAGGCGAAGAGGACACCAATGGGTACATCAGTCAAGCTGACTCAAGAAGGAGAAGGCAAACCGGTGGAACAAACAGTGTACAGAAGTATGATTGGTAGCCTATTGTATCTAACAGCCAGTCGACCAGATATTGTTTACAGTGTTGGAGTCTGCTCGCGATTCCAATCAAATCCTAAGGAAAGTCACCACAAGGCTGTGAAGAACATTATAAAGTATGTCAAAGGAACGTGCAAGATTGGCATATGGTTTGGAAAGGGGAGTTCACTGAAGCTTACTGGATACAGTGATGCAGATTGGGCTGGAAATCCGAATGATCGGAAGAGTACTACTGGAGGATGTTTTCACTTGGGAGAGAATCTAATCTCGTGGCACAGCAAGAAATAGAATTGTGTCTCTCTATCCTCTACGGAAGCTGAATATATAGCAGCCGGAAGTGCATGCACTCAGTTGATCTGGATGACCAAGATGCTGTATGATTATGGGATTAACGAGAAAGAGTATGTCTTGTTCTGTGACAATATTGGAGCTATCAATCTTTCTAAAAATCCAGTCAGTCATTGAAAGGCCAAACACATAGAGATCAGACATCACTTTATTAGAGATCTTGTTGAGAACAAGACTTTATCTCTACAGCATGTTTCTACTCGAGTGCAAGTGGCGGATATTTTTACCAAACCTTTAGATGGAGAAAGGTTTGAGGTTCTTCGAAAGTCACTCGGGATGTGTATAATCTGAGCTGCTCAGATTATGTTTATTTGAGTTCATCTATTGCTTGATTTCATGGTGTGTTTGGTTGTGTTATGTTTGGTGTTATTCTTTGAGTACCTTTCTGACGTGGAGTTTCTGTCAGTTGAAATAAGGGGCTATTTTTCTGCGCGCCCTTTTGCTGTTACTGTTGCTCTTTGGAATTCGAACCGACGCTTGCTTATTGCAGAGTTTATCTTCTCTGCCTCTCATTTGTGCTAGGGTTCTATTATTTCCTTATTTCCTCCGCCGGATTTCTTGTCTCTCTCTCCGATTTTCTCTCGATTCCCCGCCGGATTTCTAAATTTTTTGTGCTATTACCATGGTTTCATTCAAGCTTTCTGAGGGCATTGATCTTGAATTGTTATTTGCGGCGGCCCAGCCTGCGCCCAGAACCCCTCTGTTGCCGTGGTACGGCGCCGGGCTTGTCGAGGAGACTGCTCCTCCATCTCCTCTCCATGATTTCATTCTTCCATCCCTGTCCAGGGATGCAGTCACTCAGGAGCCTCTTCAGCCGCTATTTGCTGATGAGGGTGCTCCTCCTCCTTCGACAGAAACCACCCCTAGGGTTTATGTCTCTGCATCTTCGGTCGAGCCCCCTCAGCGTCGAAAGAAGACCAAGCAAGTGGCGAGGAAGAACAAATCGCCTCCGTGGAAGGTCAGATCATCACCTCCTCCGCCGCCTCCTGGTGGCGTCGCTCGAAGGACACGCTCTCAAGTGCGTGCTCCTCTCTGTGCTACTGGGTCTGCTTCAAATCGGATGAGGAAGGCCTCTTCCCCTGCTTCTGGTTAGGGGAAGTCGAAATCTGTCAAAGGAAAGGGCAAGAAACCTGTGATTGAGTTGGACTCGGAGTCTGATGCCGAGGTCCCTATCCCCAGCGATTCAGATGAGGAAGATGCTGTTCCTCCCTCATCTTCGAAAGGTACTGAAGTTCCACCTTTGCCTGCTGGATATAAATTTATGCCTATCTTCCGTGATGCTTTCTATGCCAAGTTTTGGGATATCAACTCGGAGAAGTTGATTATTGTGGATAAGCCTGCCAGGGAGTTTGATTTGCGTAGGGCAGGGGTCTTTGATTGCATCTTTGAGGCCAAGTTGTTGACTACTTTGGCAGTGGAGTTTTGTTGGGTGAAAGATGTGATCATGGAGTTCTACTCCAATTTGAGTTTGTCTATGTTTGATATCCCATCTCCTGATTTTCATCGAGGTTTTGTTAGGGGGCAGTTCTTCAATCTGTCTCCCTCTTTGATTGATGCTTTCATATGTGGTGAAGTAGTGATAGAAAGCTTCGAGCCTATTGATGCAAATTTGATTGCTGCTACTCTGCTGGATGATGAAAATGCAAAGTGGCCAGTGAAGGCCAAAAGGCTTAGGGCCTCGTCTCTTGCTCCAAAGTACAAGGCTCTGTACTACATTGAAAACAGGAATTGGGTGCTTACGACCCACAAGACCTATGTTAATCTCTCACTGGCAACTCTGCTGTATAAGGTTGGGCAAGGACTTCCAGTGTCTTTTGGAAGGTTGGTATTTGATGCCCTCGCAGAGCATGCTGAGAAGGTGGTCTCTGCAAATAAAGTTATTTGCTTCCCTCGGTTCTTGTATGCCTATATCTGCAAGTTTGTGAAGTTTGATATTCCTGAAGGTGCCAAGGCTCCAGCTGCTCCGTATATGAGGTTTACTAAGGCTCAGACTGGTGTTGAAGTTGAGTCTCCTCCTTTCAGCAGGAAAACAGAGAAGGCATCATCTTCATCGATGCCCCATGAAGACAATCTTGAGGATATTCAGCTACCGTTTGGCCCTGCTCCTCCTCATTATGAACCGGTTGTATCTAAGCTCATGTTCCAAGCCATCTCCTTGGAATATGACATGACTTGTGAGCAGATTCGCATGCTGTTCAAGAAGAAGGATGAGATGGAAAAACTGCTCATCTTGGCTGGTGGCACCCCGCAAGGGGGAGCTGCTCCTGCTGCTGCTGCTGCTGCTAGTGCTCCTGATGCTGATGCTGCGATTGGTGCTGATGATGATGAGGCTGTTGATCAGGAGATTGAAGCAGAACTTCCTTAGCTTGGCATTTCATGTCTACACTCAAGGGGGGGGGGGGGGGTATTTGCTAAGCTGGTATTTTTTTATTCTTTTGCTGCTCTGATGATTCGATATGGCTGTTATTAAAATTTCTGCTGTTTTGGTTGGTTGGTTGAACAATCTGAACAATCTGGTTTTCTTGTTATTGCTGATGGTGTGGATTCTGTTTTCGGACTGTAATAGTAAATAGGTTTGTTTGCTATGATGCTTGGATTTCTGGTGAAGCATTGTTGATCAGCTGGTTATCTATGGTGTTATGAGTGGTGTTATGCTGTGCATTTGCTGTTTCTCTATGTGTGGTGTTCTAGTTTGGGTGCGTTCAGCTAGAACTTCATTTTAGAGAGTGCTTGTAGCAAGGGGGAGTTTTTCTGCACTATGCATTCGAGTATGGTTATGTGGGTGCGCTCCTTGCCTACTTGATTTTGCATTGGGTGCTTTGAATCTTGGAGGAGTTGTGTGAGTTGTGTGGGTGTGATTGCATACATAAAATGCCAAGGGGGAGATTGTTGCTGCATGGATTGCATGGAGTATTTTATATGGCATGTTTTTATGTATGCGGTGGAATTCTCGGTGGTGTGGATTTTCTTGTGGTTCAAGGATTCGCTCCATATATTATATTCCCGCTTTAATTAGAAGATTTGCATGAAGATTATATTTACCCTATTAAGGATATCTTTTCAAGATATGCCTTAATTATCTTTTAGGGTTATTCGTGCACTATATATGCTCGAGGATCTTATTGAAGCCGCTGCGCGTCTGGAGATATTATTGAGAGCTCGTCTTCTTCGTGCATTCGAGAGTTAAGTTTTTCTTTTCATTCATCAATAGTTGGGATAGTTAGTTTATTGGTGAGTGATTGTAATACTTTGAACATTCCCACGTTCAAAGTCGGGTTTCATCTTTTCAATTCTTGAAAAGTGTTTTGGGTAGACTAGAGAGAGTTTACCGAGGATTCATTGGTGAGGAGTAGAGTCGGGTGAGGAGAGAACGTTTGGTGTTGCTGACGTTCACGAGTCTTGTATCCCTTATACTCATCATAGTGAATTGTTTCTTGGAATAGCTTCCCCCAGACGTAGGTGTGGTTATCACCGAACTGGGTTACCAACTTGTGTTCTCAACTGTGTTACTTTCTGTGTTACGTGTTGAGTTACTTCTACCTACCAAAGTAGGGATTATACAATTTCACTAACCTCTGAAAATTGCTTTGCAACCGGCGGAAAGGAGGAACAGCCGGTCGCCAAATCTTGCATCACAGCCGGCGAAATGCAGTAAAAAGCCATCGGAATCGAAATCAAGATTGAATCGAATGACAGTAAGTAAAGTTACAATTGTATTCTTATTTTGATGCTTTACTGCAACCAACCGTATACTTAAATTTGACTTTCTTCGTTGGTTTTAAGTAGTAGCCATAGGATTTTTAGTTTCGTTGATTTATTGTTCCATTTAAGCATGAATTTTTTCGAACAGTTTTCGTGCATTCTTACAACTAGTTTCATGCTTAAATATTTGTATTTTAGTGTCGTCGATTTTGTAGTGTCGTTGATTTTAGTTTCAAGCTTAATTTTAAGTGTCGTTTTTTCTTAAGTTCATGCTTAAAATATTTCAATCTCATGCTTAAAATATTTGTATTTTAGTTTCATGCTTAATGTATTTTAGTTTCTTGCTTAATATATTTTTGTGGATTTTATGTGTCGTATAGTTTAGATTAATGCTTAATATATTTTAATTTCTTGCTTAAAACAGTGGTATCCTAGTTTAATGCTTAGTTTGTGTTGTCATCGATTTTAAGCATAATTCTGATTATATGAAAGCATTATATCGATCACCTAATGTGCATAGATTTTTTGAATGCTATGATTTAAGCAGAATTCAAATTTTATGTTTAGTTTATTTTCGTTGATTTTATGTGTCTTCGAGTTTAGATTAATGCTTAATATATTTTAATTTCTTGCTTGAAACATTGGTATCCTAGTTTAATGCTTAATTTGTGTTGTCATCAATTTTAAGCATATTTTAGTTTATATGAAAGCATTTTGTCGAACAATTAATGTGCATAGATATTTTGAATGCAATGATTTAAGCAGATTTCAGATTTTATGCTTAGTTTTAATTAGTTTTGTGCTTAATTTGATTGAAGGAAACACAAATAAACGGAAGTCTGCACAAGAACTTTCCAACGATGACTTTGTTGCTGAAAAGCTGAAAAAGGGGACACTTCAAAAGGAAAGTACTAAACCATTGGAGCATGGAAATAACAACAACGAACCTTATACGATGTTCCACCCGTTGCGCTGTAGAATCTGCCCAACGGTGCCACTACAAAAAAATTGGATTTTGCCCACACATTCATGTGTGACTAATAGTATGCTTATGTGTGTGTACTGATTATCACCCACACATAATGCAAGTATCACCATGTGTCACTATTTTTATGTAAAAAAAGAATTTTGCCTACACATGCATATATGTGTGGATGAATCATGAAGCATTTAGTCACACATATATTTGTCACCGTAGGTGTGTCTTATGTGTGGATAATTGAACTTTTACCCGTTCATAATAATGAGGTGGAAATGACGTGGATGATGACATGGCAATTTGTATGTGTGGTAAATATCATATATTATGTGTAGATATTTCTTTTTAGTAATAAAATATTATAAATTTTATTAGTATTATTTGTACAAATGAAAGAGTTCAAATGTGCTAAAATAAACCTTTTGTGGAGAATAAATTTGTATTATTATTATTTTTTTCCCAGTTATCGATTTTGAGCATATTACAAAATTGCAATATAGAAAAAATTAAATATACAACAAACACAACACATTAGCCAGTAACAAGTTCACAATAATTTTACTTAACAATAATCATTAAGAAAACAATACATAAATCTACATGCTAACTATAACCACAAGCAACTCTAACTCTTGTATGCATTAGAATCATCAACTTTATATGGAAATCGGCATCCATCATTTGTCCTGTCATCATACGATATTCAACATATTATTAGGTATAAATAATATAACAATTGCTCCAATAATAATTTAATTCATGAAGTAGTTCTCACCTTATGAAAATTGCAGCAACAAATATTTCTGATATCGAAAAGCCTGCAATACGAATAAGAATTGTTCAAATCAAATTCACATTTGCAGCATAATATAACCAAAGTATAAGAATTCAATCCATCTATAGAGATAGTGCATAGTAATTATATACTAGTACTCACATTCAAAGCTAATAGCCACGGAGAATTTAATTTTCTATGATTCCTTCTTCAAACTTCTACCTTCTTCCTACTCGAACAAAAGACGGATCAAAAAATTTGTTACATCACCTTAATTCCTAGCAAAATATTTTAGAAGCAAGTAAAGGAAGATCCAAATTATAGGATAAGTAAATCAATGCTACCTTCAATTCCTTCAACGAATTTTAATTTTGTAAGTATCTCAAAATCATCCTTAGTGCCTCTTTCCTGTAAAATTATGACAAACAAATTAATGAAAACCAGCAAAAATATAGATATAAGACGAATCACTCGCTTTTGACGACGATAACGGCAACGAAATTTACAAAATCTAGTTCTATAGTCGAACAACATTGGAACGAGGGGAGCGATGGCCATCATCTCTCGCTCTCTCTCTTCCCCAACTTGTTCAGACGCACGGCGCAAATACGTTGTTTCCGGACTTGCAGATGCCGCCGCTGCCTCCATGGGTTTTCTTCTCAAACCACCGATGTTATAAAATAAAACTCAAAGTAGCTCTGTAATAATAGTTTTGTTTTGGTGTTATGACACTGTACAATTTTATTAATTTATCCTATTGATATGCGAATTGGAATAGTGGGGGATTGAAAACTGCCGCACTTCTTTTTTATTTTTTTTAGAACGCCATCTATTTTAAATTTTTTGGAGGGATGTTTTGGAGGGATATATTTACCATTCAATTTTTTTTTTATTTTTTTATTTTTTTATTTTTTTTTTGTGTGTGAAGGCGGGGTCTAAATATTTTGATTTTTTTGAAGGATATCCATGCATCATACTATTATAATTGATATTCTTCTATTTATTCATTTATTTATATATTCCCTCCATGAAACTTATTTCCTTAATTATTCATTTACTTGAGTTTCTAATTTTAATACTTGAGTTCAGGCCATAAGACGTGGCTTTTCTTAAGTAGTATTTGTTGATTAATTTATTTAATATTTGGGAAAGTAATGTACTATTTGGAGATAATTTTTAAAGTAATTTAATACTCCCTCTGTTCCACTTCACTAGTCCACTTTTTTTCGGCACAGGATTTTATGTGCAGTGTTAAAGTAAAAAAGTAAGGGGTCCACCTCAAAAAGTAAGGATTAATTCTTTCCTTTTAAGGAAAGTGGACTAGTGGTATAGGACGGACCAAAATAGTATAGTGGACTAGTGAAGTGGGACGAAGGAAGTAGTATTTGTAGAGGGTAAATCTACAATTGAGTTGGATCCGACTGGTTCGACCCGTCTGATCAGATCCGACTGAAGAAGAGGCACTAGCAACCTGTCAAACAGAACAAACGTAAGAGCCCTTCGATGGACACGGGTGGGGGTGTCAGCCAAAGGACCTCCGACGCTCAAGTCAGTGATCGGATCAAATAGACGAAAAATAGAAATCAAGTAAAATGAATAAATGAATTGAGATGTAGATCCCGATTGAAATAATGGTGGTGAGCGTGGATGATATGGAGGTGATAGTAAGCGGCGCCGTCTGACTGAAGTCTAATAGACGCCGACTGATGGAGCGTGGAGGGTTTCAGAGGAGGAGTTAGTTGGCGAGTGGAATGCTTGAGTGTGAGAATGCGTGAGATCGTGTGCTTGACCTAGCAATCGGGATTTATATATGACGACTGTCTGACTAGGGTTTCCTCTTCAAACCCTAGTCTGCCTCAACCTATTAAGAACGTGGGGAGATTGTTTCCCGGCTGACTCGCTCCTGTCCGTTTGATGGTAGTTAGGATTAATATTCAAATCCTTCGGCTGACTGACTGGACCCCTAGGCGATTTGTGGGTTCAGTCGGCCCAATAGACACAAGGCTTTTTAATAGTTAGTTGGGCCAAGCAATTTATTCCGCCTGACTGATGGGTTGATTAATCTCAAGTACTTGGAGTTGGGCTAGCCAAGCATGAACAAGTGGGTTGGGCCAGTCAGACGGATTTTGTCCACTACAGTTTGTCCCCCACTCTCTAGTTGGAATTTCCAACTGGAGAGTAGTCGAAAAAAATAATTAATTCGTATTATTCGGAACAATGAATAATTTCAGTCGGTCGGTAAAATGAGATTTTCATTCAGTTGGCCACGTGAGCTTATCAGTGCTCATCTTTATGTGCATAATTTAATAAGTTGATTTTTCCGACTGAATGGAAATCGAATTTTTCTAATTAGGCCGTTAACAATTTCAAGTTGTTTGGATAATGAATAACATCAGTCAGTCGGTACTAAGGGACCTTTACTTAGTCGGCCGCGTGAGCTTATAAGTATTTACTTCTATATGATAAATTATCATTACCGACTGAGTGAATACTTAGCGGGATCTCTCTGAGTATAGAGTAGTCAGATTTTTCTAGTAGGGAACAAATAATTTTTCAATCCGGCTGACCAACTACCAGATTGACTTTTAAAAATAAATTCATTGTACATTTTTGCTAACGGCTCATGCGGGTAGCTAGAAAGATGAGCCCAACATTGTGGGTTGAAGCGGTATCCATTAATTTTTTCAGTCGGGAACTATATCCGGCTGGCTAAATGAATCATCCCATATTCCCATCCGTCTGATATGGTAGTCGACCTACTACAATAATACCAATCAACCGTTGGTTTGATTTTTCCGACTGAATGACAGTCGAATTTTTCCAATTATGTAGTTGATATTTTCAGATCATTTTGGTGCAATGAATAATTTCAATCGGTCGGTAGCAACAAGCTTATATTTGGTTGGCCGCGTGGGCCTTACGGATTTGAAGCTATTTATGCTAGCTGATCGAAATACGATATTTTGTTGACAATTTGCCGGCTGAAGAAAATGTAACACTTTGCTTAATATTCTACCGACTGACTGACTGAGAGATTTTTGTCAATTGGCAGGGGTATTCAGTCGGCATGGGTATGGGTCTTCAAGAGTAGGGACTATTATCTATTCCTCAACTCGAATTAAGAGTGAATATTTTGCTATATAAATAAAAATTAATGAATTGGTGGGCCCATTTTTTCAGTTAGTTGTTGTCACCACGTGAACCTCTTCAATTAATATGGTAGTTAACCAATATTAATTTGTTCAAAAGTGCAGATGGCACCTCTTTTAATAGTTGAACACTTGAGTAGTGTTTCTTTATTTTGAATTTGGCGACCTGCTTCTTGAGTTGGGTTTAGTAATTGATTTCTATTGTTCGGCTCAATGGATGATCTCAGTCAGTCGGTAATGAGTGATTTATATTCGGTTGTCCGAATTTTTTCAGTGTGGGTTGATTGAATTTCTAATATTCGACACAAGACCTTCATAGAGTCGATGCACAATTTTTTGAAATTGATTGGATGAGGCGTTCCGCCTGACTGGTTGACTTTAAATGTGATTTCCCCTTATTAGGGGTTGGGCGCTTCCAGCTCTAAATGGTTAAGAATCGGTCTTTGTTTATGATCGACTGACTGAGTGAGTAAAATATCAATCTCATTTTTGGCGACTGAGTGAAAATTTTGCCGACTAATTAGAGTAAAATTGGGGTAAGGCCCATCTGGTGAGAATCAGCCAGGTTGATGTTTTTTCTCCCTTTAGTTGTCAAGTGTGTATATACACATAATCTATGCGGCCTATTACCTCTCTTCGAGTTACATTTTTCCAACTGAGCGGTCTGTCGGATTTTTCATACGTGGGGAGTTATTGATTTTAGACCTTTCAAAGTTATTTGCCATGGTTCAGTCGGTACAAGGAATTTATCTTAATTTGGCCACATGGGCTTATGGGTATTTATTTTTATATGACAATTAGTCATTACCGGTTGAATGAATATTAGGCGGAATTTCTCTAATTATAGAGTAGTCGGATATTCGGTAGGGGCCGATTAACTTTTGAGTTCGATGCAAGACCTCACACAGAGCTGGCTCAAGGTGGACGTCGATTCTAGCTGGAGAGCATATAATTTCAGTCGTCCAAAGAATCATTTTAATTCTTAGCGTCTCAGGGGGTTGAATAAGCCCTTCCGTCTGACTAGTTGATTTTTCTTCCAGCTCGAGCCTGCCGCCTGAATTTTCCATTCTCAATTGCAACTGCCGACTGACTGACTAGTTGGGTTTTCAATCATGAGACTATGATAATTCTTTCTATAAGAATTATTATTATTTTGAAGGTCCCAACTGAAGGGCCATATAAATTTAGTCGGTACAATTAACTAAATGAATTTTTATTGCTTTAGTGAGCTGAAGATGTCATTCCGTCCGACTGACAGGGAGTCGGTTCTATATCGCTTATTGTCTGTCTCCGAGTTACATTTTTCCAGCAAGGAGTCAATCGGATTTTCCTACGTAGGAAGTAATTAATTTTAGACCTTTCAAAATTGTTTGGTATGATTCAGTCGGTCGGTACAAGTAACTTATATTCATTTGGCCGCATGGGCTTATGGGTATTCATATTTATGTGATAATTGCCCTTTGTTCCACTATGTGATTAATAGGGGCCGATTAATTTTTTCAAGTGGGGAATCAATTCCAGCTGAAAGGTCGTAGCGCCTTGAGGTAGGCTGAGTAAGTCATGACTGACTGACTAACTAAAGGAGATGATTTCTACCTTTCCATTTAGTAGCTTTATCTTGACCGGCTGACTCCACATTTACCAACTAAGTAATTCAAGTAGTTATTTTCAAACGGGACATAAGTAATCCTTAAATCTGATTTTTCTGTACAACATCTTTGCAATTTTGCCGAGTGGCTTGCATAAGATTTTTTGCCGACTGAAGTTTTGTTCCCAACTGAAAGAGGGATAAGATCGGCTAAAATTTAATCCGCTTGAGGGGAATAAGACCAGCTGAAATTCTATTCCAACTTAAAGGTTACGCCCGACTGAAATTTATTCCAGCTGGAAAGGGGGATAAGACCAGCTGAAATTTGTTTATACTGGAAAGACCAACTGGAATTTTGTGAAAGTGTCAGCTGGAATTTTATTCCAACTTAGAGGTTATGACCGACTGAAATTTGTTCCAGCTGGAATTTGCCCAGGTGTTGTTTCCTCTTGCTTGACTAGTCTAACTATTAAATATTGGTTCATGTCATTGTTATCGACTTAGTCCATGAGCTATTATATTATGTTCGCACCCCATTTCCCCCAGTTTGAGTTCAAGTCTTTGACTCGAATTCAAACTATTTGTTGTGGTGCGTAGTTTAGTAGTACTTGTACTTGTCGTTATATCTTCTTTTTCCTTAGCTTTTTTTTATAGCTTGAATTCTGGTTGTCCGACTGACTGAATTCTTCATGCAACTAGCCTTCGTCTCAGTTGGACTAAACTTGTTGGGGGGGGGGGGGGGGGGGGGGGAGGGGGCTCCGTAGAGCTGCCTACATACCCTCGTAAGGGATCAAGCCTGATGTAGTTCTGACATGTTTCATAAAACGGTCAGAATCAGTCGGAAAAATTTTAAAAAAATGTCCGGCTGGGCTCCGTAGAGTTGCCTACATACCCTCGTAAGGGATCAAGCCCGATGTAGTTCTGACCTGTTCCATAAAACGGTCAGAATCAGTCGGGAAAAATAAAGAAAATGCCTTACTGGACTCCGTAGAGTTGTCTACATACCCTCGTAAGGGATCAAGCCCAATGTAGTTTCGACTTAGCCTGCATGACTTTGTTAGTGATAGTGTGGAATGAAAAGCGTTGGTCCCGTAAGACTGAAAATCCGATAAAAATTGAAACAGAGGTAGAGTTAGGCATTGTCTCTCGGTCGGGTGTCCGAAAATGGGTCATTGTCTCTCCTCCGAATCTCTTGTCTCCGAGAAGATGGATACGGCTCAGGTCGTCTGTCAGTTGCACGTCTGTCTACTTGGGTATCCCTTCTGGAGCTTGTAGGCGGAGAAGATCGACGGCTATTGTATTGGTCTTCTTCCCATTTGATCTGTGCCCATGCCTTGGCAAGAACATCCTCCATGGTTTTGCAAGGATATTTGGTAAGATCTTTGTAGAGGTCTGAGTCGGGGAGGAGACCCTTTTTGAAAGCGGTGACAGCCGTCTGAGTGTTGCAGTTGGTTATGGACACCTTTTCCCTATTGAAGAGTCTGATGTAGGTACGTAGGGATTCTCCACGTCGTTGGACAATGACGTACAAATCTTCGGAGATTTTTTCCAACTTCCTGCTACTAGCATATTGCTGCACAAAAGTATCCGTTAATTGAGCAAAAGAGGAAATTGAATTATTAGGAAGATTTGTATACCACTGGAGGGCAGGTCCTATTAGACTAGAACGGAACCCCTTACACATGCAGGCCTCCCTCAACTCGTGAGGGATGGCCACGGTGAACATCCTTTGTCGCTATTGAGCGATGTGGTCGTCTGGATCGGAAGCGCCATCAAAGGGCTTCATGTTTGGGAAGCTGAATTTGCTGGGCATCTCCACTAGTGCGATGTCGTCGACGAAAGGTGAATCGGCGTAGCAGCTGGCCGTACTCTTCTTAATAGGAGCCGGTACACCCGGAATCCTCTGGATCATTGCTTCCATCTCCGCCAACTTGTAGGTCAGATCCGCGTCAAGGTTCATGAAGGGTCCGGTTGTGGCCGTCCGGACTGGTCCGGGAGTGATGAATTGTTCCTGGTGGGCGTAGCCAAAGGCTTGGTCAGTCTGCACGGGTCCATCAGTTGGGATCATCGCAGTAGTTGCAGCGGGAACCGGCCGGCGGACGTTCGTATGCACCGCTTGGGGGATGCTCCCACTTGCCTGGCTAGTCCCCGCACCCGGGGTTGCATAAGTTGGCTCAAGGGCTACATTTTGTGTTACATCGGACTGGATGGTTGGTCCGGCTCCGAGGGCACCTGTCGGGGCAGTTGACCCGGTTCCAACAGATCGCACAGCATGCGTTATTGTTCTTTGGGGCTCGAGATCTGTAAGAAAAGAGACACGAGTGCGATCAGCGCTAGTTTGATGAGTATTCTGATTGCTTACCAAACCGGATGAATTTCTAGGGTTGAAATCATCGAGTTCATCGTCGTCGGTGAAGTGATCCTCAAGGGATTGCATGGGGTTAATTGGAGACTTGAACCAAGACGCCTGGGTCGTCTGAACTTGTGCTACAGTTGCTTCGAGGCAGGCAGTCAGATCGGCATTCTCCTTTTCAAGCTTTTCCCGGCTCACTCGCTCTTGATTCATCTGCTCAGTCAGGACGACTATCTGAGCAGTGAGATCGACCTTGAGGGAGGTTTTTGAGGCGTTGCTATTGTCGGCCATGTCCGTCTGCGAGAAGGATCCTACGCTTTGATCGTATCGACTCGCTTGATTGCTAGGGCCCCACGGTGGGCGCCAAATTGTAGAGGGTAAATCTACAATTGAGTTGGATCCGACTGGTTCGACCCGTCTGATCAGATCCGACTGAAGAAGAGGCACTAGCAACCTGTCAAACAGAACAAACGTAAGAGCCCTTCGATGGACACGGGTGGGGGTGTCAGCCAAAGGACCTCCGACGCTCAAGTCAGTGATCGGATCAAATAGACGAAAAATAGAAATCAAGTAAAATGAATAAATGAATTGAGATGTAGATCCCGATTGAAATAATGGTGGTGAGCGTGGATGATATGGAGGTGATGGTAGGCGGCGCCGTCTGACTGAAGTCTAATAGACGCCGACTAATGGAGCGTGGAGGGTTTCAGAGGAGGAGTCAGTTGGCGAGTGGAATGCTTGAATGCTTGAGTGTGAGAGTGCGTGAGATCGTGTGCTTGACCTAGCAATCAGGATTTATATATGACGACTGTCTGACTAGGGTTTTGTAATAGCCGCAGTTTTATTTAGTGATTAAATAAAAACTTCGGCATTATTTTAAAATTTAGAGTGTTAATATTATTAATATTATGAGTAAAATAAAATTTTTAGTACTACTAATAATAGTGTTATATTAGTAATGTTAGTTTTGCCCGAAACGAGAATCGAACTAAATAAGGGAGGCCGATAAAACGAATCGGTAAAAGAAAAAAATTATTTATTATTTTGGGCCGAGGCCCACCTAATTTTCGAGACCCACTTAGCATGTACGAGACCCATTTAATTTTCATAACCCACTTCACGATTAATAGTTTGATTTTATTTAATTGGCCCAAGAGAGGGAGCCCGTTTCAGAGTTAATATTTACAACAATATATATAAAAGGGGCCCAAGATTAGTGGTTCTAAGCCCACAATAATAATCCATGTAGATATATATATATATATATATATATATATATATATATATATATATATATATATATATATATATATATTATAACAATAAAAACAAAAGGAAAAGAAAAGAATGAAAAACAGGGATTCCGCCTAGAAAACAGGCGGCTTCAATTCCATACACAAATCTGCATTACACCACTAATCCCTCCTAAGCACAATTAGAGGACCCTTAGCACTTCTACAATTACAATTAGGAAGAGGTTAGTACATCATTAACCACCCACATCATTATTGTTACATGTGGAGTTGTAGAAACCTCCTAAGCATGCACACCCACACGTGTCACCCATGCAATGAACTCTCTTGAAGAAAACACTCCATCCTTGCAAACTTGAGAAGAGCTCCTACTCATTCTTCCACCCTTGCAAAGAGAAAGAGCAGCCTTTCCCCCCCCCATCGCTCATTTCCCTGCACACAAACATCACAAAATCAGCCACATTCACATAACACTCACACCATATTCACCAACATAGAAAGAGTGGAGAGCAAATAGAGAATGAGTAAAGGCACAAAGGAGAGGATCGATTTCCAGCCAAGAGAACAGCCGGAGATCAGCCCGTCGGCACTCGTTCGAGCGCCGAATCCCTGCGTTTTTCCACTAGGTAAACCCCCTAATTCTTCTCCCTCAAAGGCCTAGCTTGCATGCACTAAACTAGAGTCTCAATCTCTACCTCTAGGAAGGAAAACGAGGGGGAAGGAGAGCAGTGGAGAGAAGAGGACCGCCCCTTTCGAGCTTGAAAACCCGACTTCGATCTCACCATAACAAGTAAGACTCCCTCACAATTACTCTTTAAGTATTAGGTACCTCAAGCATGAATTTAACCCTTAAAATGACCCTAGGATTCATTTAAAGGCTGCCTTAGTGTGTGAAGACTTAAAGCATGCAAAAACTAGTTTAATTCCTCAAGAAACAAAACACAAGCAACATAGCAACCCCACACAATCAATGCTTGCTCTTTTGAAAGCTAAAACATTTGCATAAAAACAATCTCCAATCAAGCCTTTCAACTCAACGAATACAAAATCCATATATGCATAAAATCTGGAAAATTTTCCCAACTCAAGCATGTTGAAAATCTGGAAATCCCTCAATAAAACACCAATAAATCAACCCCTATAAGCTCCCTAATCAATGAACACGATTCATAATTGAGTTAGCATAAAATGTAATAAGTGGGGGTTAAGAGACGAACCTCATCGGCGTACCGACGGAGACGGCAAGGCTGCCCGGAGGCAAGGGAGGAGCCGAGGGTGGAATCGAGGCGACACCGGGGCACCCCCACTCCTCGCGTGCATTCCGGAGGACACCACGGACGCCGACGGCTTCGTGGAGGCTACTGCCGCGCCGGCAGACGCCCGAGGCCACCTGCGAACAAGAAAGGAGGAGAGGTCAGGAAGAGAGAGTGAAGAGAAGGGGAGAGAGGGAACGCCGGCGGCGACACCGCCGGCAATGGAAGACTAAGCCGAGGCGGGAGGGAGAACAGAGTGAAGCGGTGGCGGCTGAGACGCAACGGCGGAGGCTGACTCGCGGCAGAAGCAGCAGCCTCTGGCCGGGAAATCCGCGATGGAGAGAGAGAGAGAGACACGGCCGGCGAGGCCGGCGTCGGAGGAAGCGGAGCCGACGGAATTTCTCCAGTTTTCCCCAAATTGCGAACTCCATTAGATTAGGGCTCTCTGAGTAAAATCGGAAGTGGGGAGAAAGGGGTAACCAACGACGGAGGTCGGGACGGGCCGCCGGTTGACGTACGCCGGCGGGAAGATGAAAGGCGGATGGCGATGGTGTGTCGGGGAACTGCTGCGAAAGAGAGAGAGAGAGAGAGAGAGAGAGAGAGAGAGAGAGAGAGAGAGAGGGATCACGATGGAGAAGAGAGAAGACAGGAGGGGGTGTTTGTCAAGTGTTAAACCGGACCGGGCTTGGATCGACGGGCCGGATTTAATGGGCCGGGCTAAATAAGCCAAGATAAAATACTTAAACGGGCCGAAAATTAATTAACGAATGCATAATGGGCCGAAGATTTATTAACGGATCGAGCCCAACCATTTGGGCCGATAATTATTAAAATATGGGCCAATAGTCATTTAATAGATCGAGCCCAACCCGTTGGGACATTTACCAGTTGGGCCGATATTTAAATTAGAAGACGAGAGCCACACGTAATAATTTATCGGGATTGATGTAATAATTCCCGAGCTTCAATAATTGGGCTTAAACCCTTAATAATTCTATGGGGCCTCAAGTAAATTATAAACCTCAGATTTAATCATAAAATTTAGTCCAGTAATATTTATCTTATAAGTGTAGATCACTTATATTAAATCAAGTCCAGATATGTTAATCTTATAAGTGTAGACCACTTATAATGTGTAGTAAAATCACTAAGCCTCATTAATGGCTTAATTGAATATCCTGCGATTTCTGTCGAGGAAGAAAAGACTATAAGACACAGGAAGCGATCTAAGTGATCGATTTCAAGTTAGAATCGAGAAACCCTCGATTAAAAGAATAACCATGATAACGTTATCAGTATAAGAGAACATAACCTCGATAAAAGACAACCTTCGCATAGATCGATAAGATTATCGATTTCATTTCCAGTCTCTCATTTCACGTTCTTTGAATGAGGTTAGGCGAAGGAGCAAGCCGAGGCTAAAGAAGCACCTCAGAGTTACAGTATATTCAGGAAAGCAATTGAGGTGGGCTTTCAAAACTAAAATGTATTCTTTATGCTATAGTTCTTTCTTTAAAAGCATTGTCATGCCATAAATGTTTTGTTTTGTATGATGTCATATCTGAAGGGCTTCGGCCACAGGGCTTCGGCCATAGTTATCAGAAAGAATTCGGGTCTATCGGGGTCGCACCTCGATGGACTTAGTGCACTTAGTTATGTAGACCGCGAGCTACGTATTGGCCGGTCGAGGTATCCGGGGGAGTGGCCACTCCTTCCGGGTACACCAGAATCAGTCCAGATATGACGGATTACACCAGAAAATAGCCTGCAGGCACTCTTTTAGATTAAAATGTTTTGTGAACATATGTCTTTTCCTAAAACCCCTATGATTCACTTGAATGGCTGGCAATTAAAATGTTTTGGCACGTGTCCACTGAGTACTTCAAAGTACTCAGCCCTGTACATATTTCCCATGTGCAGGTCGGCAGGATGAAGTGAAGTTGCCGGAAGGAGCTTTTGTCGAGCATAGAAAGTGTTGAAGCCTCTTGGTGGTGCGTGTCTCCATACATGCATCTCACGTCCTTCCGCTGTGATCTTTATGAGTTAGACTAGATTCTATCCTGTGTACCGTAGCAACTCATCCTCATTTGGTGTATCATTGCAATGTATCAGCTCCAGTATAGGAAATGACTTCTTTCTTGAACAGTGCTTCCGCGTATTTCATGTTGTACTTCATATTGTAGAATAACAGATTTCCCCATTCATTCTCGACGAATGATGGGAAGTTCGACTTTAATCTAATGTTGAGTTTCCACACCTTTCCACCTCATGTCGTTCGTTTAATTTATTTCGTTTATTTCCCTTTTCTTGAGTCGCGACCTCGCTTGGCCAATCTTGGCGGGGCGGGTCGTGACAGGTTTCCTCTTCAAACCCTAGTCTGCCTCAACCTATTAAGAACGTGGGGAGATTGTTTCCCGGCTGACTCGCTCCTGTCCGTTTGATGGTAGTTGGGATTAATATTCAAATCCTTTGGCTGACTGACTGGACCCCTAGGCGATTTGTGGGTTCAATCGGCCCAATAGACACATGGCTTTTTAATAGTTAGTTGGGCCAAGCAAATTATTCCGCCTGACTGATGGGTTGATTAATCTCAAGTACTTGGAGTTGGGCTAGACAAGCATGAACAAGTGGGTTGGGCCAGTCAGGCGGATTTTGTCCACTACAGTATTTTAGAGTAATATTTTTTTATTAGATGACTTTATTAATTTCCAAGACAAAAAATACTAGAAGAAGAAGAGGTTTTCTATTGATAGAAGAAATTTGTCGAACTTTATTACCACCCATACTAATTTTCAGTAATAGATTTTAGTAAAAAAAAAAAAAATAACCACACATAAATAATAGATTACTATGTGTGGTTAATAAATTTTAATAACAATACACGCTAGAAATGAAAAATAAATATACATCTAGTTTAGTAGGAAAAGAAAATGAAATTTTATGGTGAAAATATGAATGTCATTAAAAAGCTTTTACCACACAGTTTAAATGTCAATAAATAATAAAAATTCATAAATTTATTTATCCACACATGTTATAGTTATGTGTGGTTAAACCGCTACACATAATTATGTGTGACATAATTATGTGTGACTAATTATGCTTGTGTTGAAGCCTCTTGGTGGTGCGTGTCTCCATACATGCATCTCACGTCCTTCCGCTGTGATCTTTATGTAGTTAGACTAGATTCTATCCTTTGTATCGTAGCAACTCATCCCCATTTGGTGTATCATTGCAATGTATCAGCTCCAGTATAGGAAATGACTTCTTTCTTGAACAGTGCTTCCGCGTATTTCATGTTGTACTTCATATTGTAGAATAACAGATTTCCCCATTCATTCTCGACGAATGATGGGAAGTTCGACTTTAATCTAATGTTGAGTTTCCACACCTTTCCACCTCATGTCGTTCGTTTAATTTATTTCGTTTATTTCCCTTTTCTTGAGTCGCGACCTCGCTTGGCCAATCTTGGCGGGGCGGGTCGTGACAGAGTGGTATCAGAGCATTTGGTTCGCTCTGAAATCCAAGAGTCTTCTTCTTCCAGTAAAGTCTAGACTTGATTCGCTAGACTTGTAAAGTCCTTCGACAAAAGCTCGGCACTTCACGACATCCTCACATGCCAGCATGAGAACCTAGTCGAGATAACATAGGGCTCACATATAGTAGAAAAGTCAAGGTCTTTGTAGATAACATAGCTCGCTTGAATTAAGTGCTTTCCCTCTATCACATACTAGAATAGCGCTTGAGCAAAGAAATCAATCTAACCTCGATTATGGCACGAAAAGGATGAAGAGACGAGGAAGCGAGTACAGCTCTACACGAAGTGCCAACTCGAAGAGGCAATGATAACTCCTCGAGAAGCTGTTACGTGAATAAATGTCGCGCCATACCGAGGAGAGTCAAGCTGAGAAGTGCAAAAAGATCTGAACGAGTGTCATTCGAATCAATGACATGAGTCATTAATTTTTCCGCCTCCGTGCGGCAAGGAACGATACGTAATTATTAGCGCTCCCTAAAGATAGTAAGAGATGATACCAGAACCTTATCAAGAATAAAAGTTTTATATGGTGGCATAATAAAGATAAGTCCACTAGAGTTTCCTGGATGTTCCCGCATCCATAGTTAAAAGAAGAAAATGTTACTAGCAATTAAAGATAGAAGTCAAAGAAAGGATTAAGGTCTTGACCAACATAGAAATCCCGAGCAAACAAACGTTAGAATTCAGATTTCCTAATGTTGTACTCATGAGAATAGTTCCGTTGGAACCCGATAGCTTCTACTTTCCTGAGTAGAGAATCAAACTTGAAGAGTGTAGTAAAGTGAGACCGTTAGCATGCTTATTGATGAATTCGTAGCATTGGATATTGATATCCAATATAAGTTTAGAAGTTAAAGCAATATAGTATGCTTGATTTTCCACGGATGATGGGACTAGACAATACGGTAAAAGGGGCTAAGGCGTGGTATTAAATGACAAAAAAACAGCGAACCATTAGCCTAATTACGTTCCAAGTACGACTTGAGAACGAGTAGAGAAACCTCACGCCGAGGACTAAGAGACTGTCGAAGAGAAAGTCGTATCTATTCGGATCGTGATCTAGCAACTATTTCCGTTAGGCTATCAGAAGACAAGTGTTTCACTAAAAAGTGTTTGCAATAGAACAAAATCCTATCGTAGCACTTAGTAAGTAAAAACCTAAGTCGATTTTCAAGGAAAACTTTGCAGGGCAAATAATTATGTAGTAAACCTAAAATTAAGAAAGCAAGTAAAGAATATTTTGGGGTTTTTGTTTTAAATCCTAGGCAATAAAATAAATCAAAGCAATAAAAAATCAAAGCAAATAAATCTAATCTAAAAAGCTGGAAATAAATCGAACTAAATAAACTTAGAAAATTAAACTAGAAGAAAGCAATAAATCTACCTAGGCAAAAATCGAAAAGAAAGCAATAAAGAAAGCAATAACGAATCTAAACATAATTAAACCAATTTGAAAATCTGGAAATTAAATAAATAAATCTAACTCTAAGAACTTTGAAAAACGAGAGAATTGGAGACGAAATAAAAACGAATCTAAACTAGACTTTGAAAACCGAACGAACGAAATTAAACTAAAGAAATAAAACGAAGCAATTAAGAAAACGAATCTAAAACTAAAGCAAGTAATTAAAGCAAATAAACGAAAGCAATAAAAGAACTTACGAAATTAAGACGAAGAACGAAGAACTTGAATTAAACTACGAAGTCTTGAAATAAATTGCAACGAACAACGAATCCGGATCCGAACAAAGTAAAACTAATCTAAAGTGTTTAAGTGCTGAAAACTAAAGCTAAATTATGCTAAAAGATTGTAGAATTCGTGCACAAGGGATAGTATATGTAATAGGTATGAAAACTTAATTATACAAGGAAATAACAGCTGGCCGGAGCGTTGGACGGTCGTCCAACGTACGCTGGACGCTCGTCCAACGTCGCACTCGCATTTTTCTTCAATTCTTCCCTGGACGGTCGTCCAACGTAAGTTGGACGCTCGTCCAACGCTGGACGATTGCGCGCCTTTCTTGTTTCGGTCGTATCTTCCTCGTCCGAACTCCAAATTGACCTCCGTTTTTGCCTACATGCTCCTATTGAACCCCTCTTCGATATAATGCTTCTTTCATCTCATTTTCATCTCGTTTCCGCACTTTTTATCCTACAATGCCAAAGACTCCAAAGCAACCAAATCATAGCCACAAACGACGAAAACACACAAAAACTAAGGGAAAACGGACACGAAAACATGACGAAAATCCTAACATCTAGACACCAATCAACAAGCAATATGATTGTCCTTAGAAACAATTCTACGTTACTAACGCTAACGAGTAAGTCGCAATTTCATATGCCAAGGTCCTTTCAGTGCAAAGTACTAGAGTGTTCACGAAGGTACGTAGACTAAAGAAGACCCTACGATCTAATGCATTGTATCTACGAAACCCTCTCTTGAACCTCTCGAAACCAGAAAGACCTTTGTAATACACGTAGAGCCGAGGAATTCCAGATCCAAAGAAATGTTTACTAAGCCTTGTTCGATCTTCTGTATTCTTTTGAATCAAGAGTCACCAGCGTATGAGAATCAATCTTCCTTCATGTGACCGGAAAGATGCTTATGTGGGACTGGCCACCTCACATAATCCCTTTCTCGGTAGCGTCACCAGCAGACAAGAAAATCAGATGGGTATCGACAAAGAGGGGTCCCCCACCCCCCCGACCCCTGTCAATTCATTTCTGCCCTCTGGTTATTTTTTCTTAACTTGTTTGATGATTCCTTGATGAACTATTTCGGATAATTGACATTCCAACTTGGAACCTTGTGCGATCGTTTTCCAGAGTCAGTCTACAATATTCTTATCTCATCTTGATCATGTTTTCCATCCTAGAGTGATGAGACTGTGGGGATTAGTTCAATTGCAAGTTATAGAGTTTGACTTAAGGTATCGCACGAGACTCGAGTTGACAATGCGGTGCTAACTAGTTTTACAAGCGACGGTAACATAGAAATTCCACCACATCCCAAGGAAGATTTTGTAAACTGTAATTCAGAGGAGGGAAGCTTAATAGTGAAATTAAGGGATATGCTGGGCGAAGATAGAATTCAGGGGATAGAAACCAGTATCGCGACGAACGCAACAGTAAGTGACGTAAAGCTAACCAGATTCCCCAACAAGGCATAGAAAAGGGAAATACAGTGACAAAATGCAAAACTCATAAGTTAAATACTCAAAGGAGTTCACCAAGAAGAGTATACCAATGATCCATAAGTCCAACACTAAGAGGTGGCAATATTAGAGTCTGATTCAGACCAAGGGTCGTAAACCCATCGAACAGACGAGATCCTCGTGGATATAAAATTCTGGAATCCCCGATAGATTGGAAATAGTAAGAATATCAGAACATAAACGACCCGAAGACGAGTACTACACATGTCAAATACATGATGTGTTATCATCCCTAAAATACAGATTAAATTAGCAACTAAAGGAAAGACAGTACCCCATGATTGAGGTCGATGAACTGACGTTATTTGGGACTTCTCCTAGCTCGTGGGTGAGGAACCTATTAGAATGTTAACATGGAACAGACTAGAGTTTAATTCTTACTAGAACTAAGTTATGAGGAGATAGTGAGACCTAAATATTTCACCCAGGGAAGAATAATTATAGTATGACATTAGATGGCCAGACATAGTAATGAATTGTAGTAGACTACAAAACACGGGATGCTAGCCGATGTCATGGAAGGAAACGCTAGAAGAACTTTCCCATACTAAACGAAATGAAATGAGGAGCCATGAGAGGTCATAAATAAAAGTAGATGTAGATCCTGAGATGGACAAGTTCTCAAAAGAAGTGTAGAGAAGGGCAACGGTGTGCTTCATAACTTTGAGAGAATCGAAGGAATAGTGCATTACGATCTTAACCACCGAGACTAGACCACAGGTAAACCAAGAATGGTGAAATTTTAACTATATAACCACATAGACATGATACCTTGAAACACCGAAGTAGTACGAGGGATATTCATATACAATCATAATTAATACCTTCGGGTGAGTAATCTAAGAATTGTTGTCATTGCAAAGTTGATGTAGTTCTCTTCACGAGAAAGTGTACAAGATAGACAATAGAGCGAAGGAAACACAAGTAAGAATAAGCATTGAATGAGGCGTAAGTCTAAGTGATATAGACATGGTTATGGGATGAACTAATCTTTGTTTGGGGTAATTGGATTGCATCGTAAGAAAAGATGTTAATGGAAAAAGGGATTTATCCTAAATTCCTCACGTTTTAAGAGTCGAACAAAAGTCATCTAGATTGAACTATTAACTAAGAAGTAATGTGAGCACTCGACGTGCCAAGTCACCCAATACATATTGAAGGTTTGAGTAGATAATTAAAACCATAGTATTACCTTCGTAAGTCTCTTAAGTTAATAAGAATCCACATCTTAAGTGACTCAAGAATAGGATTATTGGTATGTGAGGTACAAACACACGAGATCGTTAAAACATATAGAAGGGATGTTAATCGAGTGAATGAAGAAGTGTTTTACTAGGTAGAAAATTATACGACTGAAACCTTGGTTTCATTTCAAAGAAGTAATTATTGCCCCGTCATCAAAGCTTACAAACTAAGACAGTGAGACTACCTAACTAGAACTTCTAAAATCTCTAATAGAGATGTAAGTTAGCCTCGAGAAGGATGGTAATAGAAATGGGAACTTTTGGTCCGCAGTAACATCAAAGTGCACTAGTGCATACAATAGACGACTAAAGATAAAAGTACGAGTCACGTATATCATGAAGCTTGAGTATGAGATTATGTTCAACCCAGAATGTCCCGCTAAAAGAAAAAATCACAGTCGTGTAGTGTATTCACGATAATGAGTAGAGACCCTATATGGGTTATAAAATTGACTCAAGTAATCATCTAAGCAATATGAAGGGAAACAGATGAGCTAAAGCCCTATAATGAAACCTTGAAAGCCTTGAGTAACACTTAGAAAGGAAGAAACCTACTATTAATCGAAGATACCTCTTTACAACTTATGAAAGATAAGATGATGCATTAAGAAGGGTAGACAATAGAATCCATGAGATCTCCCCAGAAACAAACACCCACGCATGATGCCTTAAAGGTGTTATAGTTATATGTGGATGAATGACTAATGAGCCGCTATCACCTTCGTTGCCAAGATTAATTGACCAGTTAAGTATGACACCAGCCAGACTCGTGAGTCATTACATCTAGATACACTAGATTCATAAACGACTGCAAAAAGGAAATGAAAACACTTGGTCTCGCGTTAGTAGAGCGACACCCAGAACCAACAATCAGTAGAAAGAACTACGTAGGCCGAAGAATGTATACTACAAATTCTCAAGAGAGAAACGACTGATATATATATGTACCATATTCCTGCAATAGGAAATAGTGATAGTGATACCTCTATGAGGAGTATCGAGATTATCGATATAACACGTATGGCAGGTATAGACATGATACGTGTCTCTACCTTACACAGACAAGTGTGAATAAAGATGCACAGTACTACAAGTGGTCCAGAGATGATTGACCTCAACCAACGAGCTAAAGCATGAATAACTATTTGGCGGTTGTTAAAACCTCGATTTATAAAGCCAACTACAGTACATAGGGTAGGTCATGGCTACACTAGCGTAAAGAACAAAGAGAAAATAGACTTGAACGGGGTACAAATTTTGAAACAATCAATATCCTGACCTTAGTATTATCAATGGCACATGATTACACTTGAATGGAGTAGATAGAAGGGTATATGGACTTAAGTATATGACTAAGATATATATATTAAATTTTGGAAACTGCCTAAGACCGACGAAGAAGGTCTAGACGCACGTAGACTAATGCTATCACCTAACACTGGACAAGTTCGCACGGTCCATCGAAGCGCTAGTGCTCTAACGCAAATAGCAACTTGTGAAATCACAGAATGCCTAGTATCGATACAGATTAGATCAGTGTATCCCAAAGACATTTATCTCATAAACAATCGGGATCATGACGAGCATGTGGATTAAAGGTAATGAGGTTAAAACAGACCGACTAAAGGAATATTGCTACATGAAGAACTAGTACATAAGATCAATCGGAGATGGAATAGAAGAATCTTAAGATGAACATGAGTCACCTACTAACACCGACAAGTTGAATCACGATACGAACTAGGAGACAAGTCTCCCCAGAGTTCCACATTTTATACAATAGCTATATTTAGTACGAAAGGAAAACCAACAACAGTCTATATGGACCCCACAAGTATCTAGGGAAGATAAGACCAGTATCGTGAATGAAAGTTAACATATCAGTTCCGTCAACCCTCGAAGACATTCTTAAGGAAGTGGTACCCAGTGGAGGCGGAAACTGGAAAACGATATAACCCCTAACTCAACTACCTAGACCCACTATACACCATAGACATGGTATCGTGCAATGCACCGCACAGAATCAGGTGTAGACCACCACTCTATTGAGTTGAGGTGGGAGAAGAGAAAGAATTAAGGTCGGTGTACGACCAAAGAAACGGTTGAGATAATGCGCTAAATTAGAGATATGATAAAAGAAGCTTATAGTAGACAGAAGTCTTACGATGACAATATAAATTCGAGTTACACCTCGAAGTAGAGGATAAGGCCTCCTTGGAAATTTCCCCACCAAGGGAATGACCAGATTCAGAATCAAAGACTAATTGAAACCTCCTTCCATCGGACCTTACAAAGTTCTAGGGAAGGTAGGACCTGTGGCGTACATGTCAGCGTTACCTCCAAACGTAGGAAGCGTTCACAACGTATTTCATGTATCTCAACTAAGGAAATACGTGTTCGACCCCAAACCCATGATGCGACTGGAGGAAGCGGTTACAGAACCTGATTTGAGCTACGAGACGAAACCTGAAGCCATAGTAGATCGAAAAATTCAACAGCTTAGGGATAAGCAAATTCCTTTAGTAAGAGTACAGTGGAGACACCACGGGCAGGAGGACGCCACATAGGAATTGGAGAACAAAATGAATGAGAGATACCCCGACCTGCTTTTAGAAGTAAGTAAATTTCGGGACGAAATTTTTCGTAAGGAGGGTAGGATGTAATAGCCGCAGTTTTATTTAGTGATTAAATAAAAACTTCGGCATTATTTTAAAATTTAGAGTGTTAATATTATTAATATTATGAGTAAAATAATATTTTTAGTACTACTAATAATAGTGTTATATTTAGTAATGTTAGTTCTGCCCGAAACGAGAATCGAACTAAATAAGGGAGGCCGATAAAACGAATCGGTAAAAGAAAAAAAATATTTATTATTTTGGGCCGAGGCCCACCTAATTTTCGAGACCCACTTAGCATGTACGAGACCCATTTAATTTTCATAACCCACTTCACGATTAATAGTTTGATTTTATTTAATTGGCCCAAGAGAGGGAGCCCGTTTCAGAGTTAATATTTACAACAATATATATAAAAGGGGCCCAAGATTAGTGGTTCTAAGCCCACAATAATAATCCATGTAGATATATATATATATATATATAGAGGAGAGATCAAATACAAAATTATATTTTTGTAGGAAATAAGAAACAATCTCAGCTGTTAATTTTGAAAGATCTACGGCCATTTATTATTGTGGTATCTTAAGTAAAATCAAACTCTTAAAAATGATATAGGGGTAATATTGTATTTTACATTATACATGGACGGTTATCCCCATATTTAAGGGATTTGTTGCCGTTTTTTGTTGTTATTTTTTAATAATAAATCTATATCATTCATTTCTTTACTTTTCATATAAATTTAAGAATATATTGTCAAATTTTCATTTTTATCTTTCGTATGTTATCACATATTGGGTTTCTATAGAGCCTAAAATGCATTTAGGCTATAGACCAATGCAAAATTATTTTCATCAATATAACTTATAATTCCAAAAAAAATTCATTAATATTACGAAATTATTATTCACATGCTTACATAATACTGTGGTTTCGATAATTTAAAAAAAAAAAAAAGCCATAATATTGTATGCAACTTGATAATGCATTATTCTAAAGTACTAAATGCATTATAATAGTGTCTAATTGCATTATAATTGTATTGGTAATTTTTTAAAATGTATTATAGAGATACTCTAAAATGCATTATATTGAAGTTCTTTATGCATTATGAAAATTTTTGAAATGCATTGTGCATTGTGCATAACTGCATTATGCATTATCGAAAAATGGAAAGAAAAAAAAAAAAAAAAAACTGCATTATTAGATATTTTTTGAAACATAATGCAACTTAAATTAATTTGGAAAACATATTGTATTAATTAAAATAATTTGAAAAAAATTGAAATGCATTGTGCATAACTGCATTATGCATTATCGAAAATGGGGGAAAAAAATGCATTATTAGATATTTTTAAAACATAATGCATCATGAATTAATTTGGGAAACATATTGCATTATATAAAATAATTTTTAATACTATTAATTATTGCAAATATTTTAGAAAAATCGAATGTTTGTATTATATTATTTAAGTTGATTTAAATATAATAATAAATTGGATATCATTATCAATCCCATAATTGTCGGCTTATTTTGTACGCATAGGATGATGGAGTTTTTATTTTATTTTACTAATTTACCCTTATAAGTTAAATAAGTCAACATTTATTATATTTATTGGATTTATCTAAAATCTCACGCTAATTATCCAGGCCGTACATATTTCATCCATCAAGGGACTATAATGCTTCTCATTTTTTACCCAAATTGAATTTTCTACCAGATCTCACCCCTATATATATATATATATATATATATATATTATAACAATAAAAACAAAAGGAAAAGAAAAGAATGAAAAACAGGGATTCCGCCTAGAAAACAGGCGGCTTCAATTCCATACACAAATCTGCATTACACCACTAATCCCTCCTAAGCACAATTAGAGGACCCTTAGCACTTCTACAATTACAATTAGGAAGAGGTTAGTACATCATTAACCACCCACATCATTATTGTTACATGTGGAGTTGTAGAAACCTCCTAAGCATGCACACCCACACGTGTCACCCATGCAATGAACTCTCTTGAAGAAAACACTCCATCCTTGCAAACTTGAGAAGAGCTCCTACTCATTCTTCCACCCTTGCAAAGAGAAAGAGCAGCCTTTCCCCCCCCCCCCCCCCCCCCCCCCCCCCCCATCGCTCATTTCCCTGCACACAAACATCACAAAATCAGCCACATTCACATAACACTCACACCATATTCACCAACATAGAAAGAGTGGAGAGCAAATAGAGAATGAGTAAAGGCACAAAGGAGAGGATCGATTTCCAGCCAAGAGAACAGCCGGAGATCAGCCCGTCGGCACTCGTTCGAGCGCCGAATCCCTGCGTTTTTCCACTAGGTAAACCCCCTAATTCTTCTCCCTCAAAGGCCTAGCTTGCATGCACTAAACTAGAGTCTCAATCTCTACCTCTAGGAAGGAAAACGAGGGGGAAGGAGAGCAGTGGAGAGAAGAGGACCGCCCCTTTCGAGCTTGAAAACCCGACTTCGATCTCACCATAACAAGTAAGACTCCCTCACAATTACTCTTTAAGTATTAGGTACCTCAAGCATGAATTTCACCCTTAAAATGACCCTAGGATTCATTTAAAGGCTGCCTTAGTGTGTGAAGACTTAAAGCATGCAAAAACTAGTTTAATTCCTCAAGAAACAAAACACAAGCAACATAGCAACCCCACACAATCAATGCTTGCTCTTTTGAAAGCTAAAACATTTGCATAAAAACAATCTCCAATCAAGCCTTTCAACTCAACGAATACAAAATCCATATATGCATAAAATCTGGAAAATTTTCCCAACTCAAGCATGTTGAAAATCTGGAAATCCCTCAATAAAACACCAATAAATCAACCCCTATAAGCTCCCTAATCAATGAACACGATTCATAATTGAGTTAGCATAAAATGTAATAAGTGGGGGTTAAGAGACGAACCTCATCGGCGTATCGACGGAGACGGCAAGGCTGCCCGGAGGCAAGGGAGGAGCCGAGGGTGGAATCGAGGCGACACCGGGGCACCCCCACTCCTCGCGTGCATTCCGGAGGACACCACGGACGCCGACGGCTTCGTGGAGGCTACTGCCGCGCCGGCAGACGCCCGAGGCCACCTGCGAACAAGAAAGGAGGAGAGGTCAGGAAGAGAGAGTGAAGAGAAGGGGAGAGAGGGAACGCCGGCGGCGACACCGCCGGCAATGGAAGACTAAGCCGAGGCGGGAGGGAGAACAGAGTGAAGCGGTGGCGGTTGAGACGCAACGGCGGAGGCTGACTCGCGGCAGAAGCAGCAGCCTCTGGCCGGGAAATCCGCGATGGAGAGAGAGAGAGACACGGCCGGCGAGACCGGCGTCGGAGGAAGCGGAGCCGACGGAATTTCTCCAGTTTTCCCCAAATTGCGAACTCCATTAGATTAGGGCTCTCTGAGTAAAATCGGAAGTGGGGAGAAAGGGGTAACCAACGACGGAGGTCGGGACGGGCCGCCGGTTGACGTACGCCGGCGGGAAGATGAAAGGCGGACGGCGATGGTGTGTCGAGGAACTGCTGAGAGAGAGAGAGAGAGAGAGAGAGAGAGAGAGAGAGAGAGAGAGAGGGAGAGGGATCACAATGGAGAAGAGAGAAGAAAGGAGGGGGTGTTTGTCAAGTGTTAAACCGGACCGGGCTTGGATCGACGGGCCGGATTTAATGGGCCGGGCTAAATAAGCCAAGATAAAATACTTAAACGGGCCGAAAATTAATTAACGAATGCATAATGGGCCGAAGATTTATTAACGGATCGAGCCCAACCATTTGGGCCGATAATTATTAAAATATGGGCCAATAGTCATTTAATAGATCGAGCCCAACCCGTTGGGCCATTTACCAGTTGGGCCGATATTTAAATTAGAAGACGAGAGCCACACGTAATAATTTATCGGGATTGATGTAATAATTCCCGAGCTTCAATAATTGGGCTTAAACCCTTAATAATTCTATGGGGCCTCAAGTAAATTATAAACCTCAGATTTAATCATAAAATTTAGTCCAGTAATATTTATCTTATAAGTGTAGATCACTTATATTAAATCAAGTCCAGATATGTTAATCTTATAAGTGTAGACCACTTATAATGTGTAGTAAAATCACTAAGCCTCATTAATGGCTTAATTGAATATCCTGCGATTTCTGTCGAGGAAGAAAAGACTATAAGACACAGGAAGCGATCTAAGTGATCGATTTCAAGTTAGAATCGAGAAACCCTCGATTAAAAGAATAACCATGATAACGTTATCAGTATAAGAGAACATAACCTCGATAAAAGACAACCTTCGCATAGATCGATAAGATTATCGATTTCATTTCCAGTCTCTCATTTCACGTTCTTTGAATGAGGTTAGGCGAAGGAGCAAGCCGAGGCTAAAGAAGCACCTCAGAGTTACAGTATATTCAAGAAAGCAATTGAGGTGGGCTTTCAAAACTAAAATGTATTCTTTATGCTATAGTTCTTTCTTTAAAAGCATTGTCATGCCATAAATGCTTTGTTTTGTATGATGTCATATCTGAAGGGCTTCGGCCACAGGGCTTCGGCCATTGTTATCAGAAAGAATTCGGGTCTATCGGGGTCGCACCTCGATGGACTTAGTGCACTTAGTTATGTAGACCGCGAGCTACGTATTGGCCGGTCGAGGTATCCGGGGGAGTGGCCACTCCTTCCGGGTACACCAGAATCAGTCCAGATATGACGGATTACACCAGAAAATAGCCTGCAGGCACTCTTTTAGATTAAAATGTTTTGTGAACATATGTCTTTTCCTAAAACCCCTATGATTCACTTGAATGGCTGGCAATTAAAATGTTTTGGCACGTGTCCACTGAGTACTTCAAAGTACTCAGCCCTGTACATATTTCCCATGTGCAGGTCGGCAGGATGAAGTGAAGTTGCCGGAAGGAGCTTTTGTCGAGCATAGAAAGTGTTGAAGCCTCTTGGTGGTGCGTGTCTCCATACATGCATCTCACGTCCTTCCGCTGTGATCTTTATGTAGTTAGACTAGATTCTATCCTGTGTATCGTAGCAACTCATCCCCATTTGGTGTATCATTGCAATGTATCAGCTCCAATATAGGAAATGACTTCTTTCTTGAACAGTGCTTCCGCGTATTTCATGTTGTATTTCATATTGTAGAATAACAGATTTCCCCATTCATTCTCGACGAATGATGGGAAGTTCGACTTTAATCTAATGTTGAGTTTCCACACCTTTCCACCTCATGTCGTTCATTTAATTTATTTCGTTTATTTCCCTTTTCTTGAGTCGCGACCTCGCTTGGCCAATCTTGGCGGGGCGGGTCGTGACAGGTTTCCTCTTCAAACCCTAGTCTGCCTCAACCTATTAAGAACGTGGGGAGATTGTTTCCCGGCTGACTCGCTCCTGTCCGTTTGATGGTAGTTGGGATTAATATTCAAATCATTTGGCTGACTGACTGGACCCCTAGGCGATTTGTGGGTTCAATCGGCCCAATAGACACAAGGCTTTTTAATAGTTAGTTGGGCCAAGCAAATTATTCCGCCTGACTGATGGGTTGATTAATCTCAAGTACTTGGAGTTGGGCTAGCCAAGCATGAACAAGTGGGTTGGGCCAGTCAGGCGGATTTTGTCCACTACAGTATTTTAGAGTAATATTTTTTTTATTAGATGACTTTATTAATTTCCAAGACAAAAAATACTAGAAGAAGAAGAGGTTTTCTATTGATAGAAGAAATTTGTCGAACTTTATTACCACACATACTAATTTTCGGTAATAGATTTTAGTAAAAAAAAAAAAAAATAACCACACATAAATAATAGATTACTATGTGTGGTTAATAAATTTTAATAACAATACACGCTAGAAATGAAAAATAAATATACATCTAGTTTAGTAGGAAAAGAAAATGAAATTTTATGGCGAAAATATGAATGTCATTAAAAAGCTTTTACCACACAGTTTAAATGTCAATAAATAATAAAAATTCATAAATTTATTTATCCACACATGTTATAGTTATGTGTGGTTAAACCGCTACACATAATTATGTGTGACTAATTATGCTTGTGGAGAACATCGAGCAATTATCGAAGAACCAGAAACAACAAGTTTGTTTAATGCTAGAAGACTAGAAGTTGTGAGCTCTAATTGCAGAATCCACATCGAGGTTATGAATGCATTTTATCGGACACCTAATGTGCATAGATTTTGTGAATGCTATGAGCATATTTTCAGATTTTAATGAATGCTTTTATCGAACACGTTATGTGCACTGATTAAGCATTAGTTGCGACTAATTTAAGCATATGTCTAAACATTATTATTATTATTATTATTATTATTGATAATTAACCATGGCTCGTAGCATGTCTTCGATTTTAGAAATTATAATAAAAATCCTTTATGAATGCTCTCATTTACCTAGTCGGGTTTATGAATGCATTTTATCGAACATCTGACGCGCATAAATTTTATGGATGATATAGCAGATTTTCAGGTTTATGAATGCATTTTATCAAACACTTTATGTGCACTGATTAAGCATTAGTTGCGACTAATTTAAGCAAATGTTTTGGCGTTTTTCAACTAGCTTGAATTTCGTTGCTTAATTTTTTAAGAAAGATTCTATCAAACATTTTACGAGTCATGCTTAATTATAACTAATAATACGCTTTAAAAGCATATAAAAATAACTAATTGAAAAGAAACAATGCCGAAATTTTTTATAAGGATGACAACGCAAAGTACATAAATCAACAACAGAAAATTGAATGGCAGGCGGTGGCGGCGGTGTCCTAGACGGCGGCTCGTGGCCACTTGTTTCTATCTCGAAACCTAATCAAGAGAGAGGTGAGAGTTAAGAGGGAGGGAGAGATCAGAAAGAAGATAGGGAGAGAGAAACCTCACCTGTAAGGCGGGGGGCGAACAGCAACTCGACGGCGACATCTCAGCCCGAGGTCGCTGCACCTGCTTTCTCTGTCTATCAAAATCCCTAAAAACGAGAAGAGAGTGGAATAGGGAAGGAGAAGAAAGGGGACCGCGAACGGAGTAGCGGCCCTCGCCGCCGGCGAGGGCGGCACCGACACCAGTCGTGTGTGAGAGAGAGAAAGGTTCGCGAGAGTGAGAGAGAGAGAGAGAGAGAGAGAGAGAGAATGGATTCTTTAATGTCCACGTTTTAAGGAACTAATATAGCACATTACAATATTACCCTTTCAATTTATAAAACTGCCAAAATTAATCAATATGATCTTCAAATCTCAGCCGTTTATCTCTTAAAATCAACGGATTATAAAGGTTCCCAGTTCTCACGAAATGAAAGGTTCCATATGATCTATTCTCTCTCTCTATATATATATATATAGAAAATATATCATATGAGAACCCTTTTAAATAATGAGAACTAGGAACCAATCTCAACCATAAAATTTAATTGATCAATGGTTAAGATTTGTTGATCATTAAATTATATATGGCAGTTTTTTAAATGAGAGAAGGGTAATAGAGTAATCTTATATTCTTGTTCCTAAATTTAAGGAGATATTTATATGGATTCTCTCTCTTGCCGCTCTCAATTATTATTCTTCTTCTTCGTTTTTTATTTTTTTCTCTCTTGACGTTCTTTTCTTCTCTCTTCTTCTTTTTCTTTTCATATTAATTATTATTATCTCTCTCTTTTTTTTTTCTTCTTCCGCCATCCTCTTCATGACTTTTCTATTTTTTTCCCTTTTTTTTCTTCTTCCGTCCGCTTTATTTTGTTTCATGATATAACTAACTTGCTTAATTAGTTATAATTTTTAGTGCTTAGAAGTTACTATTATATTGCTTAATTAGATTGACATTCCTACACTGCATAATTTTATATCTAAATAAGCACGATTAGCGAAAAAACATAATTGTATACTATGAAAAAATATGAAGAAATAATAGTCCAAGCATACAAGAAAAACAAATGAAGCATAAATGCATACGAAAAAAAACAAATCACGTTGTTAAGTAAACATAAATTTTAACGTTCGAGATGCTGGCAATATGCTAAACATTAAGCATCAAGAGTATATATCGTTTTTTTATATCTAAATAAGCAATATAATAATAACTTATAAGCATATATATAATGGGGTTTACATTGTCCCCCTAGGGTTTAGTTCCTATAATAGTTAGGGTATAGTTTTAATTTTAAGGTTTAATTTTACATAGAAGAAGATAATACTAATTTGCTTAATTAATTAATTTTTAGGGTTTAGCTTTCCCCGACAGGGTTTGGATTCCCCTAACGGCTAGGGTATAGTTTGTATTTCTAAAGTTTAGTTTAAAGAAGCATATATATAAGCCATGGGGTTTACCTTGTCCCCTAGGGTTTAGTTTCCTGTAATAGTTAGGGTATAGTTTTAATTTAAAGGTTTAATTTTACATAGAAGAGTATATTACTAATTTGCTTAATTAATTATTTTTTAGGGTTTAACTTTCCCCGACATGGTTTAGATTCCCCTAACGGTTATGGTATAGTTTGTATTTCTAAAGTTTACTTTTAAAGAAGCATAAATATAATTAAGCATTGGGGTTTACCTTTCCCCCGTAGGTTTAGTTTCCTATAATAATTAGAGTATGGTTTTAATTTCAATGTTTAATTTTACATAAAAGAGTATAAAACTAATTTGCTTAATTAATTACTTTTTAGTGCTTAGAAGTTATTATTCTATTGCTTAATTAGATAGACATTTCTACACTGCATAATTTCATATCTTATTAAATAAGCATAATTAACATAAAAACATAATTGTATACTATGAAAAAAAAGACATGAAGAAATAATAATCCAAGCATACATGAAAAAAAAATTAAGCATAAGCAACTCTTCAATAATAAGGGAAATATATACTCCCTCCGTCCTCCATTTAGTGACGTTAATACTATATTGGGACGTCCTCCATTTACTGACAATTTCCATTTTTGGACGTAGACCCCACAATCACTTTAACACTTTAACACTTTATACATCTACTTTTTATTATTTTAACATTTTAATACTATTAAACAATTCAAATGGACCCACAATTATTCCACTTTAACACTTTAACACATTAATTTATTATTATACCATAAAATGCGGAAAAACGCGTGCCCAAACTCCCTCCGTCACTAAATGGAGGACGGAGGGAGTAAGAAGAAAACGAAAACAAAAGATTAAGCAATCATATGTATATATATATATATATATATATATATATATATATATATATATATATATATATATATATATATATATATATATATATATATGCAAATTTCCAATTCATAATTATAAAAGAAGAAGAAAACAAAATTAAAAGAAGATGAAGAAAAGGAAAAAATCGGAATGAGGAAGGAGAAGGAAGGGGAGAAAAAAGAAAGAAAAGAAAAAAGAACAAGGAAAAAAAGAAGAAGATGAACGAAAGAAGAAAAGAAGAAGATGAACGATGACGAAAGAAAAGAAGAGGACGAAAGAAGAAGCAAAATAAAATTAGTTTATCAGGCACCACAATTTTCATAATATTTATGTTTATTAGGCTGCTTATTTACCGTTAATATTTAGCTTATTTAGGTATTCATTTTATAATAGGAAAATATACGTAAATAATAAGAACGTCGGAATTGAGAAGAGACGTTTAAAACATATAATTTACAAAAAAATATTGTGTTAAATATTTGGAGAGAGAATATGAGTGTTAATTCCTTAATTATCAGATTTAGTGGGATCTCCTCAAATCAAAGCTTCCTAAAATGCCCTTATAAGCATTAAAAATTGAAAAGTAGCATCCTCATTTTATTTGTTAAGATTAAATCTCATCCATTAATTAGTTTTAGATGGAAGGTTGTGATTGGTTCCTAGTTCTCATTATTAATACTAGTATTCATAATAACCCTCCCCTATATATATATATATATATATATATATATATATATATATATATATATATATATATATATAGGATGGATCATATAGAAATAAGTCCTGGTGTGAGAAATAAGAATAGATCTGGACCATTGATCTTAATATGATCTATGGCTGTAATTGATTTAAGCATGATTATAAGGTATTATAAGCATGACTAGGTTTAAGCATGAATTTGTACATTAAAAAGCATAATGGTGTTGTAAGCATAAATATATACTGACTTAAGCATGATTTTGTATAGTTTTAAGCATCTTTCTCATTTTCTCACGCAAGGATTTATTTGCACACGAACCACTCCCTATATATATATATATATATATATATATATAGGGGATGGTTCTCATGGATACCATCCACTTTATGAGAACTAGGAACCATTCTAGTCCATTAGATTATGATAGATCTATGGACAAGATTAATCCCTACATTAATTAGTATATTGATTTAAATCAAATTTTAATTATGCAAAAGGGTAGATTAGTCAATAATAAAGCAACACTAATCCACCTACCTTAATTATAGGATACGTTAGATTTGTTTAATATGCAGGCGGCAGATTCAAAATCAATTAGATTTCGACGACGAAAGCAAGCATCGACCAGCCGCCGAAAACTGGTTCGCAGCGCGAAACGGAGCAGCAACCGGTCCGCCGAAACTTGCTTTGCAGGCGACGAAACGGAGCAGCAACCAGCCCTTGAAACGTGCTTCGCAGCCGACGAACCGAAGCAACAGCCAACCTCCGAAAATTGCTTTGCAACCGGCGGAAAGGAGGAACAGCCGGTCGCCAAATCCTGCGGCGAAACGCAGTAAAAAGCCATCGGAAACGAAATCAAGATTGAATCGAATGACGGTAAGTAAAGTTACAATTGTATTCTTATTTTGATGCTTTAACAGTTTCCGTGCATTCTTACAACTTGTTTCATGCTTAAATATTTGTATTTTAGTGTCGCCGATTTTGTAGTGTCGTTGATTTTAGTTTCATGCTTAATTTTAAGTGTCGTTTTTTCTTAAGTTCATGCTTAAAATATTTTAATCTCATGCTTAAAATATTTGTATTTTAGTTTCATGCTTAATGTATTTTAGTTTCATGCTTAATATATTTTCGTGGATTTTATGTGTCGTATAGTTTAGATTAATGCTTAATATATTTTAATTTCTTGCTTAAAACAGTGGTATCCTTGTTTAATGCTTAGTTTGTGTTGTCATCGATTTTAAGCATATTTCAGATTATATGAAAGCATTATATCGAACACCTAATGTGCACAGATTTTTTGAATGCTATGATTTAAGCAGAATTCAAATTTTATGTTTAGTTATTTTCATGGATTTTATGTGTCTTCGAGTTTAGATCAATGCTTAATATATTTTAATTTCTTGCTTGAAACATTGGTATCCTAATTTAATGCTTAATTTGTGTTGTCATCAATTTTAAGCATATTTTAGTTTATATGAAAGCATTTTGTCGAACAACTAATGTGCATAGATATTTTGAATGCTATGATTTAAGCAGATTTCAGATTTTATGCTTAGGGGAGTGTATTCAATTCAGATTCTGAGGGATTTTTATAGACTTTGAAAAGTAGGTGGATTTTTATAGACTTTTAAAATCTATAGACTCTGCGCAAAGTTTGACTAGACTTTATACAGAGTTTGACTGATTCTCATTTATTGATTTTAATGGATTTTCATGAACTTGCAGTATTGTGGAATATGTCTTTTTAATTAATTTCCATGGATTTCCATAGACTCCGACGCTAAACTATTGTAACTATTTATTTATATAAATAAATGCATATGAGTCACACTTGTAAATAAATAAATAAAATTATCTATATTATTTGGAAAAAAAAAACCAATAACATTATTCAAATTGTTTGAATATGTTTGTAGGGAGTATCCAAATTCATCGAATTATGTCATCTTTCAAAACAATAATCGTATTTTTAAAGAAAGTCCAATTAATGTATTTTTAATAAAAAAAAAATTACTCTTATTTTTTTCGTTCAAATATTGTATTTCAGTTTAGTCATTATTCAATTCCTTGAACCTTAAAAAAAGTAGCAATAATTTAACCATAAAAAATCAAAATGAAAGTTGAGATTTAAAAATTACATGTTCGAATTTTATATGAATGAGGGATTTTATAAAAATATTGATTTTCAAGCAAACTCTAGTAAACAAATTTTTGGTACTAGATAGTCATAATTTTGATGTCTTTTAAAATAAACTACTACCTCCATCTCATATAAGTAGTCTCATTTGTCATTTTCGTCCGTCTCATCTATTAGTCCCATTTCCTAAAATGGTTAAGAATACTTGGCTAAAATTAACTTAAGAATACTTGGCTAAAATTAACTCTCTCTCTTCAGGATCAATTGCAGCCACACATTTCCTCCTTTATTGGCTCTTGTGCTCATTCCAAATGGGACTACTTAGGGCTCGTTTGGTAGCTCTGGTCGGATAGTCGGCCTGGGATTCAAACTTAGCTAGGTTTCGAGCCTTAGTTTCATAAGTAATATGTAGTTTGGTTAGGATGTTTCATGTCCAAAGTTAAGAAGAAATGTTGTTTGGTTACCCATAGTAATGCATGGGATTAGTATGGGAAATGTCAAAAATACCCCTCAATATTATTTGTCCTTTTCTATTTCCCCCATTTGATTCAAGGACTCTAGTAAGCACCTTTCAAATGAAATGCAGTGAATTTACCATATTCTTGATTCAAGGACTCTAGTAAGCAACTTTCAAATGAGAAACAAGATGTAAGAAAACACGAAATATAACGCATTTCCATCCACAAAATTACCTCAAATCAAATTCAGTAGTAAGCTAGTAAAGGTGAAGAGATATACAAGAAGTTTGAAGTGGATCGAGCATCAATGAGGTTGAAAAAGCTATACTAATTCGCCTAAATTTAGCACTGGAGTGGCATGGTGGAACTAGAAATCATCTAGTATTTCTTCATCAGCCTCTTCAACTTTTGCTTTTGTCACTTCTTTCTCCTCCTTAACCTCTTCATCAGTCAAATTATCCTTCTCCTCCTTCATGCTTGTTTCGTCCTGGGGCTCACTTTCGCCCTCGCCCTCCTATACATACACAAAATCCCCTCATTAACAATAGCAAACCGTAAAAACAGATACATGTATAAAGATATAACATCGAATTAATAGCAAATGTAAAAACCAAGGAACATACTTGCATATCTTCAGGCTCATCAGCTTCTAATGACTTTTGATACCCTGCTTTGAGCTCTGCGGCTTTATCTTGGTGTACCTTCTTCTCCTATTTCATCGAGAACAAACGGTAGTGAATAAACAATAAACAATCTCCAACTAGTTTGCCACAACACTGAAGGAAACAACAATGAAAAACTAATACTCACTTCATCACTCATTGATTTCCATTTCTCACCACCCTCCTTTGCAACCTAAACAAATAGAATTCTGTAAAAACCAAGAATCGAAATCCTAGTCCAGTTTAAATTTTGACAACATTAATTTTTCATTTAATTCAAATTACCAGTTTTTGATGTAAATAAAGTTCAAGCAAAACAGCATATAGACCTCCATAACATTATATTAACACCCAATCTCACTCAAAAAAAGTGAGAGGAAACTGAAACTAGTATCATCATCCAAACATTTGGAGCAAAAGAGACCTAAACTAATGTAAGCTTTTCCAAAAATACCATTTCCTAGGTTATATACATATATTTCCATGCAAAATGCTACTGACTGACCTATTGAAAAGCTAAAGAGATTCTGTAAACTGAGGGGCCTCAAGGTCAAGTTCTTGTTTCATAATACAGTTCATGAGCCAATCACTGCTGAATGTCCTGATCCCCAGCTTTAGAGCTGATACTGCTTCTTCCATGTCCTCTTCACACGCTACGAAGATTGTTCTTGATACGTCGTGTGTCTCGTTCCGTGTTTGGATTACCTTGAATATAAGTAGGCATTGTATCAATAGTGGAAGCACTTGTTATAACCAAGGCACAAACTTAAATTTCATTGTGTTATCAAATGGATTAGAATGTTGCTTCGATTGACTTACATTTGCACCAGCTGATTTAACCATGGCTGAAAGAGTATTGATTGGAGGCTGAACATGAGTTGCCAGCCATATATCAAGACCTCTGAGCAGTGCACCGGGGTTTGCTTTTGCACGAAGAACTGCACCCTTGAGTTCGGTTCTGTACTTAGCTTTGTAATCTTCGTCGTTCAAAATGAAGGGTGTCTCGTCTATGGATCAGATTGAAATTCAGCAGGTAAACATGATTGGAAGTAGTGTTATTATAAGTTAAAAAATGGAACCTACCAACAAATCTGCCATTCTTGAAGCTTTCTTTCAACCAAGCAGATGAAATGACCCAAGCTCTGCACATTATATGAAATTACATTAGAATATAAGCTAAAAGTAGTAGTAGGTTTCTTTGGCCATTTCCTTCAGAATCTTAAGAGAGTATTATTAGTAAGGAGAACTGACCACCCATTTCTCACCACCCATTTCTCATCCCTGCAAATCATTCAAATGTAAACATATCAACAACAGCACAAGTTAAGAGGCATATTCATAGAACATATACCAACAGTTTGTGATTAGTGCATACATGACGCTTCTTCGCATTCGGATTTTTGGTCTTCTCCTTCTTTGCCTTCGGTTCTGACAGCTTCTTCTTCCTGCTTCATTTTCCAACTCAATTAGCATTATGAATTTATATTTCTATACGAAAAATCAGAGAAAATTCATAATAGAAAAATACCTCTCTGCTGATGGCTTCTTCTTCGCCTCATTTCCACAACCTGAGCCTCTGCATAAATCGAGATCAATCAACTCAACTAAAATCCAAGACTATAAACTCAAACAACACCGCACAAATACAGATTTCAGTTTATACATGTGAAAAAACTGATAATTACAGCAGAAAATAAAAATTACAGAAGGGTAAAAAACTGAAATACCTAGATTCACTGGCGCCGGGATCCGCCGCCGAGGGAGGAGCAGGCGCCGTAAGAGGAGCCCGCGACGTCGTGTTTGCTGCCGGAGAAGCTCGCGCCGACCGAGTTCGCCATGGAGGAAGTTTGGCAGAGAGATGGAGAGAGGGAGAGAGGAGGTGGTGCCTGGAAAAAATGAGAACGATTTCTGATCGAACTCGTGTAACCCTAGAAATGAGAAGGGCAAAGATGTATTTTCACTTCACTATCTGGGCCACTGTTCACGGGCCTCTTATGAAACGGGCCAATTTGGGAGGTGGAGATCACTAAAGGGCTACAGTAATTAAGCCCGGGCCCAACAGTAATTCACGTGCCCCCAGGTTACGTTTTCTCGCCTACCAAACGGGTGATAAGCCCGGTTAACAGTCACTATCCGGGGCTTATCACCCCTACCAAACGCAACCTTATATGTGATGGAGGAAGTATAATTGTTTGGAGAAAAGATAAAAAGTACGGAGGAGGGTGGCAGAAATGGTGACTTTGAGTTTTTTTCAGAGAATCCGTAGAAATCTCTGGGTTTTATAAATTAAGGAAGAGGGCGCGTCGCTAATTTCACATGCTTGTCCGGCTGAGCACTAATCCCTACTGCAAAAGTTAAAACTAAAAGAATAAATTAAATAAACACACACATACAAACAATTCCTCAACTGCAACACAAATGTGTAATTCGAATTATAAGATAAACAAAATCATACTTGCAAGCTAACCTGATTGAAACGAGCAACAATAGTAGAAAACGAAAAAGAATGCAGAGAAATATCCAAAGTTCTAATGCAAAGGAGATAAAGACTGAGAGATTGAACCATATGTAAAAGCAAACCATAGCACACAATGCACAAAAGCTTTCGGAAAATGTACTTGCTAAAGAGCAGGCCTGAGACTATAATTCAGATACAGCTAAAGTGAAATTACAAATTCAAACACAAATTATGGACTACGAAGCAACAAGAATCAAACTAGTCGCTTAAATCCAATCTTAATTAGCATAAATCGATTCCAAATTCCTCGAAATCGAAGTTCAGAGAGAGATAGTGACCACCGTGGAACGCACCTTCTTCTTCGACCACCACTGCCGGCGACTGCGAAGATGAAGCCGAGCTAGAGAAACTCGATCGGACAGAAATCGTCACAGTGGCTGCCTCCGCCGTCAACTTCCTCCTCCGCCGCGAACAGATCCACCACCGTACGCTTCCTCCTCCGCCGCCGCCGTCCACCGCGAACAGATCCGCCGTCGTTCGCTTCTTCCTCCGCCGTCGCCGTCCACCGCGAACAGATCTGCCATCGTTCACTTCTTCCTCAATTCTCGAACTCCTTCACCCCTGCTCCGACGCGAACCAGAAATCGGTGTCCACATTCGATCTCGTGGTTCCCGTTTATCGTGATGACGGAGCCGCAGCCGCCGTCCGCTTCCTCCGCCGCCGCCGCACGCTTTCTCCTCCGGCGCCATCAATCGTTGCACTCATGAGAGAGAGAGAGAGAGAGAGAGAGAGAGAGAGAGAGAGAGAGTAGAGAGAGAAATAGAGAGAGAATGAGTGGCGGAGGAATTTACTAAGCGTGCGTTTGATAGCTATGATATAGCAAGTTAGATAGCTTTAATATAGAGATATCTTATGTTTGGTAGTATTTTTCACTTTTCCTTAGGCCCGGTATAAAATTAAGGCCCGATATAATATCACTATTCCACCCTGTTTTTCTAACCCACCAAAATGGTGGGTTACATTATATATGGATTGAACAGTGTGGAGAATTAAAAAAAAATTCAAAAATTACCCACCCTCCCCCACCAGTCCACCACACGTTCTTCCTCCCCCACCACGCTATCTCCCTCACTCCAGCATTCTCCTCACCCAACGCTGCCGCCGCCTTGCCGTCTGCTGCCTCCTTGCCGTCGTCCACCTCCTCCCCGCCGTCTGCCGCCTCATGGTCAAAGCTTTGAAACGACCCAATGCCACCACCGCCCGCCGTCGCACATCTCCTCCCTGCCGCCGCCCTTCCCGGTGATCTCTTGAACGCCTACGTCGTCATCATCTCGCCAAATTCTATCCCCCTACAATCCTCAAGATCCTCCTCGCCGCCTCATGCTCTCGATCATCAAAGTTTTAAATCAAAATCTCCTAATTTTCATTTGGATTTGCATCAGTAGATTGGGTATTCTCTGCATAAAGAGATCAACATCTGCTGCTCTCCGTCCCCAATTCCAAACCCTAGTCCCAAAATTCATGAGGACAATTTTGTAATTTCCTTGATTTATCTTGGTAATAATAATAACTACCAAACAGTCTCAATTTATACATGAGCATTCTATGTAGCCTATCAAACAACAATCTATTCTACCTTGTTTCATTTTATCATAACCAGTGTTCTAAAAGACGCCGCCTAGGTCCGCCTAGGCGGCGCCTAGGCGCTAGTCAGTACCTCGCCGCCCGACTAATAAGTAATCCGCCTAGGCTCTATGCGATACCCAACGAGCTGCTCTTGTAGCTTAAACAATAGTCTGTATGTTTTAATTAATCTATATTTATGAAAACTATGCTACTCTATGTATGATTTTGGATTTATAATTATGAAACTAACATATCAATTGTCATATTATGTGTATTTATTATAAATTTGGCAACAATATTGTAAGAATAGTAAAAATAAGCATTATAGTTCGAATCCGCCTAGGTGGCGCCTAGGCTCCCGCCTAGCGCCTAGGCGCTAGTCACCCCTCCACCGCCCGACTAGCGCCTAGCGCTTTTTAGAACATTGATCATAACCCTCTTGTCAATTTTTATCCTAACTTCCTATATCTCGACTAGGCTACCAAACTAGCCCTAAGAGAATAGGGTTTAGATAGAGAAATACGGAGCGCGAAAAAGAGAGAGGGAAAAAATAGATTTTTAGAGAAAAGAGAGGGTATTTGTGTCTTTTCGTGTAAAAAATGGGTATATTTTAAATTTTTTAAATGAGTGTCCTTATATTGATTTTGTTATTATGGGTAGTTTATTATATTAACTCTTATTTTTTTCTAATTTAGGTGCAAAGATTATTAATTTGGAGGTTATAATTAGAATTTAAAATACGTATAACCTCCTCGGAGGCTCAGATCGGAAACTTGAATATTGTACATATGTATTCAATGTTGTGACTTCTCTTTAATTGGGCCATGTTTGAAGGAAGCCCATAGGTTTTCCTACGCCTATTATATAATGGGAATAATTTGTTTAGGGTTTGCTTTAGTCGTCTACTTCCCTTCCCTTCTCTTCCCTTCCAATTAATTTTCCAATCTAATCATGGTATCATGGTACACAAGATCGTCAAGATTTATCTGTAATGCCTTCAAGAACACACAACGCTTCAAGATCCCTTTTCCTGGAATAAACCAGAAAAAACCCCCAAAGTTTTTGCTAAGAATCGGGGTGTTAGGGTTTCTAGGTTGTGCATACTATTGGAATCTGGAGAGCGTGCCCTATACAAACAGATCCCATTTCGTGATTCCTTCGACTTCTTTTGAATTGCTTGGGTATAGGAATGTTATCAAACATTACTACGAAGGGAAGGTATTGTCCCCTCTTCACCCCTTGAGTATCAGGGTTCAAAGGATAGGGCAAGAGATAGTTAAGGCTGCGGATGCGATGAGGAAGGAGGAAATTCCGCCGTTTGAATGGGAGTTTGTTGTTGTTGATCTACCCATCCATCGTCCCGATTGCCTTAATGGTGGAAAGATCGTTTTGTTCACCGGCTTGCTTGATACTTTTGAATCAGATGTCAAAATTGCAGCAGACATTGCGCATGAGGTGAGGTACCTATATTATTAGTATACCCTATATATAGGGATAGGAGATATTGAGTCATTTCTTTTATCAATTTCTGGCACACGGCTTCTTGATGATACATTTTAAAATAGATTTTCAAAGATTTTTTCTTTTAGCCGTAAAAGAAAAAATTCTTTAAAAATTCATTCTTATCATCTAAAAGCGTATCATCTAGAAGCGTGAAGCGTGAAAAAGGTTGCCCGAAATTGACATAAGAAATGACTCACTTTGAAAGTAACAGAGTCCCTAGCGAGCTCCTTTAAGCTTATCTTGAATAAAAATACAATGTGTTTTGTTTTGTTTATTAACGTACAGGTTGGCCATGCTATTGGTAGGCACGGTCTAGAAGTAGTCTCTAAACTGCTAATCTCAAACTTGTTCCTTTATTGGACTATTAATCTTCATCTTCTTCCTGCTTTATCAACAATTTTGGCAAAATTCTTGGCAGGCCTTCCTTCTCGGAGGTATTGTATATGCCGTAATTTTTTGTTTGCTTCTTTTTTTTTTTAAAGTATATATGCATCTCATCCATCCATTCATTTAAATAGATCAATAGCTGTCAAATGTGGTAATTAATGCGTAAATATGAAAATTATAATTAACAACAGGGACAATTTAGTAATAAGAACATTTTTAATATTCTATATTGCGACTATCATGGGATATCAACTCGCGCGAGAATATAACTGAATAATTGCAAATGAGAATGTAACTGAACAATAATGATCTATCAATCTTTTCGCTTAACCTTAGCTCTAGAAACGAAACTAAACCTAAATATAGTTTTGAGAAACATCACTAAAATCAAATCGTGCAGGGTTCCCAACAATGCATTTTTTTTATATATATTTTATTTGATCACTCTTCTGTACATAATGCAAGTTTTTTTTTTTTTTTTTTTTTTTTTTTTTTTTTTTTTTTTTTTTTTTAAATATAGTTAAATTTTGTTTTGATAGTCAATTATTATGAGCTTAATTAATAGGTTGATTTTGTTATTTCTAGGTGGCACTTTGCAGAGAAAGTCTCCATACTCCTATGTCTGGCAATCTTAATGTTGTTTCTTAATCTTAGTCTTATTCCGGCAATATCAAGATTCTTGATAGTCCTTCCTTGTTGTCGGAGGTATTTTTTACGTATACATTTATATAATATATATACATTAGGTACCTTACCTTTTAAATAATTAGTAGTAGTGTTTTATTAATCACCATGCATGTGTGCAGGCAGGAGTTTGAGGCAGATTACATAGGAGTTATTTTAATGGCTGGTGCAGGATACGATCCCCGTTTATATGTGGAGGATATGGAGAAGAGAGATGATAAGAAGAATTATGGAAGCAGTTGGTCATTTGGAGAGTATGCTCGTACTCATCCTAGTAATAAGAAGAGAGCTCAACTACTCTCTCAACCTAAAGTTATGGAGGAAGCCCTTTCCCTATATGAAGAGGCGATGCAGGGCCGTGCGGCGGTGCAACGACGAAAAGAGTCTTCAAAATTTTGGAGACAAGTTTATAAGAGACTTCTAATTAGAGATAAAGAATAGTTCTTATCTTTGTGCTTCTTTTTTATGAAAACTGTAACGTTTGAATGTGCATTGCACGGAATTAACTTTTTTCTTTTCTTTTATTCATTTCTATTATATTATGTAAAATGAAAGTTATAATATATAGTGGGGAAATAGGTAAAAATACCCCCTCTCTCTCAATTGCTTCAATTTGTCATCCACAACTCGGGTAGAAGATTGCTAAAAATATCTTCATATGCAAAGACGACGACAATCTACGACGGAGGTCGAGGTCGAATTCGAAGACGACGACGGCAAATATGTGGCGGAGGCAACAGTTGGAAATCCGCCATTAGATAACTAATGTTCCCTCTTTCTCTGTATATCTCTCCATTTCTTCAGCACACAAACAATTTCATGATTTTCTACTTCTCTTGGCATAAATTCACTAATTCACGACCTAGGCTCACGAGTTCGTGATTTCGACGTAATCTCTGAGTTAATTCACGACCTAGTTATCTAATGGCAGATTTCCAACTGTTGCCTCCGCCAGATATTTGCCGTCGTCGTCTTCGAATTCGACCTCGACCTCCGACGCAGATTGTCGTCGTCTTTGCATATGAAGATATTTTTAGCAATCTTCTGCCCGAGTTGTGGATGACAAATTGAAGCAATTGAGAGAGAGAGAGAGAGAGAGAGAGAGAGCATAGGATGTGCGTCGCCTGAGCTGCGTGTATGTGTGTGTGTGAATGGGATAGTTTGATTTCTTTGGTTTTTTTTGTTTTCTTCAGTTAAAATTTCATTAAGGTCATTAATGTCTTTTAGCTTAAAAAGTGGGTATTATTTATTTTTTTATCCATATGGCTATATTTTTATTTTACTATATCAATGTGGGTGTTTTTACCTATTTCCCCCTTAATTAGAAACATATATTTCATTATTAATTAAAGCATCCACAATTATATATATGAAATTTGATGCAATATATCACAATAAATGTGAAATAACGTATATATATATATATATATATATATATATATATATATATATATATATTTAAAATCAATTTTGAAATGGTAACTTTATAAATAAGAACAATCTCATTGTCAAAGAAATTCAATTAATATTCGATTTTTTTTATTATGTTTTTGATAACTGAATGGGTGATGTGGTCGGCCATAATTTAACTTTTTTATTTTATTTTTTTAGTATCAAATAATTTATATTTTTTTGCTAAACTTTTTTATATTATAAAAAACTCAAAAAGCGATGTTCTGTATTTTTTATGTATTTTTTAAAATTAACCCTTTAATTATTTGATAATTTTTATTATTTTAAAGAATTTGTTACCATTTTATCTAGAAAAAAAGAGAAAAATATGTAATTTTTGTAGAAAAAATATTTTTAAATTAAAATATAAAAGTAATAAACTATAGAGTATATAATTATTATTTATCATTTTTAAAATTACGTATATTATGAAAAATGTCGTTGTGTGGTCGGCCACATTATGGCCAAATAGCATTATTGTAACTATATTATTTAATTTCATACACCCCACTTTCAATCCACATTTCTAAGATTTTTGTAATTATCCATAAATATTATTATATGATATTTCATGTTATTTTTAGCATAACTGAAAATGAAATAATATACATATTATAAATATTAAAATGTACTCAAACACGTTATTCATGACTAAGAAAACAAACAATTTATTTAATATGATATTTGGACGAAATTGAAAATCTTGAAAGCTAACGTAACATTAAAAATAAAGTCATTGATAACTAACATAATAAATAATTAAAATAAACAATTTATTTGTTTAATCTATAATATATTAAAACAAAACGAAAAAACGGTTATTTTTTCCCGGCAAAATTGATAGTTATGGATATCTTTTTTTTTTCCCCTCCTCCTTCCCACGTTCTCTTTCAGTTTTTCTCCCACGATTTGTAAATCTGTAACTGTCCCTCATTAACCTTAAACCTCTGAATTTTTTCATACACATACATCGATAAAATTTTGACCCTGTTCTTGATCTATTTGTCCTTGCCGCTACCTGATGTGCCTATGTGTTTTTCACCACTACTTTTGCATGCAGTTGACCCGGAAATTCGTCCTCGCTCTTGTAGTTTCATGATGGGATCCCTCTTCTCCTCATCTTTCCTCTTCTTTTGACAAGAAGGTCTCCTCCTACACAATTATATATAAATGTTTCTGATCATAGATGCATTGACTTGAGCGGCGGCATTGTGGCGGTGAGGGGTGAGGTGGAGGTTTGTCGATGGAGTGGTACGTAGATGGCATCGAAGGAGGGCATTCTGTGGCGGTGCTTCGGTTGTCGTTTTCTCTAAATCACTAAGTTTTATGTATGTAATAAAACTTTACGCATTGGACAGAGGCCTTAAAATTACTACTGCAATATCCACAAGGTACTATTGATGTGTCGCCAAGACCCAAGAGGGAAGATATTCTTTACCAATAATTATTTGAATAATAATTACATTTGTAGTTTATCAGGCTGCGAATGGATTGTATATTTATATGCTAATAAATTTTATATATTTCTTTGTAATAACAGGCAGCGACTTCAATAACATGATCTCCTTGCAATATGAGGATGTTGATTGATGGAATCATGGAGCAGTAGGGGTGTGAAGAATTTTTGGGTCAAACAATCTATAATCAAGAATAAAATGAAACAATCAATTTATTCGATCAACATACCGTCTTTCAGTTCCTGCGCGAGCGAAGAATGCAAAGGAGTCAATAGTAGCATTGTTGACTAGATGAAGATGGAAAATCATTTTTTTTCTTCTTCTGAAAGTATACATTGATCTTACAAGGTATGTTTAAATTTCTCTTAATTTCATTCGTTCATAATTAAATAATTGTATCAGCTTTAGAATATAATAAATATTTCATATTAGAGCATGTACAATGGAGTGGTTCTTGTCTATGTGGCAAAAACAAGAACCCACATCTTAATTAGCACCCCCATAGGAGATCCCCTAAATAAGAACCCGGGTTCTTATATAAGATACTGGTTCTTAAGAAAAAGTGGGGCCCACATTCCTTTTTATTTTTTTCCTCTCTCTTATTTTCTCAAATAATTAAATTAGTGGGACCCTTTAATTATGATAAGAACCTTTATTAAGAACCTTACCATTGTGATTTTTTAATATGAACGAGATCTTCTATGTGGCACCTTTAAGAACCTCATTTGGGGTTCTAGCATTGAACATGCCCTTAGAGTGGTGATATGAAAATTAGCTAGGCTTCTTTTCGATCAAAATAATAAAAGGGAAATTTATGCACATATTTGCTATATGCACATATTTAATTAATAAAAGGGAAATTGTATCAGCTATTTATGCACATATTTGCACATATTTGGAAGAGTACATTTCACCGCTCATAATTCCTTATTTCCTTATGTTATCCCAATAGCTGCTGATATGTGCATAAAGTTGGATGCCAACAGCGATCAACAAAATGAATTACGTATTTATTCTACCTTCTTCTGTATGCTATCGTACGTGCACATCTACAGTAGATTTCTGATATATTTATTTAAATCACCAAAATAATATTTTGTACCAAGATGAAAATCTTTTTAGTAATGGAGCATAATAATATTTTAAGGATTTTTTAGTTTTATAAAAAGAAGATTAATAATGGTTCCTAATTATTTTCCTCTGTTAGGGATACTAACAACAATATTCTGTGTGCGGTACACAAGTTATAACACAACACAGAACAATACTCGTAATGCCAGAGATAACAATATCTATGAGAATGATATGAGAGCAGTACGAAATAATAGATCAAGAACACGAGCAGTTTACGTGGTTCGGCAGAATGCCTACGTCCACGGAGGGTCAACTGAATATGATCTACTATACGAGAGAGATTACAAAGTTACAATGGAGAAACCACTCAAAGAAGAAAACCTATCTTCTATTCCCCAAACCCGAAAGTAACTAGAAACGAGAAATCTCTCAAAACTCACAAAACCGCAAAAGTCGGCTAAGCTCTCACCAAAACCCACGCTCAAATAACGAATACAAGCCCCATATATATAGGCTTGCATATAACCCTAATTCTTGAGGAACAAGGAATCCCAATACTTGATGAACAAGTAATCCCAAAAGATATCCTAAAGATATCATACCAAATATATCCTAAAGATATAATAACTCCTCCAAGAATATAATATTCCATAATGGAATTTGCGGACGAATCTTCACATCCTCCTTAATGTGTCTCAAACCCCCAACCCCTTGATTTGGAGGCGAAGTGTCTTACCACTAGACTGCACTCCGTTGACTAATAATATTTTAAGATCAGGAGTCATGATATTGAATAAATAGAATAATCCCTTAAGAAAATAGGATATAATAGACACTTAAAAATCTTTTTTCGTCATTCATATACAAGCTTACTTTATATTTATTTTATTATTAGATATATGAAATTTAAATTAATTGAGATTGGAATAAACATTCTATTGTATTGTGTGGTATCATAGGGTTTAAATAATTTATCATTGTATTTAAATAATATACCGTGCATCGCGCGGGTAAATGTACTAGTATTAACTAAAAAACAACCCAAAACATAAGAAATTCGATTAACTTAAAAATTAATTGCTATTCACCTAACCAGTAAACCCCACTCTCCCTCTTCCTCATAAACCTTAAAACCCACCGATCAATTTTTCAGTTGAACACATGACATGTATATATATAGAAAACATAAATTTACAAGCACTAAAACATAAATTTACAACCACTACTCTGATTTGATTACAAACGAAAATGTTCCTTATGGCACCAGCATTTACTTCTGTCCAAGATCTGCAAGAAGGGGAAAGCAAGTATGGAATAAAAGTTCGAGTTGTGCAAAAATACTTTTGCCTCCCTATTCAACAACATAAATGAAGTACTGAGTATGGAGTGCGTGTTGCATGATAGAATGGTTAGGCTTCTTATTATATAGTACGTGTTATTTATTGTCATAATGTTAAACAAATTTCACTAATAAATACTTAAATTCGCACGGTAATCGAATCCATGCAACCATTCTACGCAGGGATATGGAAAAGTTCGTAGAGGGTTTGGAAGTTGGTAAAGTGTATGCGATAATGAACTATGTGGCTGCAAGAAACATCATGCGTCACAACACCACCAACTGCCGAATTAAGCTGCTACTCTATAAGCATACTATCATTGCCGAGTTGAATGACGAAGAATTCCCGATTGTCAAGTTCAATTTCAAGCCGTTCAATGAAATTCAGTCTATTGAAAACATCAAGTCTTGCCCTTTATTTGGTAATGTGCTTGTTGTTAATTACTTTATTTATTTATGAAGATTTGATAGGGTGAGATCCCTATCAAGAACGACGGACGCGAGGCAATTCCTCGACGTACGCGCCAACGAGCAAACGAACAAGAAAATAGAGAAAAAACTAGGGTTTGTATTATTGATTGATTGATAATACAAATCTAATTTCTTCTATTTATACTAGACGCCTAGGTTGGTTCGACTTACGGCCCGGGAAAGAACCAACAAGAAAACCCGGATCGGAGCTTATAATACGCTCGACTCAAAATAAACGGGCCAAGCCCAAAATAATCCATTAATACGAAATAATAAACGAATTAAAAGAACGACTAAACTAAGGGAGGAAATCATCAAATCTCCTCGGTGGGCGAATGCTTCGCTTGGGACGGGACGTCTTCTCTCCATCGCCATGCACGCTTTGATCCCTCTCGTTCGTCTCGTACGTCATCCCTTCCCCAAGCTTCTCCCGCTGCATGCCCTTCTCCGGCGTTGAAGATACGGAACCCGTATCAACCCCCCCTCCGTTAAGACAACTCTTGTCCTCAAGAGTTAACGTCGGAAAACGCATCGAGATCAACTCCGATGGCTCCCATGATGGCATACTGCCCGCATCATCATCCCACTGTACCAACACTTCGTCCACAGCCACGCCGTCCCGCATCACACGCCGACGACCCACCAGCTTCGTCGGACGAGAGATCACCTTCCCGCGCGCAAAATCCGACGGAAACACGGCTGCCACCAGAGAACGCCCTTCAACAAACGGGCGAAGCAAACCCACATGGAACACATCATGAATTTTACTCCCCTCGGGCAGCGCTAAACGGTAAGCTACCTCACCAATCCTCTCCGTGATCGAAAATGGACCATAGAAACGCCTCGCTAACTTTTGGGAGAGAGGCCGAGCCACGGAATGTTGCCTATACAGTTGCAATTTCAACAACACACGATCTCCCACCTTATATTCAACATCCAGACGATGCCGATTCGCCATAGCTCGCATGCTCTGTTGAGCTTTCAATAGGTTCTTTCGTAACCACACAAGAAGCTCCCCCCGCTGTTTAATCACATCCGCTACCGCCGGCGGACACCTCGCACTTGGCGCTGCCGCCACCAACGACGGGGGTTCCCGACCGTACAAAGCATGATACGGGGACGTCCCCAAACCCTCATGATGGAAGCAATTGAGGGCTAATTCTGCCCAAGGAAGGAAATTCGTCCATTTCGTAGGGCGATCGGCCACAAAAGCACGCAAATATTGCTCCAAACCCCGATTCTTCACCTCCGTTTGCCCATCCGTTTGTGGGTGATAGGCCGTCGAAAAATGCAACTTAGTCTCACTAAGTCGAAGCAAGTGATCCCATACCTCGTTTAAGAAAACCGAATCCCTATCGGACACAATCGAGTTAGGAAATCCATGATGTTTGACCATCGTCTCCACAAAAGCATTGGCCACACGCCAAGCATCAAAACGCGGAGGAAGAGGGGCGAAATGAGCATATTTAGACAACCTATCCACCACCACCATTATAGCCGTGAAGCCCCTCGACTGTGGTAACCCCGTAATAAAATCCATAGAAACGTCCTCCCATACTTGCGTCGGAATTGGGAGCGGTTGTAAGAGGTCGGCCGGTTTCTGCGTCGAATACTTGGTAGTTTGGCACTCGAAACAAGAAGCAACGAATGGCTTCACATCCCTCCGCATCCCCGGCCAATAGAATGTCGTTGCAAGTCGGCGGAAAGTTCGATCAACCCCCGGATGGCCCGCCGAAGGCGTGGAATGATACTCATACATCAATGCATCCTTGGCAACGGAGGAAGACGCCACCACAATCTGCCGTCCTCTGAAAATCAGCCCGTCGGCCTCGTGAAAAGCCGCGGCTGCCTCCCCGGCGGTTATCTTCGCCCGCAGCTCGCGCAACTCGGAGCTCGAGACCACATCCTCCTTGATGATGTGCATAACATCCGGCAAAGGCTGAGCAGCAGCTGCCAACATAGAGGGCCGGGTCGGGAACGGCCGAAGGCTCCCCCTCATCCCGCCGCGACAATGCATCGGCTACGACATTTGTTGCACCCGACTTATATTCGATAGTAAACTTATATCCCATAAGTTTCCGCACGTAGAATTGTTGGTCTGGAGTTTGAATCACTTGTTGAAGCAGCTCCCGTAGACTCTTTTGATCCGTTCGAATAATGAACTCGCGTCCGAGCAAGTATTGGCGCCACTTTTGCACCGCCTCAACTATTGTGTAGAGTTCTTTGTGGTAAGTCGACGCCACGCGCCTCCGAGGACCCAATTTCTTGCTAAAGAAAGCAATAGGGTGCCTCTCTTGTAGCAACACGGCCCCTACCCTAAAATCGGAGGCGTCCGTCTCCACACAAAAAGGTTTAGAGAAATCTGGTAATCGCAGAATCGGAGCTGCCGACATGGCCTTCTTCAACGCACAAAACCCCGCCTCCGCTGCCGGTGTCCAAATAAATGCCTCCTTCAATAAGTCCGTGAGCGGAGCGGCGATCATCGCGTAATTCTCAATAAACCGGCGGTAGTACCCCGTTAATCCAAGGAAGCCGCGTAACTTCTTCACAGTCGTGGGTGTCGGCCAAGAAAGCATGGCCTCAATCTTGGATGGATCCGCTTTGAGACAACCCTCGGTAATAAGATGTCCGAGATACTCCACCGTTGCATTACAAAACATGCACTTCGACAATTTAATAAAGAACTTGTGCTGATCCAAGATCGAAAAAACCGTGCGCAAATGCTCGGCATGCTCTTGAACGCTCCGACTGTACACCAGTATGTCATCGAAGAAAACTATCACAAAGCGGCGAAGAAAAGGCCGAAAAATGTCGTTCATGGCGGCCTGAAATGTCAATGGGGCGTTCGTCAAGCCAAAAGGCATGACCAGGAACTCAAAATGGCCGTCGTGAGTCCGGAATGCCGTCTTATACACGTCCTCCTCGTGCATTCGAATCTGATGATACCCCGACCTCAAATCGAGCTTGGTGAACACCCTCGCCACGTCCAACTCATCAAATAACTCATCAGTAGTCGGAATTGGAAAATGATCCGCCACCGTGACGTTATTAAGGGCCCGATAGTCGATACAGAATCGAAACGACCCGTCTTTCTTCCGAATCAGCAACACAGGCGACGAAAAAGCACTACAACTCCGGCGAATGATTCCCGATTCTAACATCTCCCCAACCTGCTTCTCGATCTCCGTCTTCTGAAAATAGGGGTAGCGATATGGACGGACGTTCACCAGCTTGGAGTTCGGCAACAAACGGATCTTGTGATCGAACGGCCTAGATGGTGGCAACCCCGTCGGCACGGAGAACACCGTCGTAAACTGGAGGATCACCTCACGGATCTCCGAAGGCACCTCACACGGCAAGTCCAAATTCTCGTGTTGAGGCAGCCGATCACTAGAAACCTGCATGACTTCGAAACACATAGCCTCCCCCTGATGAAGCATGATCATGGCTAATTTGGACGCCGACACTTGTCGGGGAATGCGGGGCATCACCTTCAACACAATCGGATGGCCCCGGCAATGGAATTCAAGCGTCCCCGCCTCATAGTCACTAGTAACACGGCGCAACGAGCTCAACCATGCAAGCCCTAATATAATCTCCGACGCATGGATGGCAAGCACGTGGAGGTCCATAAATAAAGAATGGCTTTGGACTCTCAACTCCGCATTGTGCACCACATTATCACAATCAATGGACTCGCCATTCCCTACATAAACACGAAAAGGCCTAACGGTTGTCAGAGATAAATTCAATTTTTCCACAACTCGAGGATGAACAAAGTTGTGAGTACTCCCCGTGTCCACAATAATAGATACCGCCTCCTTTCCGAGAAATCCTTGAAATATCAAGGCAGAGGTGCGCGGACTCCCATCCATGCTTAGGACATGCGACAAATCTGCCGTTACCACCTCCGCCCCCGACGACGGTGACTCCACATTCTCTACGGCCTCCTCGTCCTCATCATCCGATCCAATATAGGCCAAAAAACGGCCCTTACACACATGCCCGTTGCTCCACTTCTCCAAACAATACCAGCAAAGCCCTAGCTTGGACTTCTCCGCCCTCTCTGCTGCCGTCAATCTCACTACCGGCAACTTAGAGTAATCGCGAGGCTTTGAACTAGGTTGAACAACCTGGGACGTCGACGAGGGAACCGTCAACGAGGGGCTCGCCGAAGCCGGTGTCGACGTGGCCACACCTGAAGGCCAAAAATCACGCCCTTGCCAAGGTCGCCGCCCTTGCACCGCACCTCTATCCACGGCCGTGTCAAACTCCAGAGCAAGGGACATCGCGGCCGCCACCGAAGCTGGGTGCTGAAATCGAACTTGCGTCTTCACAGAACTCCGCAAGCCACTCATATATATAGGAAGAATCGTCGACTCCGGAACGCCTTGTATCTGGTTCAGAATTTTCTCAAACTCCCTGTTGTAATCGGCGACAGAGCCCGTCTGAGATAACTTCGCGATCAACTCGATGTAGTTCACAAAATAATTCGGGTCGAAGCGACGTCGAACATCATCCAAAATCTTCGACCACGAAACGGATTGGTTGTTGGCGCGGTAAGAGAATATCCATTCCGTTGTCGGCGGGGCGAAGAGCATCACGACATAATGCAATCGATGCTCCTCCGGTAAACGGATGTGATCGAAGAAGTATTGTACCCGTGTAACCCAACTTTGAGCCTCCGTACCATCGAAAATCGGAAGATCTAAACGAAAGAGCTTCGTAGGATCGGCCACGGAAGGGCCGGACTGAAAACGTTGCCCCTGCTGCTCCCATACTGGACGTGATGGCGGCAAGTCCCACGACGATGTGGGTTGGGGCGGCGGAAGGTCCCACGACGACGGCGCGGGCTGGGACGACGAGGCCCACGGCTGGGACGGCTGGGCCCACTGTTGGGACGACGGGGCCCACGGCTGGGCCGAAGCAGAGGGCTTGAATCGAGGCCCGGGTTGGTGCTGCGGAGACCCTAAACCGCTACGATCCCCCGACGTGGTAGAGCCTCCCGAAAACGTCGTCGTCAACGCTGGGGTATAGGTATAGGACGGCTCAGCGGCCGACGAGGTCGAGCCTCCCGGAATCCATGACGGGGAACGCCACCCCTTCGGCATCCCGTAGGGAGGGTCGGGATCCGGTGGATTCGGTGGTTGCTGCGGCTTGCTCCTCTCCTCTCTCTCATCAAATCGCGCCTCCAAGCGCCTGATCATGGCCACAACCTCCTCCATCGACATGAGAGAGTGCGCTCCCGACGTCGCAGCCGTTGAGCACGACAACGAAGTAGAATTCGCAGCTGCCGAAGAAGAAGAAATCTCCGACACGACCGGATTAGAAACCGGAATCGTCATCGTTCAAGATGAAAGCACCAGTTGATAGGGTGAGATCACTATCAAGAACGACGGACGCGAGGCAATTCCTCGACGTACGCGCCAATGAGCAAACGAACAAGAAAATAGAGAAAAAAACTAGGGTTTGTATTATTGATTGATTGATAATACAAATCTAATTTCTTCTATTTATACTAGACGCCTAGGTTGGTTCGAATTACGGCCCGGGAAAGAACCAACAAGAAAACCCGGATCGGAGCTTATAATACGCTCGACTCAAAATAAACGGGCCAAGCCCAAAATAATCCAATAATACGAAATAATAAACGAATTAAAAGAACGACTAAACTAAGGGAGGAAATCATCAAATCTCCTCGGTGGGCGAATTCTTCGCTTGGGACGGGACGTCTTCTCTCCATCGCCATGCATGCACGCTTTGATCCCTCTCGTTCGTCTCGTACGTCATCCCTTCCCCAAGCTTCTCCCGCTGCATGCCCTTCTCCGGCGTTGAAGATACGGAACCCGTATCAAGATTATAGTTGATAAATTACGGAGTATTAATTAATTTAATATTTTCAGATTTATGAAGATTTTAGAACATGATTTATGCATAATATTTTTTGTTTTATAAATGCAGATACTCCGACATGATTAAGAATGGAAATCCCAGAAAATTGGCATCGTTGAAAGTTATTAAACCAATTCAGCAACAAATCTACAAAGATCAAGAATTTGAAATTCCACTCAAATCAATTTCTGAAATACAGCAAGAAGGAAAAGTAATGATTATTCTATCAATATTGACACAAACTGTTGTGTTGCTGACGACGATGATGGTTCAGCAAAAATTCATGTACGGGAAAGGAAGTTCTTACAGCTTTTAGGCAAATCTTAGTTGAAGAAATCAGTATGGTAATTGATGGGATAAGCCCAACTCTTACGCCCAAACTATGAAGAGCCCAAGCCCAAGAAGACACCCACTAAGAAGAACGTGCGATCATGGAGCCACCACTACCCCCACTAAGGGAGTAATTAAAGAACATGGCATCATGGGTGTGATAACCGACACCCCATGATCGAAGGTCATTACTTTGGTAGTTATTAGGTCATAATTGTGATAGTTATATATAGATAGATACGCTCTTTGTAAGGGGAAGATTTTTTGAACTCTCCGACGAGAAACACTAATAAAATACCACCGCACTCTTTTCTCTCCGTGGACGTAGATCGAAAGATCGAATCACGTAATTCTCTCGTGTTGTTCTTCCTTCGTTGCGATTATTGTCTTACGAAAATATGATTCATCAGTAATCATATGTTTTACCTAAGCCTCTTCAATCATTATGCTTATTAAAATCCGAAATTACATTGCCCCAACAATGAATGTTCTAAATTAGTTTACTTATGTTATATTTCCTCCGTCTCTTCCTAAGTGACCCCTTTTATATTCATATATGAGGTATATATAATAATAAAAGGGGTCACTTAGGAAGAGATGGAGGGAGTAATAAAGCACGACAATTCCAATGAAGTACTCGTGGATATAGACAATTTGATTGGAAAGAAAGCTCTGTTCAAAGCTATTGTTAAGGAAGAAGGGACAATGGATTTGAAGGGAGCTTCGATCTTGCAGGGCTTTGCAGGTGCAAACCCCCTCCATCACACCCTACACGTGGAATCTACTATTTGGATTTTTTTTTTACTTTTGCTACAGTAGTTTAGTTTTTTTTTTTTAATAATCCTTTTTGATAATTTTGTTTTTATGTTAATTTCAAACTCTTAATTAGATTAAATCAAAAAATTATTTAAGCTATGATTTGACCAAAATATATTATAATACCACACACATATATAAATCACTACTAATTAATTGTAAAATTTAATTAAATTAAAGATCTAAAATTTAATTTGTTGAATTTTGAAAGCAAATAAGTAATTACATATTGCGTAAAAAAAAAGGAGGGAGTACTAGGAGAAATTGGAATATAACCCTTTTAAAAAAAGAGAAAAACTTTAATTTTATTTATAACATGTCAGGTTAGAAAAAAAAAAAACGTAAGGAGTATTTTATATTTACAGAGTTTCTTGTTTTTATTATTTTTATTTGTCCTAGATTTCTTTTAATTACATAAAATATAACCCCAATTTTCGAATTTTAAAATTAAATATTATGAAGTGAATTCACTGCTTCACACTGCAATGAAAAAAAAAAAAAAAAAAAAAAAAAAAGAAAGGAAAGAAGAGAGGATAGTGGAATACACGTGGAGGGAGATTAGAGGGGGGTTTGCATTGCAAACGATTTCTCAAGTTTGCAAGATCGAATCTGCTTGGATTTGAATGTATCATATCCGATAGCAAAGGTTATCAGTGACGATTTTAATTATCATATTTTTTCCCACTTCAATTTCCTCGATTTTGAAACGTCAAACAACCATCATAAAGTAGAGTAAAAGGAGAAATTGGAGCTAATTAAAAACGATTATGAAAATCAACTAATAATACTATTCTTATTTTTCTTCCAAGCCTACTTTCGATGTAACCTGTGTTTAGAGTCGTCGTACCTTAATTTTACTGTTCACATTCATCCTGAGTCATTGAAGACATTTTGAGCCTCGAGGTTTACCTAAGAAGTAGCAGGTATTTTGTTAGAAATATACTCCCTCCGTCCTTAAATAAGTGTCCCGAGCCGCCAAAATTTTTGTCCCATAATAAGTGTCCTATCACATATTTCAATGTAAAATTTTGGCTAAATTACCAATTTTACCCCTATTATCATTACACTCTTTTCACTTTTCAATTTTCAATGTAATGATTAGGGGTTAATATAGTAAATTTATACAATTCCTTGGTTATTGCACTTTGGCGGCTCGGGACACTTATTTAAAGACGGAGGGAGTACAATAAATAAATAAAATTGTCAAATCATAATACTATCTCCATCCATCCTACATAGTCTCATTTTTAAAAGGCACAGGAGCTAATAAAATTGGGATAAAAGGATGATGTGATGGAGATGTGATGTTAAATTAGATTTTAATTTAATTTAAATTAGTAGTACTACTCACATCAACTTTTAATTTGAGTTAATTTAGACTAATTAAGTGTGATGTAGATGACGATGTGATGTTAAATTATTTCGTTTTATGAAAACGGGACTAATAACTGAGAAATCTCGAAATAGAATACGAGACTAATTAGCTTGGATGGAGGTAGTAATTTCTAACCGAAATAATCCTTTGCATATGTCGGCGACAGAAAACAGGATTAGATCAAGAAGTTTCATTACTAAGAGGGTGTATTAGAAGAAGAAATTCAATACTCCCTCCGTCCCAGACCAGTAGTCCTCAATACTATTTTCGTCCGTCCCACACCAGTAGTCCTCTTTCCTAAATGGCAAAAATTAACCCTTACTTTTGATGTGGACCCCATACTTTTTCAAATTTAACACTACGCATAAAATCCCGTGCCGAAAACAAAGAGGACTAGTGGTCTGGGACAGAGGGAGTACTAAAATAAACGAAAAATTCATTTGCTTTCATAGTTTCATACATGCATGTTATGTTAAAGATCAGCTGTAAATATAGTAACAAATTCCATCGGGTTATCCAAATCTTTAATTTTGTAATACGGAGTGAAAGCTATCATTTATAAATAAATAATAAAAAGAGGATAATTAAACTCTATGCAATATAATTTTTATAATTTATAGATTTCTAAAATAATTTACTGATTGTAATAATTTACACAAATCTATATATATATAAAGAGATTACAATTTTGGCAGTTATTGATTTAGAATTGATTTCGGGGTCAATTTTGCAATAAATGAAAAGTGTAGGGGTCTAAAACTAAATAGTACAAGTAATAGTGTGAACACAAAAAAATAATACGTAATTTTCTCTTCTCTATTTCCCTTCTTCTCTTTCCTCCTTGCCACTTGGCAAATATTTATTGGTTCTTATCTTTCCTCCTTGCCACTTGACAAATATTTATTGGTGGAAATAATTACATCAAAATAAATCTTATTTTCAAAATAATGTAGATAAATATTTATTTAAAAAAAATTACAAATTATACCAAAATTTATGATTTTCAATTCTCTACAAATAGACTCCAATATTGCTATACTTTGAATCACAAAATAATAATAATAATAATAATAATAATAATAATAATAATAATAATAATAATAATAATAATAATAATAATAATAATAATAATAATAATAATAATAATAATAATAAATAAAAAAACCTCATCCCATTTTCTATTACTTGATATTTTGATTTTGTATTTTAAACAATTGTAATTTTGTATTTTAACAAATATTTATAATTTACTTTTATTTTCTTTAATGTCACGTGTTAGATTCTCTCCTATTTATTCCGATTTTCTTTTCTGTAATTTTTATTTAACTTAGTGGTTTAAAACAACAAGATATCGGCCCAAGTTTAATGGACCCGAAAATAGAACATAAATAAAATAAATATATCATACATTGGGTGACACAATATTTATAAGTCACCTAAAAAAATCATGAAAAACCTAATTGTTCATATATGTAAATATCATAAACAAACTATAATTTACTGTTTTCACTTAAATCAAGACATGACTTTACGTTTTTTTTTTTTTTTTCCCCTAAAATTCACATTTGCAAAATAGTCTCTTTTTTTAGGGTTCAGTTTCTTTTAGGATTCAATTTTTTTTTTGGGTAGGTGATGAATCTTTGATTTACGGCCCAAATTTGTATGCGGTTTATATGCGAATGCAAAGAAGAACACAAGAGATTTACGTGGTTCGATCGGTATGATCTACGTCCACGGGGAAGAAAATATAGTCTTGTATTCAGAATAGCGTAAGTAAGTTACAATACAATTGGTTCTCGTATTTATAGACGTAATTCATGGCAGTTGCAGAGGTGGAATTGTGGAGGTCGTGGAGGTGCGGTTGGTTGTTCCGGTTTTTCCCCCATCAGCCCACGTTCTGGGTTTAGGGCTCAACTCCCTGGGCTTGTACTTAGCATGGATTGGGCTTGCCGATCTGGGCCTATCCGATCTGGGCTTCACGATGTGGGCTTGTCTGCTTTGGGCCTTTGGGCCTAGGGAGGTGGGCCATTTCCTATCACATCCCCCCCCAAAAAGCGTGGGGTGATGGAGTTGATGCTTCCTGCCTGTGGCGCTAAACTGCGTGGGGGAGGCCAAACTGAACTTGGTACCCCCTCTAAAATGTGTGAGGAAGTCCGAACTGGACTTGGTACCCCCTCTGAAATTTTTGAGGAGGGCCGAACTGAACGGTACCCCCCTCTGAAATTTGTGAGGAAGGCCGAACTGAAGTTGGTACCCCCCTCTGAAATTTTTGAGGAGGGCCGAACTGAACGGTACCCCCCTCTGAAATTTGTGAGGAAGGCCGAACTGAAGTTGGTACCCCCCTCTGAAATGTGTGAGGAAGATATAAATATTGATTTTCTACTGAACCCGCCGACTAGCGGTTGGGCTAGTTATTTTAACTGTAGCAAGAGGCCAGATGAAGGTGGGCCTTCCAATGCATGACTTGTAAAATCCTGCAGAATAAGATAATATATATATATATATATATATATATATATATATATATATATATATATATATATATATATTTTTTTTTTTTTTGGATAAACTATATGTTAGTGTAATCGTTGGCTTATTGCCTGTTTCGAATTTGCATTTCTGCTTTTTTCGTTTTCGAACTGACGCGTAGGTCATATTCGACTCTTCCGAAGTGGCTTGGGAGCCTGACATCGGCTTCCGACGTGACACTTGGGTCTTCCCTCGGTTCGGGATGGCATATCGCCTATTATCCACTGCCGAGGTGACACTTGGGTTTAGTCGGGTTCCTGTTCTGCCGACTAAGTCGGTAGGGGTGGTCCCCTGGTTCGTACGATTTTATTTTACTAACACTTGTCCTCGTCAGGATAGTGTTTTGAGTTAGAGGTAACATGCATATAAGGGGAGTAATGCAGAATGATGCGAACACAAATAAGAGATACGAAAAAAACTTAAACTTTCATTACTTGAAATAATTTTTTGGAAAACAAGACCGGACTGAACAATAAACCGAACTAAATAAGACCGAACTGACAAAAGACAAAAATGACCGAACTACTCGACATGATACTCCACATCTATGCATAATACCTCTTCAAATGGATTATATTCCAAGGTCGCTGTATGGGCTCCCCGGACAGAGTGGAAAGCCTATAGGCGCCTTTACCAAGGACCTCGTCTACTCGGTATGGGCCTTCCCATGTGGCCTCCAGCTTGCCGAGCTTACAAGCCTTGCTGACCTCATTGTTTCGGAGAACTAAGTCCCCTACGCAATATTGCCGATCTCGAACTCGCCGATTGTAATATCGGGCTATGAGTTGTTTGTATCGGGCCTCTCTTATGTAAGCTGTATCCCTCTTTTCTTCTAGCAGATCGAGGTCCGTACGCCGGTTATCATCATTTACTTCGGCTACGAAATGGGTCGTGCGCGGACTGGGGAGTCCGATCTCGACTGGGATTACAGCTTCTGTTCCGTATGCCAGGCTATACGGCGTTTCGCCATTTGCTGTTCGCGGCGTTGTTCTGTAGGACCATAGAACGTTCGGAAGGTTTTCTACCCACATCCCTTTAGCCTTCTCTAGCCGGGTTTTGAGACCTTTGACGAGAGTTCGGTTCGTCACTTCGGCTTGACCATTTGCTTGAGGGTGGGCTACCGATGTGAAACGTTGTTGAATCTGCAGCTCGTCACACCATTCCCTAAAAACCCTGTCCGTGAACTGGGTCCCGTTATCGGATACGAGGACATGAGGTATGCCGAATCGGCATACTATATTCTTCCATACAAAGTTCCGGGCGTTCTTGCTCGTAATCGCGGATAGGGGTTCTGCTTCCACCCATTTCATAATCAATTGCCACTATGAGGTGTCGCAACTGACCTGGTGCTTTATCGAATGGGCCTACTATATCTATCCCCCACTGCGCGAACGGCCAAGGACTCTGCATCGCAGTCAGCTCGGTTTGCGGTATCCTTGTCACATTTGCATGTAACTGACACTTTTCGCACCTCTGCACGAGTTCGGTGCAATCCTTGAGCATCGAGGGCCAAAAGTATCCCCATCTCATGATTTTCTTTGCTAACGCCCGAGGTCCGATGTGACTTCCACATGCCCCTTCATGCATTTCTCGCATAACGTAGTCTGCTGAGGTCGGGCCGACGCACTTGAGCAAGGGTTGAAGGTACGATTTCTTGTAAAGGACATTGTCCAGAACAACATATCTCAATGACTTCAACAGTATCCTTCTAGCCTCCGTCTTATCTTCAGGTAATTCCCCTCTCTCCAGATAGGCTAGGATCGGGGTCATCCACGTCGGCTGTGACTCATCTAGATCGTTAATCTCGGCTTCGTCTATGCTTCTATGCTGTACATCTTCCACCGGTGAAGTGCCAGGCGTTGCTGCTAATTTGCTGAGAGCATCAGCTCGGGAATTTTGAGTCCGGGGGATTCTCTCGAGCTGGAAGTATCTGAAAAAGCCCTGCATGCCCCGTGCCTTAGCCAAATACTTCTTCATTCTTTCTCCCTTCGCCTCGTACTTGCCTAGCATATGATTCACGACTACCTGGGAGTCACAGTGTACTTTTATGGCCGCGACCTTCAGATCGGTGGCTATCCGGAGTCCGGCTAGCAGAGCTTCGTACTCCACCTCATTGTTGGTAGTCGCGAACTGGAAGCGAAGTGAGTATGTGATCTCTTTCTTTTCTGGGCTGACAAGGAGGATTCCAGCACCGCTCCCAGTTTTTCCCGAGGCCCCATCTACGTACATATGCCAACAGTCTTGAGGTTCCTCCCCCGTTGTACGAACTGGCTCTGGTATCGAGTTCGGGACCTCGGATATTGAGGTTTCAGCCAAGAAATCCGCTAAGGCTTGCCCTTTGATGGCCTGTCGGGGGACATAAGAGATGTCATGCTCTCCTAGTTCTATCGCCCACTTCGCTATTCGTCCTGAGGCTTCGGGCTTCGTCAGCACCTGCCGAAGTGGGGAATCTGTTCGGACTTGAATTGGGTGCACGTGAAAATATGGGCGTAATCGCCGAGCAGCATTGACAAGTGCTAAGGCTAGCTTTTCCAACGGCTGATATCTCACTTCGGGCCCCTTTAGTGACCGGCTTATGAAGTAAACTGGCAACTGACGACCTGCCTCTTCGCGCACGAGAACTGCACTAATTGCTTCGTCCGAGGTGGCCAAGTAAAGAAAAAGCACCTCTCCCTTCTTCGATACTGACAAGGTCGGTAGATCCCTGAGATACTCCTTTAGTTGGTTTAGGGCGTGATGATGCTCCGAACTCCAATCAAATTGGGGTGCTTTCTTTAAGATTTTGAAGAAGGGCAACTGCCTCTCTGCAGCTTTAGATAGGAATCTACTCAGTGCGGCGAGACACCCTGTAAGTCTGTGCACATCATTGATTGACTTTGGATTCTTCATGTCTAACACGGCCTGAACCTTTGATGGATTCGCCCTCAGCCCTTCCTGGGTAATCCAACAACCTAAAAACTTCCCCGATGTCACAGCAAAGGTACATTTTTGGGGATTAAGTTTCAGATTGACCTTGCGTAGGATGGAGAGCACAGTTCGGAGATCGGCCACACTAGTGCTCTTTTCCTTGCTCTTCACCACTATGTCATCGACATAGACCTCCACTTCCTTTCCAATATGCTCCTTAAATATTTTATCTACCATCCTCTGGTAGGTAGCTCTTGCATTCTTCAAACCAAATGGCATTTTGCGGTAAGCAAAGATGCCAAAGTCCGTAATGAATGCTGTCTTAGCCGCGTCTTCGGCATCCATTAGGACTTGGTGGTATCCCTTATACAGATCCAGGAAACTGAACATCCTGTGACCGACCAGCGAGTCCACCTTTTTGTCGATATCGGGCAGAGGGTAACAGTCTTTGGGGCAGTGCTTGTTGAGATCGGTATAATCGATGCACATACGCCATCCTCCCCCAGCCTTCTTGACCATTACCGGGTTCGCTATCCAGGTCGGGTAAGTGACTTCGAATAGAATCCCAGCGTCCAGCAGTTGGGTCACTTCGGTCTTTATGACCTGATTCCGCTCCGCTGCAAAGGAGCGCTGCTTTTGCTTGATCGGTCGTACTTCGGGGTCGATCTTTAGCCGATGTGTGATCAGATCGGGTGATGCCCCTGTCATATCCAATGGGGACCACGCGAAGACGTCTCTGTACTCCTTTAGAAGCCGAATAACCTGTTCGCGAAGATGGGGGTGGTCGGTCAGCCCGACTTTGACGACCTTGGCGGGATCGTCATTGTACAAAGCCACCTCTCTCTCTTCAGCGGGCGACGTCTTCTTCGGCTCTTCGGAGTTCAGTTTTTGCTATGCTTGGGGCAGTTCGGGCGTTGCCCCTAGCCCCTTGAGAGCCACATGCAGGCACTCCCTTGCCATTTTCTGATCACCACGGATAACTGCTACCCCTCCCTTAGTCGGGATCTTCACGGCTAAGTGGTACGTGGAGCAGATCGCTCTTACTGTATTCATCCAAGTACGGCCTAGGATTATGTTGTATGGGGACTTGGCTTCCACCACCATGAATTCGGTCATGTTAGTGGTGCTTCTCGGCCCTTTCCCTACTGTGACGGGCAGCTCGATCGTCCCTAGGGGATGGGTTTCCTCCTGTGCGAAACTCCGCAATGGCCGGGTGGTTGGAATGATTTTTGACTTCTCCAGCTCCATGTTATCAAAGCAATGCCTGAACATGATATTCACCGATGCCCCGGTGTCGATGTGAATCCTTTTGATCAGCATGTTAGCCACCACAGCCTCAATAACAATGGCATCGGAGTGCGGCATCATGGGGGGCACCGGGTCATCGGCCGAGAAAGTTACGGCTTCCTCCTTCTTGAACCTCTTGTTAGCGGGTTCGCTGATCGGCATGCTCCGAGCTCCGTTTTTGAGGGACGATTTAGTCTGTCCTTTGGCGAGAGCGGAGATCGTAGCAACTATCCCCTCGTATTGGTAATCTCCGTCCTCGTCGGCATCATCCTCATTGTGCTTTGTTTTCTTCTCAGCATCCGTGCTGCAATTCCCTCTATACTGTCTTTTCTTTTTTTGACTTCGGGGGGCATCCACTTGATTGACCCCCGTGCTCCGATCTTGATATTTTTTGAGCGGACCATTGCGAACTAGGCTTTCAATGTCCTGAGCCAAGTTCCTGCAATCCTCCGTCTCATGTCCATAATCTTCATGGAATTGGCAATACTTATTCTTTGACCTCGGCTTGCCGTCCTCCCGCATCGGCCTAGGTTTCTCGAACAGATTAGCGTGCAATTCAAGGATCTCGGTCCTTGGTTTGTTTAATGGAGTGAACTGCAGAGCTGGCCGTTGTGCGGGCTGACTTGTAGGCGGACCTCGCTGTGCTGGATTCTGCCGAGGTCCGAGACGAGACTCAATCGGACCTCGCTGTATTCGCTCCATTACCCCTTTTCGGGGTGCATCATCTTTCTTCTTTGAGGTTTCACCTCGGTCAACCTCCTTTCGACGTCTGGTCGCCTCCTCTATCTTAGCGAACTTGTCTGCAATAGCCCACAGTTCGGTAGTGGTCTTTGGGTCCTTCGCCAGGATCTCCCTGTAGAGATGGTCCGAGATGATAGCATTTTGGAATGTCGAGATGATGAGAAGATCGTTTGTGCACCGAGTCGACAAGCACTCTCTATCGAACCGGGTCATGAAGTCTTGTAGGGATTCACCCCGGCCTTGCTTAACGGTTAGTAGATGTGCCGGGGTGTGTCTCACTTCGGCACGCTGGGAGAAACTTCTAGCGAACACATTCATCAGATCGGAATACGATCTGATCGACCCGGGGGGCAAACTGTCGAACCACTCCCGTGCATTGTCGATTAGCAGTTCAGGAAACAGCTTACACATGTGCACACTCCCCAGATTTTGGTTCAGCATGCTGTACTTGAACTGACTAAGGAAATTGCTTGGATTTCCGATTCCGTTGTACGCCTTGATCTTTGGCACCGTGTACCCGAAGGGCATAGGTGTGTTGAGGATCTCCTCCGAGAGCGGGCTAATAATCCTTCCAAGCGCGTCGAAGATCTGCGCTCCCCCAGTTAGGTGTCCTTGGTTGGGCGCAATATAGGGCGGAGCGGTGACATAGTTTGGTTGAACCATATGGGAGTTCGGCTGCTGGCCCCCCTGGGTCTGTCGGACTTGCTGAAGATATTGTCGCAAGTCCTGTCCGGGCCTCTGTCCTTGACCGAACTGAAAGACTCCTTGTCCGGGCTGAGAGACTCCCTGGCCGAACTGGGGGACTCCCGTGTACTGGTTGAGGAACTCACGCCCGGATGCTGTGGTGAGGTAATTTCGCAATAACTCCTCGATCCCTGGAGGGGGTGGAGGCGGTGGAGCTGCCGAGTTCGGCTGGATGACTGGAGGAGCAGTTAGATTCGGTCGAATAACTGGGGACAAGCGTAGGGTTGCCTCTGGACCAAATAGTTCACGCTCCCAATTGGCAGTGAGATTCTCGACATGGCCCTCCGGTGTCGGGTGAGCCTGTGGTCCCAGGCGCGAACTCATGGGAGCTCGGTGATGCTGGACCGGTTGGGCCGGGGAGGAAGGTGCCATTGTGTTCCCCGCTGCACCCTGCTCGTCGGCATTTGGGATCTCTGGGATTTCGTCGGCCACGATCCGATCGTTGGCAGGGACGTCGTTGGGCTGTTCTGCGCCCGTTGCCGAGGCTGGTTCCTCGGGCTGTCGTCGGCGGCTCCTTCGGCGACGGGGGGTTCCCAACAGCAACTGATTTCCGTGCGGCATTGCTAGTGACTTCGGGCAGCGAAAGATCAAAAATTCAAGCACGAATATGCTTCCCACAGACGGCGCCAGTGATGAATCTTTGATTTACGGCCCAAATTTGTATGCGGTTTATATGCGAATGCAAAGAAGAACACAAGATATTTACGTGGTTCGATCGGTATGATCTACGTCCACGGGGAAGAAAATATAGTCTTGTATTCAGAATAGCGTAAGTAAGTTACAATACAATTGGTTCTCGTATTTATAGACGTAATTCATGGCAGTTGCAGAGGTGGAATTGTGGAGGTCGTGGAGGTGCGGTTGGTTGTTCCGGTTTTTCCCCCATCAGCCCACGTTCTGGGTTTAGGGCTCAACTCCCTGGGCTTGTACTTAGCATGGATTGGGCTTGCCGATCTGGGCCTATCCGATCTGGGCTTCACGATGTGGGCTTGTCTGCTTTGGGCCTTTGTGCCTAGGGAGGTGGGCCATTTCCTATCAGTAGGATTTAGTTTTTTTGATTTAGTAACCCACGTTGACGCATCAGGCATGACGACAAATGTTGTATATAAGGAAGTGTTCCGAAATGTATAACATATTGTGTTGTTGTAGTACACTAACATTATATTTGCATGCTCTTAGTGTGTGTATGTTTACGTTTGGTTTCGCTGCTCTTATTAAATATTCGTAACTTACAGTGTCGCGCATCGCGCGTGGGCAAGTATTCGTAACTCACGTTATCGCGCATCGCGCGTGAACAAGTACTAGTTATCCTAAAAACAGAACGGGAGAAAGCGGCAAACTAAAAATACAAAAAAAATCACCTTTTTTTGTTAACCCGCCATACACCCCAAAAACCGCCCAACAAAATTGAAACATGGGCACGGTAGTTTATTCTCCTTAGCGTTAATCACGTCCCCACTCTTCTCAAAAGTAAACCTTCATTTAATTTTTCTAATTTCGTGTGAAATTTGTCCAAAGTGAGTATTGAGTGGCACCTCGCGATAATGGCTGAATAAGAGATTTACTAGTTCGGTATTAATTTCCGTCGTGTTTAGATCAACGCTCTTATGGAGAAAGTTTCTACTGTTAGTTTTGAATGTATGAATCCGATAAGTTTCATACATAAGGTTCTTAAATTCGTGATGAATTTACCAACAAATACGCTTGCTCCAATCGAAAATGGAAGAGTTGCAGTCAGTTTTCAGATCTGAACAAGATACACGGATCAAAGATCAGAGTTTGAAACTCGAAGCGTGGATTTTATAGTATATGGGTGGAACGTGGATCTGTTACTCTATATTTATCAAAACTAGTTTTGCACCCGTGCGATGCACGGATATTTATATGTTTATGAATTACTCCTTACGTCCCAGACTAATTGTCCATGTTCTCTTATTGGAATGTCTTATTTAATTATCCACATACTTAAAGTGGAAAAGTTTACTCTCACGGCCAATATAATATAAACATCTGTGTCATTTCCGTTATGAACAATTAACATGAGACAAATAGAGTAGTTTACACATATACACCCTGCGTTCCACTCCACTTCGCCTTCTACATTATTTTAAACCTCATATCTATTCAGGCCAAATGAAGTGGAACAGAGGTTACAAATAATAATTAACTTGGATGTGTGTGTCCAATAGCCTAGCGATAGAGGGTTAAGTTTCGGGACCAAATGATGGAGTCCAAGGTTCGTCAAATCAAGATCCTGTTCGTGTTCCCAAAGGGCCGGTGACGAGAGCTCGAGCTAAGAAGTTCAAGGAAGGCTTACAAGGATTGATCCAAGAAGTTTGGGCTCAAGAATTGATGAAGAAGCCCATTGGAGAAGGCGGACCGGACAGCCCGCGAGTTATTAATTTCATCGAGTGCGTTCGGGCTGAAGATTGAAGACTTTATGTTTATTTTCGTGTGTTTTGGTTCAGGCCACGTTTTTGGGCCTTAAAAGACTTGTTTTTGAGTTTTTATCATGTTGGTTAATGGGTTGGGCCATACCAATGACTTTGGGTCAGTTATTTCCTAGTTAGATTAGGTTTAGATGGTTTTATTTGCCTCCCTATATAAGGGGCTCTTTGTGGACGAAAATTGGTTAACTTTTGATCATTAATATTATTGTGAGTTTAATTCTCTCTTGAGAGTTTTCGAATTCCTCTTGATTATTCCAAGACGAATTCATTATCCGGCGAATCAGCGAGTCAATCATCCCTCGTTGTGTGTCATTCATCGTCCCCGTGTGGCTTGGCGACCGTTTCTTTGGGTTATAGAGACTTCGGTTTATCTATAGTACTTAGGAGGGTTTAGTCCATTGACGTATTGGGATTTCCATCGTTAATTAGTTTCGTTTCTTCCGCGTGCGTCTACCATTCGGTCATCAAGGATCGTATCATTTGGCACCAGAGCCAGGTTTTACGTAATCCAGGTTCTATCTTTCCTTTTGTCTTTTTCGTTTTCGTATCGTTTTGTTCGTGTCGTTTTTATTCGTGTCGTTCGTTCGAGTCTTCTTCTAATCGTTCGTCAGATTCATTTCTGTGTCAAATAAAAAAAAAAAAAATCGTATCTGTGTCATAGAGTCGTCCTTTGTAGCTTTTCGTTTCGTGTCAAGTATTCAGATTCGTTTCTGTGAGTTTTCGTCTTTTTCTCGTGTGTTTCGTCGGCCAGCACTAAAACGGCCATAACTTTTGCATACGGACTCCGATTTTTCTCCATAATACCTTTTCGGAAACATCTCAACGAGATCTAAAAGTCTCATTACTCTGCTGGTATGTCGTATGAGGAACTTGATCAACAAACAAAGCTCAAGATAGAGGCGATGGTGAAACAATGGGGCGAGGAGATGAGGTCTGAGTCGGTGTTAATTTGTTCGGAGAGTGAAGGTCGTTACAAAGAAAAAGTCCAACAATACAACCAACATGGTCATCTTGGTGAGGACAAAGAAGTGGACATTACCTACTTTCAAGGGAAATATGATCCAAAGTTGTATCTTCAGTGGGAGAGAAATATGGAGATAGCTTTTGGTCATCATAACTATTCTGAGTTCAAGAAGGTGAACTTGGCATCCAAGTTGTTATTGGACTATGCTCTAACTTGGTGGGATCGGTTAGCTAAGAGTAGAAGAAGGAATGGACTGGAGCCAATCATGACTTGGAAAGAGATGAAGGTAGTAATGAGGAAACATTTTTCACCTTCCCATTACTATCGTGAGAATCAGAATAGTTGGAGGCAGTCTCAAGCTACTACTCTTTCATATTCAAAGGGAAGCTTTTTGGAGAAAGAAGAGCGGCCGAAGGAGTACATATGTCCATTTGTGAAGCCAAGGTCAGATGCTAAGAGTACGTTCACTCCGGTTCGAGATGATGTGGAAGAACATAATGAGGAGGTAGAAGAAATCGAAGCACCTCCTGGACCACTTAGTTTATTTGATGATATTGATCAGAGTGTGCAAAATGAAGAGTGTGATGGAGAGCAGCAAGAGAACATCATTCATGTCGAGGATGAAGTGTCGTTTGTTTCTCTTACTCCAACGCAAGTGGATGAGGATGATCAAATGCAACTGTCAAAGGAGGTGGAGATGGTGAAGTCCAAGGAGGAGAAAGTAGAGACAAACGAGAATGGATTGATGCCCGAGTCTCTACTTGATCAGAGTAGTGCCTTGGAGTGGGTTGTGCATGAGAAGAAGTCCATGGAGGCAAAGTGGAATAAGGGGAATGTTTCGTTCACTAATGATCTTGATTGTTTATTCTCTTCTACATATTCATTTGTGCAGGCATTCGATGATGTTTCTTCTAAAGATACACGGCGTGGCATATTATCAATTAAAAGAAGTAAACATGAAATTGAGTTGGAGGGGATGAAAGAGTGGGAGTCCATGATGTTCGATGAGACGAAGAAGAAGCATAATTTCATTCCTTTTGTTGTAGGAGGCGACCAAGATTTGAGGACAAATCTTCTTCAAGAGGAGGGGAATGATGCAGCCCGTAGATCGTGGATTTCACTTTATGGGCCAAGAATTAAAGATGATATGGGCTGAAGATGGAAGATATTATTTACTAGTTTATTTAGTTGTTTATTTTTATTATTTTTCGTTTTTTATGAGTACTATAGTTGGTAGGTTAATTTTCAGCATTATTTTAAGGATTTTATTCCTTTTTAGACTAGGATTTGGTTTGATATCTTTTAGGATAAGTTTTTAAGTAGTTTCCTTGTGGAATTAGAACTTTTTGAAGCCTATAAATAAGGCTCTTATGTTATGAACGAAAATAACAAGATTATTCATTAATATTATTGTGAGTTTGTTCTCTCTTGAGAGTGTTTTCGAATTCCTCTTGATTATTCCAAGACGAATTCATTATCCGGCGAATCAGCGAGTAAATCAAACCTCGTTGTGTGTCATTCATCGTCCCCGTGTGGCTTGGCGACCGTTTCTTTGGGTTATAGAGACTTCGGTTTATCTATAGTACTTAGGAGGGTTTAGTCCATTGACGTATTGGGATTTCCATCTTTAGTTAGTTTCAGTCTTCCGCGTGCGTGAGTTCTACGATTCTCGCCATCAGTCCAATTGGAAGCAATATCAGCCTGCTGCTAGTGGTTCCTTTTCGAGAGGGAATCAATGGAAGAAGGAGGAGTCGCCGAAAGATGAGAGGAAACCGTTCGTGAAGGCGCGATCAGATTCGACGAGCTCCAACAACCAAGGCAAACCAGCAGTGCCTGAGGGTCGTAATCGTGATCGTAAGTGCTTCAAGTGTCAAGGATTCGGACATATCATGAGTGACTGTCCAAATCGGAGAGTGATGATCATGAGAGATGATGGAGAGGTCGTGACTGATGATGAAGTTGACCCGGAGATGCCTGGTTTGGAGGAGTCTGAGGACGAAGAAGAAGAGATTCAGCCACCTGTAGGACGCATTTGTGTGGCCAGAAGAGCATTAAGCGTCCAGAATCATGTCGACGAATTGGTGCAACGCGAAAACATCTTTCACACGAGATGTCAGGTGAAGGATCAGCTGTGCAGCGTGATTATTGACGGAGGGAGCTGCACCAACGTTGCTAGCGTGGCCATGGTTCAAAAATTAGGGCTTCCAGTTTCGCCGCACCCCAAACCATACCGGCTGCAATGGTTGAGCGATGCTGGCGTGGTGAAGGTTAATAAGCAAGTGAGAGTGCCGTTTTGCATTGGCAAGTATGAGGATGAGGTTTTGTGTGATGTAGTTCCGATGCAAGCGAGTCACATCTTGTTGGGGAGACCGTGGCAGTTTGATCGACGAGTGACACATGATGGCTTCACCAACAAATATTCGTTCGAGTATAGGCAGAAGAAGGTGTCGCTTGTTCCTCTTACTCCCAAACAAGTGTATGAGGATCAAGTGTTGCTGCAAAAGGAGGCTGAGCGGCTGAAGTTGGAGGAGCAGAAGGTGGAGACTAGGGAGAAGGGAGATAAGGAGAAGGGTGTAGTACAAAAATCGTGTTTCGCAAGGGCGAGTGATCTGAAGTTGGCAGTGCAGGAGGAGAGGACCTTGATCGTACTTCTGTACAAGGGGAACTTGTTATCTACTAACGATCTCGATTCTCTACCCCCTTCTATCTCTTCTGTTTTGCAGGAATTCGATGATGTCTTTCCCGAGGATACACCAGCTGGCTTACCACCAATTAGGGGGATAGAACATCAAATCGACTTTGTGCCTGGAGCAACACTTCCAAATAGGCCAGCCTATCGCACCAATCCCGAGGAGACGAAGGAGTTGGAGAGGCAGATTGGAGAGTTGTTGGCGAAAGGGCATGTGAGGGAGAGTTTGAGTCCTTGTGCAGTTCCGGTGTTACTCGTACCCAAGAAGGACTCAACGATGAGGATGTGTTGCGATTGTCGAGCCATAAACAACATCACGGTAAAGTATCGACATCCTATCCCTCGTTTAGATGATATGCTTGATGAATTGCATGGCTCTTGTGTGCTTTCGAAAATTGATTTGCGTAGTGGATATCATCAGATTAGGATTAAGGAAGGGGATGAATGGAAAACTGCTTTTAAAACTAAACTTGGTTTGTATGAGTGGCTAGTTATGCCTTTCGGTTTGACTAATGCACCTAGTACATTTATGCGTCTTATGAACCATGTTTTACGAGCTTTTATTGGCAGATTTGTAGTTGTCTACTTTGATGATATCCTAGTGTATAGCCAGAGTCATGAAGAGCATGTTGATCATTTGAGGTCTGTTTTAGATGTACTTAGGAAGGAGAGGCTGTTTGCTAATTTAAAGAAGTGCATCTTTTGTACGGACAAGCTTGTGTTTCTTGGATTTGTTGTTAGTGCACAGGGTGTACAGGTTGACGATGAGAAAATACGAGCTATTCAAGAGTGGCCGAGTCCAAAGAGCATTGGAGAAGTTAGGAGTTTCCACGGACTTGCTAGCTTTTATAGGAGATTCGTGCCCCATTTCAGTAGTGTTGCAGCACCATTGACGGCAATCATCAAGAAGAATGTGGAGTTTAATTGGGGAGAAGATCAAGAGAAGGCGTTTCAGCTTCTGAAGTACAAACTGACACACGCCCCGGTACTATCTCTTCCTAACTTTTCTAAGTCTTTTGAGATTGAATGTGATGCTTCTGGTGTTGGAATTGGTGCAGTTTTGATGCAAGAAGGCCGGCCGGTGGCGTACTTCAGCGAGAAGCTAAACGGAGCAACGTTGAGCTATCCAACGTACGATAAGGAGCTGTATGCATTGGTGCGGGCTTTGAAAACGTGGCAGCACTACTTGTGGACAAAGGAATTCGTCATTCACACCGATCATGAGTCCTTGAAGCACTTGAAGGGGCAGCACAAGTTGAACAAGAGGCATGCTAGGTGGATGGAGTTCATAGAGACGTTTCCTTACGTCATCAAGTACAAGCAAGGTAAAGAGAATGTAGTGGCTGATGCACTTTCACGGAGGTATGCCTTGATCTCTACTTTAGATGCTAAGTTGCTTGGTTTCGAGTGTTTGAAGAGTTTGTATGTGAATGATGCTGATTTTGGTGAGATTTATCGAGCATGTGAGAAATCTGGTTTTGAAGAGTACTTTAGGCATGATGATTATTTGTTTAAGAGAAATCGATTGTGTGTTCCTAAGTGTTCTCTTCGTGAATTATTGTTGCTTGAATCTCATGGTGGGGGTTTGATGGGACATTTCGGTGTTGCTAAGACTTTAGCTGTTTTGCATGAACACTTCTTTTGGCCTCATATGAAGAGAGATGTTGAACGAATTTGTGGTAGATGTGTTACTTGTAAACAAGCTAAGTCTAGAGTGAGTTCCCATGGTTTGTACACGCCATTGCCTATTCCTACTGCTCCTTGGATTGACATTTCTATGGATTTCGTGTTAGGGCTGCCTAGGACTAAGCATGGTAGTGATTCCGTGTTTGTGGTGGTTGATAGATTTTCTAAGATGGCGCATTTTATTCCATGTCATAAATCTGATAATGCATCGCATGTTGCTGATTTGTTCTTTCGAGAGATTGTTAGATTGCATGGAATGCCTAGGACTATTGTTTCGGATAGGGATGCGAAGTTCTTAAGTTACTTTTGGAAGACTTTGTGGGGTAAGTTAGGTACTAAACTGTTGTTTTCTACTACTTGTCATCCACAAACTGATGGTCAAACTGAAGTAGTCAATAGGACTTTGTCTACATTGCTTAGGGCTATAATTAAGAAGAACATTAAGTCTTGGGAAGAATGTTTGCCACATGTTGAGTTTGCATATAATCGTTCTGTTCATTCTGCTACTAAGTTTTCGCCTTTTGAGATTGTCTATGGGTTTAATCCTTTAACTACTTTAGATTTATCTCCATTGCCTGAACATGAGCATACTAGCCTTGATGGCCAGAAAAAGGCTGATTTTGTGAAACAGATTCATGAGAAGGCAAGGCTGAATATTGAGAGACGAACGGAGCAGTACGCCAAGCAAGCCAACAAGGGGAGGCGTCAAGTTGTGTTTGAGCCCGGAGATTGGGTATGGCTGCATATGCGCAAGGAGAGGTTTCCATTGCAAAGGCGTTCGAAGTTGCTACCTCGAGGCGATGGACCTTTTCAAGTGTTGGAGCGCATCAATGATAACGCCTACAAATTGGACTTACCTGGTGAGTATAATGTTAGTGCTACATTCAATGTTACTGACTTGAGTCCTTTTGATGTAGGTGACGACTTGGATTTGAGGACAAATCCTCTTCAAGAGAAGGGGAATGATGGAGTCCAAGGTTCGTCAAATCAAGATCCTGTTCGTGTTCCCAAAGGGCCGGTGACGAGAGCTCGAGCTAAGAAGTTCAAGGAAGGCTTACAAGGATTGATCCAAGAAGTTTGGGCTCAAGAATTGATGAAGAAGCCCATTGGAGAAGGCGGACCGGACAGCCCGCGAGTTATTAATTTCATCGAGTGCGTTCGGGCTTAAGATTGAAGACTTTATGTTTATTTTCGTGTGTTTTGGTTCAGGCCACGTTTTTGGGCCTTAAAAGACTTGTTTTTGGGTTTTTATCATGTTGGTTAATGGGTTGGGCCATACCAATGACTTTGGGTCAGTTATTTCCTAGTTAGATTAGGTTTAGATGGTTTTATTTGCCTCCCTATATAAGGGGCTCTTTGTGGACGAAAATTGGTTAACTTTTGATCATTAATATTATTGTGAGTTTAATTCTCTCTTGAGAGTTTTCGAATTCCTCTTGATTATTCCAAGACGAATTCATTATCCGGCGAATCAGCGAGTCAATCATCCCTCGTTGTGTGTCATTCATCGTCCCCGTGTGGCTTGGCGACCGTTTCTTTGGGTTATAGAGACTTCGGTTTATCTATAGTACTTAGGAGGGTTTAGTCCATTGACGTATTGGGATTTCCATCGTTAATTAGTTTCGTTTCTTCCGCGTGCATCTACCATTCGGTCATCAAGGATCGTATAAAGACTCACGCACGCTTATAGTACTTAGGAGGGTTTAGTCCATTGACGTATTGGGATTTCCATCGTTAATTAGTTTCGTTTCTTCCGCGTGCGTCTACCATTCGGTCATCAAGGATCGTATAGAGACTCACGCGCGTGCGTGAGTTTCGATCCTTGATGACCGAATGGTAGACGCACGCGGAAGAAACGAAACTAATTAACGATGGAAATCCCAATACGTCAATGGACTAAACCCTCCTAAGTACTATAGATAAACCGAAGTCTCTATAACCCAAAGAAACGGTCGCCAAGCCACACGGGGACGATGAATGACACACAACGAGGGATGATTGACTCGCTGATTCGCCGGATAATGAATTCGTCTTGGAATAATCAAGAGGAATTCGAAAACTCTCAAGAGAGAATTAAACTCACAATAATATTAATGATCAAAAGTTAACCAATTTTCGTCCACAAAGAGCCCCTTATATAGGGAGGCAAATAAAACCATCTAAACCTAATCTAACTAGGAAATAACTGACCCAAAGTCATTGGTATGGCCCAACCCATTAACCAACATGATAAAAACCCAAAAACAAGTCTTTTAAGGCCCAAAAACGTGGCCTGAACCAAAACACACGAAAATAAACATAAAGTCTTCAATCTTCAGCCCGAACGCACTCGATGAAATTAATAACTCGCGGGCTGTCCGGTCCGCCTTCTCCAATGGGCTTCTTCATCAATTCTTGAGCCCAAACTTCTTGGATCAATCCTTGTAAGCCTTCCTTGAACTTCTTAGCTCGAGCTCTCGTCACCGGCCCTTTGGGAACACGAACAGGATCTTGATTTGACGAACCTTGGACTCCATCACCAAATGTCCCGAATTCGAATCATTCGTAACTCGGCCTTTACCTCTAAATTTTTGTTTAAAAAAATTAACTGTTAAAAAAAAAATTAACTGCTTAAAAATTTTTAACTCTTGATTTTTAGATTTAATAATTTTTATATTCATTATAAAGATATTATAATATCCCAACAAAAGGATATTAAAAAAATAACGTCAAAATAAAATAACGGTGCCGATGAAGGTGTTCACCGTATAGATGTAGCATATTATTTCTCACAGAAATAATCCCCTATCCACCGTAGATATTCTTAATGAGTCTATAGATGATGTGACGTACGATTAATGAGGAAAAAAATCTAAATATATACCCTAACATATGTAACAAAGTAAACCCTACCCTACTACGTATGCGATGAACACATTAAAAGTGTCAACGATATATATGAGAGCGTTTATATGCATTTCTCATAATTCATAAGTTTGTCTTACTTTTCAACGTACTGCATATGTGATTCATGATACTCCCTCCGTCTCACTCTATTAGTCCCATTTGATTTCGACACATGAACCAAGTAAGTGGAAAATATGTGGTTGTAATTAATTCCGAGGAGAGAGAGAGTGAATTGTGTCCAAGTATTTTTTTTACCATTTTAAGAAATGAGACTAATAAGTGGGACAAACAAAAATAGCAAATGAGGCTAATAAATTGGGACGGAGGGAGTAGTTAATAGCAAGCTACTTTGGTGGGACCTCACCCTCAAGAAATAAATTTAATATCGTTGTGGATCGATGATCCAATCAAAAGACCGAGAAAGATAGTAGTTTTAACGTACTGTATATGTGATTTATGATAGTTAATGCATCCAAATAAATCTCTAATTTAATTTATTTCCTAACACAATTAGAGCAATGTTATATTTTTCTATTTTCTATTTTTATCATTTTTTTAATTTCCTTAATTTAATAATATCCTATAGCGGACATGTGTTTTGTATATCAACCTTTTTTTTTTTAATTGGCCCAATTATAGAGGTATATTTCTTAAGTAGATGGCGGTTGTTCTTTCGACTTTTATAATTTTTATTATTAGTTGGTTAATTAGCAAATTTAACATATTTCATGAACGTGGGTTGATAATTAAAATTTTAATTAGCGGAAGTTGTGATTTCAGATTTCTTTGGAAATTGAATTTTATTATTTTCAAAAAATTATCATTCAAAAATTGTTTTCAAATTGAAGATTCATATTTTATAGTACATAGTATTGTGAAAGGATATAGAAACAATAATAATGGATGTTGGAGAAAAAGAAAAATAAGGAATAAAGTTGAGTGTCATACGAATGAATAATTGACTAATTTTTTAAATAAAACTGTTAAAGAAAATAATAGAAAGAATAATAATGGAAGTTGGCGAAAATTAAGGAATAAAATTGAGTGTCAAACGGATGGATAATTAATTGATTAAATGACAACAAAATTAAATTTGACCTTCAAATTGAAAAAAATTGCAAAATTGTCATTTCAAAATTAATTTTGAAATTGAAGATTCCTGTTTTATATATATATATATATATATAATGTGCTTGTAGAACATACAAGTATGAATTTTCAATGTTTATTTTATGAGTATTACTATAATCTCAAAAAAAAAAAAAAAATATCACTTATTGTAGGAACTAAACTTTGCAAATCCAAAGTTGCACCCCTGGAAAGTATATAATTGAACCAACTTTTATGGCAGATTCTTCTATTGGCTTCAAAGTTTTGAGAACAAGAGCTTTGAGAATCAACAAGCGTTTTGGTAGCTCTTAGAAAGAGATTTGAATTGTTAGATTTTGATTAGAGGTTTAAGTGTATACATTTTAGTTATATTTATGTAGTCAGAATGCAGATTTTTTATATCTCATGTGTAACACTCAGTCTACGAATTTTGGTTATATTTTTTCAATTGACAATTGATGTTGTGCTTTGTATAACGTAATTTTAGTGACAATAATTAATTTATAATACATTAATCAAAAATAAATTTAATTTTTTCCATTGAACAATAACATTTTAGTGATAAAAAAAACTGATGAACCTTCGATTCACGGCCCAAATTCGGATGGATGTTTATGTGCGGAATTAAAAGTGAGACAAAGGATTTACGTGGTTCGATCGAATCGATCTACGTCCACGGAGAGCAAATATGTGTTCTTGTATTCAAAATAGCATACCTGAGTACAATACAATCAGTTCTCGCATTTATAGATAGAATTCATGGTGGTTGCAGAGGTGGGATCGTGGAGGTGTGGGTGGTTTTCCCAGCTCCGGCTTTTCCTCCATCAGCCCACGTTCTGGGTTTAGGGCTCAACTCCCTGGGCTTGTACTTGGCATGGACTGGGCTTGCCGATCTGGGCCTATTGGGCCTTCACCGATCTGGGCCTATTGGGCCTTCACCGATCTGGGCTTCACGACGTGGGCTTGTCTCTGTTTTGGGCCTCTGGGCCTAGGGAGGTGGGCCATTTCCTATCACATCCCCCCCCCCCCCCCCAAAAGCGTGGGTTGATGGAGTGATGTTTGGTTTTCTTTCGCCGTGCTTGGTGAGTAGTTGCTTGAATTTCTCCTTTTAAATGTGCGAGAATGTCCGAACTGAACTTGGTACCTCCTTGAACGTGTGTGAGGAAGGCCGAACTGAACGTGCGTACCCCCTCTGAAATTTGTGAGGAAAGCCGAACTGAATGTGCGTACCCCCTCTGAAATCTGTGAGGAAAGCCGAACTGAATAAGACCGAACTCACAAAAGACTGAACTGACAGAACTACCCTACATGATACTCCACATCTATGCATAATACCTCTTTAGGTGGATTACATTCCAAGGCCGCTGTATGGGCTCCCCGGATATAGTGGAAAGCCTATAGGCGCCTTTACCAAGGACCTCGTCTACTCGGTATGGGCCTTCCCATGTGGCCTCCAGCTTGCCGAGCTTACAAGCCTTGCTGACCTCATTGTTTCGGAGAACTAAGTCTCCTACGCAATACTGCCGATCTCGAACTCGCCGATTGTAATATCGGGCTATGAGTTGTTTGTATCGGGCCTCTCTGATATAAGCTGTATCCCGCTTTTCTTCCAGCAGATCGAGATCCGCACGTCGGTTCTCGTCATTCACTTCGGCTACAAAATGGGTCGTGCGCGGACTGGGGAGTCCGATTTCGACCGGGATTACAGCTTCTGTTCCGTATGCTAGACTGTACGGTGTTTCGCCATTCGCTGTCCGGGGTGTTGTTCTGTAGGACCATAGAACATTTGGGAGGTTTTCCACCCATAACCCTTTGGCTTTCTCTAGTCGAGTCTTGAGGCCTTTGACGAGAGTTCGATTCGTCACTTCGGCTTGTCCGTTTGCCTGAGGGTGGGCCACCGATGTGAAGTGCTGTTGGATTTGCAGCTCGTCACACCACTCCCTGAAGGCCCTGTCTGTGAACTGTGTTCCATTATCGGATACTAGAACATGTGGTATGCCGAATCGACACACTATGTTCTTCCATACAAAGTTCCGGGCATTCTTGCTTGTGATCGCGGATAGGGGTTCTGCTTCCACCCACTTCGTAAAGTAGTCAATAGCAACTATGAGGTGTCTCAACTGACCTGGCGCTCTGTCGAATGGGCCTACTATATCTATCCCCCACTGCGCGAATGGCCAAGGACTCTGCATCGCAGTCAGCTCGGTTTGTGGCAGCCTTGTCACATTTGCGTGTAACTGGCACTTCTCGCATTTCTGCACGAGTTCGGTGCAATCCTTGAGCATTGAGGGCCAAAAATATCCCCATCTCATAATTTTCTTGGCCAACGCCCGAGGTCCGATGTGGCTTCCACACGCCCCTTCATGCATTTCTCGCATGACGTAGCTTGCTGAGGTCGGTCCAACGCACTTGAGTAACGGTTGAAGGTACGATTTCTTGTACAGGACATTGTCCAGAACAGTGTATCTCAATGACTTCAACAATATCCTTCTAGCTTCCATCTTATCTTCCGGTAATTCCCCTCTCTTCAGATAGGCTAGAATGGGGGTCATCCACGTCGGCTGTGACTCATCATCTAGATCGTTGACCTCGGCTTCGTCTATGCTTCTATGATGGACATCCTCCACCGGTGAAGTGCCAGGTGTTGCTGCCAATTTGCTGAGAGCATCAGCTCGGGAATTTTGAGTCCGGGGGATTCTCTCGAGCTGGAAGTATTTGAAAAAGCCCTGCATGCCCCGTGCCTTAGCCAAATACTTCTTCATTCTTTCTCCCTTCGCCTCGTACTTGCCTAGCATATGATTCACGACTACCTGGGAGTCACAGTGTACTTTTATGGCCGTGACCTTCAGATCCGTGGCTATCCGGAGTCCGGCTAGCAGAGCTTCGTACTCTACCTCATTGTTGGTAGTTGCGAATTGAAAGCGAAGTGAGTATGTGATCTCTTTCTTTTCCGGGCTGACAAGGAGGATTCCAGCACCGCTCCCCGTCTTTCCCGAGGCCCCATCTACGTACATATGCCAACAATCTTGAGGTTCCTCCACCGTTGTACGAACTGGCTCTGGTATCGGGATCGGGACTTCGGATATTGAGGTTTCAACCAAGAAATCTGCTAAGGCTTGCCCTTTGATGGCCTGTCGGGGGACATAAGAGATGTCATGCTCCCCCAGTTCTATCGCTCACTTCGCTATTCGTCCTGAGGCTTCGGGCTTCGTCAGCACCTGCCGAAGTGGGGAATCTGTTCGGACTTGAATTGAGTGCGGGTGAAAATACGGGCGTAATCGCCGAGCAGCATTGACAAGTGCTAAAGCCAGCTTTTCCAACGGCTGATATCTCACTTCGGGTCCTTTTAGTGACCGGCTTATGAAGTAAACTGGCAACTGGCGACCTGCCTCTTCGGGCACGAGAACCACACTGATTGCTTCATCCGAAGTGGCCAAGTACAGAAAGAGCACCTCTCCCTCCTTCGGTACTGACAAGGTCGGTAGATCCCTGAGATACTCCTTTAGTTGGTTTAGGGCGTGATGATGCTCTGAACTCCAGTCGAACTGGGGCGCTTTCTTCAAGATCTTGAAGAAGGGCAATTGCTTCTCCGCAGCTTTGGATAGAAATCTACTCAGTGCGGCGAGACATCCTGTAAGCCTGTGCACGTCGTTGATTGATTTCGGATCCTTCATGTCTAGCACAGCCTTAATTTTTGACGGATTTGCCCTCAACCCTTCCTGGGATATCCAGCAACCTAAAAACTTCCCCGAGGTCACAGCAAAGGTACATTTTTGGGGGTTAAGTTTCAGGTTGACCATGCGAAGGATGGAGAGCACAGTTCGGAGATCGGAGACACTTGTACGCTCTTCCTTACTCTTCACCACTATGTCATCGACATAGACCTCTACCTCCTTTCCGATGTGCTCTTTGAATACTTTATCTACCATCCTCTGGTAGGTCGCTCCTGCATTCTTCAGGCCGAATGGCATTTTGCGGTAGGCAAAAATGCCGAAGTCCGTAATGAATGCTGTTTTGGCCGCGTCCTCGGCATCCATCAGGACTTGGTGGTATCCCTTGTATAGGTCAAGGAAACTGAATATCCTATGACCGACCAGCGAGTCCACCTTTTTGTCGATGTCTGGCAGAGGATAACAGTCCTTAGGGCAGTGCTTGTTGAGATCGGTATAATCGATGCACATACGCCAACCTCCTCCAGCCTTTTTGACCATGACCGGATTTGCTATCCAGGTCGGGTAGGTGACCTCGAATAGGATTCCGGCCGCCAGCAGCTGGTCCACCTCGATTTTTATAACCTGATTCCGCTCTGCTGCAAAGGAGTGCTGCTTCTGTTTTATCGGTCGCACTTCGGGATTAATTTTTAGCCGATGTGTGATCAGATCGGGTGATACCCCTGTCATATCCAAAGGGGACCACGCGAAGACGTCTCTGTACTCCTTTAGAAGCCGAATAACCTGCTCTCGAAGTTGAGGGTGTTCGTTCAATCCAACTTTGACGACCTTAGCGGGATCGTCTTCGTATAAAGCCACCTCGCTCTCTTCGGCAGGCGACGTCCTTTTCGGCTCTTCGGAGTTCAGTAATTGCTATGCTTGGGGCAGTTCGGGCGGTGCCCCTAGCCCCTTGAGCGCCACAAGCAGGCACTCTCTTGCCATTTTCTGATCACCACGGATCACGGCTACCCCTCCCTTGGTCGGGATCTTCACAGCTAGGTGGTACGTGGAGCAGATCGCTCTCACCGTATTCATCCAAGTAGGGCCGAGGATTATGTTGTATGGGGACTTGGCTTCTACCACCATGAATTCAGTCATGTTGGTGGTACTCCTTGGCCCTTTCCCTACTGTGACAGGCAGCTCGATCGTCCCTATGGGATGGGTTTCCTCCTGCGCGAAACTCCGCAATGGCCGTGTGGTCGGTGTGATCTTTGACTTCTCTAGCTCCATGTTGTCAAAGCAGTGTTTGAACATGATGTTCACCGATGCCCCAGTATCGACGTGAATTCTCTTAATTAGCATATTGGCCACCACAGCCTCCACCACAATGGCATCGGAGTGCGGTACCATGGGGGGCACCGGGTCCTCGGCCGAGAAAGTCACGGCTTCCTCTTTTTTGAACCTTTTGTTAGCAGGTTCTCTGCTGGGCAAGTTCCGAGCTCCGTTCTTGAGTGATGATTTGGTCTGCCCTTTGGGGAGAGCGGAGATCGTAGCAACTACCCCATCGTATTGATATTCTCCATCCTCATCGGCATCATCCTCATTGTGCTTTGCTCTTTTTTCCGTCTCCGAACTGCAACTTCCTCCTTTATAATGTCTCTTCTTCTTTTGACTTCGGGGAGCGTCCACTTGATTTACCCCCGAACTCCGATCTTGATACTTCTTCAGTTGTCCGTTGCGAACTAGGCTCTCAATGTCCTGAGCCAGGTTCCTGCAGTCTTCTGTATCATGTCCGTAGTCCTCATGAAACTGGCAGTACTTATTCTTCGACCTCGGCTTGCCGTCCTCCCGCATCGGCCGTGGTCTCTCAAACAAGCCAGCGTGCAGCTCGAGGATTTCAGTCCTCGGCTTGTTCAACGGTGTGAATTGTGGAGCTGGCCGTTGTGCGGGCTGGGACATCAGCGGGCCTCGCTGTACTGGATTTTGCCGAGGTCCGAGACGAGACTCGATCGGACCTCGCTGAATCCGTTCCATTACCCCTTTACGGGGAGTATCCTCTTTCTTCTTCGAGGTTTCACCTCGGTCCACTTCTTTCCTGCGCCTGGTAGCCTCCTCTATCTTGGCGAACTTGTCCGCTATAGCCCATAGTTCGGTAGTAGTCTTTGGATCCTTCGCCAGGATCTCCCTGTAGAGATGGTCCGAGATGATAGCATTTTGGAATGCTGAGATGATGAGGAGATCGTTTGTGCACCGAGTTGATAAGCACTCTCTATCGAATCGGGTCATGAAATCTTGTAGTGACTCACCCCGGCTTTGTTTTACGGTTAGCAGATGTGCTGGAGTGTGCCTCACTTCGGCACGCTGGGAGAAACTCCTAGCGAACACATTCATCAGATCGGAATACGATCTGATCGACCCGGGGGGCAGACTGTCGAACCACTCCCGCGCATTGTCGATTAGCAGTTCAGGAAATAGCTTGCACATGTGAACACTTCCCAGATTTTGGTTCAGCATGCTGTACTTGAACTGACTAAGGAAATTGCTCGGATTTCCAACTCCGTTGTACGCCTTGATCTTTGGCACCGTGTACCCGAAGGGCATTGGTGTGTTGAGGATCTCCTCCGAGAGCGGGCTGATGATCCTGCCGAGCGCGTCAAAGATCTGCGCTCCCCCAGATAAGGGTCCTTGGTTGGGTGCGTTATAGGGTGGGGCCACAGCGTAGTTCGGCTGAACCATATGGGAATTTGGTTGCTGGCTTCCCTGAGTCTGTCCTCGGTTTTGCTGGAGATAGTGTCGCAAGTCCTACCCGGGCCTCTGTCCTTGACCGATCTGAGGGATTCCATACCCGAACTGGGGGACTCCAGTGTATTGGTTGAGGAACTCGCGCCCTGACGCTGTGGCGAGATAGTTTCGCAACAACTCTTCGATCCCTGGAAGCGGTGGAGGTGGCGGGGCTACCGGATTCGGCTGGATGACCGGTGAGAGGCGAGCGGCTAGGCTCGGTCGGATAACTGGGGGCTGGCGTAGTGTCGCCTCCGGTCCGAACAGCTCGCGATCCCTGCTCGCTGTGAGGTCCTCCACATGGCCTTCCGGTGTGGGTTGTGGCCCTAGACGCGAACTCACAGGGGCCCGGTGTGACTGAGTTGGCTGTGAGGTCGGGCGTGCTGCCGTGTTATCTCCAGTATTCTGTTGGCCGGAGTCTGGGACCTCCGGGATCTCTTCGGCGATAGTCTGGTCGTTCACCGGAACGTCGTTGTGCGGTGGTTCTGCGCCCACCGTCGAGACTGGTTCCTCCGGTTGTCGTCGGCGACTCCGTCGACGGCGAGGAGTTCCCAGCAGTGTTGTCATCCCATTCGGCATTGTTGATGATTTTGGGCAGCGAGAATCAAAAATTCAGACACAAATTTATGTTCCCACAGACGGCGCCAGTGATGAACCTTCGATTCACGGCCCAAATTCGGATGGATGTTTATGTGCGGAATTAAAAGTGAGACAAAGGATTTACGTGGTTCGATCGAATCGATCTACGTCCACGGAGAGCAAATATGTGTTCTTGTATTCAAAATAGCATACCTGAGTACAATACAATCAGTTCTCGCATTTATAGATAGAATTCATGGTGGTTGCAGAGGTGGGATCGTGGAGGTGTGGGTGGTTTTCCCAGCTCCGGCTTTTCCTCCATCAGCCCACGTTCTGGGTTTAGGGCTCAACTCCCTGGGCTTGTACTTGGCATGGACTGGGCTTGCCGATCTGGGCCTATTGGGCCTTCACCGATCTGGGCCTATTGGGCCTTCACCGATCTGGGCTTCACGACGTGGGCTTGTCTCTGTTTTGGGCCTTTGGGCCTAGGGAGGTGGGCCATTTCCTATCAAAAACTATTGTGATAATAAAAATTATTCAAATATCAAATGAGAATAGTGACATTAAAAAAATATTATAGTGACAATACATGCATGTGACTGTAAATGAATTTTAAGTGGCGACTACAATATGTGACTATAACATATAGATATAGTGACAATAATGATGTGTGACTAAAGTTCTTAGATTTTGTGACAAACAAATTATGTCACAATAAATTTGAACAACAGTGACGAACATTATGTGTCACTATAAAAATGAAATATAGTGACATTAGTATTACGTCTCTGAAACACTATTTTTACTACCAACTTTATTTGTCACTATAAAAAATAATATAGTGACAATATTTTTAACGTTGTAGCTATAATGGTTTGTGACGGTATTTATAACAACAACTACAAAAGTCGTCACAAACTAGTTTTAGTGACGATTTTAGGACATATAGTGACGAAAATCGTTGTCACTGAAAACAGTTTTTCTTGTAGTGCAATTGTATCAAAATGTTATTGTGTTAATGTGTAAGTGTAAAAATGTTAAAGTGTTTAAGTGTATTGTGACCTACTACCAAGAAAAGAAAGAGTCTAAAGATGGTGAAAGCTCCAATGTAATAATAAAGTGTAAAGATCGTGGAAAAATTCTTATGAGGATGTAAGTATATAACGCTCATCCCTCTCATATGATTAAAATATTAATATAGATTGAGTCCAAAGCAAAGACGGGTATATGGATTTTTACTCCATACCCACCATGTTTGATGTATTATTTAAATTAATTGTTTTGTAGTTACTGTTATTTATTATATTAAATTTATCGAATTTTTTTCATAATTCAACGAATAATATGATTGTCAAAATAAACAAAAAGTTTGTTACTCCCTCCGTTCCGCTCCATTTGGCATGCTCTATTATTTTATACCTCACATATATTTACTCTATAGGCTAAATGGAACGAAACGGAAGGAGTATTATTTATTAATTGGTTTGTTTTCACTTAAAAAAGTAAAGAGAACAAATGGGTCCCATCCCATCAGGTATACTTCCCGTTGAAGAATCCTTAACCCGATTCAAATGGATAAAAGCCAGAATTTGACGGGTCGATCCGAATAGTCAGAAAAATATGGTGTGTTAGGGTCATAAAATGATAGCCCGAAAGTAAAAAAAACCCGATAGAGCTGAGCTTGAAAAAAGTCCGAGCCCGATAGGACTGGCCCGAAAGCCCGTGGGTTGGCCCAGTGGGTTTAACATGATTCATGAATTCATGTGATCTCTACCCTACTTATAAATTTGATAATTTTGTCTTGTTTTGTTTTTATATTATTATTGAGAATTTTTTAAATTTCTTTTAATGTATTGTAACTGATAGATCCGGGTTGAAGATCTACAACAATTGTGTGATTATTCATCGTATTGGAAAAGAGTATTCGTGTATAAAGGATTATAACGGCAGAGAGTAAGAGATTCATGTGATTTATTAGCCATAGCAACTCATCTTCCACAGAGTATCATTCTTTTGAGCATAAAAGAAAGGATCGAGCTAAACATTAAGCAAAGGGTGTTTATAACAGAAAATCAGTCAAATCCACGGAGTTTAGAACTCGTTCGAGTAGAAAATCAAAGAGGAGAGAAGAGGGCGAAGTAGAGAACGCAAGGCGCCTTCATGCTTCGTCCTCTCTCGGCAGCGAGAATTATACCTTTGGCTTTGAGTTGTTGGGAGTCCCCTTTTTGCCGAGGAGAATGCAAATGAAACTGATGAGGGAATGGAAGTCCTTGAGGAAGGACCTCAGCTGCTCCAGCTTGAGTGAATACAAGACAGAGTATGAGTATGAATGGAATAGTGCGTGTATGAAGAGTTGAGTTGGATGAAGTGGTGTGATCACTCGGTATTTATAGATGTGGAAAGGACGAAAAGGTGAATGCTCGTACTAGGGGAGGACAAGAGAGGAATTTCTAAGGAGACAAGATTCCCTTTGTCATCAGTTTTGTGGTCCTCACCCTAAGGTAGATAGAGTCACGCGGATAGTATGTTAGCTTAGATCCTTGGGCCTTGGAAGATGCCTAGGGATCTAGTACAGTCCCTTATGCCAAGACCGGCTCTGAGCGGATTTATCATTTCCTATCTCAAGTGTGGCATCTGTTTCTTATACAGCATCTGGCGTCTTTAGAACTTAATTTATTAACTATTATTGGAGGATGCCACACGGTAAAGCTGATATTTAGTCCCTATCAGCTACTCCCCCCAGGTCCAGAAGCGTGTGCTATAAGCTTCTGCTTTAATACTTAGGCGTGAAATAGTGGATTTTTTTTTTTATTTATTTATTTATTTATTTTTTTTTTTTTGGCGGCGTCACACAGCTCTTGTCGCGTGGAAAAATAGTGCGACGTTTGGTTGTCTGAGGGCAAGGAGATATAAGGGCAACCCCATCGCTTTTCTCGCTTATCTCATATTCAACGAGGCTATCATCTCTTTCCTTTCATTTCGCCAGAACTGAACAGGTAATCTCCCTACTTGTCGGCGATTTTACGACTGAGAAATCATTCTCTCGTTTGCCCTCGTTTTTTATTTTCCTTAAGGAAAAAGAAGGAAAACCAGTTTTTTAAGGATTCTTGTAACTCCGTTTTTGACAATACTGCATATTATCTTTAGTAAATGTGTTGTAGATTATGGGTAAAGCAATTTAACTTTTTGCATCTGACTAGCCTCTTTGGCTTTATTATTTTTGACTCGCACCATCTATGTTTACTATTCAGGCATGCCTTTCGACTCCCTTCGTCGGAAAATTTGCGACCTGGCCTACTTGGAGGACATCTCTGATTCTCTTAGATTCCAACTACTCAAGTTCTTAACCAGGAGGGAGATGGATTTCCTGGAGTTCGAGGATTTCCCTAATATGCGGGAATACTTTCAAAGGTTGAAGAACCTCTTTACCCAGTACGAGATGTATGATGGGTATCTGACAGAGGAGGAGAAGTGTGAAGTCATTCTTGCGCCCCTGGTGGGTGGGTTCCTAACATCCGAGGATGCCATTGCCCATAACCCAGGGCACCACCGCCATGCTGCTACTTTAATGGCTGAGCTATTCGCAATCGAGGAGGTCAGAGGAGCCGAGACATCCGTACGAGCTGGGGGCAAGAGGAAACCCCCCGTTAAGGCGGTCTATGAGAGGAAGAACAAAAAATTGAAGCTGGAGAGAGGTACATTGCTTCATTGCTATTTGTCGTTTATGCTTGTTTAAGAGGTGCTAATTTTCCTATTTTACCCTCTCCCCTGTAGGTTCAGTTGCAGAGGCTAGTAGTGGCTCCTCCTCTTCCTTTCAGAGTTCTACAGACTCCCTTCCTAACTCTGGCATTTCTGCTTAAGCCTGTTTTATCCTTACCTCTTTGGTTATAAACAACTTCTTTTGATTTTTGATGGGTTATTCATCTTACAATTCTAAGTTTGGAGCAACTACTTCCTTTTCTTGTCTCTTTAACTCATGTGTTTATTCTATGCCTTTTGAATTGCTGCAAGAAATTATATTCTAGTGTTTTTAATGATTGCTCAATGCTTCCGGTTTTTATGCATAAAGCATTTTAAGATAATAGGATATAGGCATTTTAAGATGATGGTATATAGGGGGTATCCCCCTACTCCCCCCCCCCCCCCCCCCCCCCCCCCTCCCCCCCCACACACACACACATGTGAGTTATGAGAGATCGAATGAATTATTACTCATTTTATTGGTAACTTGGAACTCTACCTTTCTTTTGGATAATCTGCTTTATAAAAGAACCCTTCCCATTTTTCTGTGCTCTTTCTTGCACTCCATAGAGTGGATTTTAGAAAATCTATTCGCTCTTATTCTAAGCATAGTATTTCTTTAGATTGTTTACATTCCAGAGCCGGGGTAGCACCCTTCCTTCCTCATCTTGTAATTCATAAGCTCCTCCTTTCAATACTTCTTTTACTAGGTATGGTCCTTCCCAATTTGCATCTAGCTTTCCCATAGGCTTGAGGGCATCTGCCCTTTTTAAAACAAGATCTCCTTTGCAGAACCTTCGGATCTGCACTTTCTTATTATATGCATCTCGCATCTGTTGCTTGTATCTTTCTGCCTTTTGAAGGGCATTGTTTCTAAGCTGTTCAACCATGTCCAGGTTCTCCCTCATTAGGGAGGAGTTCCGATTTTCGTCATAGGCTGTTATCCTTAGCGATTTGAGCTATGCCTCCACTGGTGTTACTGTCGTTGCCCCGTAGACCAGATTGAACGAGGCTTCTCCTGTGACGGTTTTGGGACTAGTTCGATATGCCCACAGCACTGAATCCAACTCATCAGCCCAGTTTCCTTTGGCTTTTTCTAGCCTGGCTTTAATGCCGCTTACAATGGTTCTGTTTGTTACCTCAACTTGCCCGTTAGCTTGAGGATGAGCTACAGCTACAAATCTTTGCTCAATGTCGATTTCTTTGCACCAGGCTCGTACCAAGGATCCTGTAAATTGAGCGTCGTTATCGGCAACTAAGATTCTCGGGATTCCGTATCGACAGCATATGTTTCTCCAGATGAACTTCTTCACCACTTGTTCTGTGATTTTTACTACAGCCTCAGCCTCAACCCATTTAGTAAAGTAGTCTACGGCTACAATTAAGAATATCCTTCCGTCTGTGGCTGTAGGGAATTTTCCTACTATATCAATTCCCCATTTATCAAAAGGACAGGGTGCCATCATTGCCCCCAACTCTTCGGCAGGCTTGTGGATGAGTCTCTCATTTCTTTGACAGCTATCACACCTCTTGACTAGGTCTTTAGCATCTCTTTCCATGGTAGGCCAAAAGAACCCAGCTCTGAGCAATTTTCTGATTAGATCTTTGAATCCAGTGTGCGCTCCTGCTGCATCCTCATGTATCTCATGCAACGCGTATTCTCCCTCAGGTTCTGACAGGCATTTGAGGTAAGGTTGTGTAAATGCTCTTTTGTATAGCTTATCTCCTATTAGACAGAATTTAGCTTAGAAGGCGCGCGGCAGCCTACCCTCATTAGCCAGAGCTGTGGCTTCTGCCTTTTCGGAAAGTTCTTTTAAATCTCTGATGATCGGGATTCTCCAATCATCCATTATTTCAATAGCCTGTATTTTGGCTTTAATCAGATTAGCATCTGCATTGCATAGCACAATTTCATCCGTCCATGTCCCTTCCACAGAGTTGGCTATCCGTGCCAACTTGTCAGCTTCTGTATTCTCTTCTCGAGGGATCTGGACTACCTCGGATTTGACGAAACGTCCCATCAATTCATCCACAATTTTAGCGTATGCCACCATTCGTTCCTCCCGTTTTTTACAAGTCCCTAGGACCTGGTGCGTTACTAATTGGGAGTCCGAGTGGACCACTACGTGAGTTGCGCCCATAGTCTGTAACAAATCTAGGCATCTGACCAGGGCCTCATATTCTGCCTCATTGTTAGAGACATGATAGTTTAATTTAACAGCGAATTTGTAAGCGTGGCTTTCAGGGTCTTAGATAAAGATCCCTACTCCTGCTCCCTCCTTGGTGACTAAGCCATCAACATAGGCTTTCCACCATTGGTATTCTTCTTCTTCCCCTCGTGTGGTTTCTTGCAGGAAGTCAGCTAGTGCCTGGGCTTTAATAGCTACTCTTGGCTCGAAGTCTACATCATACTCGCTTAGCTCTATCGCCCATTTGACTAATCTCCCCGACAGGTCGGGTTTACCCAATATTTGTTTCAACGGCTCATTCGTTCTATCTATCACCTTATGTGATAAGAAATAAGGCCTTAGTTTTCTAGCTGTGACCATCGCTGCTAGCGCTGCTTTTTCAATACTCGGGTACCGCATTTCTGCTCCCTGCATCATTTTGCTTGTATAGTAAATAGGCTTCTGAGTTAGCCCTTCCTCCCTCAGGAGTACGGAACTGATAGATTCTTCCCCTACCACTATATATATGTATAAGACCTCATGTGGTCCGGGCTTAGTGAGTAAAGGCAACCTTGCTAGATGCTCCTTCAGTTCTTTGAAAACTTTTTGACACTCTTCTATCCATTCAAATCTGCTTCCCTTTCTCAAAATTTTGAAAAAGGGTAGACTTCTGTCAGCTGATCTGGAGATGAAGCGGCTCAACGCCGTAATTCCCCCATTGAGCCTTTGATTTTCTCAAATGTTTCGAGGGGGTGTCATATCTAGTACAGTATGTACTTTGGCCTGGTTAACTTCAATTCCTCTGGGGGTGACCATATAGCCCAAGAATTTTCCAGCTTGGACACCGAATGAGCACTTGGCCGGGTTTTGTTTGAGGTGATATAGCCTGGCTACAACAAACACTTCTTCCAAGTCTCGTATATGGTCCTGGGCAAGCACACTCTTGGTTAGTATATCATCAACATATACCTCCATATTTCTACCGATTTGGCTCTTAGAGATCTTATCCATCATCCTTTGATAGGTAGCGCCTGCATTTTTCAAGCCAAAAGGCATGCTTTGGAAACCAAACGTCCCAGCACAGACCCCAAACGCGGCTTTTGGGATATCTGGCGGATTCATTTTGACCTGATGGTAGCCTTGATATGCATCCATCATAGATAGCAATTCGCACCCTGACGTAGAATCTACTAATCGATCAATTCTAGGTAGCGGGTAATGATCTTTAGGACAGGCTTTGTTTAAATCTCTGAAGGCGATACACATCCTCCAGGTGCCTGTATTTCCCTTGGCTGCCATTACTGCATTTGATAACCATTCTGGGAATTGTACTTCCCTAATGTGTTTAGCTTCTAGTAATTTTGCGACCTCCTCTCTGATGATTTTATCCTTCTCAGGGCCAAATTGCCTTAGCTTTTGTTTACCGGGTTTGCTTTGGGGTCCACATTCAGACAATGTAACGCTACGGCTGCGTCCACCCCTACTAGGTCAGATGACCCGAAAGCAAAAACATCTGCATTCTTTTGCAAACATCTTACCAACTGTGATGATATGTTTTGAGGCATCTGAGTGCCAATTTTGGTGGTGAATCCCTTTCGGCCTGGGATCAACTCTACTTCTATCAATTGTTATGCGGGGACCATTAGATTTTGTCCTTCTTTAATAGTATCAGCTTCCTTGATTTTGATTCCCTCCTTTTCTGACTTGTGTAGGGGAGCAACGGGTTCAAGGAGAGCCCATTTTTTGGCTTCCCCCAATTTGACGGATTGAATATAGCCTTTCCGCGAGGTCATTTGATTTCCTGCTATCCGTCCCACTTGATTCCCCACGGGAAATTTCATCATTAAGTGATATGTTGATAATACTGCTTGGAAAGAGTTCAGAGCAGCTCTTCCTAGAATAATGTTATAGGACGACTTTTGATTAACTACCCAAAAGGTGGTTAACTTCGATGCTTTAACGTGTCCTTCACCCAAGGTAAGTGTCAGATCTACTGATCCTACTGTCATAAAAGGCTTCTGCAAGAAACCATGAAGAGCTACTTTGGCTGGTTTTAGAAGCTTCCCTTGGGACATCTGATTGAAACAACCCATGAGGATCACATTAACAGGGGTCCCTGTGTCAATGAATATTCTTTGTACTTGGTACCCTTCTATTTCCGATGTTATCACAAGGGCATCGTCGTGTTGATGTATGATGGCCTTATTGTCTCTGGGTCCGAAGGACATTTTTGGAACGATATGGTCAGGCCCCCGCTCTTCAGAGGCGTGGGTGGCTCTGTCAGATGCCTTCTCCAGATGAGCATTTGGGTCAGCAGTCATCTTTGTGAAGTTTTGCAAATGTTTGAAGATTTTTAGAGCATTAGTTCCAGATGCTCTTAAAATGAGGCTTAAAATAGGCGTGGTTTGCTTTTGACAAATCTTTTATGATTGTGAATCATCTGTACAAGCTTTTATAGATATTGCCTGCTTATGCAAGGCTTAAGGGGTGATGCCTGCTGGTATGAGGCAGGGATGGTGCCTGTTTCCACAGGGCTTGATGTACAATGTTTGTTTTAATGGGGCTTAACATATGATGCCTATCTTCATAGGGCTTGATGTATGATGCCCATTTTCATAGGGCTTAATGTATGGTGCCTATTTTCATAGGGCTTAATGTATGGTGCCTAACTATGTAGGGCTTCTTTGATGGTTATGCCTACTGTGTAGGGCTTATGAGGTTTATGCCTATTAAATAGGGCTTTCGATGGTTCTGCCTACTGTGTAGGGCTTATGAGGTTTATGCCTATTAAATAGGGCTTTCGATGATTTTGCCTATTATATAGGGCTTACGAGGATTGTGCCTATTATATAGGGCTTACGAGGATGTTGCCTATTAGATAGGGCTTCTGAGAGGTTCTGCCTTTAAATGTGGGGGCCCCCTCATCAAGGTGAGTGGGGTGTCCTCGTCATTTTCGGCCCTCTGTTTTCAGCGTTCTTACTCTGTGTGTTTTTGGTTCATGGCGATACAGGGGCCTACGACTGGCTTTGGGTCGTAGTGCTTCCTCTGTAACTACCAATCCCTCATAACCCACAAGCTAACTTTATGTTTTGCAATATTTAATGGAACTTTAAACTCACCAATTATAAGAGATGAGCTGAATGCACTCTAAGGTTGCTGCAATTTTGATTCAACTTTCCTTCAAATTCTTCACAACCTTCGAACTAAATACAGAAAACAATTCAGTTATCACTATTTATATTATGAGGAGAACTTAATCTTAAGATCGCCTCCGACTTCGCATCTCAACATTACGAAAGATTCAACTGAAATCAATTCACAGTATGCATACTCAAGCTTCCTAAGAAAACCACTGAACTAGCATCGACGATGCGTTCATTCTAACATCCCTCTTTCGGGCATCTCTTGCACAAGGAAATAACAGAAAAAATCCGTAATAACATCACAACAACCAGCTAGCATTTACAGCAACCAGCCATAGTTCCAATGATACCGAAGAGATTAACATTTCAGACTCAAAAGCTTCATCAGCATTACAGATAACAGGTTAACAATTCACATACAAGAAAAGGAAATCAACGTCTTAAACTCAAAATTCCCACAGACGGTGCTAGTTGATAGATCCGGGTTGAAGATCTACAACAATTGTGTGATTATTCATCGTATTGGTAAAGAGTATTCATGTATAAAGGATTATAACGGCAGAGAGTAAGATATTCATGTGATTTATTAGCCATAGCAACTCATCTTCCACAGAGTATCATTCTTTTGAGCATAAAAGAAATGATCGAGCTAAACATTAAGCAAAGGGTGTTTATAACAGAAAATCAGTCAAATCCATGGAGTTTAGAACTCGTTCGAGTAGAAAAATAAAGAGGAGAGAAGAGGGCGAAGTAGAGAACGCAAGGCGCCTTCATGTTTCATCCTCTCTCGGCAGCGAGAATTATACATTTGGCTTTGAGCTGTTGGGAGTCCCCTTTTTGCCGAGGAGAATGCAAATGAAACTGATGAGGGAATGGAAGTCCTTAAGGAAGGACCTCAGCTGCTCCGGCTTGAGTGAGTACAAGACAGAGTATGAGTATGAATGGAATAGTGCGTGTATGAAGAGTTGAGTTGGATGAAGTGTTGTGATCACTCGGTATTTATAGATGTGAAAAGGACGAAAAGGTGAATGCTCTTACTAGGGGACGACAAGAGAGGAATTTCTAAGGAGACAAGATTCCCTTTGTCATCAGTTTTGTGGTCCTCACCCTAAGGTAGGTAGAGTCACGCGGATAGTATGTTAGCTCAGATCCTTGGGCCTTGGAAGATGCCTAGGGATCTAGTACAACCCCTTATGCCAAGATCGGCTCTGAGGGGATTTAGCATTTCCTATCTCAAGTGTGACATCTGCTTCTTATACAGCATCTGACGTCTTTAGAACTTAATTTATTAACTATTATTGGAGGATGCCACACGATAAAGCTGATATTTAGTCCCTATCAGTAACCATCATTTTAAATTGTATACACTTTTCTTTAACATTTGGTAAAAATTAAATAAAGAATAATATTTTAAAAATATGTTTGCTAAATTCACAATATTTTATTATATTACTATTTATTTTGTTTATACAAATGTATGTTGAAACAATAATTATTTTAATTTTTATACAATATTAATTTTATTTTTTATAAACTTAATGATCCCGTGGACTAGCTCGAAACCGAGAGGGTTAGGGCTAGGGCCAACAAAATATTAGCCCGGAAGAAAAAATATTAGCCCGGAAGGAAAAGAAAAACAAAAAAGTCCAGCTAACCCGGACCGAATAGCCCGCAACCCGATAAGATTTGCCCGAAACCCGATGGATTGACCCGTTTGACATCCCTAAGTATGGGGAATTTTTTTGAAGGTAGATATGGGCTATGTTGGTGCAAATAACATGTTCCACATTGAAAATATAAGGTGGATGAATCTTATATATAAAAGGGAGCAACACTCCATTAGTATGAGATATTTCACACCCATTTAAGAATAAACAAAGATCGTGAACGAAAGGAATATTATTGATCAACTGATAATCTCTGTATATTCTTTCCGTATTGTGCAAAGATATTATATTAAGAGAAATGATATGCTAGTCACCTTATGCTAGTCACCTTCTTGGGAACCTCCGTGTTCGACAGTATTTTATTCGATTTTTTCAATTGTAATATATTCTAATGCGTTATAAATTAATATTGAAATTATTAGATTCAAAAAAAATATAAACATCAATGCTCGATTTATTTTATTATACATTTTTTAAACTTAAAAGAAAAAACGAACAAATCGAGCATTGATATTTATATTTTTTTTAGATTTAGTGATTTCAATATTAATTTATAAGGTATTAGAATATATTACAATTGAAAAAATCAAACAAATAATGTCGAAATGAAAAAATGACGAAGGTGCCCATGAAGGTGACTAGCATAAGGTGACTAACATATTAATCCTCATTATATTAATGAGAAATGATATGCTAGTCACCTTATGGTGGACACTTTTGTGGGCACCTTCGTCATTTTTTTATTTCGACATTATTTCGTTCGATTTTTTTCAATTGTAATATGTTCTAATGCCTTATAAATTAATATTGAAATCATTAAAGCAACAAAAAGTATAAATATCAAGGTTCGATTAGTTCGTTTTTCCTTCTAAGTTCATAAAATAAATCGAGCTATGATAATTATACTTTTTGTTGATTTAATGATTTCAATATTAATTTATAAGGTATTAGAATATATTACAATTGAAAAAATCGAACAAAATAATGTCGAACACGATGGTGCACACCAAGGTGACTAGCATAAGGTGAGTAGCATATCACTTCTCTATGTTAATATAGTGAGCCCATTTTTTTCACCATCATGCAACATCCGAACATCACATCAACTTCGTTTGCCAACTCCAATTTCATACTCCCTCCGTCTCACTCTATTAGTCTCATTTGCTTTCGGCACATGAACCAAGTGAGTGGAGAGTGAGTGATTGTAATATTGTGGCAACTTATTCTTTGTTATTTTAAAAAATGAGACTAATAAGTGGGACAACTAAAATGGCAAATGAGACTAATAGAGTGGGACGAAGAGAGTGTATTACTTCTTATATTTGTCATCTTTGTGTTTTTAATTTTAATTTTTTTTGTCTTCCGCTATTTAATTTGTGCTTCGTCCATTAATTAATTTATTTATTGGAAAAGATAATTTTATTATTCTCGTTACAATCTACTCCCTATGTCATGCACACTTAATTAGTTCACATTTCATATTTTTTTATTTGTCTCATATATTACTCCACTTTTCTATAAATGAAATATATTAATTATAGGGATGATATGCTAGTCACCTTAGGGTGAGCACCTTCGTGGGCACTTTCGTATTCGACATCATTTTGTTCGATTTTTTCAATTGCAATATATTCTAATACCTTATAAATTAATATTGAAATCACTAAATTCCAAAAAAATATAAAAATCAAAGCTCAATTTATTTTATCACACACTTTTTGAACTTATAAGCAAAAACGAACAAATCGAGCATTGATATTTATATTTTTTTAGATTTAGCGATTTTAATATTAATATATAAGGTAATAGAACATATTACAATTGAAAAAATCGAACAAAATGATGTCGAAGATGAAGGTGCCCACGAAGGTGCTCACCCTAAGGTGACTAGCATATCATCCCTCTATTAATTAACATGTAAAAATATCTTTTAAAACCCCTTTATCTCTGCTTTTCTTGGTTTCTATGCAAGAGTCCAAGTTAACTAATTAAGTGGGACGAAAAGAGTAGTAGTTTACATTTCAAATATTGATCAGAATGTTCCTCATCCAATATGAGAAACTAGTACTCCATCCCTCCTATATTTAGTGATAGCTTCAGTAAATTGAGGATGCATGGAGTATAAGAATTCATATCTTCTTTTGCTACGCACCAATTTCAATATCGACATCTCATCCTCTAGTTTTGGAAAGTCCTACTCTTCCCCTAGAATATATTCTCATTTTGCCACTTCCACAAGGTCCAAATTACACTCGTCCACGGCCTGTTAAGTCTTTTATGAAATTTACCTCTACCAAAAAAAGTCGAAAAACATTATCGATTTTTAGATGTGAACCCCTTATTTATATATTATTCCTTTCACTTTTCAAAAGTCAATAGTAGAATTTATCTAAATATTTAATCATTTTACTTTAATATATATACATCTACCCTATGTAGGGCTAAAAAATCTTTTTAATATCCAATTATTATAAAAAATTGAAAACTATATATATTATAAAAATCGAAACACAAAGATAGCGAACATAAGAAGTATTAGTCTAGGGCAAATGAACATTTTTTACATGGGAGAATCTTCGAGGGTACATTTTGCATGTATATATTTTTAAAGAAAAGGACAATTTTGTGTATTTTCACATATTATTTTTCTCGATTTATATACCTGTACATCGATCATATCTAATTGAGTTACACGTGTGTGAATATTTGCTTGCCTACATAGATTCATTTAATTTTAATTAGCTAGGATAATAAATTTAAGCAGGAATTGAATACCTTTTAGGTTAATTAATTTTCCGATTATTTAATTTTTCAAGAAGAAAAGATCGAGACGAGAGGAATATATATACATAAGCTCCCTTCATTTCCCATCCCTTTATTATCACACATTCATTCAATTCATTCTCTCTCTACCTCTCAGTCTCTCTCTCTCTCTAGAAGCAGAATCATTCACAAGCATAACCGCTAACCGCTTTTCTTCTTTCTTCAACCCCCACCAGATCCAACTTCTTGAAATGGCCGGAAAGAAGAAGACCAAGGCGGCGCCGCCGCCGCAAGAAGACGTCCCTCCTCCGCCTGCACCGCCTCTTCCACCGCCGGGTTTGGTTTGGCTGTTCAAGAAGAAGCTCACCCGCAGGGACGTCGCCACCGTCGGCAAGCACGCAGGCCAGGTTGTGATCGAAGAGTACCTCGTACAGATGAAGACTGTGCTGGATAATTTGGTGGAGAAGGAGAGGAACTTCTGCCTTCCGATTACCGCGGTAGACGCTAGCGGGAAGAAGTACGAACTCCGCTTCGCGGGTTCCACCGGCGGAACTTACGTCGTCTACCACCAATGGAGGAACGTCGTTACCTTCAACGACCTCCGGGAAGGAGACACCATCGAATGCTGGGGCAATTTCATTGGCGAGGACGAAATCCACGCCCACCTCCGCATCCAAAGGGAGATGCCGGCGGTGGTGAAACAGCCGCCAGAGAATCCAGAAGAGAAAGGGCAAGAGTCGCCGGAGAATCCAGAAGAGAAAGAGCAGGAGTCGCCGGAGAATCCAGAAGAGAAAGAGTAGGAGTCGCCGGAGAATCCAGAAGAGAAAGAGCAAGAGTCGCCGGAGAATCAAGATGAGAAAGAGCAGGTGCCGCCGGCGAAACTAGAGGAAGTAACTGGTGCAACGGATCTGTTGAAGGGCGTTAGGTTAAAGGCTCTCCAACTCATAGATATGTTGAACATTGAAACTCCGGTCGAGGGAGAGACTGCGGAGACTGATCAAGAACCGGAGGGACAGATTCTGGTGGAAAACCGGGGACCAGAATCCGAACCGGACGTCGTCGGAGAGAAACAGACAAAAGAACCGGATATCTTGTTCGAGAAGAAGCTGGATTACGGCAATGTCGAATCGGGTCTGTACCGATTGGTGTTAACGACGGCGGCGCCGCCGCCGCAAGAAGATGCTGCTACTCCGCCAGGACAGACTCCTCCACCGCCACCGTCACCAGTACATAGTGTTTTTGTGTTTAAGAAGAAGGTGCCATACGACGACGTATTGATTGTAGAAGCTCCGATTCCCATTTTCCTGTTCGAGAAGCAGCTGGATTACGCGGACGTCAAACCTGATCTAGACATGTTATTGTTCACGCGCTGCGGCAAAAGGTTGAAGACAGCTCTTGACGAAACTCCCAGCATTACGGTGTCCACTGTCGACTTATTCGGCAACTTGAAGCGAACTTCTCTGCTGTTCAAGCGCTACATCATTGGGGAAACATACGCTCTCGAGTGTAAATGGGGACAAGTCGTGGCCGAGAACGGCTTGAAGGAAGGAGATACGGTTGTAGGGTACGGGAACGACGTCGGCGGCGGGGAATACAGTTTGCAACTGTACATGGTTATGGATAAACCACCACAATCAGTCACGCAGTTGCTTCGTTCAGAGTTGTTTGAAAATCTCTCCAGTGATTCGGAGTCGAAAAATGAATTGTTCTTGATCATGTCCGGAAAGGGTAATCCTGTTTTGATACAGGAGCTTTGGGTTTTGGCAAGAGAATACGCTGAAAGAGCGGCCAAAAAAATTCCCGAGTACACCGAGCGTATTCCGGAGTACGTCGAGCGGACATTGATGTGGGCCGAGGAGATATTTGACCTAGTCTCTAAGCTTTGGGAAATTCATACTAGCAACGACGATCCCAAAGACGATGCACCTAAAGACACCAATGCTGATGCACCCGAAACGGCCGGAGGTACCGACGACATTCCACGGGAAGCAATCGACAATCAGCAGCAAGATAAGAAGCCAACACACAGCATTCGTAATGTCTCTCATTGGTGGAGGAAAAGAATGGAAGAGAACCACCGTATTCTCAGCAAAAAATGAGGTGGGGTGCTATTGATCAGTGGAATTATTGAGCATTCAGGAATTACATACTAGCTATTTGCAGTGAAAGAGATCAGAGATAGTAAGTGCGTGTTTTTCTTTGTCTTTTTTTTGGTTCAGTTCTGTTCATGATGGTTATAATTAGGTGTTGGATGTGGACAAGTTTGATTAGGTGATCATTTGTGAAATTTAGGGTTTTGATCATGAGCTGGAATTTAGGGTTTTCTTGGCACTTAGTTCTGGCTGTGGATTGTAATCAAGAAATATTCGAATTGAGATGCAAATCTGGAGGGAATGATTGGAATAAGAAATGATTGAGGAGTTGCATTAAATGTGTGGAGTATTTGTTACAATTCTTTTTTGTTCTGTGTTAATTGCATTTATCGCTTGCTGTGTTTTAATTTTGCTATTTTTCAGGATTATTAGTTGTAGTAATTTAATTAAGCACATATATTAGTGGTGGGTTTACTACTTACATTGTAATTACTCAATCACCGTATTTCTTTATTTTACTACTTAATTACAAGTATTTATAAAAACGGGAACAAGGTAAATTTATTAGGATGGAGCTAGTGAATAAACTAAATTAATGGACTGAAATAAATCAAAGTTTAGTAATGTACTATATTATTTGCGTATTTTACGATTGAAAATAGTTTAAATTCTTTTTTTGATGATATGAAATATATCAAGGTTTAGTGATGTAATATGTTATTTCCTTTCCTTACTACGATTCGAGCTAAAAAAGTAATAGCTTTTCTTATCTTCTCTTTAATACTCCGTTTAATTCGTTCGATTTACATAGGAATAATACTTTTTTGTGGCACGAAAAGACAATATAGATTAGTGGTGGGTTAAAGTGGTGCATACGGATTACATTATTTATTTATTCTCGATTTTTAGTTTTTGTTTCTTTTATTTTATTTTTTAATATATATTTTCAAATTCAGAATTAATTTTTCATTCTTTTTTTTTTTATTAAACGAACTTAAATTTTCTATTTCGGGTAACAACTAGGTGACTTAGACCGGACTCCTCCCTTGAAGGAGTGATCTGGGTTCGATCCCTGGTGGGAGCGAATTGGGAGATATAAGTGGCTTGGAAATTTTCTTGGAGTGTTTGGAAGCTAGGCGTACTAATATCTAATATAACATTTGCCCGATCAAAAAAAAAAAAATCACAATATGAATTAGTCATATCTATATGTGAATCTCTTCAATACTTCTTCTGTTCGATTGAATAATTCTTTTTGTTGCACGAAAATTAAGACAAGAGAGAAATTAGTGGTGGGTTAAAGTGGGCATATGGATATAGTATTATTTATTTATTCTTGATTCTTTATTTTATTTTTTTAATATATATTTTCAAATTCATAATTTATTTTTCATTAAACGTACGAACATGAAATTTCTATATTGGTTAATACCACAATACGAATCAGATATCAAATTCAAAGAAATAAAAAATTTATCCATATATATGGGATACAAGGAAGAGTTAAAAAAATAAAATACCCAATAGGTTATAGCTAAATCAATACTTAGAGCATGTACAATGGAGTGGTTCTTGTCTACGTGACAAAAACAAGAACCTACACCTTAATTTGCACCCTCATTAGAGATCCCCTAAATAAGAACCCGGGTTCTTACATAAAATACTGGTTCTTAAGAAAAAGTGGGGCCCACATTCCTTTTTATTTTTTCTCTCTCTCTCTTATTTTCTCAAATAAAATTATTAGTGGGACCCTTTAATTATGATAAGAACCTTTATTAAGAACCTTACCATTGTGATTTTTTAATACGAATGAAATATAGTCTATGTGACACCTTTAAGAACCTCATTTGGGGTTCTAGCATTGTACATGCCCTTACGAAAACACTACCAATTTTTTCCAATTTCTTCCTAAAATACTTTACTTTGACTTTGACTAGTCATAAGACATGTCAACATCATTCTTCTCTTTCTTCCACTTGTATTCTCTTCTTCCCTCATTTCTTTTTCATTTTTATTATTTAATATTTTTTATTTTTCGTAATTTAGTTTTTTTTTCTTCTTTTTTACCGACTACTACGGCTGGGATATTCGTATAATTTTAAGAAGGTACGTAAGTATGCAATTATACAGTTATTGGTACGACTATGATTCATCACTTCATACAAAATGTCTAAAAACTAAACCTTGACGAAAAAATCTAAACCTTGTCGGTGAATATTAATATTCCTTGGAAAATCTAAAACGTACTATTTGTTAAAATCTAAACATATTTGTAAAATCTAAACCATATTTGAAAAATCTAAACTTTATTTAGGAAATCTAAACCCTATGTGCATCTTAACCAGGTACGAAATGAAAATTGTGTATCATGTCTTAACAAACAAATTAAAAATCAAGCGATGATTTTTAATAGACTTAGTTTCAATGTATAAAATAAACGAAATTGTAGTAAAAATATGGTAAAACTAATGTCAATAATTATTGAGCATTCAAGAAATTACGTACCATGTTCTCTCTCTCTTTTTTGTTCGGCTCAGTTCAATTCATGATGGTCAATTAGGTGTTGGATTTGGAAAAGTTCGATTAGGTGATTGGAAATTTAGGGTTTTCATGAGTACATGATGAGCTGAAATTTAGGGTTTTCTTCATGGAACTTAATTCTGTGGATTGTAATCAAGAAATATTCGAATTGGAATAAGAAACAATGGAGGAATTGAATTGCATGCATGCATTAAATGTGTGGAGAATTTCTTACATGTAATTTTTATTATTATTTTTTTGTTCTGTGTTAACGTTCTTCTGTTAATTGCATTGATCGTTTAATTGTTGTGTTTTAATTTTGCTATTTGTTGAGAGGACTAATATATTACTCTCTCTATCCTAACGAACAGTGGCGGAACCAGAACTTTTTTACCTTGGGGGCTGGGCTAATACATAGGAGAAGTGTTTATCTTGACTGAGTAAATAATATTTCAGACTTTATAGAATACAAACATAAAATTCATGAAAATATGATAAAATAAACTCACTCTTGCAAGGAAGAGAAGACATTTGGGTTCTATGCATTCACCTTTTTCTAAATTGATGCCAATATTATTTCATTATTAATTTCTTTTGATATACACAACTAGATTATCATTCATTAATTCATACTTTATTTTTCCTAAATTTAAAACTAACGTTTTAATTTATATTGAAAATAAGTAATCTAATTGAATTAAGAAATTATTCTAGAAAATTACAAGTTAACACATTATATATAATTTGTTCTGAATAGTAACGAATGATAAAGTAATTAACAAGAACAAGTTAAAAAAAATTAATTGCTTACCAATCAAAAATATAAAATAATTTAAAAACAAAGTGTGGTTTTAGAATTTAATTTAAGTCATTTGACCATAATTCCAAGAAGAAAAATAAAATTGAATATGTTAAGTTAATTAATAGTAGTACGAGAGAGAAGAAGAATAAAAAAAATTAAAGCTATAGGGACCCACCCTCAAACAAGGGGATCCACTTTCTTAAATACCCTTCCTACTTTTTTTTTTTTTTAGAAATGAGATTATGAGCATAAACATGGAATGCGGAGAAGGCCTTCCACAAACGATGGGGGCTCATCCCAAACATGTGAATTAGGAAAATCCATAGCTAACCTAGCAAATCGGTGAGCTGACTCATTACCATCTCTACGGACATGTTTGACTCTAAAGTCCAATTTATGCTCTAAAAGAGACTTACAAGCGGAAATTATCGATCCCAACTCGGAAAGATTATTTCTTTTGGATTGAAGAGCCTCTGAGACAATCTTGCTATCAGTTACAAACTCTACCTTATGGAGACCTTTATTATATATCTAGGAGAGAGCTTCGAGAAGACCCATTGCTTCGCCTTCTTCCACTCGCAAGCATCCAATGAGACGAACAACTCTAGCTGCGACAAAATCACCCGTAGCAGTCTGCAGGATCAAACCAATCCCTAAAGACTGTAAAAAGGAAATAAAACGTTGGTCGTCTTCTTCAGCAACGCAAATGCAGCCGCCGAGAAAAATTAGGGATAACAGACTGATATACATAACTAAACTCCGGCAAACTACCGTGGGGGCTTCAGCCCACACTAGCCCCCACGTAGTTCCGCCCCTGCTAACGAATTTATCATATAGTTTTTTTTTTTTATTTTATTACTCACGTATATTTGAAAAATGGGAACATAGTGAATTTGATGGGACGGAGTCACGGAGCTAGAGATTACCATTATTTACGCACATATACGGGACGGAGCTAGAGAGTACTATTATTTTAAATTATATGCGACATATTTGCCTAATGATAATTTATAGCAGGTTAGGATCAACTATCCTCATTTTTGTATACTGATTGTTTATCAAATAATTATTTTTATTAGTTTTAATATATTTTATATAAAAATAGAAAATGCAATATTGTAATAAAATAAAATAAAATTTAAAATTATGACAAAAATAGAATTTTAAAAAAATATATACTCTAGCTTTCGATTTATCAAATCAAATTTATCTAATAAAATTAAAATTAAATGCAATCAAATAGCTATATGCCCTAAAATGGATGAGTGAACACGAGAAAATAATTATAAAATTATTACAAATCATGATAAGTTGAAAATGTTGAAAGAAAATGAATGAAAATAATAAAAAAAAAAATGGCATTTGGTATACGGTTGGTACACATAAATGAGTATAGAGGATGTCATGTCAATTTATGGATCCATTATCACGATATTGTTTTTTAGAAAAATATACTCCCCATGTCTCACTTCACTTGGTTTCTTTTTTTAATCGGGACGTTCCACTTCAATTGACTTCGTCTTTTTAAAAGTGGAAAGAATTAACTCTTAGGTCTCGTTTGGTACGATTCTATACAAACACCCGTATTAATAATCTCAAGATAAAAGAATATGTAAGAATGAGATAAACTTTATCAATAACATAATATTGTGCTTAGTATGATAGTATAAAAACTTATATATACTTTAATATTGTGCTTGGTATGGTGCACTAAAATTTATGAAGGGTAGAAAGAGAAAGAAATATTCTTATATGGGTTTAATATTAGGGGGTATGAGGTATTATTAGTGTATAAAAAATAATGATTTTAGTAAGGGGCCCTGTCTAATACAAGGTCGTCTATATTATTTAGTATATTGTATACCAACCAAACATTACTAGCTAGAACCTCATACTATAAATTAGTATGGGGTTTATATAGCCTATCAAATACCCCTTACTTTTTAATATGGCCAGACCCTTACTTTTCACTTTAAACACTAAGCATAAAAATCGTCAATTGAAATGAGAGGAGCGAAAGAGCGCATGTTAGTCAGTTTTATCCACTTTAGTAAAATTAGGGGCCAAAACTATATACCTCGAATTTTTTGAATTAATGGAGCATTAGTCAATGATCTCTTATATTTTTCAAATAATTCTTTTTTGTACTACTCGAATTATTTATGATGGATACATACACGTGATGTATTGTACGTATTTGTTGTTTATATATTTGGTATTTTTCATGAGCGTCATTTGATTTAATTTATACTTTGATGTGATTTGTGCAGAAAATTGCAATATTGGAATAAAAAGGAGCTTAAAGGAAAATCATGAAATTCATGGATTAGTTTGTAAATATGAGAAGAATCGAGGAGTCAAAATCAAGCAAGGACTTATTTATATTAGGATAATAATAATAACAACAACAACAACAACAACAATAATAATAATAACAATAACAATAACAATAACAATAATAATAATAATAATAATAATAATAATAATAATAATAATAATAATAATAATAATAATATATTATATTATTATTATTATTATTATTATTATTATTATTATTATTATTATTATTATTATTATTATTATTATTATTATTATTGTTATTGTTATTGTTATTGTTATTGTTATTATTATTATTATTATTGTTATTATTATTTAGTTTTCTAATTTTCCTGGAGCGGTTAAAGGAATTGAAAAGAAAAGGGAAAAACCGCAGGAGATAGTAGGGAGTTGTAGACGGGATCGAGTTTCTTCTTTGAAATTGTATAATCCTACTTTGGTAGGTAAATGTAACTCAACACGTAACACAGAAAGTAACACAGTTGAGAACACAAGTTGGTAACCCAGTTCGGTGATGAACACACCTACGTCTGGGGGAAGCTATTCCAAGAAACAGTTCACTATGATGAGTATAATGGATACAAGACTCGTGAACGTCAGCAACACCGAGCGTTCTCTCCTCACCCGACTCTACTCCTCTCCAATGAATCCTCGGTAAACTCTCACTAGTCTACCCAAACACTTTTCACAGAATTGAAAAGATGAAACCCGACCTTGAACGTGAGAACGTTCAAAGTATTACAATCACTCACCAATAAACTAACTACCCCAACTATTGATGAATGAAAAGAATAAACTTAACTCTCGAACGCACGAAGAAGACGAGCTCTCAATAATCTATCAAGACGCACCGCGGCACTGAAGAGATCTTCGTCCTTATATACATCTCATGCAAAACCCTAAAAGATAAGTAAGGCATATCTCAAAAGATATCCTTAATAGGGTAAATAGAATCTTCATACATATCTTCTCATTAATAAAAAAAATAAGGACCGAATCCTTATTCCATGAGAACTCCAAACCAACGCATCATTCCTTGCATACATAAATCTTGCCATATATAAACAATCCATGCAATCCATGCAGCAACAATCTTCTTGCTGGGTTCGAAAACTGAGAAAGAGGAAGAGAGTCGTGCTGTAGTTTTGGATAATTTGCAGTGTTAATTGAATTCCTTTGTTACTTTACGTTAAATTGAAGGGAGAAGTCAATTGCTTTTTTAATTCCTCTAATTGAAGTATCTGTAAGTTTGTGTTTGTTGATCAAATTCTCGTAGTTAATCCTTTCGTATTTTGTTTGTTGAATTATATTCTTTAATTTCTTCTTGTTCTATATTGTTATTATGAGTACCTAGATTTTCATTCGGCGAGAATAACAAATCACTTTGCTAAATTTCTCGTAGTTAATCCTTTCGTATTCAGTGTGTTCGGCTTCAATCCTCTCGGCGTCCGCATAATCTTCCTTTAGTTGGAGATACCGGGCTTCATTAGCGTCCGCTTTAATCTGCAGAGCTTCGTACTTCGCATCGAACTCGTTTCGCAGGTGTTCGGTGAGTTTATCAAGTCGCGCGATCTCGCCGTCTTTAGCATCAAGAATGATTTTAAGTTGTTTGATCTCGTTAAAATAGGGAGTTAGATCCAGTTCGGATTTACTCTACAGAAAGTGAAAATAACAGATAAGCAAGTGCTGAAAAGACAGATTTCATTGATCGAATGATGGGTACATTTACAGTTCGTCAAAACAAAAACAAAGAAAAATTTACAAGGAGGGGGATCAACTGACCCCGCCAGACGGGTTGGCCTCGGTGTCCGGCCTCTGCTCTTCGGCCGTCTTGTCCACCTCGGCATCGTTCTGCTCGTCCTCCTCTTCCTCGTCAGACACGTAGGGGGAGACAGGGCATGTCTTCAGCTCCTCCCTAAACGGTCCGATGAGGGACTCAAACTTCACGTCCCGATCTATGGGGCGCTCCCGCACCTCCTCCTCAGACAGCATGGTGTCCTTCCCGGCAAAATGTTCGATGACCGGGAAGGTGGCAGTGTTCTTCACCATCTTTCGGAAGTAGGTGCGGAGCATGTCATCATCTTCGATGACTTTGTAACCGTACTTCCCCTAGTCAAATTCGGGGAAGTCCACGGCCACACTGTCCAGCACCTCGGCGATAGCTCGGGTGTTCGCCGGCTCGGTCACGTCCCGAACAAGCGCGCTGAACCTCTTGCTGAGGAACATCATCTCAGCAAGAGCACGGAGAGCGCCGCTTTGAGTTGCGACCATCTCCCGTTCTCGGGAACGAGCTACGGCAAGCTCCTCCTCGCTTTTCGCAGCTTTCTCCTTGGCGGCGGCCAGCTCAGCAGTAGCGGTAGCGAGCTGCTCCCTCAACTCTTCCTCTCGAGTGGCGGCGAGGGCGAACTCACGGGTGACCTGCTCTTTCTCGGCAGCTAGCCTCTTCAGCTTCTCGGTGACACGATCATACTTGGTCACCGAGCCCTTCAACAAGCTCTTTATTATGCCCGAGGCGACCTCGTAATCCTCGAGCGCGGAGTCCACCCCCTACCCAACCGAAGTGTCAGCAATATAAAAAAAATAATAATAATAAATAAGAGAAACAAGGATCGGACTCTTACCGCTGGGAAAATCGGAGTCGCAATTCGGACCCCGGTGATAGCGAGCTCAGGCTCGGAAGTAGCAGAGCCCATAACCAGCTTACCCGCCGCCGCCGTATCGATGTCCTACAGAGGAACACCGTGAGACCGGGGGATGGGAATTTCAAACCGGGTCCTCTTTGACGACCCGGTCGCTTGCCTCTTAGAATCGGCGGGCGCAATGGAAGCCTCGCCCATCCTTTTCTTCTGCCCGGGCACTTTCTTTGCCTTTACCATGTTCACTGAAGAAGAAACAAGAAACAAGTTAGAGCGGAACTCAAAAAAAAAAAAAAAAAAAAAAAAAGCAAGGGGAAGGAACCTCACCCCTCCCCGGCTCCACCGCAGTGGAAGGATCATCGGGACTCGGTACGGCCGACTCGAGCTCGGCCAAAGACATTGGCATCTTGCCGAGGCCAGCAAAACGAGCCGCCACCGCGGCAAACTGCTTTTGCCTCGACAAGAGCCTAACAGCACCAGTGTGCCACCCGACCTCGGTGGCACCCTCAAACTGACAGAAGAAAAATTTCTTCTGCCAGTTCGGAATTTTCGACGGGACAACCACGGAAAACTTATACCGGGACCGGGTGGCAGTGTAATACCATCCCTCTTTCCGATCTTTGAAAGAAAACATTACCCCAACGGTCTTGACCGAATAGGGAATGTTCAACCGAGAACAGGCAACCCCCAACCCAGTAATTTGAGTTATGCTGTTCGGAGAGATTTGAGCGGGGGAAAGATCAAAAGTATTGTAAATATCTGCGTATATGGCAGGGAAGGGAACACGCAGACCACTCTTAATTTGGTCAATGTATACAGTCACATAACCACAAGGGGGCCGGCAAGCCCTATCGCCGACCCGGGGCTGAAGAAGAAGAACAGAAGAAGGAAAGTTGTATTCTACAGCTAATTCGTATAGGGTTGAAGTGGAAACGGAAGAGTCATAGATCCCAACCTTCCCAAAAACACCTGGGCAAGTGGGGAAAGCTACCTCCACTACGTATGGATCTTTACAATCTGACCGCACGCACGCACGCGTGCTGTCGGAAAGAATGAGAGGAGGAGGGGAAGAGGTTGAAGACTCGGAGGCAATTTCTTCCGCCGCCGTAGAAGAAGAAACGGTGGCAACAGACGCCGACCGTTCAGAGGAAGAATGCGAAGCAGAAATAGATATTGAAGATGACATGACTTACTTTTTGAAGGATTCTTGGTAGAATTTGCAGGAAGTTCAAAGTTGGTGACGATGAACAGTGAAGAGGATTTGAAATTTAGGGTTCCGTTTTTCGCAAATTAAAAGAGAGTGAATGATTACTCTCCCCCAATCATAGCACATTAAAGAAGAGAAGAGTTAACGCGTATTGAATACGCTAGTTAATGCGATGGCATTTCATGAACGAACCCGTCCAATCCCTGCTTTATCGGTATCCCAAGCGTCGCATTTAATGCACCTGACACCTTTATGTGTTTTCGGCGGGAGCCCAGTTCAGCTTCTTCCGAACTCTCAGTTTCGAAGGGAGTCGCCAAGTGCGAGTTCGGCCATCTCGAACTCTCAGTTTTGAAGGGGGTACGCCAAGTGCGAGTTCGACCATCTCGAACTCTCAGTTTTGAAGGGGGTACGCCAAGTGCGATTTCGACCATCTCGAACTCTCAGTTTTGAAGGGGGTACGCCAAGTGCGAGTTCGGCAATCGAACTCTCAGTTTTGAAGGGGGTACGCCTCTCAGTTTTGAAGGGGGTACGCCAAGTGCGAGTTCGACCATCTCGAACTCTCAGTTTTGAAGGGGGTACGCCATGTGCGAGTTCGGACCATCTCGAACTCAACATCACAGCAAGATACAAGCATCACCTCCATCATCCCACGACTTGTGGGGGGGGTGTGATAGGAAATGGCCCATCTCCCTAGGCCCAAAAGCCCAACCAGTTTACCTCGGCACAGGCCCAGCTCAGCATAGGCCCAGTAGATGTTTCACTAAAAAGTGTTCACAATAGAACAAAATCCTATCGTAGCACTAGCAAGCAAAACTCAATGTCGAATCTCTAAGGAAAACTTTGCAGGGCAATTAATTATGTAGTAAAATTCTAATCTAGCCAAAATCTAAGAAAGCAAGTAAAGAATATTTTGGGGGTTTTTGGTTTTTAAATCCTAGGCAATAAAATAAATCAAAGCAATAAATCAAACCAAGTAAACAACTAATCTAGAAAACAAGAAGTAAATCGAACTAAATAAACTTAGAAAATTAAACTAGAAGAAAGCAATATATCTACCTAGGCAAGAATCGAAAAGAAAGCAATAAAGAAAGCAACGAAAGAAACGAAAACGAATCTAGACATGAATTAAACTAAATCTGGAAATTAAAGTAAATAAATCTAATTCTAAGAACTTGAAAAACGAAGTAATCAAAACTAGGAAAAACGAATCTAAACTAAGAACTTGAAAACAAACAATGAAATTAAACTAAACAATTAAGAACTAAATCTAAGGAACTAGGAAGCAATTAAATCAAATAAAAGAAAGCAATAAAGAACTTACGAGATTAAACGAAGAACGAAGAACTAATTAAAAACTTGAATTAATTGAAGAACGAAGTAGCGATCCGGATCGAACAAAGGAAAACTAAACCAAAGTATTTGAATGCTGAACTAGAGCTAAAACTAAGGTAAAAGTTGATACAAATTCGTCCCAAAGTACTAGTATTTATAATAGGAAGAAAACCTAATTATATAAGGAAACAAAATCCTGGACGCGGACATCTGGCCGATCGGCCAGATTTGTGAAGGACTTGGCCGATCGGCCAAATCAAGCACTGGACGATTGCGCGCGACTCTCTTGTTTCGGCCGTATCTTCCTCATCCGAACTCCAAATTGACCTCCGTTTTCGTCTATGTGCTCCTATCGAACCCCTCTTCGATATAATGCTTTCATTATATCCAAAATGAATCTTCAATAAAATCATGAGAGGTTAGAACTCGAGGTCAATGATTGCTCAACAACCTTTCTTCTCGTTTCCGCCCTTTTCATCCTACAAGTACCAAAAACTCCAAACAACCAATTCATAGCCAAAGACACACGAAAAGACACAAAAACACAACGAAAACGGACATGAAAACATGAAGAAAAACCTAACATCTAGACACCAATCAAAATCCCCCACACTTAGAACTTTGCTTGTCCTCAAGCAATATAATCATACAACTTAGACTTAATCCAAACAATCCAATTCATAGAACATTTAATCACCGGAATCGACAAAAAATGAACAAAATCACTTTAATCCCAAGTTACGAGCAATCATCATCAACGAACTATGTGGCTTATAAATCAATCCAAGTAAGAGGAAAAGCAATGATACACTCATCTCACAAATATCTAGAATCACCACAACTTAGACGTCTAGCCTACTTCCCCTTTTATTCAACTCAAACACAAATATAACTCTCTTTTTTTACACGTGAACGATTTGGTACATAATTCACCAGGTTTAATCATCGATGGGTCACATCGAGCCTCCTAGTGCGGTTTCCCGTACTCATTATCAAGAGGAGTAGAGTACCTACGAACACTTTAAATTTATTCTAACATACACGAGTATCATTTAGGACATAATTCATGAAATTTAATCATTCGAGGGTCTCTCGAAGCCTTTTCATGTGGTTTCCCATGCTCATTACTCTAGTATTTTCATACGTTACAAGTAAGAGGAGCAGAATCCTATCAACTCTTTTATTCATATATAAGCACAACTTTTTTTTTTTTTTTAAAGGGGAAAGTAAACTAGAAATCCAAAGTTGCAACAATCTAGACTCAACACTCATAAACCAAAATCATTAATCATCTCCTCATAACTCAAATCAATTCATGCCCCACAATTCACCGAATCATAATCAATCACAACTCAAGACTAAACCAACCTAATTCATGCTATCAATTCCAACAACTAAATACTCCATCATCAAATCATTCAAATCAATCCTAAGTCACATGCTTATAAACTCAAATTCAACCAAATTCCTAAGTGGGGAATAACAAAATTGTTGGGAATTGTTAAGAACGAATATGTTAAGGGGGAACTTATAAGGGATATCTTAGTGTTTTGATTTGATCCCAAAACCCCAAAGCGTTCTGTTCCCAAGTGACCCATTTTGATGTAGTCAATAAGTTAGAATTTTTCTAAAGCCTACTCTGTTAGGATGGCTCCTTTATTTTGCTTAGATTAGGCTTCAAAAGTTCAAGTGAAGGCCACTCACTTGAGTGTGTTTTCCAAAGCGAAGCGGGTCAAGCAAACTGAAGTGAAGCGTGCCGAAGAACAGCGAAGCGAAGCGAGCGCTACAGTTCAAAGCCAAAGCGAAGCGAAGCAAGCGCTACAGTTCAAAGCCAAAGCGAAGCGAAGCGAGCGCTACAGTATAAAGTCAAAGCCAGTCAGCGATTTCCTAAGTAGTCACTAGGGAACTTTATTTCCCGAAGCGGCTCACTACAGAATGACTGCGAAGTGACTCAACTAAAACGGACGCTACAACTTAGAAGCGAAGCGAGCCACTACCTACCAGAAAGCGACAGCATATTTCCCGCTCCAAATTTGAACTCCAGTCAACTGGAGATCTCCGCATTAATTACGAGATCTCCACGTGTCGAAAGCGGAGAGGAGCAGAGGAGTTGACTGCCAGGCCGACAAGGCGCCGTAACAGTACTGGGCCGCTCCAGTTACTGTTGAAATTGGAACTTAGCCATTTCCGGCAAAAGTCCAAATCCGCGCGTCTGAAAAGCAGCCAGCCTGCGCAAGTACTGTCGAGAGGAGGAGGGACAAGGCCACCAACCAAGCAACGGATCTCAGCCAACCCTCCGCCTATAAATAGTGAAGGATGAAGACGAAGAGAAGAAGAACACTTCTTGAGCATTCGAGCGCATACAGCAAACAAACACTCCCCAGCTTTCTAGCAATCTTCGAGTCTTTGTTTACAAGTGTTCTCCGAGTTTCCAGTTCATCGGAACTCGTCTTCACAACCTTCACACTTAGAGTCTAAGCCCACTTCAAATATCCAAGCTTAGAAGAAGAGCTCTAGCCTACTTTGCATCTACTGTAAAGAGCTCTTCCTAGTGTGTTGTCAACCAAAAACCCTAAACTCTGTCTGTTTTGTTTTTGAGTGTCGTCGTTAGGTTGTCCAGATCCAAGGCCCTTCTTTCATCGATTGAAGAAGCCTCGATCGTAGAGTTGAGATCCAAACTTACACTTACATCGTTTGTGTAAAGCTCGATCGAAGCTAGGCTGTAAGGAGAGCCCGTAATCTCCCTGTCTGTTTGACTGAAGCAAGTGAAGCTTCCAGTCTTTGTTAGGTTTGTGTAGTGAACCCGCAATCACTACGTCAGTCGTTTGATCTAGGCGAGTGAAGCCCGATCTCGACCAGGTTTTTGAAGGACCCGTAACCTTCAAGTTCTTGAGTGAAAAGAACAGTTGCCGTCGTGCAACAAGTGGACGTAGGAGCTTTATCTCCGAACCACTATAATTCTTGGTGTCGTATCTCTCTAACCCTAAACTATTTCTTGTTTGATTATTCATTGCATACTGCATCTTAAACAAACTTAATCTGGAAATTTCAATTACTTAGGAAAGATTTTAGCTCACCAAATTCCGCATATACGAGTAAAGACTCTCTCTTGATCAAATGTTCACTTCGGTCAAGTAGGCAAGCTACGTACTGTAGATCTAGCTTCAGCTAGGTCTTAAGTTTCAAAAGAGCTCTTTACTTGTTACTCTGAGTTAAAGGATTTGAAGTTGAAAAACTTCAAAATACGTATTCACCCCCCCTCTACGTATTTTCCTATTAACAAACCGGGACCAACAAGTGGTATCAGAGCAGCGGTTCTTTCGAGCCTCTGCTTTGCATATCCGAAGCGAGTCCCCGCTCGCTTGACGTTGTCTCACTGAACCGGATCCTATTTTCCTAAGTGCATCAAAACCTCACTCACGCATATTGCATTTACTGCTGATAGTTTGCTATGTCTACATACAGTGCCTCAAACCTTCCACAGTTCTCGATCGAAGGATACGAGACATGGAGTTTCCGAGTCGAGAGCTTCCTATGCTCCATCCACGACCGGATGTGGGAAGTCATAGAGGACGGACCAATCGAAATCAAGAAAGCCATATTTGTGAACGTACCAGCTACTGAAGGACGCGAAGCTCATGTCAGACAAGAGTACGTTGAGAAGGACAAAGATGAATACAATCCCAACGACTTCAAGATCGCCAACCTGGATAAAATCGCACGTCACACGATGCTGAGCACCGTGTCTGATGCCTACCTTCCTAGGATCAGGAAGTGTGCGACGGCGAAGGAAATGTGGGAAACTCTAGCCCTCATTTCACAAGGCACAGACAAAATCAAGGAAAACGAACTTGCCGTTCAGATGCGGGAGTTTGAAAGTCTGATAATGAAGCCAGGAGAATCCATCGACGCCTTCGAGCTGAGGGTTACAAACATCATTGCAACTCTCAACTCGCTTGGGAAGGAACTCACAGATAAGGAAGTCAACCTGAAAATTGTCCGAGCTCTCACAAGGAAGTGGCAGACTATGAAAGAACTGTACCTAGCTACCAAGGATCTATCCAAGCTCACACCGGAGATTCTGTTTTCCGAACTCAAAGCTCACGAATTCGATCTGAATCGAATGAACCTCGACGAAGAGGATGAAGCGCCCACTACGTCAAAAGGAGTAGCTTTCAAAGCTGCCGAAGGGCCAAGCGAGCAGTCGCTAGCCAAGATGACGAGGGAAGAGTTGGAAGAACACATTGCGTTCTTATCCAAGAACTTCAACAAGATGAACTCTCGAGTGGGCAAGTACAAAAGATTCTACAAGCATTACAAAGGGAGGAGCACTGATGCTCGAGAAGGAAAAGGAAAGAGAGAAGAGACGACCAAGCCGATCCCACGAGACATGATGGATGTGGAGTGCTATCACTGCCACAAAATGGGCCACTACAAATCCGATTGCCCAAAGCTCAGTGCTAAAGAGCGCGAGGAATTGAAGGCCAAGAGGGATGCTCCAAGGCGAGCGCTCGTAGCGAGTGAAGTGCCGGTCGCCTCAACTGAAGATCCAGCTAGCGACTCCGATGCATTCACTGATCCCAACTCTAGTGAAGGTGAGGATCTTGGACTTATGGCGCTCACCGACGAAGAAACAGGAGAGGTATTCTTCTATCCTTCAATCACTTCAATTACACTAGCACACACTGTCAATGAGGAAGAACAATCCTCTTCATGGAGTGAGTTGTTTGACAAACACCAGAAATTGTCAAGCGACCACGAAGTGGTAAAACAAGCTCTGTCTCAAAGCGAGAAGGAGAACCGAAAGCTAGCCCGTGAGCTTGACGAAGTCAAACTTAATTTAAGGGCTATGACTAGTAAGTTCGAGGATCTCTTCGCTAGACATCAAAGCTTGGAGGGAAGGTATGAGACCCAGTCCACTCTAGTTGCCAACTTGAACAAAGCATCATATGCTAGGCAGGCACTAGAGGGCTCGCTTCTACCTTTTGGTAGGAAAGCTGGCCTTGGATATGAGGGTGGACCTCCCAAGCCGACTATCTTTGTTGGTGCATCTCACACTACACCATCAGTCACTTTGGAATTGCCCATTGCATCCAAAGCGACCACTAACAAAGACAAAGGCGAAATGACTGAGAACCCTAAAAGGAAGCCAATGAAGATATCTATATCTTTAAGGGCAGATCCTAAGGGCAAGCAAAGTTCAACAGTCTCTAGCACTCAACATGCTAAGTCTTACCATTCCAAGGGTAAAGGGAGAACTGTTGATGCTTCTAAGTCTCAAGCCAAGACACGAGAGACAAAGGATCTCCCTTTCAAGAAAAGGAGTAATGTCTATGTGTCATGTTATCCGGACTGGAGATGGTCCAACCGGACTAACGTTGAGGGGGAAGAATTCGAAGCACCAAAGAGGCCGCTTCGAACTCCCAAGGTTACTCAAGCGAGTCAGGGTCAAAACCCTAGTTGGACCGCATCGAGAAAACCAAGCGAGCCGCTTCGACAGACTAGAAACCCTAAGTCAGTCTCTAAACCCAGAGCTAATCCGAAGCGAGTCGCTTCAGGATATAAGCAAAGTGGGAAGAGCATAGGTAGGACTGAAGCGAGCCGCTACCCCTCTTGCACACACTGTTGCACGTGTGAAGCTGCTTCTAGGCAGTACACCAAGTTTTCGAAGGTCGAGAAGCCCAAGACACAAGCTTCATCTCAAAAAAGAGTGAAGCAAGTGTGGGTACCTAAGGGAACTAACCTGCAAGGACCCAAACTGATTTGGGTACCAAAATCTGTCTAATTGCTGGTGGGCGCCGTGGATCCCATGCCAAGTGAGGGTCAACAAGTATGGTACTTGGACAGTGGATGTTCAAGACACATGACCGGCATGAAAGCTCTACTTCACAACTACATAGAGAAGAAGGGTCCACACGTAACCTTTGGTGACAACTCACGAGGAAGCACCAGGGGATACGGCGCACTAAAAATTGGAAAGCTCACAATTGAAGAAGTCTCCTATGTGGAAGGACTCAAGCACAACCTGTTATCCATTTCACAATTCTGTGATAAGGGATACAGGGTGGAGTTCATCTCCAACAAGTGCATCGTGAAGAGCAAACTCACGTCTCAGATTGTGCTCACTGGAATTAGGCAAAGGAACGTCTACATAGCACAATGGGACAGCTGCAAAGAGGAAACTTGCCTAGTTGCAAGAAGTGCTACAGAAATTGGATGGCTATGGCACAGACGCTTGAATCATCTCAACTTCAAAGCCATCAATCGTATAGCTCGAAAGGGTTTGGTGCAAGGCATACCAAATGAGGTCTTCATCAAAGACCATCCTTGCTCACCATGCCAACGAGGGAAGCAGACGAAGAAGCACTTCGCCAGTCTCGAAGAAGCCTCATCAAAGCGAGTGCTCGAGCTGCTTCACATGGATCTGTTTGGTCCAGTTACTCCAGTTAGTGTAAATGGAAGGAAGTACACTCTAGTTGTAGTCGACGATTTCTCTCGCTACACTTGGGTTGTATTTCTCTTCAGCAAGAAGGAGACACTGACCAAACTGCCACAACTACTCAAGCGATTGGCTGTGGAAAAGAATCAAGCTATTGTGACCATCCGCTCCGACAAAGGCACAGAGTTCTTGAACTCTACCATTGAAGCCTACTGCACGGAGCATGGGATAGCACACCAAACTTCTTCAGCACGAACACCTCAGCAGAATGGAGTTGCTGAAAGAAGAAATCGAATCATCAAAGAAGCCGTCCGAACCATGATCGCAGACTCGAAGCTTCCGATGAAGTACTAGGCTGAAGCTGCCAATACAGCATGCTATACCCAGAATAGAACGCTTCTCTGCAAACGGCACGACAAAACACCATATGAAATATGGACAGGGAGAATTCCTAACATATCTTATTTCCATATTTTTGGTTGTAGGGTCTTCATTCACGACAATGGGAAGTCACAGTTGAAAGCCTTTGAAAGCAAAGCTGATGAAGGAATATTCTTAGGATATTCTACATCAAGCAAAGCCTATAGGGTGTTCAACTGTAAAACCCTAATTGTGGAGGAATCACCCCATGTCGTATTTGATGAATCTTCTTTAAGTCTTCCACAGGAACAGGCGCAAGCGAATGGAAAAGATCAAAGCAAGGACCCTCAAATCAACTCACTTGGGACGTGCTTGATGAAGATGATGAGATCAAGGACTCAAGCGAACAGAATCCCAAAGGAGAAGTCGAAGCTGCCCCCAAGATTCCTGAAGCTAGTGCAGGCCAAGCACCCAATCCAGTCGCTTCAGATAATGAAGCAAGCGGCAAGGAAGAAGATGAAGATGAAGCTGGCGGATCCAAGCGAGCGTGGCTCAAAGATCACTCACCAAGTCAAATCATTGGAGATCCATCCAAGGGTGTAGTGACCAGAAGCCAAGTGTTTGGAGAAAGTGCCATGTTCAGTTGTTTTCTCTCAAACGTTGAGCCATCAAGCGTGGAGGAAGCCCTAGCCGACTCTAACTGGGTGATCGCCATGCAAGAAGAGCTGAATCAATTCACCAGGAACGACGTATGGTATCTTGTGGACCGTCCTAAATTTCAGCATGTTATTGGCACCAAGTGGGTGTTCAAAAACAAGACGGACGAGGACCACAACGTTGTGAGGAACAAGGCGCGTCTCGTTGCCAAAGGCTACTGCCAAGAGGAAGGAATCGACTTTGACGAGACCTTCGCTCCAGTGGCATGTCTTGAAGCGATCCGATTATTTCTAGCCTATGCAGCGGCCAAGAAATTCAAAGTGTACCAAATGGATGTGAAGAGCGCGTTCCTCAACGGCGAATTGAAGGAAGAAGTGTATGTGGAGCAGCCACCGGGTTTCGAGAAGGGAGATAAAGTGTATCGCTTGAAGAAAGCCCTATATGGGTTGAAGCAAGCTCCCAGAGCTTGGTATGATACACTATCTCAATTCCTAGTGGAGAATGGCTTCCACAAAGGGAAGATAGATCGGACTCTCTTCACCATCAACCATGGAGAAGATATGTTATGGGTCCAGATCTACGTGGACGACATCATATTTGGGTCACCAAACCAGTCGCTTAGCGAGAAGTTTGGAGAGCTGATGAAGACCAAGTATGAGATGTCGATGATTGGCTTGATGAACTGCTTTCTAGGTCTTCAAGTGAAGCAGCAGGATAATGGAATTTTCATAAACCAAGCCAAGTACACTAGAGATATGCTTGCTAAGTTTGGTGTTCAACATGCTAAAGCTGTGAAGATCCCTATGAATACCAACTGGAAGATGGAGCCAGATGAAGGAGGAAAATCTGTAAATCCCACAGATTATCGTGCCCTAATTGGGTCACTACTCTATCTCACTGCAAGCAGGCCAGATATTGCTTTCGCAGTCGGAGTCTGCGCTCGCTTCCAAAGCAACCCCAAGCACAGCCATCTTGAAGCTGCCAAGAGAATTCTTCGATATCTAAAGGGCACTGTCAATATGGGGCTGTGGTATCCAGCGGAGGACAATTTGGAGCTCACTGGATATTCCGATGCTGACTATGGAGGGTGCCGAGTCGATAGGAAGTCAACTTCGGGCACATGTCAGTTCTTGGGAAGCAAGCTAATCTCGTGGTTCTCAAAGAAGCAAACAAGCATAGCTACTTCAACAACTGAAGCTGAATATATGGCCGCAGGAAGCTGTTGTTCTCAAATCCTATGGCTTCGTCAACAGTTGAAGGACTACAAAGTTGAAGCGAATGAAATTCCGATCTTCTGCGACAACAACAGTGCCATATGTATTTCGCAGAACCCAGTGCTTCACACCAGGTGCAAGCATGTGGAAATTCGACATCATTTCATTCGTGATCATGTCGAGAAGAAGGATGTCAAGCTCGAGAAAATTCATACCGATCTCCAGCGAGCAGATATCCTCACCAAGCCTCTAGCTGAGTCTCGATTCAATCAGCTATGCATGGAATTAGGGTTATTAGACCCTGGTGAAGAGTGCTAGATCCAGGATGCACGAAGGAGTGGTCGCTAGTTTTTCGTAGCGTCACTCGCTTCGGATCTTCACCAACTCAAGCGAGTCACTTCAAAATCTCACTCGCTTGAAGAAGGAGAAATAAGGTGGAGTAAGGTGGAGTATTAGAAGACGTTCCCTACCCGCTTACAGGAATTGTTAAGCCATTGGTTAAGGGGGAACTATTGTTTGCTCCCGGAGCAAGCTACTTCCAAAGCGAGCAAGGAAAGCTGCTACCTAGCCTAGGATTCCTAGCAAGTGGGTATAAACACTCGCAAGTGCCGTTTCTAGTAACGGTTGTGGGGTCTTGTATCGGGCCTTCCCACGTAAAAATGGTGAAAGCTTAGGCAGGGCTGGCACCTAGACCTTGTGTCCTCTTCCCATCTTTCCGTCGAAGAGGAGCAAGTCTTCTCATCTCCTTCATCGTAGATAAATGTCCATTCCTTACTCATTCTTCACTGAGTTGAGCTGCCGGATGTCTATCCATTCCCCTCTCACTTTGAATTCTGCATCGCTTCAATTTGCCCAAGCTTGGGTCAAAGCGAGTCGATTGCAAGTTCATTCTGTAGCATGTAGGAGGATGCTTGAAGGTTTACCTTTTTCTACAAAAGGTTGCAGGGCTGGTGACATGCTTCTGCGTAAAATACGAGATTGTCTTGTCAGAGCATTCTCATTGTCATCCTGTCCATTTCTGCTCTGAGATAAGGACTTGTACTCATCCCCCATTCGTCGTGAATAAGTACACTTACGTGATGCTCCCTTCGGGTTGAAGTAAGCTTGTGTACTATATTCATTTCCTCCCTCATTCACTTCGATGGAGGACTCTCTAATTCGTAGAGGAAGATGAATGCCATGAAGACGAATGCCTAGAAGATGAATTACCCAACAGGTGGTATCGACAAGCTTCAAAGCAAACATGTGGGTTCAACAACCTGAAGTCCAAATCAAATGAAGTCTTCAATTAGTGGTATCAATCTCCTACGAAGTGAGATTGACTGGTAAGCATTTCAATTTTAAGTACACTAAGTGAGCTGAAGCGTGCTAGAAACCTTCACTCGCTATGTGGAAAATATGAAATGAATCTGACACAAATACAAAGAGGAAAACACTCTTGTTTATCCTCGAAGTATGTAAGTCAGAAACATTTTAAAATTAAGCAAAGAAATTCAATTTCTTATTCCAGTCGCTTCAGATGGTCAAGCGAGTGCTGCGTCACTCAAAGCTAGCCATCGCAAGCGAGTGCGGAACAGTCACTCAAGCGAGTGCCTCTCAAGCGAGTCAAGGCCAAGCGGCCCAACTCGAAGCGAGCGGGCATGAAGCGAGTATGAGCTGTCTGCACTCGAGTGCAATTTTACTTTCTGTTGTGCATTTAATGCAGGTGCAAGAACGACGAAAATAACGGGCGCGTGTTCACACGTTTGAATTTGAAGCGGGAAAAGGCGGAAAAGATCCAGCCATCGAATCTCAACAGCCCCCAATCCGCAGCCGTTGGATTAGCGCCGTATACAACAAGCCAACCACAGCAGGCCACGTGGCGACGCCGAGCAAGTGGCGGTTCACTTTTACTGTGGTGACGCCGGACACATCAGATCCATCACCGCACGTCCGCCGCCTACCTACAGGATTTTCGGCGATATTACCGTCCTACCCCTGCCACGTCAGCCAAGACCTAACTCTATATATATGAGACAATGCAGAACCGCAGAACCTTTCACAGCCTTCTAAAATTGCCATTCTCGTGCTTAGATCTGCATTCTCTGCAACTCACGAGTCTCAACCCTTTCTACTTCATCGTTAAAATTTTCTTCAAATTCTTTCAAAATCCACCATGGGCAAGAAGAAGAATACAGAGACAATGGAGCAGTTCATGACAAATGTTGGCGAGCACATCAACGTCGAGCCCCATCTCGACCCTATCGTCATTGAAATAAATGGTTTCTTCCGTAGAGCCGTGACCACGGCCGGTCTATGGAAGTTTATAACGTTGGTGCCGACGAAGATTCTGGCAAAGGCAGTGGGAGAAATCCTACTGAACTTGAAGAAGGAACAAAATACTTCATCTTTCACTGATCCACAAACCAGCAAGCCGGTGGAGGTGGATATGAGTGAACTCATCGGGGTGTTCGATCTGCCGAGAGAAGGAGGAGACTCACTGTTAGATTTGGGTCTTTCGGCCGGGGTGCAGTATGTTCGATTTGCAACCGCCAGAGCAGATCCGAATTTCAAGGAAGCCAACATTCGCAAAAGTTTGAAGAACCCTTTCAATCTCATCTGCGAACTCTTTACGAAGAGCATCGCATGCTATGTTGGATCCCTCGATACGCTGTCGGAGACGAAACTGATCGGCACCACCATGATCGTCGACAGTCTCGCCGGAACAAAGTTTAACTGGCACGGGTGGTTTCTCAAGCAAATCTTCGAGGCTGCTGAAGATTTTGCGTTTGTGCCAGGAACTCCAAATAAAATTCTTCGGAAGGGAAAATTGAAATTCTTTTCAAGACTGTCTGTCGCACTGGAGATGAAGTTTCCAGAGAAAATATGGCCGGATTCCGACACGACCATATACAACAAGCAAACTATCTTCTACGATACGTAGAGGAAAACAAAGACCTTGATGGATCAGGGACTTCTTGAGGTAGAAGTGCCCATTGCAAGACCAGTTGCCGAAAGGCAAGCTGAAGAAGGCCAAGCGAGGCAGGTCGCTTCACCCGTGAAGCGAGCCAGGTCCAAGCGAGGCAAAAAGATGAAGCGAGTCGCTTCAATCGTTCAAGAAAGCGAGGCGGTGGAGGAGCCGCTTGAGAACGTTGAAGTGACTGAAACCCAGCCTTCACCAATCAAAGCCAAAACACCCCCACTACAAATCCAAGCCCAATCCACCCAAATACCAGAACCTCAATCTTCATCAACCCAACAACCACTAAAACAGATAACCCCCCTCTCTCCCCATGAAGAAGAGTCAGCATCTTCTTTTCACATTCCCACTGTTCCATTCCTCAGCACAGATGAAGCTGCTGCCTACACTACATTCACCCCACTTCAATCCCAGCCGATACAACCACCACCCACCGAAACCATTCAACCACCACCCACTGAAGCCATTCAAATTTCAGAAACCCAAGAAACCTCATCACCTACCCAATCCCTCTCGACATCGGCAGCTACAGCCGATACCGCCCAAACTGTCGGAGAACTTCCCATCATCCCTCAATTCATAACCCCTGCCCTCATCGTACACAAGCGGGCTCTCGAACGCTATGTCCTAGACAGAGAGCAAGCCGCTGAGACAATCAACCTTCGCTACAATCTTCGTTCCGCGACCGTTGCATGGAGCGACGTGTTTTACACCAATGTCGTCGACTTCCTGACGTACATTACATATCGAGGAACGGAGTACTACAAAATCTTCAGGCTCCTCAAAGCCTTCACAGAGGAGGAGCTGATTCAGATGGAAGCCAAGTTACTTAACTTCATAGGCGAGAATGGCTTCCATGCCTTCCTTGAAGGGACCAGCTTCTGGGAGAAGCTGGATGCCAAGGTGAAAGAATCATATCCACTCGCCACAGTTCCGAAGCGAGTGCCCTCATTCCATGAGAGAAAGCTCATCAGGGAGTACAAGGAGGAGGTGGAATTGAAAGATGCTAAGATTGCTAGTCTCCAAAGTGAGATTACAAAGAAAAGTGAGGAAATGGAGAGGAAGGCGGGGGAGGTCATTAGTCTCAAAGAAGACTTTGACAAGAAGAAGAAGGATTTGGAGGGAAAAGTGGAGGAGAATGAGAGGTTGTTAGAAGAGAAGGAAAAGGCGCTGGAGGCGCAAGTGAAGCTAGTGGATGACAACACCAAAACAATCACTGAACTCAAGGGCTTGCTTGATGCTGAAAGAAGCCGCTTGAGGGAAGTTAATGCCAAGCTCATCACTATTGGCAAGGAGAAAGTGGAGCTGGAGAAGGAAGTGAAGAAGCTGAAGGAAAAAGTGGAGGATAAGGAGGGAGAACTGGTGATGAAGGGAAGCGAACTACTCAGTACCAAGAAGACTCTTGACTCACTTCAAACTCAATTGAAGGAAGTCAAAGAAGAAAGTGCCATTGACAAGAGAGAACTTGAGAGTCTAAGGAGTGGTGCGCAGGCACTTGACTTGAAAAACGCTGAATTAACCATTCTACTGCAGAAAGTCAAGAGACTGAAAGAAACTCTCACTGTAAGGATCACTGCAGATGCCGAATTTCACAACTCTCTCAATCGGAGGGAGAGAAGGCTTGCCATGATGAAGGCAGAACTTGAAGCTTCCAAGGAACACTTGGAACTCACACTTCAAGAAGAAACAAAGAAAATCACCAAAGCTGTAGAAGCGGAGCTGGAGGCTCGCTTCAGAGAGGTGGAGCCATTAGAGAGTATGATGGCGTCTGTTGTTGAGAGAGAGAGGCAGTGCGAATATCTGCTCGAAGAAATATCCATCAAGACTGCTGAATTAGTGGCGCCTTCCATCGATAAAACCCAGCATATGCTTCAGACTGTCCTCAACACAGTAAATTCACTCCATCAATCCCTCTCCGGAAAATCTATCATCCCAACCCCTGGCAATGATGATGCCAAAAAGGGGGAAGGACAAGTGAAGCTAGGAGGGGAAGGACAGATGCATGAAGGAGGAGTTGGAGGTTCAGGGGGAAGTAGAGTTGGTGTGGAGTTGATGCTGGAGGGAGGCAGTGGTGCCGGTGAGAAGGAGGATGTAGATGAAGCGAGGGCTCTGGGCAAGAAAAAGCTCACGGAGGAGGAGTTAATGAAAAAGCCCGAAGAGCCCAGCAGGCCGCTTCAAGAGAAAATGCTGAGTGCTTCTATTGCACGGCATCCTCCAGTGACTGTAATTACGAAGGAGGAAAAGAGGGTGCAGGTGGAGAAGGATGCTGCCTTGGCGTGGGAGATGGAGCAGCTGTTTAAACTAACCAAAAATTCTATTGCTGCAGGTGCTTCATCCAGTTCCCAAGCGGCCGCTACACCCAAAGCGCCCGCTTCAGCCGCCGCGCCAACTTCGACAGCCGCACTCACTACGACCACTGCTGCACTCACTTCGTCAGCAGTCGTCCCCTCAAGTGCTGCCAAGAAGGACATGCCACCTCCCCCACCACCGAAGCAGTCATTGAAGCGAGCTGCCCCAGATTCTAAGCAAGATGACCCTGAGGCCAAGTGCCAAAAGGTCAAGCAAGCAGTCGCTTCAAAAGCTGGAAGAGAGGAGAGAAAGAGGAAGGAAAGAGAAGAGGAAAGGAGCAAAGGCGAGAGGAAGAAGAGGAGTAATGAAAGGCGACTCCAAGTGATCGACGCACGGATAGAGGAACACTTCAGTGAAGTGTTACTCATCCAGTCTTCATTAGTGCGCAGCGCCTTCATCCCTCTTATGCCAGAAGAGTCCGAAGCATGTGAAGCTCAAGCCATATTTGATGCATGCGACGTGACTACAAAGGAGATGGTTGAGTCTGGTCGATATCCTCTCAAGGAGGAGCAAGATTACATACGCAAACGACTCAATGCGAAGCGTCCATCGTGGAACAGCGAGTCGGGAGCAAAATTCAAACAGACTATGGCTCAACTGTCAAGCAGGTCAGAGGAGGAGTTGGCCAAACGGAGGGATGAGCACCTGGACGGAAGGGAAATCGAGGATTTCATTCCGAGAGATCTGCTCGAGCTGTGGCTGTACTACAAAGACCTATTCATCAAAGCCTATTATTTCTGGGAGGTAGTGCCGCTGCAAAATGAGTGTTCTCGAATAAGTGCTCTCAACAACTTCCTTGCCACCTATGACGACAGATTGCGCCGCAAAATCTTTACAATGGCTGAACAAGCAGAGCCCAAGCCAATTGTTGTCAAGGTACCAGCTTTAAAGGAATTCCCCATGCCTTATCATCCAGGCACGGACGTTCCTAACAGAGGAATAATTGATGAGGAAGTAACTGAAGCCTTCAGGCTGGAGAGTGCATGGAGAAGACCTAGTATCCACACAGTAGACTCTATGGAATCAAGAGTCCTATCAGCTTACGTGGATACTGCTGCTGTTGAAGAAGAGAAGAAGGAGGAAGAAGGAAAGGAGAAGGAGAAGGAGGATGAAGCTGCAGGAAACCTTTGAGTTTCAAGCTTCTTAACATATCTTTTTGTGAACTGCTTGTTCATCTATCTCACTTTTATTTCTGTCTCTTCTGTGTCATTTACTCGCTTTGTGAATGACTTTACATTTTTGCTACAAACTCATTAATTTAACCGAAAAAAAGGGGGAAAGGAACTTAAAAGAAAATTACAAACGAAACTGCAAAGGAAGCAGTCGCTTGGAGTTCCCTTCACGGTTAGATAGACTAGATTTATTCTTATCTAAGTCGTATGGGTTTTGGCATCATCAAAAAGGGGGAAATTGTTGGGAATTGTTAAGAACGAATATGTTAAGGGGGAACTTATAAGGGATATCTTAGTGTTTTGATTTGATCCCAAAACCCCAAAGCGTTTTGTTCCCAAGTGACCCATTTTGATGTAGTCAATAAGTTAGAATTTTTCTAAAGCCTACTCTGTTAGGATGGCTCCTTTATTTTGCTTAGATTAGGCTTCAAAAGTTCAAGTGAAGGCCACTCACTTGAGTGTGTTTTCCAAAGCGAAGCGGGTCAAGCAAACTGAAGTGAAGCGTACCGAAGAACAGCGAAGCGAAGCGAGCGCTACAGTTCAAAGCCAAAGCGAAGCGAAGCAAGCGCTACAGTTCAAAGCCAAAGCGAAGTGAAGCGAGCGCTACAGTATAAAGTCAAAGCCAGTCAGCGATTTCCTAAGTAGTCACTAGGGAACTTTATTTCCCGAAGCGGCTCACTACAGAATGACTGCGAAGTGACTCAACTAAAACGGACGCTACAACTTCGAAGCGAAGCGAGCCACTACCTACCAGAAAGCGACAGCATATTTCCCGCTCCAAATTTGAACTCCAGTCAACTGGAGATCTCCGCATTAATTACGAGATCTCCACGTGTCGAAAGCGGAGAGGAGCAGAGGAGTTGACTGCCAGGCCGACAAGGCGCCGTAACAGTACTGGGCCGCTCCAGTTACTGTTGAAATTGGAACTTAGCCATTTCCGGCAAAAGTCCAAATCTGCGCGTCTGAAAAGCAGCCAGCCTGCGCAAGTACTGTCGAGAGGAGGAGGGACAAGGCCACCAACCAAGCAACGGATCTCAGCCAACCCTCCGCCTATAAATAGTGAAGGATGAAGACGAAGAGAAGAAGAACACTTCTTGAGCATTCGAGCGCATACAGCAAACAAACACTCCCCAGCTTTCTAGCAATCTTCGAGTCTTTGTTTACAAGTGTTCTCCGAGTTTCCAGTTCATCGGAACTCGTCTTCACAACCTTCACACTTAGAGTCTAAGCCCACTTCAAATATCCAAGCTTAGAAGAAGAGCTCTAGCCTACTTTGCATCTACTGTAAAGAGCTCTTCCTAGTGTGTCGTCAACCAAAAACCCTAAACTCTGTCTGTTTGGTTTTTGAGTGTCGTCGTTAGGTTGTCCAGATCCAAGGCCCTTCTTTCATCGATTGAAGAAGCCTCGATCGTAGAGTTGAGATCCAAGCTTACACTTACATCGTTTGTGTAAAGCTCGATCGAAGCTAGGCTGTAAGGAGAGCCCGTAATCTCCCTGTCTGTTTGACTGAAGCAAGTGAAGCTTCCAGTCTTTGTTAGGTTTGTGTAGTGAACCCGCAATCACTACGTCAGTCGTTTGATCTAGGCGAGTGAAGCCCGATCTCGACCAGGTTTTTGAAGGACCCGTAACCTTCAATTTCTTGAGTGAAAAGAACAGTTGCCGTCGTGCAACAAGTGGACGTAGGAGCTTTATCTCCGAACCACTATAATTCTTGGTGTCGTATCTCTCTAACCCTAAACTATTTCTTGTTTGATTATTCATTGCATACTGCATCTTAAACAAACTTAATCTGGAAATTTCAATTACTTAGGAAAGATTTTAGCTCACCAAATTCCGCATATACGAGTAAAGACTCTCTCTTGATCAAGTGTTCACTTTGGTCAAGTAGGCAAGCTACGTACTGTAGATCTAGCTTCAGCTAGGTCTTAAGTTTCAAAAGAGCTCTTTACTTGTTACTCTGAGTTAAAGGATTTGAAGTTGAAAAACTTCAAAATACGTATTCACCCCCCCCCCCCCCTCTACGTATTTTCCTATTAACAAACCGGGACCAACAAGTGGTATCAGAGCAGCGGTTCTTTCGAGCCTCTGTTTTGCATATCCGAAGCGAGTCCCCGCTCGCTTCACGTTGTCTCACTGAACCGGATCCTATTTTCCTAAGTGCATCAAAACCTCACTCACGCATATTGCATTTACTGCTGATAGTTTGCTATGTCTACATACAGTGCCTCAAACCTTCCACAGTTCTCGATCGAAGGATACGAGACATGGAGTTTCCGAGTCGAGAGCTTCCTATGCTCCATCCACGACCGGATGTGGGAAGTCATAGAGGACGGACCAATCGAAATCAAGAGAGCCATATCTGTGAACGTACCAGCTGCTGAAGGACGCGAAGCTCATGTCAGACAAGAGTACGTTGAGAAGGACAAAGATGAATACAATCCCAACGACTTCAAGATCGCCAACCTGGATAAAATCGCACGTCACACGATGCAGAGCACCGTGTCTGATGCCTACCTTCCTAGGATCAGGAAGTGTGCGACGGCGAAGGAAATGTGGGAACTGGATTCAAATCATTCAAATCAATCCTAAGTCACATGCTTATAAACTCAAATTCAACCAAATTCCTAAGTGGGGAATAACAAAACTCGATTACCTATAAGACTCGATCAAGCAAACAAAAACAAACAAATAATGCCAAAAGTTTCAAAGACCCTCCCCCACACTTAAAATCAAGCAATGTCCCCATTGCAAGAAAATAAAAAGGAGAAGGAAAGAAGGAACTTATCGCAAGATGACGACCAATAACTCAAAATCTCGAAAGACTCCAAGTAGTACTTACAAAACAAACAGCAAAACAAACTACCAAAGCATAAAAGTGCACAAAACAAAGAAATAAAAGACTCAAAACAAAAATAGAAAGACACAAAACAAAGCTATGGGTTGAATGGGCCTCGTTACCGTGGATCTTGCCAACGGGGGTCGTTTGGGGCCCAAAAACGGGGATCGTTCGGGTCCGGCTCGATCTATCTCTTCATAATACCCTCCTTGTAAACTATTCCCTGCACGAAATTCAAAAGAAAACGAACGAAAAACAACTAAAATAATAAATATAAAGCCTACTCTAAAATTTTTTTACGTGGGTTGCCTCCCACCAAGCGCTTGTTTATCGTCATTAGCTTGACGTACCAAAAATTTTCTCATCCAAAATCTGTTGCAGCGAGCAATGTCTTTAACCATCCATAGGCGACTCTCGATGCAAAGGTGGACTCTTCTTTCTCTTCGGCTTGAAACTCGTAAAGAGGGTTATCTTGGACACTCATCTCCCCCAAACTTGTGTGAAAATCCATGTAAGAAATATCACGATCTTCAAAACTTGATGATGGATTCTCCACAAAAAGTGCTTCCTCGTCGATATTGGCAAGAAAGTTGTCCATGATTTCTTCCTCTTGTTGTGAGCTCAAGACCGACTCCTCTATAATGCAATTGTGATCCCCCAAGTCTTGCACATTGCTCAAGAACTCCTCCACAATCTCTTCCTCATCCAATTTGCTCAAAAACTCATCAATAATGGCTTCTTCCTCATGCATAGCAACCTGAAAATTCTCCTCTATCTTTTTCTCATCCAAATCGTTAGTAATATGAACATACGAGCATGTTTGGATAAAAGAATTAGAAATAGAAGAATAATTATCAAAAATTGAGAAAGTTACCGAACCTCCTACACCGGCCATGCTCAATGTTCCGGATCCAACGTCGATTCGAGTTTGAGTAGTAGCCATGAAAGGTCGCCCTAACAAGAGAAGATGACCTCTCTCACTCCTAGCTCCTCGCCCCACATCAAGAACAACAAAATCGGTGATAACTCGAATTCCTCTCACAAGTAATGCAACATCTTCCACAATCCCAAGGGTCGACTCAAAGAACCGTCGGCTAGCTCGATGCAAAAATTGGTGGGCTTAAGATCCCTCGAACCCATTCTCTCGAAAATCGAGTATGGCATCAAGTTCACCGCTGCTCCCAAATCCAACATACCCGACACACTATCTCCATTATCCAAAACAACATCTAATTTGAAACTTCCGGGATCACCTTTTTTTGATAGAGATGAGAGATGGCCAACTGAGGTGGGTGAGGCGTGCGAATGTTGTCGGCTCGCTTTGATGGCAGCCACGGTGTGACTTCTCCACTTCTTTCCTTTGTCTTGCTCCTCTTCAATGACCGTTAAGGCATGAGCTTGTTTGGGTTGGCTAGGCTTCCCATTTTGTAGCTTCTTCAACTCATTAACTGCTCCAAAAATCTGCCCAATAGTGGTCTCAAGGCGTCTAATCGTGGCATCTTGCGCTTCACGGGCCAACTTGCTCTCATTCATAAATGCGGCGAAACTAGCCTCATCAAGCAGAGATTGTTGAGGCGGAGGTGGGTAGAACTGTGGCGGCGGTGGATAGTAAGACTGTTGGGGAGGGTAGAACGGTTGTTGGTGAGGAAATTATTGAGCATATGGCGGTGGTGGGTATCCTTGTGCTGTGTAGACTTCGGTTCCTCCTTCGTAAGTAAGCTCGGCCTTCCTAGTGCACTCGTCGATGACATGGCCTGCTAGTCCACACATACCACAAGGCTCCAAAGGTGTAAGTGGAGTCTTCATCTTGAGTTCTTGTAGATCCCTCATCATATCGGCCATTTGCTTCGTCAAATCCGGGCTAATAGTGACCACACTAGCCTCCATCTTCAGTAGCCGAGACGACTTTTGTTGAGAGCTTGCAGCAAGAGTCTCAAAGATCTTCCTCAACTCGTCGGCCGTCTTCACTCCGATGTTTCCTCCGGCCGAGCTATCCACCATGAATTGGCAAGTTTGATTTAGAGAATCGTAGAAATATTGCCAAAGCATCTCGGACGCCATTTGATGGTGAGGGCACTACTGCAACAATTCTTGGAATCTCTCCCAAGCCTCATGAAAAGGCTCATCGGCTCCTTGAGCAAAATTCATGATATTCGATCGCACCTCTTGTGTCTTGCGGTTGGGGTAGTATTTCATCATAAACTTCTCGCACACCGCATTCCAAGTTGTAAGAGAGTTGGCCGGGAGAGTGAGATACCATGACTTTGCTCTATCCTTCAATGTGTATTGGAAACACTTCATCTTCAAGTCGTCCTCCGAAAGCTCTCCCAATGGAAAATTTTGCATCATCGTGCAATATTCGCGAATGAACGTGAGAGCATCTTCGTTGGGCAGCCCGTAGTAGGTAGGGAGCAAAGCCAAGTGGTGCGGTTTAAACTCATAATTCCTAACCTCGGTGGTTAGGACAATTGCCGAAGTGGTGGCGGTAAAGGTGGGACAAGCGAAATCTCCCATCTTTTGTGCCATTGCTTCGAACTCTCGTCTTCTTCTTCCCTCGTCACAGTAAAGATCGCCTTCTCCTATTGATGTCGTCGATGTGAGGTGTCAAATTCCTTTAGGGACTTTGACGACCTTGCATACACAACACTCAACAAACGGATTAAACGCACCGAGTGGAAGGGAAAGGAAGTCGAACAAAAATAAAAATAAAAAGAAAATACTACACAATTAAATAGCCTAAAGTTTTCCCCGGCAACGGCGCCAAAATTTGTTTCACTAAAAAGTGTTCGCAATAGAACGAAATCGTATCGTAGCACTAGCAAGCAAAACCCAATGTCGAATCTCTAAGGAAAACTTTGCAGGGCAATTAATTATGTAGTAAAATTCTAATCTAGCCAAAATCTAAGAAAGCAAGTAAAGAATATTTTGGGGGTTTTTGGTTTTTAAATCCTAGGCAATAAAATAAATCAAAGCAATAAATCAAACCAAGTAAACAACTAATCTAGAAAACAAGAAGTAAATCGAACTAAATAAACTTAGAAAATTAAACTAGAAGAAAGCAATATATCTACCTAGGCAAGAATCGAAAAGAAAGCAATAAAGAAAGCAACGAAAGAAACGAAAACGAATCTAGACATGAATTAAATTAAATCTGAAAATCTGGAAATTAAAGTAAATAAATCTAATTCTAAGAACTTGAAAAACGAAGTAATCAAAACTAGGAAAAACGAATCTAAACTAAGAACTTGAAAACAAACAATGAAATTAAACTAAGCAATTAAGAACTAAATCTAAGGAACTAGGAAGCAATTAAATCAAATAAAAGAAAGCAATAAAGAACTTACGAGATTAAACGAAGAACGAAGAACTAAGTAAAAACTTGAATTAATTGAAGAACGAAGTAGCGATCCGGATCGAACAAAGGAAAACTAAACCAAAGTATTTGAATGCTAAACTAGAGCTAAAACTAAGGTAAAAGTTGATACAAATTCGTCCCAAAGTACTAGTATTTATAATAGGAAGAAAACCTAATTATATAAGGAAACAAAATCCTGGACGCGGACATCTGGCCGATCGGCCAGATTTGTGAAGGACTTGGCCGATCGGCCAAATCAAGCACTGGACGATTGCGCGCGACTCTCTTGTTTCGGCCGTATCTTCCTCATCCGAACTCCAAATTGACCTCCGTTTTCGTCTATGTGCTCCTATCGAACCCCTCTTCGATATAATGCTTTCATTACATCCAAAATGAATCTTCAATAAAATCATGAGAGGTTAGAACTCGAGGTCAATGATTGCTCAACAACCTTTCTTCTCGTTTTCTTCTCGTTTCCGCCCTTTTCATCCTACAAGTACCAAAAACTCCAAACAACCAATTCATAGCCAAAGACACACGAAAAGACACAAAAACACAACGAAAACGGACACGAAAACATGAAGAAAAACCTAACATCTAGACACCAATCAGTAGAGACGGGCTCGACACCAACTCGGCCCAGCCCACACTAAATACAGGCCCAGGGAGTTGAGCCCTAAATCCCAAGTACGTGGGTTGATGGAGACGGGCCCCACACCTCCACGTTCCCACCTTCACAACCGTCGTTCATGTTAGCAATAAATAGGAGAATTGATTGTATTGTACACACTTATGCTACTCTGAATAATACACTCTCTTTTCCTCTCCGTGGACGTAGATCTCACCGATCGAACCACGTAAATCCTCGACGTTCTTATTTACTTTCGCAGACAAACCCCATACAAATTCTTAGTTCATTTGTGCCGCAAATCGAGGGTTCATCAGGGTAATTATAAAGTCTTTGGCTATATTATATAAAAATTCTTTTACGTGATACTACAACAATTTTACTACCGTGTGAAAGAAATAGCTATTTAAAAAAAATATTTTAAAACTCATCATCATCGAAAACTCTTGCCACAAATGCTGAAAAGAAATGTAACAAGTTGAAAGTTCGTAAGGAGTAATTTAGTTTGCATTGATCGAGTCTTGTTGTTGAGAATCGAAACTCACAATCTAACTCACACGTTTGGAATCGAAAACACTACGCAAAGAACGAAGAAACGAAATCGAAACGAGCCCGAATTTACGTGGTTCGGTAGCTAGTACCTACATCCACGGGAGAAGAAGAGATTTGCTTTCACTAAGAATCAACAACACCAGAATTACAGCAGCTGAAAGAAAGAAAATCATTGCATGAAAACATGCAGAAACTCTAGCTAAGAACCCTAACTAGAACACACACTTCTCTCTCTTTCTTGCCCGCTCTCTGCAGAAAAACTGAATTCAAATCTGTGCGCCTATAGATCCAGATCTAAGCTATGTAACCGCCTCAATCCATCTACACCGTAGTTGCGATCCAACGGCTCACAATCAGTGGTCCCCCATTGATAAGCTTGTGCAGCAAGCATGCATGAGTTAGTTACAATCCTAACTAACTACTTCCATGTCAGCTGCCACATCACCCTCTTCATACACATGGCAAGAGTTGATTTGTCACACAAACTTAACAATCTCCACCTTGACTATCAACTCACAGATCCAGCTTTACTCTTCTTCTCCATTACATCCTCCTTCACAGAGAATCCAACCCCACCAAATTCAAGCAATGCTTGAACTTAGTAGATGGTAATGCTTTAGTGAGCATGTCTGCAGCATTGTCTTCTGTAGACACTTTTACCATTGAAACCACTCTCTTCTCAACTTCATCTCTCACAAAATGTAACCTAACATCTATATGTTTTGACCTTTCATGAAAAACTTGATGCTTAGCCAAGTGGAGAGAACTCTGGTTATCACAATGAATTGGAACAGATTCCTGCATCACACCAAATTCAGCAAGAATTCCCTTCAACCAAATCCCTTCCTTCACTGCCTCAGTAACAGCCAAATACTCTGCTTCAGTAGTAGACAGAGCTACAACAGATTGCAGGCATGATTTCCAACTAATAGCAGATCCAAAGAGTGTGAATATCCAACCAGTCTGTGACTTCCTTGTGTCCAGATTTGATGCAAAATCTGAATCCACAAACCCAACCAATATTTCCTTTGAAGAATCCACTTCCTTCTTGTATAAAATCCCAACATTTGAGCTGCCTTTCAAGTACCTCGGAATGTACTTTAAAGCTTCCCAATGTTGCTTACCAGGATTGACCATGTACCTACTTGCAACACTGATTGCATGAGCAACATCAGGTCTTGTGCAAACCATAGTGTACATCACACTGCCTATAGCATTAGCACAAGGCACTGCACTCATTTCCTTCAACTCCTTATCATCCTTAGGCCCTTGATTCACACTGAGTTTAAAATGTTGAGCTAAAGGGACAGAAACTTCCTTCGACTCATGCATCCTAAATCTCCTCAAAACCTTAAGTATATATCCATGTTGTGTGAGCCACAACACACCTTTTTCCCTTATCCTATGAATATCAACACCAAGTATTCTCTTGGCAGGCCCAAGATCCTTCATGTCGAATTCAGAACTCAAATCTGCTTTAACTTTCTCCACCTCAGATAGACTACTACTTGCCACCAACATATCATCAACATACAGCAGTAAATATGCTATAACAGACCCATTCACTCTCTTAAGATACACACAACTATCATACAGAGATCTAGTGAATCCAATCTTAACTACATGTTCATCAAATTTCAAGTACCACTGCCTTGAGCTTTGCCTTAAACCATAAAGAGATTTTTTAAGCAAGCATACCTTGTCTTTAGCATCTTCTGCATTCAGACCTTCAGGTTGAACCATGTAGATAGTTTCTTTCAAATCCCCATGAAGAAATGTTGTCTTGACATCCAGTTGATGAAGCTCCATGTCCAATTTTGTGACCAATGCAAGTAGTATTCTAATTGAGCAGTGTTTCACGACAGGGGAAAATACCTCATTGAAGTCTACTCCTTCTCTCTAAGTAAAGCCCCTAGCAACCAATCTGGCCTTGTATCTTATCCTTTCCCTATCAGTCATCTCTATTTTCTTCTTGTAGATCCATTTGCAACTGATAAGCTTCTGTGATTTAGGCCTATCTACCAGAATCCAGGTGTTATTCTTCTCAAGTGAGCTTAATTCCTCATCCATAGCCTGCACCCATTTGGTCTTATCTGCACAGGACACTGCTTCCTTATAATTTCCAGGTTCACTACAATCCACATTCTCTGCAACATTAAGAGCATAGTAGATCATGTCTGCATTGCCAAATCTACTTGGTGGTGTTATGTTTCTCCTCACCCTATCTCTTTCCAGTAGATAGTCCCTCAAATCATCACCATCTTCCTGTTCTGGATCAGTAACAACATGCTCATCCTCATCAGTATCTTGTACTTTGAAATCATCCCAAGTCTCCACCTCAACTTTTGTAGATTCATTCCCATCTTCTTTATCACTCAAGTATGGCATCTCATGCTCTCTGAACACAACATCTCTAGATATTAGTACCTTTTGATTCCCACTTTCAGTGCACCAAAGCTTGTAGCCCTTCACTCCTTTGGGATATCCAATCAAAACACATTTGAGTGCTCTAGGCTGCAGCTTATCCTGCTTTAAGTGAACATATGATCTACATCCAAACACCCTTAGATAGTTGTATCCAGTAGACTTCCCAAACCACACTTCATCTGGAACTTTGTTCTCAATAGCAGTTGAGGGGCACTTGTTGATTAATATACATGCTGTATTTACTGCCTCTCCCCAGAACTTGTTTGTCAAACCTGATCCAAACAACATACATCTAACTCTCTCAAGTATTGTCCTATTCATCCTCTCAATGACTCCATTCTGCTGTGGATTTGCTGGTACAGTTCTATGTCTCTGTATTCCCTTTCCCTTGCAGTAACTCTGAAACTCCTCAGATACAAACTCAAGCCCATTATCAGTTCTAAGACACTTCAATGTTGTGCCCTTCTCATTCTCAACTTCAATACACCATTCCTTGAATCTGTGTATTGCCTCAGTTTTAGACTTGAGTATGTAAACTCACAACTTCCTTGAACAATCATCCATGATACTCATGAAATACTTGCCCCCACCTATAGTTACAGTTCTGGAGGGGCCCCAAAGGTCAGCATATGCATAATCAAGAGGAGAACTGGATTTATGAGTGCTCTGTTTGAAGGATTGCTTCCTACTCTTACTCATGATGCAACACTCACAATCATCCAACTTAGAATCAGTACAATCCAACAAACCTCTTTGGATCAGCTGCTTCAATGACTTCTCCCCCACATGTCCCAATCTCCTATGCCACAAATTCACATCCACTTGCACACTGACCTCTACTTCACCAACAACAGACACTGCATCTAAATTGTATAGGCTCTGATTTCTAAATCTCTTCATTACCACAACATCATTCTTCACCACATGCATAACTCCACCCTCTGACTTGAAGCTAAAACCCTTAGATTCTAACATACCCAAGGAAACAAGATTTCTCTTCAGTTTAGGAATATACCTCACTTCAGTCAAGATTTTGATGTCTCCATTATGCAGCTTGATCTTGATGTTGCCTATGCCTTCCACTACACATGTCTGGTCATTTCCCAGTAGAACTGAGCCCAATCTTTCCAGTTTCAAATCAATGAACCACTCTTTGTGAGGGCACATGTGAAAGCTGCATCCAGAATCTAAGATCCATTCATTCCCTGTCACAGTATCAATGACATTCAAGGCTTCTGCTCCATCACACTTCTCTGTGACTTCTGCAGATCCTGGTTTTGCCTCCCTCTGTGCCTGCTTCTTCTTGAACACGAAGCAATCTTTCTTGAGGTGACCAGGTTTCTTGCAGTGGAAACATTTCCTTGTCTCCTTTTCTGTGGAATCATTTTCCTTCTGTGATCCAACTTTCTTTGAATCCTGACCAGCCTTCTTGAATTTAGATCCCTTTTGGTACTTGGCCTTCACATTCAAACCTTCTCCCACACTCGATTCAGATCTGCCATCAACTTGCCTCTGCAGTTCCTTACTTCTCAAGGCGTTTTGGACCTTCTCGAGTGTGACCGAAGCATCTCTTCCATAGAGCATTGCATCCTTCAAATGCTCGAAGGTTTTTGGCAGAGAATTCAGAAGTATGATCGCCTTGTCTTCATCATCGATCTTCACATCTATATTCTCCAAATCATCGAGCAATTTGTTGAATTCATCGAGCTGCTCAAGAACTCCCTTCTCTTCCACGATCTTGTACGAATACAACCTTTGCTTCGCATACAATCGAGACGCGAAGGTCTTCATCATGTACAGAGATTCGAGCTTCGCCCAGATCGCCGCCGCCGTCTTCTCCTTCGCTACCTCCCTCAGGACCTTGTCCGACAGGCACAGGATCAACGCACTGTGGGCTTTCTCCGCGATCTCGGCCTGCTTCTCCGTGGGAGCAACTCCCTTCTTCGCATCATCTTCTTCCTTGATGGCATCTGCTAGACCTTGCTGTACAAGTAGCGCCTTCATCTTAATCCGCCATAATCCGAAATCGTTCGTGCCATTGAATTTCTCCGCCTCGAACTTCGCCGTCGACATCGCGAGTAGATCCGATCCCAAGCTTCCCACAGACGGCGCCAAATGTTGAGAATCGAAACTCACGATCTAACTCACACGTTTGGAATCGAAAACACTACGCAAAGAACGAAGAAACGAAATCGAAACGAGCCCGGATTTACGTGGTTCGGTAGCTAGTACCTACATCCACGGGAGAAGAAGAGATCTGCTTTCACTAAGAATCAACAACACCAGAATTACAGCAGCTGAAAGAAAGAAAATCACTGCATGAAAACATGCAGAAACTCTAGCTAAGAACCCTAACTAGAACACACACTTCTCTCTCTTTCTTGCCCGCTCTCTTCAGAAAAACTGAATTCAAATCTGTGCGCCTATAGATCCAGATCTAAGATATGTAACCGCCTCAATCCATCTACACCGTAGCTGCGATCCAACGGCTCACAATCAGTGGTCCCCCATTGATAAGCTTGTGCAGCAAGCATGCATGAGTTAGTTACAATCCTAACTAACTACTTCCATGTCAGCTGCCACATCACCCTCTTCATACACATGGCAAGAGTTGATTTGTCACACAAACTTAACAATTGTTATTTATGTTATTTAGACTATTCGTTAAGCCCGTAAATTAGGTTTACTATATGTATGACTATGAGTGTTATTATAAATAGTTGTAAACTCTCATTACTTTTATAATGTTTTCATGACTGAAGATTATTTCTATATTGTAGCTAGGTTTTAGATTAGACTTCGCATGATCGTGGAGATTAGCGCTATTTTCACAAGCTTATCGTGAATTATCGATATGGTTCTACAACCTCGTATCACAAACTCTTTTATAATGCTGTAGTAATAGATATTGAAATTCCATGTCCCCCTTTTAATGTGAAATTGAGAATGTTGAATTTTGTAACCTGGATAGGATCAGAGCTTCTCTGACTTTTAATTCTTGGAACAATGGATACTAGTCGGCCACGACAGTGTCGTGCAAGCTTCAATCTGGCATGCTATTTAAGAATAGGTTTTAGATAGAGACACTACTCCTCAGAAACTGTCTATGAATTCCCTCATCATGTTTTAAAGTCATTTTCTTTGCTTTTACTTTGATTAATTAATGATTAATTAACGAACATTGATGATGAATTGAGGTTCATGACATGTTCTCTTTGTCTCGGCTTCTTTCTTTATTTGCCGTTGACCTACAGTAGTAGTAATAGTTAAGAAAGATATAACGTGTACTGGTCTAGAGATAAAAAGTTTTGGAAAACAAATATTTTGAATGATATTCTATATTTCGAATGTTGTATCTCAGTCGTTCCCAAATTTTAATTTTATTTTATAAAATATAATTTATATTATTAAATATTAATAATGTTGGAGTATATTTTAAAATATAAAAATTGCAATAAAATGAAATTTTATATTAGACATTTATGCGAAAAAAATAATTTTTTTAATAGCAGTATACCCTAATTTTGAATTTTTGAAGCATTATATAACCAAATTAAATGTTAGAAAATAATTATATTCCCTCATTTTAATTAGTGCACCCTAGATAATCATAAAATTAAGATAAATTATTATACATTAATATTTTTTTTTATAAAAATGATAAATTTAAAAGAAATTGAGATCTGAAATACAATTTAAAAGAAATTGAGAATTCCAATTATAAATGTATTGAGGTATTGAGTTCGAATTCTACGTGAGGCAGCCTTTAAATTTTCTTAAACTTAATGTGGACAATTTAGGTGAGACCATAAAGTATTTTTGACATTTAAATAATCAACGATATTCAAAATCGGATTATGTGAAAATAATATAAGAGGAGAGAGAATAGTTTCCATCTTCATGTATACAAAAGTTTACAAACATTCATCTAAAAAAAACATTCTCTCTTCTTTGGTTGTCTTGTGAGAGTAACCATGGACGCGTCTTCGGCAGCCATTGAAGTTCTGGTTCAAAACTTGATCGACGTGATCAAGCATGAGTACCGCCTCATTCGAGACGTCGACGAACACGCCAAACAGTTGCAGAAGACTCTGTGCATGATTCAAGCCTACTTGAACGATGCAGAGAAGCAATCCATCCACCACGATGCTGTCAAGATCTGGCTGGCGGAGCTCCAAGCTTCTGCTTTCGATGCCGACAACGCTTTGGACGAACTCAGCTATCATCTTCTCCGTAACAAAGTCAAGAAACCGAAAACGCTTATAAAAAAGGTACAATCGTTCTTCTCATCTGTCACTCACATTGAACATCGGCGTAATATATCATGTACAATCAAACAAATCAATGAGGACTTCGAGTCTATGAACAAAAGGGCGACCGAGCTCGGCCTTCAAAGTGTAGTTGTGAGTGCACCTGTTATGGCACCTCATGCTTCCTTTGAGACCGATTCATTCATTGTCGATCCAATTTTTATCGGGAGGGATGATGTGGTGTCGGAGATTGTTGACATGGTCGTCGAGAGCCCCAAGGAGAGGAAGTTCTCCATCCTTGCCATTGTGGGAATGGGTGGAATGGGGAAAACGACCTTGACTAGGAAAGTCTTCCATCATGAAAAGGTCGAGACTCGATTTGGATCACTTGTTTGGGTTCATGTTTCTCAAACTTTTGATCCAATCGTTCTTTTCAAGAAAATTCTTAGAGAGTTGGGACAATCCGATCTGGTCGAGAGTAGACAAGATGTTATGAAGAAGCTTCAAGAGGCTTTGAAAGATAAAACTTATCTCCTTGTTCTTGATGACGTTTGGAACGAAGATGTTTCGAAATGGGACGACTTTATGAATTCTGTATCGGGTGTAACTTCTACTCAGGGAAATGCCATTATCATCACTACCAGGAGTACACAGGTTGCTTCAACTGTGAATTCACTCCAAATTCATAGCTTAAAAGGCTTATCCGAAGATGAGTGTTGGTCCATAATCAAAGCGAAAGCTTTTCAAAACGGGCAAGTTCCGGTGTCTGGATTTGAGACCATTGGGAGAAAGATCGCAAGGAGATGTCAAGGTTTGCCCCTAGCTGCCAATGTACTCGGGGGTGTGCTTCGTCATAAATCTGAAGAAGAGTGGCTCTCAATCGAAAGGAAATGGCTTCCGGATGCTGAAGGAAATAGCATCTCAAGGATTTTGAGGCTGAGCTATGATAATTTGATTTCACCATCACTCAAGAAGTGTTTCATGTACTGCTCGTTTTTCCCAAAAGGTCGTTGGATTGTGAAGGAGGAAGTAATTGAGATGTGGATGGCTGAAGGGTTTCTTCAGTCAGATGGAACAAATGACATGGAATATGTCGGTGAGGTATACTTCAACGTACTTGTACAAAACTCTTTACTGCAAGTTACTGAAGGAGGCTATTATGCTCATGTGATGCATGATCTTGTGCATGATCTTGCTCGTCGTGTTTTAAGTTGTTGGAATAGTGCAGATGCAATTAGGCTTGTCCGGTACAGATATAGAGACCAACAAAGTCCTCTCCTAGAACAAGTGCCAATGTATTTACGTACATTAGTGTTCAAAGGTGATATTTCTGGTACCGATTTCTCAGGCTTTGTATCTCTGCATGTTCTTACTCTTGCAAGTTTTGAAGCTAAGGAGTTTCCTGAGTCAATCAGGAAGTTGATACATCTGCGGCGTCTTAACATATCAAGCACAAGTATTAAAACATTGCCCGATTGGATTGGTGAATTCCATCACTTGCAAACATTAAGAGCAGATACAAGATATTTGGAGAAACTGCCAAGTTCGTTCAAGTACTTGATTAACTTAAGGCATCTTCATGTCTCCAGTGATGTAGAACTGCCTGCGGAGATTGGGAGATTAACTTGTCTCCAGACACTAGAGTCCTTCAACGTTAACAACAAGAGAGGCTACCGAATAGAAGAGTTGGGAAGTTTAAACAATCTCAAGGGCAAACTAGAGATTCATAATCTGGAAAAGGTGCGTAGCAGAGAAAGCAAGTATATATCAAAAGCCGAACTTATTGGAATTGAAACTTGAATGGGATGCAGACAGGGAAGGAGAAACAAATGATGAGAGTGTGTTAGAAGGCCTCCAACCCCACCCAAATTTGGCTAAGTTGGTGATTAGTGGCTTCAAAGGCAACAGATTTCCATCATGGATTATGAAGATGGATGTAGGATATGGGCCTCAAGGCGCTTGGCTACCGTTTAACAAGTTGATTGAGATGACACTCATTGGGTGCTCTGAATGTGAAGAAATCCCGAGGCTCGACCACTTACCAAATCTCAAGTTTTTGTTTCTGATAAGATTGAAGAAGGTGAGGGTCATAGAGTCTACATTTAGTAGTCTGACGAAGCTCCATATAGATGATTTAGAGGGATTGGAATGCCTGCCAGATTCGTTATTCTATAGCAATCCCAATCTTTCCTGGATGGAGATAAAGATGTGCCCCAAGTTGAGGGAAATACCAGATGGGCTGCACACCCTCAACTATCTTGAGGAGTTGTATATTTACAATTGTCCAAATCTGAAGTCCTTGGGGAATTATGGCAATAATAATAATCCAACTGGTGCTTGGGAATCACACCTGCATACGTTGTCGATTGGGATGTGCGAGGAGCTAAAGGAATTGCCACGTCAAATGGTAGAGTTGTGGGCCCCGTCACTCGAGACACTCTCATTGGATGGATTAAGCAGCCTGGAGAATCTACCCTTGCTAATTGACTGCCTCGGAGAATCAGCCACTCGTCTCAGAGAATTGAGCATTGTTGGTGTTCCTAAATTCATGGCTACTCGTAGTGTAGAGAGTGATTGGGCTTTAGGCAGCTTGTGGAGATTAAAGATTGGTCTTAGCGAGGAGAAGCCGTTGAGGGAGAGTAGTAGTGTTGGCATTAAAGAGACCGTGGATGGCATATTGAAAGGATGTTGCAACTCACTTGCACACTTGAAGTTAAGCAGTGTGGAAATTTGGGAAGGTATACCGGAATCAATTCAATATCTCACTGCTCTTTCTTCGTTGACTTTAGAGAACTTTGGGGTAGAAGAACTGCCCCAATGGTTCGGGAACCTCTCATCTCTAAGGTGTTTATATCTGACTAGTTGCAACAAGTTGAGACGGCTGCCGGTTGGGGATGCATACAAGGGTCTTACCATGCTACATTCCTTAGAAATCAACGATTGTGCCAAGTTAGAGGTTGATTCCGAGTGGCGCAGCATTCCCCATCTCCACATCAATGTTGATCGCCGCCCTATTAACTCCAGCTAAGAGTAAGCATGCTTCATTTTTTTCACCTGCACATTTGATATCATCGTGGTTCAGTTTACATGATCCGTTACAAAATGTCCTGCGTTTATGAACTCATGAAAGATCATTGCTTTTGTTCTCTAGGTTGGGGCAGTGTTGATAAAGTCGAAGTATATGCATGCCTCAAATTCCTCATGTTATCGACTGCCTGGAGTAACTACCTTTCGAACAGCGGGTTGCTTTGTTTCTGATACGTATGTAAATTTCGTTACATACGTATTGAAGATTGTCCCGAGCTAGAGGTTGATTCTGTGTGGCTCAGCATTCTCCATCTCCGCATCAACGTCGACGGCCGGCTGCTCCGTTGATTCTGGCATGCTGAAAACAAGTAATATGTCATAATGTCATCTTTAGCAGTACATAACATGGATTTTTAATACGTACCTTGTAGTATTCTTGATAAAATCACATGATTGTGGAGTCATTTTAATATTTCAAACCATACATATATTCAACAAACGAGACTACTATAACTAGACAAAGGGATTACAAGTACGAAAGCTGGTAACGAAATACAAAAGCTGGAAACGAAAGAAATCGAATGAATATATAATGAATCCTTATATGTATAAACTGGCAAAATACATTCATGTATCAAATATTACACCTTAATAATACACTACCAACGAAACATAAATTTGAATTCACAAAACCTGTATAACAATGAATCCGAGCAAGAAATACCAGTGGCATTCGGCATATTACAAATTCAATAATCACACAAATACAAGAGAGAAGTGCCACCACAAATTCTTATTATACGGCATTATAACACAGATTTTCAGGCACCAACGAATGAGAATGAGCTATTCAAGACGATGAAGTTTTTGTAGAAGGATTGAACGGCAGCTGTTCAGCGCATGAAAGCACCTCGCTGGGGCCTGCTTGCTCACGGCCAATACCCAACAAGTCGAGATAGTAGAGGTAGTGAGAGATGATGTTGTTCATGGGATCGATGTCGCCTTGTCCACAAGTGAGCTCACCGTACAAAAGATTCATGGTGCTTCCGAATCCAGGGGTTCGTTTAGCTAAGGTGTCGTTCTTCGTGGGTTTCCAGTTTCCAACGAAGACGTCGTGAGCTGATGGTTGCCTCCTCTTCACAGGTGTCATCCATCGATAAATTGCAGCCTGGAAGGCGATGGTGGCGTTTTGCTCGACGTATTCGGGATGGTTTAATAGATCTTGGTTGATGCCTTTGCCGATTGCTCCGTAGTTGTAGTTCCTGAAGTGATATTACAATTACAAAATAGGACTGATGTATGTGTACTTTTCAATTAAAATGTAAAACCATGCATGAATAAGTACATATATTGAGGAAGAATGTGTTCTTGTAGACCTCTAAATGGACGAACAATAGTTTTCATGAGTAAGAATGCTTCTTATACGTTACAAAAGTGCTATTATGCATCGAGTAAAAATATTTTTTCATGCAAACCATCGATTGTATAAACATCCATAATGCATATTGGCATTTAGTTACTAAAGTAAGAAAGGTTTTGGTTGCATAGCACTTTAAATAATGCCTTTCTCTGTAGCAAGTTCAAAGTGTTCGTAGAGGGTTTCTTGCTAATATAACATGTCTGTATGAGTAAAACTAATATAGTTAACCACGTAAACAAGCGAAAACTCGTCAAGATTAGAGTGTTGTTTGACTCGAACCTATATTGAACACAATAGTGCCTGCCTCATATTTTTGTGTGGCATCATGCCATCATCTACCGTCTTATTAAACTCGAAGGATAGTTTTCCCCACAAGTACAAATGAAACAGGCGGTTGGTTAAATCGAGATTAATTCTGTATGGCATCAGAAATTTTAGTACAGGAGACAGTTACAGGTGAAGACAACAATTCTGCTACCACGTAAGCAAGGAGAAATGACATTAAAACTACACAAATTAGCATTAGTAGGTTCACTACATCAAATCAAATCAAATGAAAATGCTCCAACTGCAGTTATAGCAGCTAGGGTACCCAAAGAGCAAGTAATTTTATTGAGGATAGACGAAATAAAGGATAGGAAAAGATGTAGTACCAGTAGATTGGAATAGCACCACGGCCATAATAATCAGCTCCAGGAGCACATGGGTATTCGTATTTGTAGGATTCGTCACAATAGTTTTGGTCAGGGCTCATTTCCCTGTTGAAGCATAGACCCCATGCTAGTGGCCCACCAGTGGCCACTCCATAACCACCTGCATAATTCCCACACCGATTACTGAAAGGTGGTGTTTGATTTGTTTGATAAATTAGTTGATGAAACATATCATTGAGTATTCAAAGGACAAGATGACCAAACAAATTCATAATTAATCAATTCATGAAAGTAAAAAAGAAAAATTGAGAAGGGAGTAGCACATAAAATATTCCCAAGTAAGAAGATAAGAAACTCTGTCCCGTTTCCCTGATTCAACAGTTTAACCGAAATCCTGCTTTTTATTTAATCTCAAATCGGATCTCAAACTATCCAAAAATTCTAGATATGGAAGTCTGAGACATAGTTGCAACATAAAGATGCATCTGTAGAAAACAAAGCCGGAAGAATTATGCTTGGAAATTTTAGCATCGGGACTCTTTCATCATGACAGAAGCTAGGGACTGATAATGACTGGTCGCAACAACTCTGAAATACATAGCAATCATACAACCTTTTCTTCTTTTTGTTTAATATAGCTCAGTTGTTTATATGTCATCTCACTAAAGGTAGTAGCTACAAGGATTCAAGTAATTCCACGCTTCTTCTAGATTATTTTTCAGTAACAACTGAATTCATATAAGCTATAGGCATGAACACCATATAATTAACAAATAGTATAAAAAAGAAAAACTAAGACACGAAAGGTCTGATTTTGTTAGACTGTATAGAACAGCAACTAAAACAAAACAAAACAAAAAAAGAGATATCGCACTGACAGAACTAAACAAATCCTCCAAACAAAAACGATCGATGATACTAATTGTTACAGCTAGCAATGACTGAAGACGAGCTCCCGGGCAAAGATCGAGTAACCATCAATTTCTGAGAACTAATAACTTCAAATGAAACAAAGGCAACTACTGTACAAAACATCATTTTCCACACAACAACAAGAACAATCAGCTACAAGCTCAAGGAGACCAACAATCCAAATCCATAGCACATAACAAACCCGCTACAAATCAATAGTTCGATAGCCAAAACCATAAATTACTACTCAGGTAAACTAATTAAGCATCCCAATCTTAACATATCTGCAGAAATTCAACACAAAAGCAAAAGGCAGCAAAAGAAGAAAACACTCACAAGAAGTTTTGCAGCCGACGTGGCCGAGGAAGGCGGCGATCTCCTTCATCTGCATGAGCTTACCACCGGTGGTACCAAATCCGAGGTGCTCGAAGGTGGAGGCGGCGAGGATGAACGACCGGTAGTCCCAGAAGTTGTTAGCGTGCGCCACCGGCGTATTCCTCTTGGAGAAGAGATTCTCGAACTGGTAGGTCTGGAAAATGTCGGAGATGGTTTGATTGCAGCAGAACTTGGAGTAACCCTTGCACTCCCATCCCTGGTCGCACACCTTCTCTCCCCTCACCGTCTTCACTTTGATTTCCTTGTCGGCCGCCCCCACCAAGCACGCCGTCATTGCCACGAAGCAGATTAGCAGTCCGATCTTCGCAATCCCTCCGCTCCTGGCCTCCATTTTCCCTGCTTAATCACACAAAAAATGTCAAATTACAGCTCCTTTTTGCTGAAATTGCGGAGGTAATCGAGGAATTTTAGAAGAAAGCGGGTGATTTATGGGTTCTGGTATGTGATTGAACAATGGGTTTGAATCAAATGCATTGAACATTGATGAAAGGGAAAGAAAGTGAGGGGTTAACGACTGCTGTACTTACTCACACTGACTGTAATTTCGAGAATCTCTTCTCTGAACTAAATTTCCCCTCAATTTGAGGGATAAATTTCTTGAGAGAATGGAGGAAAGAATCGAAAATTGCTGGTGGAATTAGGATTTATTTTGGTTGGATGGAAATGCGAAGAGGAGGAGGGGGGAGGGAGAGGAGAAGAGGCACCGACGACAGACTGTGTTAGATCAGCTGTCTATTTTCACGTTCTTCCTTTTTTCCTAATTTTTATTTTTCATGATTTTAAAAATAGTTTCTAAATGTTGACTTTACCATAATACCCTCGAACTACAGTACTCTCACGGTTTTATACATTTTGATAAAAAAAAAAATATTAATAAATTGATTGTTAAGATAGAATAATTGTTGTCCATAGAATATTTTTAACAATATTAAAGTGTTAAAAAGTAGCATGTTTAAGTAATTGAAGGTTCAGCAAATGAGGAACGTCCCAATATGATAAAAGTGTCCTAAATAGAGAACATATACAGAGTATTATATGTGCCCTAATTGTAATGGGAATCAAATTCCAATTTGAAGGGCAAAATCGACAATGCGCAGCTATTTATAATGTGAGCTCGTAATATTAAATTCCAAAAATATGAAAGAAATGTGTAATGAATATTATTGCATGAGATGGGGCCGACGATGAAAATGAACGGCGGAGATGGAGTTTGGTGTACGAAGATGCAGGGGATTTAAGCGGAACCAGGCTGGAGTGAGAATAAAAGAAGACTTGGAGGTAGGAGGTTTGGGGGTGGCCCACATCGCTTGTGTTCTCCCCACCGACACTTCTATTTAGCAAATTTTAACCTTTTTTTCTACAGTCTAAGAAAATTAAAGCTGAATATAAAATTAATTCTAATAAATAAAATATAAAAATAATTATTATTATTTTTAATGAAATTGACGTTTTAACACCCATTTTTTAATATGGACTAGGGGTGGTTCGGTACGGCATACCGTAAATTTTTCGCCATACCGTATACCGTACCGTTTGTTGCGATATGGGATTTTTCATACCGTTGTCGTACCGTACCTTTCGGCATACCAATGTTCGGTATACCGGAAATTCGGTATGGAAAAAATCCATACCGTTATCATACCGTATTTTCGGTATACCGAACCGTACTTCGGTATGGTGTATACCAAAAATCATACAATTATCAAACTTATTCCAAATATTTCTATTTAATTTTTTCCATACAATAAAGTCAATGAATAATTAAAAATCTATAAACTAATGATGCAAGTGTCGATTAAATTTGCTACGTAGTTAAAATGTAATTCAATCTCCATACAATCATGTCAATAAAATTTCTTACAATCATACTTTTAAAGTTTTTAATACGTAAAGATTAACATATTATATATGTGAGTGTATTCATTAATCATTATAAATCGTAGCCATTAACTATGATTATAAGCTAGTAGTATGTTTTATCTTCTATATTGTAAACTTGTAGTAGTAATACATTCCAGAGTCGAGACTTTATCTTGTATGAACTAGTGTGCATATAATTTTCTAGGTACTAAAATTTTAAGAATACTAGTGCCACACCCGTGCGATGCACGGGGTAAGCTATACTGGGTATGTTATTATTTTTATAAAATAAAATGTTATATATCTGCATTAGTACATTATTATATTTGAGTTGTAAATATATAGATTTTATATCTCTTTTTAGAGTATGTATCAATGTTTATTGAAATTTATAATGCTTAAATTAAAGTAATGTGTTATGAAATGTATGAAAATGATAACAAAATTGTAATACGAAATATAATGAGATTAGTCGGAAAAATATTAAAATTTCATTACTAATTTATAAATCTACAAATTATGAAACACTTCCTTATACACGACATTCGTGGTATATGGGCTGGCTTTATTATCTTTGTCGCATATCAATATTTTCAAACCACTCCGTCTACGAACTCGTGAAACGGCAACATAAAGTTGGCCATGTGAGAAGACCGGTTTCTTGAGAAAAAGTCCAACATGTGATAGTGATTGTCCTTGACTCTTGTTGATCGTCATGACATACGAAACAATTATAGGAAATTGTCTTCGTTGAAACTTGAAAGGAAGACGTAGATCAGTGGGAGTTAATGACATTCTAGGAATCAATACCTTCTGACCAGCATTACTTCCTGCCAATATCTTAGCCTCTAGAACATGGTTACCAAGTTTTGTTAGAATCAAACGTGTGTCATTGCACAATCCAAGAGAATGGTCAATGTTCCTTAACAACATAATCGGAGTTCCGACCTTTAAATTCAACACGTGGTTAGGCAACCCCGAACACTTCAAAGAATTCAAATATTTAGGCGTGTGTACATCGTTCATAACATCAAGAATTCCATCCGAGCTGCATATTTTGTCCGAGCTTAAATATTCTCTGCTTTCAGACTTATTCAATGAAATCATGTAACGATTTACCATCTCAACTACATCAAGCGTTGGTGCAAGTATCGCCCTCTCATCAAGGTAAGACAAATCTTCTGGAGAATCTATAGATGAAGGGTACGTACTTTTGACAATTGTTTCAATCGGATCTATTGAATATTTCAAATGAATATCATCCGGTATGACAACAACTGCATGACAGTCATTTGAGCCCCCAAGAACACCGTCGCCTATGGCTGCAACCCAATTATAAAACTCTTGCGATTCCGTAGCTTCAAGTGAAGAGTCCATGTTATGCAACCTCATATTTTTTGTTAGCCTCAAGACCTGAACATCTTTCCAAATGTACGAAGCATTGATACTTGCATTGACTATATCTTGTCTGCTTCCAGCGGCTATGACGGGCAAAATTTGTCTGAAATCACCTCCAAACACTATTGTTTTACCTCCAAATGGTAAACCAAAAGCCAGAGAGTTTTTTAACCGCATGATGTCTCTTAAAGTTCTATCAAGAGCTTCAAAACAATGTTTATGCATCATCGACGCTTCATCCCAAATAATGAGCTTACATCTAATGAGTAATTCTGCAAGCGGGCTTCCTTGTTTGATACTACACATTGTATCGTCATTTGGTTGGACTGGAATAGCAAAACGGGAGTGTGCAGTCCTTCCACCGGGTAACAACAAAGATGTTATGCCACTTGAGGCTACATTGAGTACAATGTCTCCTTTTGATCTTATTGCAGCAGACAATGTTTTCCAAACAAATGTTTTTCCAGTCCCGCCATAACCGTACGCGAAAAAAACACCTCCTAAATCGGATTGTGTTTTTTCGATTATCTTGTGGTACACATGACGTTGTTTTGATCAGTGTTCTAAAAATCGGCCTAGGCGGCCGCCTAGGCGCTAGGCGGTGCCCGGCCGCCTAGATTTTATGCTAGGCGGCCGCCTAGCCGAGCACCGCCTAGATGCGGCTGCCTAGGCGGCCCTAGGCGGAGCTAGGCGGGGCTGGGCGGGCAAAGCGGGCTGGGCGCAAATTTATGTTAAAGACTACTAAATTTGTAGAATTTGAACCATTAATTAGCATATTATATTATTATATAATTTATATTTGTTGAATCTTGTCCATTAATCATAAATTAGTAGATGAAAGTATATTAGTAAATGATATATACTTTTTATTATATGATATTGTGTAAAAATAATAGTAAAAATACATAAAACAACTCTTATCCGCCTAGCCCGCCTAGAAGCCCGCCTAGCCGCCTAGACGCTAGTCGGCAGCCCGCCGCCTAGCTACCGCCTAGCGTATTTTAGAACATTGGTTTTGATGTGAGATCTCTAAGCAATGAAGCATGTTCTATCTCGAGTTCAGACCGATCATAGCTTAACTCATCATTTATCAAACTATTATGTGTCTTGCATAAATACTCAGCATCTGGATACGGCATTTCGCTGAACTCACGAAGACTATGACCGCACTTCAATAATATCTTTTCTATCTCAGCCAAGGCGTGATTCTTTATTTGTTCTTCACTTAAATGAATATTTGAAATCATTAGAAAGGGCATTAGTATTTATGACGTATATATGTCTACTAAGAGATTGCGTTGTATTAAATACCTGGGCGACGTAGACGTTTGCGTTCCATGTATAAAATATCATCTGATAGATATTGCCAACACTTATCCCAAACAACTTCAGGCCTGTTCATAGATTTAACAAAAAATATATTTGCAAATAAATGTCTAAGAGACTGAGCAGAACTCCATTGACTTTCTTCAATAATGTCATCACTGTACTCTCTATCATCATCTAACAGCCCGTATGCAAAGCATGCGTCGCGAAAAGAATCATATTGCACACCATGTACGCGTTTTATATCTTCAAAACACGTGGGCCCACGTACAATATTTAAAAGCAATCTAAGATAATAGATTTCACCAGTTCCTGGATGAATGTAGAAAATTCTCCCAATAGAGATCCCTTTTTTTCGAGGAACCCATTCTCGAATATCCTTTTTTCAAACAAATAAAGTCGGAAACTTAGAATATGTCAACAATCGAGCTTGTGGGTATTTCTTATTTGCCTCAAACCAAGCTAAGAACATACTATCTCCAAAAGTCGAACAATTAACAATATTCTCAAGTGCATCATTTTCAGAGAATATGATTGTTTGTTCATTTGGCAAATGAAAACTCAAACGCTCTACTGGGGGATGTTTGTACTGAATGTCATAACTGAATATCCTCCATGATGCTTCACAAGGTGAGATATATCTGCAATCATAGTACATCTTCACCTCATCCACAATTTTTCCTTGTGCTTCATCTTCAGTACTTTGACAGAACGTTAGTGTTACTCGGTCGTCGCCTTTATTTATATACTTGAATAAGTACTTTATGGACCTTGATTGGTTGCACCACTCAACATTGATATGACCTTCATATGTTAACAAAAGATATTTGTTATGGGGTACAACATGTCTATTGTCTAGTAAAACACCACTTTTCTCAACAGTCCGACCGTTATCCCTCCTTCTATAGCTTGGATAACCATCTTTATCAATGGTTGTGATTTCCGTGTATTTCTTCAGGAAATGTTTTGTGCACTTACCACCATCCATACAAGGTGAATTTTTCCTAGCAGCACCACATGGTCCATGAATCATGAATTCCCGAACATAATTGTAGTAACACTCATCTGATGTCTGGTCGGGTATATCAGCCGATATGATACGATCTATGTCTTCACCAGTTGGATATTTATCCTCAGTTGATAGAAAGATAAGAATATGAGCATGAGGAAGCCCCCTTTTTTGGAACTCTATAGTGTAGATTGCTGCATTATTACAAAGACAAACATGTAATAAAATTAATTATTAATTATTTTATAAAATCCAACTTGATTTAATGAATGATAGAATACATATTTAAGAAAAGTATTAAATGTACCTGCACGGACTGTCCCAAATATTTTATTTTGTCGGATATCTTTCATCAACTGGTCTAACTTCATTTTAAAGACTCGACATACTATATCCGGCCTGTCTTCTGCCTTTAATGAATGACTTTCCAAATACCGAACTATCTCGGGCCATTTAGGATTACACGTAAATGTTATAAACAAATCAGGGTAACCTGCCCATCTACATATTGCCATGGCGTCCTGATAGTTCTGTATCTTATATCTTACTCCTCCTGTAAAGCTAGATGGTAATATCACCCTCTTGCCTTGCGTGGCCTGATTATTTTCTCCTCTGAGAATCGCTTCGCTTAACTGTTTTTGGTTCATCCGAATATAATTCAATCTCCAAGACTCGATCATTGTATAAGCATCAACAACAAATTGTTGAAATAATCTTCTCGAAGAAAGAATGTGAGATGACTCATCGTGTCGTTCGTGCAAGCGGTATGAGAAAAAAAATCCCTAAAGGTGACCTTTTAATCATTATTCAGAGGTTTTGTGGACCTTCTACTTGGGGCTGAAATTGATATATCATCTCTGTAACCATCTTCACCATACAGAAATAGTAAAGGATATTGGAGAGGCAAATATGAGGGATGCATCTCGCTAATCCGCTTTAGATCACCATTTACAGATTCTATCAATATATCCCTTTGGCCTAATGATTCGTCGAAATCCCCGACAATCAGCAGCAACTTCAAAAACCATTAGCAAATTTTATGTGCGCCCGTCTGTGACTCTCCTTCCTATAAGTTTTAACTTCAAATTCGTGTATTCGGAGTTGTGCAGCTTATCACGAGCCATTCTAAATGACTTTACCAAAATATTATTGTCATCAAACATTGCCATCAATGTTGACACAACCTCACTCTTTATGGTATCAATATCTTGCACGTCTCTGCAATGGATATGCATACACTAATTATAAAATGAATATAATCTTAATATATTTGAGAAGAACAAATGAATGAAATATTGTGTATACCTTACAGCTAATATCCTGTTGGTCACTTCATTATCAGTGTCGTATATGTATAATTGTGCAAATTTTGGAATTCCACCAACCTTTGGCATCAAACTACCTATACGATGATAATTTTGCCCAGAGAGCGTAAAGATAGGCGGAGATCCACCTTGGTTTAGATTTGTCTCGACCTTTGCGCCCAAAGATGTAAAAGTAAACATACTATTAGAAGAACGAATGTTGTCATTAAAATGTTTGTTGTTCGGATGCCGGCCAAACAAAAGATCACCTAACACCCTGGGTGGATCTAGTAGACGTGGCAGTTTTATTTTACCACTAAAATAACATATTGAGTATGTCGGGTTTCGAGGCTTGTAGTCCTTTCTCTGTCTCTCATCATACCAAAAAATAGCTTTGCAGTATTGACACTCATATACAGGATCCCCAATATCGTAATAAACTGTTTCATAAAATAGACATAAAATTTATGTTTTTTCATTATAAATATATCAAATAAATACTCCCTCCGAACTTTTCAAGTTGTTACACTTTCCTATTTGGGCCGTCCCTTTCAAGTTGTTACATTTCCTTTTATGGCAAAGATTAACGATTTAATGGCACAATTAGTAAAAAAAAAAAATTAGGAACTAATTGAACCCTAATTTTTTTGGATTAAATTTTTAGTTCTTTTAATTACAATTTAAAACAAAGGGAAAATAAATAAATATTTAATTAATTCAAAATAAAAAAAAATAAATTATTAAATTTTAGTTTTTTTAATATTAATAAAACGGGCCCTAATTTTTTGTAAAAATAAAAATTGATTTTTTAATTAAAAAAAGATATATATTAATTAATTAATTAATTAATTAATTAATTAATTAATTAATTATAAATTGAAAATTGCAAATTTTAAATCATTAGAATTTAAGTTTTTATTTTTATTTTTTTAACAAAATAAAATTAAATTATAATCCTAATACATTATTCTCCTCAATTACTAAACTCACTTAAGAAACTAAACACTTCTACATTAATTCTCGTGCCGAAAGAAATGTAACAACTTGAAAAGTCCGGAGGGAGTATTAGATATTATATATATAATTTCATTTTATTTTCATTAGAAATATAAAACAACCAACATATTATATATAACAATACACATTACATATCTATAAAATATAAGTTTCACTTGAATATTGTATCACAAATATTGACTCTATACAATGAATAGTATATCATATATCAAAAAATGGTATAACATATTTACTGTTAGTTGCGGCAACAACCGTGTGGGAGTTCAGATTTTGGTTACTTGGACCGACATCCAAATTTTGATTGTGGACTGTAAAAGCTTGTGTGCCATCACTACTCCTAATTAAGGTTGTAGGTGAACCTTCAGAAGTTAAGTCAATTAGTATCGTGTCGATAGTCGTCGAAACTCCTGTTACTGACGGACAGATCTGATCATCCCTAATTTGAAGTCTTCGCGTTTTTGAATCATGACCTGACATAACAACATATATATATATATATATATATATATATATATATATATATATTGTAATGATAATGTTGATGGAACATGTATGAACAATGACCTTATGGATATCATCACTGCATTATAAATAATGATTGAAACATATGATGACGAAAATAGTTATATATATTAATAACATAAATTAGTAATTGTTAAATTTAAGTAACCGATCATCGCAAGGAAATGTAGTAAATTAATAAAGTGCAAAAGTGTATTTTTGTGGATGGTTTTTACAAATAATATTTATTTTGTATTGTGTAATACGTAATAATTGGGATGACAATATTTTTACCACGTTACTATTCAAATACTAAATGTATAAAACAACATAGCAAAACATACTTACTTATTTTTTTTTATTATCTTTAATTTTAATTTTTTTAAATAAATGTATATCATGCTATATCAATAATTGTCTTTTATATTTAAGAATGAAAAGAAATTAATAATTTTCAATCAAATATATTTTACTTTTGTAACTTCTACATTCAATTAATTTGTTGGTTAGTAAAAATTAAAAGACAATTATGATATATCATAATATACATTTATTGTAAAAATATAAATTAAAGATAATGTAAAAAAAAAGTTACTATTTATAGAATATCGGACTTACTATATACGGCAGCCCGGTGCTGCTATTAGTATATAGATTGTTATATAAAACTCTTTATTTGTATACCAAATTTCAATATATATTCGGTATATACCATAAAATACAATGTATACCATAAATTCGTATATACCAAACATTCGGTATCTTCGGTATATACCGTGCATACCGTTTATTCGGCATATACCGAGCATTCGGTATATGCCGAATGTTCGGTATATATCGTAAATTCGGTATATACCGCGGTACGGTATTTTGCGGTATACCGCGGTATCAAAATTTTGGATACCGTTGTTGTACCGAAACTACGGTATGATACCGTACCGAAAAATCGGCATACCGTCTCTTTCGGTATTTTCGGTTTTTTTTCGGCACGGTATGTTCGATATTTCGGCGTAACGACATCCCGACCCACCCCTAATATGGACTGAAAAACGGTCCTCTCAAAATCTACGTTGGCGACCGACGATATTATTGATAAAAAAATAAAAAATGGATAGTTTATTTGATTAAAACTTTATTTTCTTGTTCCAATGTTTTGCTAATAGTCGTACTTATACAGTTATACTCCTCCAGTCCTCTGTCCAAGAGGTTGAGGGTTTGAACCACCTTTAATTTAAATGTATTAATGTGTTGTTTTTGTCTGATAAAATAAATTGCATGATAGAATAATATGTGTCGAGATGAATTCACTTTGAAATTGTAAACCATTTCAATAAATAAGTAAAATTATGTTATTGTAATCAGGTACTCCTTCCGTCCATAATTTCTTGACACAATTGATTTTTTTAGTTGTTTTTGAGACTTTTTTAGGAAGGATTTTTTTAAATGAGTTTGGAGAATAGTTTTTTACATACAATGTTACAACACTATCCTATAAAAGAAAATATATATTGAAAATTCATTCTAAAACGTATTATTAAAAAATTTTAAAATAAGTAAAGAGGTCAACAGGGTTAAAGAAATCGTGGGCGGAGGAGAGAGTACGATTTCTCTCATTTCTTTTCAATTATTGAAACCAATTAAAAAGAGTAGTAACATTTGTCTTATTTTTAGGTTACAAGAGACTATTCATTGAGCCCAACTAGAAAACAGAGGGAAAAGAAAAACATATGCAAAGCCCAATATAGTTTACTACACACAAGAAAATATTCATGCTACTTCTAAAATTTTATATACAATGGCCCTTTTGCATTGTATACAATGGACAAAGCCCATTAAAAAAAATAATTTAATTTTTGAATTGTTGATTAATGTACTAAGCATTTGAGGAGGTCTTAAAGTTAAAGATTATTAACTCGTTACTAAATCTTTTATTGTAACGAAGATAATTGTCACGCGTTAAAGATTATTTTGAAATAACCGGTTATTACTAATTTTCACAAAAAAAATATTGATTTTAAATATATTCTTAGCATACGATCATCATCGATACTATTTATGTGTCGAATAATAGTAACTTCTTCAATAGCAATTACTCAAGATTTTTAAAAACAATATAGATATCATATTAACGAGACATTTTTCAAGTAGATGCGCAACAACCAAATAAGTTAAACATTTTTCAATAAAATAAATATTCCCCTTAAAAATAAATAAAATACTCCAAGTTTCTGGAATCATCAAGCGTATTACGTGAGGAAACTTACACGTGGCTTACGAAATTCTAACACTTGTTCCAAAAGGAAACAATAAAACATGTGATTTGAAACCGTCGAGCTAAATCGTACAAACTCCAAAACGGAGTGGGATGCATCGAATTCGAATCCATCTTAATCAAATTAAGTTACGTCAACGATATTTTCTGCAAAAGATAGGTTAAAAACTTAAATACGATAATCTTCACATTTCATTAGTCTTATTTGTCATTTTCGTCGCTAAACTTATTAGCCTCATTTCCTACAATGATAAAGATAAATAATACTTCTTGTGTCCCAGTTAAATTGACTTGTTTAATTTCAGTATGAAATTTTAGATGCAGTAGTAAAAGTGAAAATAACTTGACGGAATTTTACATGCATTCCTTCCATTAAATAATGTCGATAACAAGTGTTTTCTTCGATATTCTTCGTATTATTGACGGTCAAAATATGTTGAAATGCTACATTTCCATACGTGTATAATGTCAGACAATAAGTGATTTTTGTAATGAGATCAGATTTATGTTTCTTTAATTTATTCATAATTTTATTTCGACAACATGCATTATCAGAGTTAAACACGCCGGTTCTCTTTTTTGAACCAATATAATCCTTTATCCCATACACGGCACAAATAGCTCTGTATAAGTCGATTAAAAGAATAGCATTTTAGTAAGAAATAAAAAAGAATATTAAATGTTAAATCATAATAGGATTAACACCTTAGTAATTGTTGCACTTTGGCCAACAATTAACCTTAAAAGGAATAAACATTTGAGGTAAATAACACATTAAATTTGATATTAGGTTGGACTAATTTTTCCCACCTTTTGGCACTAAATTTGGTGATGGAACGAATTTATTATTTCACAATAATCTAATTTATGTTTCGAGTAAAAAGAACCACAGCCTTCTCTGCAGAAAATGTAGACCACAATTTAGATAAACCTGCCCATATTAATATTAATCATCGTGTACGTTTGTTTGTTTTTCTCAAAATGTTTCCAATTAGCGACTCCATTAATTTGTATGGCCCAGATTTATTATACCACTATCTTTGTCCCACTTTGTTGGTTTCATTTGGATATAAATTAAGAAATGTAACGATACGCGGTTAACTAATTCTAAACAAAGATAGTTTATTGCAATTAAGTACTCCCTTCGTTTCACTTCATCTAGCTCCTCTTTCGAATCGGGACATCCCACTACACCTAGCTTCTTTTCCTAATCGGGACGTCCCGCTTCAATTGACTTGTTTCTTAAAGTGAAAAGAATTATTACTTTTCAATGCGAAATTCTTAATTTTCAGCAAGTAGCCGAGACACGGACATAGTTCCGCATCTAAAATCTAAGCAATTTTTTTTTAACTATCTCCTTTTGTTCAATTTGAGTAAAGACTCTTTCCCAATTACTATCTGGTGGAGAAGGCGGCGGTGGTGGAGCCGTAACGCCTTCTCCGGGATTCTGCTCGTCGAGGGGGGGGGGGGGACTCCTCCGTCCTCAACTTGGTTGTCGACGGGAACGTCGAAGTGCGCCTGTTCCTCATGGGCCGCCGCGGCGGCTAGTTCTTCATGTTGTCTCCGTTGGCTTCGCCGGCGTCGTGGAACACTACCGGAATTCCGGGAAGGGGTTCCTCGCAACAGTCGTCTTCCGGGAGCCATGGATGATGGTTCAAAAGCAACGAAAATGGGAATCCGATCACAAATTTTTCGTTCCCACAGACGGCGCCAATGATGAATCACAAATTCGTTGCTCGGTTTGAGACTAAAGGTGTTTGTGAGATTGAGTGCAGGGAAATAAGAACACAGAGGTTTAACGTGGTTCGATCGTAAGATCTACGTCCACGGAGAGAGAGAGAGAGAGAGCTTTGTATTCAATGTAGCATGAGTGTGTCAAAATACAATCGATCTAGTTTTTATAGCTAACTTCATCGTCCATCATGGGAGAGATGGATGTGGGATCGTGGAGATCGTGGGTAGTGGCCGTTTTTGCCTCCATCACTCCACGTTCTGTTATTAGGGCTCAACTCATTGGGCCTGCATTTGGGTTGGTTAGTGTTGGGCTGGACCGAGCTGCCATTGGGCCGAACTGCCTTTATTGGGCTGTGCCGAGGTGACGCGTGGGCCTTTGCCGAGATGACGGTATTGGGCCTAGGAAGATGTGCAATTTCCTATCACTATCTATGTCACAAATATAATTAACTGTAACATCTAGAAATCATTTTCGACGTTTAACTTATAGAGGAAGGATATATGTTCTGAATTTAATTAGGCGAAGTACGTGCCACGTGCTAATAATAATTGGTATAAAAAAATGAAGTTTCATTTCGATGGTCCATGTCCTTTTCTCTCTTCTTAGCCACTAATTATCTTTCCTATACTAAATTTCCGTTCAACCTTTCAAACGTCTGTCTATCTAATAAAAAATGTCACACTCAAAATGTAAATAAATTCACGGGAAATACTGATTTAAAATGGCTTTCATCTAAATAATTGATGTTACATAGTTAACTCATCAATGGCACCTTTGATGTTATTTTATATTATTGTAATATCACGCAGCATATATAGCACATTAGCACACCTACTTAATATTAAAAATTAAAAACAAAAATATACAACAACCCTAGTATATAATTATATGCCATACGATTCATGCTTTATCCACTACCTAACTTAAATTATAGTAATTCATTAATCATGCATGTATCTATACTATATATATAAACTGTGTATTTGTAAAAATTTCATGAAATCTGCAGCTGAACTTTGCCATTTTCGTATTTCAGCCATGCATAAATTAATGGTGAATTTTCTTTTAATTTGTTTCGTCCAATGATTTAATCATAAATCCGTAGTAGTGGTCTGGCCTTCTAACGTGCCACGTCAACATTTCATATTTGAAAAAACACTGCTCCCTCCGTCCCTTTAAGAACGATACATTGTTCGAATACGGTATTTTAGAAGAAATTGGTTCTTGAAAAATAAAAGATTATAAATTATAAAGTGTTTTACTAGTAAATATGTCATTTCATAATGAGTGAGTCAAAAATAATAATATTGCATATGTTAAAGATAAAATAGACGGAGGGAGCACGCACTTTGAGAAAATTTTAAAAATCTATATCTATATATATATAAAGAGATTACAATTTTGGCAGTTATCAATTTTCAATTGATTGCGGGGTCAATTTTGTAATAAATGAAAATTTCAGGGGTCTAAACCTAAAAACTATAATTTAGGGGTCTAAAACTAAAAACTATGGCCCAGTGTGAAAACAAAAAATCATCCGTCATATTTTCTTCTCTCTCTCCTCTTCTCTTTCCTCCTTGACACATGGCAAATATTTATTGGTGGAAATAATTACATCAAAATAATTCTTATTTTCAAAATAATGGAGATAAATATTTATTTAAAAAAATTAAAAATTAACCATAAATTATGATTTTTCAATTCTCTACAAATAGACACCAATATTGCTATACTTTGAATTAAAAAAAAAAAAAAAAAAAAAAAAATCTTCTCATCTCAATTTCTATTACTTGATATTTTGATTTTGTATTTCAAACAATTGTAATTTTGTATTTTAACAAATATTTATAATTTACTTTTATTTTATTTAATGTCACATGTTAAATTCTCTCCTATTTATTCCAGTTTTCTTTCCTGTAATTTTTATTTAACTTAGTGGTCTAAAACAATAAGATATCGGCCAAAGTTTAATGGGCCCGAAAATAGAACAGAAATAAAATAAATATACCATACATTGGGTGACACAATATTTATAAGTCACTTAAAAAAAATCATGAAAAACCTAATTGTTCATATATGTAATTCATAAACAAACTGTAATTTACGGTTTTCACTTAAATCAATACATGACTTTACGTTTTTTTTTTTTTTTTTTTTTTTTTTTTTTTTTTTTTTTTTAATTCACATTTGCAAAATAGTCTCTTTTTTTAGGGTTCAGTTTTTTTTAAGATTCATTTTTTTAAGGGTTTAGTTTTTTTGATTTAGTAACTGACGTTGACGCATCAGCCGGGACGACAAATGTTGTATATAAGGAAGTGTTCCGAAATGTATAACATATTGTGTTGTTGTAGTGCACTAACATTATATTTGTCTGCTCTTAGTGTGTTATGTTTACGTTCAGTTTCGCTGCTCTTATTAAATATTCGTAACTTACGGAGTCGCGCTTCGCGCGTGGGCGAGTACTAGTATATACTAAAACAAAATATTCATTCTAAGTTTTCCCTCCAAATTTCTTGATATGTGTGCTTTAATAATTTTATTTTATAAATTAATTATTTAGCTTATTTTTTCAAAGTCATATAACAACTTAGCCTATTAATTTCAGTCAAATGTATTTCATTAATACCAATATAAAATTAATTTTCATCTTATATTTATAGTCATACTACTACTCATTTATACCTGACAACTGAAACTACGAGAAATATGGTAGTGTTAAAGATTTATTTTAAATAATGTATTTTTATAAATAAATGATAGTAGTGATGTCAAATTATAAAATACAATGGTAAAATAGTGTATAAAATAGACATGCAGAGACCAATTATTGTCCAAAACAAGATAAAGTACATAGATTAAATAATTGATAGGAGTATTTGGCATTTGCTACACCCTTTATCGATCGAGTAAACCCCTGCATCGCGGGGGTACAAATCTAGTATAACAATATTTCACGATTAAATGGTTCTTTAGTTAAGGGTTTTTTTAATTCTTTTTTTTTTAGGATAAATTGGTAGGTTAGTAATTAAAAGTTCCTTGTTGAAATTATTGGGAGATGGCCAAAATAAATTTTGCTAGCGTATGCAATTATGCGTATATAGTTTATTATCCTTTTTTGTTTCCCAAAATATTCCTAAGAAGGTTTGGATAATTTTTCGACAGCTCCATTATATGGGAATGGACCATAATACGTTAAATAGCCTATCAATTTTTATTTTTTATTTGTTTAGTAGAAATTGCTTATCTATTTATCTTCATAGCCTCTTATCCAAAATGGGTTCAAAGTTTATTTTATCTTTGCCACCCATAATCCTCTCTCCGGGTATATCAATATGTACCGTATAAAATATTCTATTTGTCTTATTCTAATCGACACATTTATTTAATATATATGCATATAAAGTTGTAGAAATACATTGAATATAATATAATAAAATAAAGATAACACAACACTCTTTCCAACCAGGTGACTTAGCGCACCTGGCCACCGGGCTCCCCTCTTGAATGAGTGACCTGGGTTCCATCCCTCATGGGAGCGAATTGGGAGATACTCCCTCCGGTCTTTCCTAGTTGAGTCATTTCTTTTTGTGATTTTCGGCACGCTTTTCCACGCCTCTAGATGATGAATTTTAAAACGGATTTTTGAATTTTTTTTTTCTTTTACGGTATAAGGTGGACTTGGAGATATTCTAGGAGTTTGGGAGCTTGGCAGTACTAACATCTAATCTAACAACTAACTTTGCCCGATCAAAAAAAAAAAAACACTCTTCCGTTTTATATAGATATGTCTTATTTTTATACACACGTGAATTAAAGAAAATATTTAATTTTTGCGAAAAAGATTGGACTTGTACAGCTCTATGATGAGCCACAAGTTTTTCTTTTTTTTTTTTTCCTTTTTTTTTCCCTTTTTTTTTAGGATACACAAGATTTTAAACATACTAATTAAATCAATCAAGCATTAATTTCATTATTTTATGCATATTAATTTTCTATGTTGAGGCTGTTATCCAAAGTCCAAACCGGAAAAACTCACGATAGGATAAATATTCATTATTCCTACTCCAAATGCAAACACAATAATTTCATTTTCCTTCAATTGTCCGAAATTTTCCCAAATTTTTGGGACTGCAATTTTTTCGCCCAGCTGATTTTGTTTCCCTTTTTGTAAATCGATTTCTAATTTAATCACTGCGTTAGCAGCCTCACAAAAATCTCGGAATCGGCCCCATCCGTTTCGTATTCTTTTTCTTCCGGCGGTTGCGGCTGCGATTGAGTTCCATCTGTAAATTAGTTTCGTATTGTGAGGTTCATTGCCGAGTTTTTTGGCGCGGAAGATGACGATTCAGTCGTTCGGAGAGAGTTCTGGCAATTTGAGTGGGAGTCGTCGGAAGATTACGTATTTCAGCAATTCTTACGTGCTGGGATTGACCGTAGTTGCTGGTATTGGCGGTCTGCTCTTCGGCTATGATACAGGTATCATCTCTCTCTCGCTCTAGCTTTTTTGCGACTCTAGTTCAAGGGAATGCATTTTTCTTCTTGTTTTTTAGTACTCATTTTTTGATTTTGCCTTCATTGAAAGTTTCTCTTTCTATGTGCTTTTGGGAGTGATTTTTATGGTTTTCTTCATTTTGAAGATGGTTTCAATGTTAAAGATTTGATTTTTGGGGGAGCTTGACATACGTTTTCTTTATCATGGACTAACTATCAGCAACAAAAAGTAACTATTACTACATTTTTCTAGTGATTCTTTTATTGGAGTTACAGATTTTGGTTTGATGGCAAACTGTTACATTTTAAATTCTTCGGAATATGCTGTAGCTCTGCGTTCATGTTTAATTGGAGCTCACCCTGTTTGTTGTTTGTTTTGTTTAATATTGATTAGTGATAACGACAAACATTTCTGCAGAACCAGAAATCTGCACTGTGGCAGAAGTTCGTTACTGACTAATCCTATTATATTTGTTGTTATGGTTTCCAGTTTTTAATCTCTGCTTTCTTGCAAATTTCCGCTTTTTTAAAATTTAAATAAAACATCGAAATTTGAGACACGGATATAAGTAGATTGTATTCTATGAATACCTTAACCATGAGTTTAGACTTTAGAGCTTTGGTTTCTAGTACCATCTAAACTATGACACTTGTCGTTCGGTGGATTTTGAAGATATACTCATGCCGTTGTATATTCTCCGGATGCCAATTGCAGAAAATGACAACTGAAAAAAAAAAAAAAGCTATGATGGTAAAGTTAAATAAATTCTAGTACTTATTTTTGGATGCAAAACACTTCACCAAAGATATATTTTGAGAAGAAATACTGCTTTGTCAATGGGTATCTAAATGTGGCATTGATTTCAGAATATCGCACTACTATCTAGGGGTGAGCAATACTTGGTAAAAACCGAAAACCGAGCCAAACCGAACCAAATATGTTAATTTGGTTCGGTTAGTTTGGTATTTGGTTCGGGTTTGGTTTTAATTTTCTAAAAAAATTGGTATTTGGTTCGGTTTCGGTTTTAGAGATCAAAAACCCGAAAAACCAAACACCGAACCGAAATTAGAATTAATATTAAATATTTAAAAATAGTATATAAATATATCATAATTTTATTCTATAAAGATAGAAACTACAAATTACTTAGTTATAATTACTTAAATATTAAGGTCATTGTTCATAATTCTCTAAACATCACTTTCATCCTCTCGGCTACATAACCTATGTATTATTATGCCAACAAAAAAAAAAATTGAATTCAAATAGCATTATAAATTTTGGTAAGTTGGTATTTTACCATAACCGAACCAAAAATTTTGGTTCGGTTATGTTTGGTGCTGATATAATTTGGTTCGGTTTTGGTAACTAACAATAACAAATTTGGTTATTTCGGTTTTGACTATTTGGTTCGGTTCGGTATAAAACCGAGCCATGCTCACCCCTACTACTATCAACTAATTTTCTCTGTTTTTGTTCACAGGAGTTATATCGGGAGCGCTTTTGTATATTCGTGATGAATTTGAGGAAGTCGACCGGAGTAGCTTTTTACAGGTGAGCAACTGAGTTCCTTGAGTGTGGTATGTCTGTTCTATATGGAGAGATAATGTTACTCAGGAGGTGATTTACGTAGTAGTATAATGTTTCTGTAAATGGATATGCGTAGAGCATATACCATGAAGCTATGGTTAATCATTTTCTGGCCACAGAGGTTACAATTTGGTTCCAGGGATCTGTAATTAACTCTGCAATGAAACTTTTTTTTTTTTCTATACTGATGTTAAATAAATAAATACATAAATTCCAGGAAACAATTGTTAGCATGGCTTTGGTCGGTGCCATTATTGGAGCTGCAGTAGGCGGTTGGTGTAGTGATGCTTTTGGGCGTAAGAAAGCTACCCTTTCAGCTGATGTTGTATTCGCACTAGGAGCCATTGTCATGGCAGCAGCTCCAGATCCTTACGTTCTTATTTTTGGACGGTTCTTGGTTGGACTCGGAGTAGGTATAGCATCGATCACTGCTCCTGTGTATATTGCAGAGGCCTCTCCATCAGAAATTAGAGGTGGCCTAGTGAGCACAAATGTTCTTATGATAACTGGTGGACAGTTTCTCTCTTACCTTGTGAACCTTGCTTTTACTGAGGTCAGATCTATTGCCTTCGTCATTTATTAACTCCCGCGGTCTCTCTCTCTCTATCATTGTTCTCTTATATTATTACTTTTGAGGTACAATAGTATGAAATCGCAGTGCCTCTTGACTCATATATGTCCTGATGAGATTGTGGGAAAAAGCTATGATGCATGTGATGAAGATTTGAAAATTATCCTTGTAGTTAGAGCACAGTTTTCAAGGGCTTTAAACATTAAAGAGTTTTCTATAGTTGGAGCAGTAGCAGAATTTTCTGAACTTGGATAGGAACTGTGCTCCATGACTTTGTCATCTTGCTACGTGTGGCGATGTTCTTTTTGTGTTTATTTAAACCATTGCTTTGTTGCATTGCACATCACCAAAGGGCAATTTCTTGGAAGGAGGATCATATCCCATAAGAGAGTGTCTCTAGTTCGTGGAGAGCTATGAAATTGCCACAGCAGCATTATAGTTTGCAAAGGTTTTGAAGTTGAGTATTGTCTATCTGGTTCTATGTGACAAACTGGTTTCAGGAATCAATAACGCAATTTATTCCTCATGTCAGTACTCTTTAGGAACTAATTTAAACTCCACGTATCAGTTGGGTTATTCCCAAGGTGCCATATGCATATCTTTGATCGTGATAATGAGATTATATTCTGTCAAACTTATCTTATTTGTTGTTCTGGAAGGTGCCATCTTGCTGTTTGAAGTTTCACCTCCAAGATAGTAATCGGGACCTGCATTTAAGTTTCCTCTATGAGTAATCAAAGGAGGAAACTGTAGTTTCTATTTTTCATAAATCATGTTGGTAACTCTATGCTTTCTCTTGTGTAATTGTTAATAACTGATACTTTCTCTATACTCTATGTGCAATATCTCATCAGCCAGCTCATCAAGTGTTTTTCATGTTAATGTTTAATTCTTTTGGTGAAATACTTCATTAGCTTTGAAAAAATATGAGATATCTTGAAATATTACTGGAAAACTGAGTAGGCAGGCTATGGGGGTGGAAAGCTAGATTGTTTATCGACTACCTTGGATAATTAAGCTTGGTAATAATGGGTGACATTCCGTGGTGTCTCTTAATTAGGAAAAACACTTTCGAATGAAAACAACTTTCGTTTGGTAGTGCTGCACTGGTGCATCTTAGCTGGTGGTTCTAGAAGTTATGCAGTGTTGCAAACTGCAATTAGTAAGAGAGCATATTGTCAAAGTAGTTCAACCTGATAATGGTTTCGGGAATGTGATGTATCTGGAAAAGATTACTCGTCATTCTATTTAATCTTATCATTGTTAGATCAGATTACATTTCTTTTGATAAAGAAAGCAGTGTGCTAACCCGTAAAATGAATAAATATTAAGGAAGTATGCTTTTGACGTCCTAAAGATTTTTCCCTTTTCAGTTCTTTCTTTTTTCTTTGTTTTAACTAAACAATTTGGGACCCCATATCACTGTTATGTCATTTACTTGAGGGTGGGTGGAGGATTGATACTGTCTCGCGCCGCTCAACTGGAAAGATCGTTTGTTACCTGACCAAATGATTGCTTTAGAATCATGCATCATTGATTTCTTTGACTATGCGTTTGTATATCTCTGGAATGCCTAATCGCTTGTGGTAAACTAACTTATGAAATTTTAGGCATGCCTTAACTTGCATAAGTTTTCCTTCTTGAATTTTCTGCTATAATATTTTTGGAGTCCTCGTTATTTTGTTGTGCATTTCTATTTTATGCTCAAATTATCTGCTACTACCTTGGTGTTGTGTACTTCAGTAGCTGATATCAGGATGCGTAATGTTGGCTTATGTGAGAAGGTGTTTAATTAATTGAGAATTTTAGGAATATTTCTATGCTGAATGACGTTGTACCAATATTTTTATTTCTCATCAATTTTTTTGTTCATGGTAAAATAGGTTCCGGGTACATGGCGATGGATGCTTGGTGTATCTGGGGTGCCTGCAATTGTTCAATTCGTTCTCATGCTATTTCTGCCAGAGTCTCCACGCTGGCTTTACATGAAGGTAAATGATGTTTCTATAACATTTGAGTTTCCTTGAGTGTTCTTTTTTTGGGAAAGTAAGCGTTGCCTTTAGTTGTGTTAGTCAACTTATAATACATACCGTACGTCCTTTTGAAATCCACAGAAAGAGAAATCTGACGCCATTGATGTGCTATCAAAAATCTATGATCCAATCCGCTTGGAAGAGGAGATTGATCAACTTGCTACTGCACTCGAAGAAGAGCGTCAACGGAAGATTAAAGTCAGCTACTTTGATGTCATTAGAGTGAAAGAGCTAAGACTTGCGTTTTTCGCTGGAGCTGGAATGCAGGTAATGAGCAAACTGATTTACTCATCAACAAAATTATTAATTTAACCATTCTAGTTTGGTCTCAAATACTTTGAAGGGTATATCGTTCTTGCACCGTAGGCATCGCTCTACATAGGAATACTAGTTATTATAAAGCATAGGTGAGCTATAAATTTATAGATGGTTGAGTGCTCAGGAATCGCCAGAACCCTTTTCGTTTGCCTACTAGGTTTCCGACTGCTAAAATTTATAATTTGAACCTGATTTCTTGACTGAAGATCAAGTAAAAGTTGAAAATGATCATTAGCTTCGAAACTCAGATTCCAGCAAACGTCATTCTCAGTTTACGAACATACTAGATTTGAAAATTTCAATTTTAGCACGCTTTGTAGCTTGGTATTTTTTGAATTTAGCTTCCCCAAGCTATATTTCTACCTCCGCTTACATGCACGGGTCAAGGAGGAGTGTTTTTGTATCAAGTTCGATTAAAGAGGCTTGATAGATTAAACATGTACACAGCGGGCAAAGTCTTGAACATCTGAAAATTTTCCATTTTGCAGGCGTTCCAACAATTCACCGGAATCAACACGGTGATGTACTACAGCCCAACCATAGTCCAAATGGCTGGCTTCCACTCCAACCAACTTGCCCTCCTCCTCTCCCTCATCGTAGCCTTCATGAACGCCTCTGGCACTGTCCTCGGAATCTACCTCATCGATCACTTCGGCCGCAAAAAGCTCGCGCTCACCAGTTTATTCGGCGTAACCCTCTCCCTCATCATGCTTTCCACAGCGTTTCTCCTCCAGCCCACCAATTCTTCCACAACTGGAGTCTACGGTTGGATCGCAGTCTTAGGTCTAGCTCTCTACATCGCTTTCTTCGCACCCGGGATGGGCCCCGTTCCATGGACCGTGAACTCTGAGATTTACCCAGAGGCGTATCGCGGGCTATGCGGAGGAATGTCGGCTACGGTAAATTGGATATCTAACTTGATCGTGGCTCAGAGCTTTCTGTCGATAGCCGAGGCTACAGGCGTTGGCTCGACGTTCTTGATCCTGGCGGGTATTGCTGTGGTTGCGTTCGTGTTTGTGGCGGTCTTCATACCGGAGACGAAGGGTCTGTCGTTTGAGGAAGTGGAGAGGATATGGAAGGAGAGGGCTAGAGGGAGTGGAGATGGAAGTGGTGTTGAGAGAGAGCCTTTGATGTAGGGTTGAAGAGGGAGTGAGAGCTAGATTGTTTGTCTACTACTACTACCAAGCTTTGGTAGCAATTGGAATTATTTATAATAACTGAATTGGGCAAAGTATAGATGTAATCTTTGTTGTCCAATTGTGTGTGTTATTAATGTAAATGGTTGGTGTTTTCTTTGAAATTTTCTCTCTTGTTGTATATTAGTAATATACCTACTCTCGTACTTTTGCCTATTTTGACTCATTTGAAGTCCTCACTTATTTAGTACAGTATACAATACTTAGATTTTTTATTAGAGATTTTATGTAATTGTTAAAAGTGAAAAGTAAAGTTTCACGTTGAAAAATAAAGGGTTGATTCTTTCCATTTTAGGTAATAAGTCAGTTGAAGTGGGACGTCCCAGCAAACAACGTCCCCAATTTCAAAGGAATTTTGAAGCCTCTGGTGGCAGTGCAGGTCACCGAGCTCGCTGACTGCATCTTCATCGCCTGCGCCGCCAATCACGCAGTCGTCGACGGCACTTCCTTCTGGCATTTCTTCATCTCCTGGTCGGAGATCTTCCGCGGTTCCGACTTGATCTCGAAATCCCCTGTTTTTAGATTGAAGAGGTGATAATAGACGGATCATCTTCCCTAGCTGGAGGAAAACATATACAAACAGTCGTGGCTCATCTACGGCGGAGCAGAAAGAAATTGCCAAATTTTCTCTCTAAAAAAAATTAATAAGTTCAAATGTACACGTACTGCAATACTCTTTCCTTCTCACAAATTTAGGCTTGGCGTAAAGTTTTTTAGCCTAATCCGTAATCCGTTTGGCTGAGCTTATTTCAAAATGCTTATAAACTCTAAGGGCCCATTTGGCTAAGCTTATTTCAAAATGCTTATAAACTCTAAGTGCTTATAAGATGTTTAAGAGCTTATAAGATGTATGAGGTAAGAGCTTATAAGTTGTTGAAGTGTTTGGATAAAAGAGCTTATAAACTTGAAGAGATAATATAAAAATAAAATCTGAAAATTAAAAAATAATAATAAAAAAATAACTTTTTGAAAATCATAATGTTGTAACATCAAATGAAAGTGTATATAATATAAATGTAAAAATAAAATAGAATTTTAGTGGTAAATAAGCAAAATTTAAAAAAAAATAAGTTGGGGTGGAGGAGCTTATTTTTTGGGAAGCTTCCATGCTACACATGGTGTAAAATTCACTCACCATGGGTGACATGGGTGAGTGACAGCATTTTTCAATTAAATATTGTGTGTGTGAATGATATCATAAAAAGTAAAAAATAAAATTTATATAAAATAAAAGTTTTAAAATGTTTAAAATATTTAAAACGAAACTTTCAAATTTTAAATTTTAAAAAGTTTAAAAACAGAATTAAAAATTTGATAAATTTTAAATATCTTTTAAATTAAGAAAAAAAATTGTTTAAAAAAACTATTGAAAAAATTTTGTGAAAAAATCTAAAAAATATTCAAAAGACACAATTAATTCAATTATTTAAACATGATTTGAAAAAAAATTAATTATGAAAATTATAATTTATTAATATTGAATAATTTTAAATATAAATTTTAATTTTAATTTTCATTCTCTTTCCAATTAATTAATTCATTTTAACAACTAAACACTAGTAGTACTACTTTAATTTACGTGACGAAATTTTTTTATTCAACTTAAAAAGAACGGAAGGGTATAAATGAATGAAATAAAAGAAACTTTTTTTTCTTTTCTTTTAATACTCCTAAAAGACGTTGTTCAAACAAAAAGTTAAAAAAAAAAAAAAAAAAAAAAAAAAAAAAAACTTTTATACGTATTTTAGAAATTTTTATTTTTTTCAAATATTTTGGATTTTTTAAAACTTTTAATTTTCAAATATTTCAAATATTTAAAATATTATATATTATTTTTTTTATTTTTATGATGTCATTAATGTGAAAAAACATTTATAATATTTAATTAAAACTTGCCACATGTCATCTTTTTATGGAGGGGAAATTTTACACCCCTCCTAGCATGGAATTCACCATTTTTTGGAGTGCTTATAAGCACTTTTTGCTTATTTTTGCATCTTATAAGCTTTTAAGGAGCTTATTTTGCCAAACATATTTAGAGTGCTTATAAGCAGTCAAACACCCTTTTAGAGTGCTTATAAGCTAGCTTATAAGCTTAGCCAAACACCCTCGAAGTGATTATAAAATGGTTAAGAGCTTATAAGTTGTTGAAGTGTTTGGATAAAAGAGCTTACAAGTTTGAAGAGATAATAAAATAAATAAAATCTGAAAATTAAAAAATAATTTTTTTGAAATCATAATGTTGTAACATCAAATGAAAGTGTATATAATATAAATATAAAAATAAAATAAAATTATAATATAAAATAAAATAAGCAAAAAAAAAAAAAAAAGTTGAGGTGGAGGAGCTTATTTTTTGGAGTGCCTATAAGCATTTTTTGCTTATTTTTGCATCTTATAAGCTCTTAAGGAGCTTATTTTGTCAAACACATTTAGAGTGCTTATAAGCAGTCAAACAACTTATAAGCTTAGCCAAGCACCCTCTTAAGTCATAATTTCTTATACGAATCATAAAAATACACGGAACTAAAAATCTGCATTGAGGTAAACTATGTGGTGAGGTGATCCAAAAGCAAACCGTACTTTATCCGAAAACCATTTAAATTTAAATAAAACCTCACTTGCTTAATTTATGGAAGCCTGTTAGGAGGGGCGAGCGCAAACTTACTCACCATAAGCTGTCGACACGTGTCCGTTTTCATCGGCAGAAAATTGTTTTTATCGCACGGTTTGTTTTCCATCTGCCCGGTTTTTTCTCCTCCGTTAAATACTGCCGTTTGCCTTCCGTTTTTTTTGTCCTTTTCTGCTCCTTTTTTTGGCGCCAAAACTTTACTTCTTTCAATTATTGTTTATTTAATTTTCTTTATTATTTTCTTTTCTACACCCTATGAAATTATGTTTATTTTAGACATGTTTATCGAAAAAAACATCGTTTTGAATCGTAATTGGATATTTAAAGTCCTTTTTTCATCTCCGAGTAACGTAACTGTGATGATAGTTTAGATGTTAATTTTGATATATCGGAAAAATAATTTGACGGTATAATTTCACTGTAGAAATTAAGGAAAGAGATCTTAAATATTTTGGAAATACAGAATAAGTTCTTAGTGGAGTTTTCATCGAATTAAATATCGTTTCGAATTGATCTCGCATATATCGAACCGTTTATATTTCGCCGTTTTTTGTTCATGGTCGTATCATTTGGATCATAATTTGTAGAATCGGCATTAAAATTATATTGTACTGTACTGAACAATATCTGTGAATTTTAAAGTGCAATTTTAGAAGTTAATCCTAATTTTTTCACTTGTCAGTAGGGGTGTGCATGACCGAACCGGAACCGAAAAACCGAGCCGAACCGATCGGTTTCGGTCGGTTCCGGTCGGCTAGGAAAGAGGTTCGGCTCCGGTCCGGTTAAGAAAACTGAAAACCGAAGTTGTTTCGGTCGGCTCTCGGTTATTGGTTGAGGCTACTCGGGTTTGACCGAACCGACCGAAACCTCATATAAAATCATTAATATATTTAAAAGTTACCCTCTCTCTCTTATCTTTTCACCTATTCTCGAGACCCACAACACCACTTTCTTGGAAGTTGCAACACCAAAAACTTCTCTCAATTAATTCACATCAATCCATTTTCTTTTCTCTCTCTTAGAATTGTTTCCCAACATTTTCTCTCATTCAAACTTTCAATTTCTCTCTCTCCTTCTTGACATCTCCGTCAATTCTTCTTCTTCTTCTTCAGTCTTCGTGCTTCATTTCATCTGGATAACTCTCTCTAATCACTTTCATGGCTTCTTCTTCATTTGCAAATCTGTAAATCTCTTTCTCTGATTCAACTTCTCCGTTGCTTTTCCTTCTTTTTTGCCCCTTCATTTTCTGGTTTCCCCGTCTCATATGCTTCATCTGCAACTGTCTTTCCTCTCTCTCTTTCTCTCATGAGCTCTCTCCGTCGGTTAAGCCGAAAACCGACCGAAACCGATACATCGGTTTTCGGCTTCGGTTTAGGTCGGTTTTGACCCATGATCGGTCGGCGTCGGTCAGAATTTTAGGAGTCGGTTCGGCCGATCGGTTTCTGGTTTGGGCGTCGGTCGGCCGGCCGAACCGACCGCTGCACACCCCTACTTGTCAGGGTATGGTGGGTATGGTGCGCAGGTTTCAAGAAAATAAACTCTGAAATTACACTTTTGTCCCTGCTTAAACTCCATCCGATTGGACAAGAGATGATGTTGGCCATAAAGCCCTCATTCTTGAGGTTTTACGTATTCTTCTTCATCCCCTGCTGCGGAATCGACGAAGAAGAAACGGCGCTCTGCTTCTCGTACGAGCTCGGCCATTCTCCACGCTCCAGACCGGCGAAGTGGCGTTAAAACCTAGCAGCAGTACTAGAGAAAAGGGACGGCTGTCACCGAAGGTATGTATCTCATATTTTGAAGCAGCGGCTCTCAGATTTTGAAGCAGCGGCTCTCGTTTCATCTATTTCGTATTTCACAGGGATATTTCCACGTTTCTCTAGTTTAGTTGAACGAGTTACTCTGCCTTAGTGTTTTCTAGCAAAAAAATTAAGTGTTTGAGACTGTTTCCTCTAATAACGGGGCTTGAAATTAGGCGTTTTATGTGTATGAAAGTTGTATGTTGATTTTAATAGCTTAACTCAAGATTCATGCTGTTTAAATCTGTTCCATCCTCACGAACTTGTTTTTGTATCTTATATGAGTTCATTTTATTAACCAGACGCTTTAGATTTGATTGATTCCTTACGAACGACGAAGATGTCGAAGAGGGACATTAGGGTTGCAGTAGAGGATGAAGAATCTCATTCTGGAGGCGGTGAAAACCACGTGAGTGTAAGCAATCGTCATGATTCATTGCAATAAATTTAGCTGATGTCAACCAATAATGTATATTATTCCACTTCTTTAATGGAGTCCCTTAGTTTTGTCTTCATTAACTGTATGTAGGCACCTAATCACGATGTTATCGAACGCATCGAAGAGATGTTAAGGCTGCATGAACAAGGTATCAGCAAACAGCTGACAACCTTCTTGGCTGAGATGAAGAAGATCATTTGTTCATCATCTCCGAAAGATGCCATGCACACCCCTCCTACCCTTCCCTTGATGCCGACCTTTAAATGCAATCCGAACTTGAATTTTCAGACTGCTCCGCATAATAAGGCTGCTCGATTATCTCCTGACGAGCGATCATTAATTAACGTTCATCATTCAGCCGAGCATGTGAAGGAGAGAAAGTTAGGAGGAGCGAACCTGCATAAAGTAAAAAGGAAGTTGATTAACTCTCCTGACCCGAACTTCCCTATTTATGATCACTCTTCCGTTATGGCCTTTGAAAAATGGTACAGCGGCTCCATTAATGATCACAATAAGAGGTACATATAAAGATTCAACTGCACATTCACATACATTATATAACTATTTTAATATACTACATGTATATAACTATTGTGCTATATTCTTTAATTAGATACGAAGCCCTAACGGTCGTCAGTAACGGTTCAAGCCTAGTCGGTCCCAGCTGGTTTAGGTGCATATGGGAAGATGGCCGTGTCGAAGCTGAGGTTAGTTGATTAGTCTGTTAATGTTCTATGACCCTATATCTATATTTTCTCAACAATAATGTACTGTTTTCTAAACTTATTAAATTTCAGCACATGGATGCCCTAGCTACTCTTGTTGCTAATGAGGAGGAAGAAGCTACTGCTGATAGCTCTAGCGGTACCAAGAAGTGGACTTGGATACCGGCAAAGACATGGGTACTATTCCTTTTCATATTCCTCTATCTACACTGATTCCCCTTGAGCGTTGCTTGGACAATGTTTTTGCAACAACCTTGATAAACTGTGGATAAAGTGGATACAAAATGTATTGATCAGTGTGCGCTGACGTGGATTTCAAGTAGGGTTAGTACCGGTGATGTGGACATTGTTTGGTAGTTAGGAATGCCTTTGTAAACTGGCATTTGGTATTAACTGCCTAGATTTCTCCTCAAGCCACTCACATACTTCTGATCTCCACCTATTTTAGTTCTACGGTGGAGAGATTTGATCTCATTAGCTAGTATTTATTCATATATGCGAGCTGAGGTTTTGTAGAGGGAGAAAGAAGAGTGTTGTGAGCACGAGGGTTTAGCTAGTTTAACTCGTTTGCTCTATTCTTGGAGCTTGATATCTTGCTGTAATCTTGTTGATATCTTGTTGATATTGGATTATTCCATCGACTCTTTCGATTCTATGTGCTTCTACATCTATTGCTCTTTCCCAACAAGTGTATTGTTAATTTTATTTAGGTATAAAAATGCTATCTGTATTGTATAGGACGTTCTTAGCGGTGATGACTTCACCGATGTTCCGGCTTGTTCATGGTCATTCGTTACTGGATCCGAGCGCAGAGCAGGCTGCAGAGCATGGCGAACGTGCACTAAGGTTATTGGATTCGGGCTTGTTGGGAAGGCATGGATTTGCTACGAGGTATCCTTTCTTCATCAGCGAATCACCATTCATGATTCTTCAAGATCGAACTGGGGATACATGCCGTTTTTAGTTGGTAAAGTACAGAAATTGCTAACACAAGATAGGAACGCATATCGTAATGTGTAATTACCCTCGCAATGTCGCTCCAGACATCAATTCGTGCTTCAACGCTATTGTGGGCTTGGTCATAACTTACGCCCGGCAGTGTAAGCAAGTACTTGAAGTTATGGAATCGAGTATCCCATTCGTAGATCTTGGCTTCTACGCCAACATCATCCAGATCCAGCTCGCACTCTGCACGCAGCTCGTCCTTCAAGCCACAAAAAAACTTGCACAGCTGCCTGTGATTGCCGGGGACGAAACCTGTTTTCCACGCAACGTACTGCAGCTTAGACAACACAACAGATTCATTACCTCGAGTAAACTTATCAGTGTAGAACACATCGAATTGCGAAATCGGGGTTGGCACAGCCATTGTGAGAGTGTATGCTATGAAGCAATGAACATGGAAAGAACTTACTCTTACTATCTAATATAAAGGAACGAGGCAGAAAAATGCCAACTCACACCATCTAGTGCATGTCTGACTTGATTCTTCACGAGATGAATGTCTTGCACATAATGCCAAACACATATAGTACAAAAAGGAGGGACCCTAAACACTAAAAAGTTTTAAACACAAAAAATAAAAAATTGAGATGTCTTCTCAAGTCATTGCTCTGGACCCTTGAATGGTACACTTTTATGGCTGCGTATCCGCGAGCGACTGTTGGACAAAGCGTAAGCGAAAGTGTATTAGTGGAATCAGTATGTAAGTAGCGTGAAAATGCATGTAAACAAAGCTGTATTAGCACTCAAGTTGTACCTCGACGTAGGCTTCTGAGCTTGCAAAGTCTAAGACAATTTTTTGAGAGGTATTGGGCAGATCGAACTCTCGCCTCCAATCAGTCATAAGAGTTTGGGAAGGTGCAGTCTGTGTATACGTACCCTCATCTCCGGCAACCGTTGGTTGAGGCACATTGAAGTCCTGCCTCCACTGAGTCATCGTACGTTCGCTCGGACAAGGGTGTGTACTAACAGTTTCAGGAGGAGCAGCCGTCCTTTGTCTCTTACTAGCTACACACAGAGATTAATTGATTAACAACATTTTAGCCATCAAGACACAACCCAACGCAAATTGAACAACCAAAAAATGAAACATAGTTCCAACCTGGTTTCTGCTTCTTAGGCAGCTTCTTCTTTTTCCCTCTTGCCTTGTTTGCATCCTTCTTATTTCTCTTGCCCGGTACCCAACCCCCGGTAGGCTTCATCGGATTGCCGAATAATCTATCCCCTTCAGCAGGGTGGTCAGGTTCTTCCTCTTCTAAACCATCGCAATCTTTCTCATGCAGCTCTGTAAAGAGCTCATGAACGCGCTTGCGAAGTAATTCCATCTTTGTAGGGTCCTCGGCACACCGAACATAAAGGGAGTACATGGAGCGCATTCCGCCGTTTATGAACAACATCTTATCAAGGCGTGCATCTAATCCTGAATCTTGCGGAGCTGGTAGTGGGGGTGCAGTCAGCCTCCTTTTGGCATCTTTCCTCTATCTTGGTAGAATATATTTTTCAGGCAAATGGTAAATATTTTTCCATAACAAGATCTTGAACAAATGACGGCAGTAAATCCCCTCTGTCTCCCACTTCTTGCACGAGCAAGACCACTCCTCTTCCTTTCGATTCACTAGCACGCGCCTCTCCTTAGCCATGCACGATCCCGAGTACACTATGTATTCCAAAGTGTCTGCGGTCGGATCAGTAGGCTCTCTCTTGACGCTTACCATCATGCTCAGTCCACTTTCTGCCTCAAACAGCTTAAATATGGTCTTGCTGTACACTTTCGATGCAGCAGTGAGTAGTCGACAACCAGGGACGAACGGCCCTGGAACCCATACAGTCGCCTTCGCATCCAACTCACCCTCCTGTTGTCTCCATGACTTCTGTACTTCCTCGTAACTGCGCACGAAATCAACTAGTGTTGACGAGTGAGAGCATGCCTGCTTTAGAACCTTGTTGGTCAGCTCACTTCTCGTGGTTGCACGGATGCCACCAGTAAACGTATCTGCAGTGAACACTGAAGCCCATTTGCTCCGGAGTTTGTACATCTTCTTGAACCACTTCACATCGAGGTGTTGCTTGTGATGCATCATAGAAGCCCAGGTCGTCTCAAAGTCATCAGGAGTCTCACAACCGTTCATGCAGTTGTACCATAGATCTGTGAAATTGGAATCCTTCTTCATCTTTCCAAAACGTTTCGGTATTATTTGGCATATGTGCCACTGGCAAAGACGATGCGCGGAAGTAGGGAACGCTCTCTCGATGCCATTCATTAGAGCCTTGCCCTGTTCCGAGAATACGACAGTGGGTTCCTTGCCGTTCATAGACTCCAGGAAAGCGTTGAATAGCCATTCGAAAGTTTCTGTGTTTTCCTCGGACAGGAAGCCAATTCCGAACATTACATTCTGTCTGTGATGATTCAAACCGACGAAGGGGGCACATACGAGATTATACTTATTGGTTTTGTACGTGGTATCAACCAGCAACACATCACCGAAACAGTCGTAATCCTCCCTTGACCGTGCATCCCTGTAAAAGATGTTCATCAGCTTCCCATCATCATCCTTCTGGTAATTCCAATAGAAACAGTGCTCATCCATAGTTTTTTGGCGGAGAAAATTGAGTAAGGAATCGGCATCTGCATCGAGGATGGATGTTCTCCTCTTAAGCCGTTGCATGTGATTGTATGCATCCCGCTTCGTGAATCCCACATTCTGCACACCCTTGGCCTCCTTCTCCATGAACGTAAATGCCTTGGCTACGCCTATACCGCTTGAGTGGAATACTTCCATCATACTCCTGTGTGCCACACTGAGATTATGTGATGACTTTAGCAAATAACCATACTCGGGTGGCAGCAGAGCATGGTTGTGCTCTCGGTTGAATATGGAGACAACCCAAGCATCACATTCAGAACTCCTAAGAACTCGTAATCTGGCATTGCATTGGGACCTGAGGGAAGATTTCAAATGTCTTGGTAGCTGGGACGAGGAAGACTCCCCCTGCGGGGGGCCCTCACAAGAGCAATAATAAGCCTTCATCCTGAGAATCATGGAATCCCTAAAATATCCCTGTGTCCCCCTTTTCACATTGAACCCACAAGTTTTGAGTAATCACAGTACAGAGCATAAACTTGATCAAGATTGTCAAATCTCATTCCTACATCTAGCAGCGACTCAAATGCTTTTAGCTCCTTCCTCATTAGGCCCGAGCCTCCCTCCTCACCCTCCATTCCCGAAACCCCAGAGACTAATGGACTAACCCTACCATCTTCCGTACGACTATGATCATTCAAATCAATTTCCATATCGAGCTTGCCTGCTGTGGCCGGAACGGAGTCCAATTATACAGTGAATGGGTAAAATAATTGACCACAAATATAGAATTTTATTTGGATAAGATGCTTACCTTTGTTCGGCAGCAAGACCGACTCAGGGGACGGTACGTGACAACGGCCGATGGATTGCGAGGCGTAAGCTGGGACCTCACACCTGTTGGAGCTCCGAAAATAGCGGCCGCTGCAAAGCCGAGCATAAATACTGGAAAATATTACCCTAAACAGATATCAACTAAGAGAAGGCGTATCGGAGAAGCTTAGCACTCTGAAATTTCCCGCTTCTTTTAATTTCTTGATTTTACTGTTCTTTTATTTTTTTTAGAGTTTGTTATCGGCATCGTCAGATTAGCGATCGGATTAATACGCGACAATACATCGCCACAAGACCTTAATCATAGAGATGTAGCTTAAAAACATCGCAAAGATCGAATCAACGGATTAGACTGCCTAGATTGATGGATGCACGCACAGATATTTCTGCAAAAACACGGTCGAATAATATGATCGACCGTGTTTGAAACGGTTAATTTCATCAATTGACCGTTTGTATAGTGTATGATCGTTGACTGCAGCGGATACGGTCGACTTCACACTTTGGACGTGTACCCTTGCCGTTCAACCTAACCGGGTCAAAGTCAACAGCCACAAGTGAAAGTCAACCATATGGAAATTGAGTGATTTTGATGTTCTTATGTTAATTAAGCATACACCACACATTACTCACAACCCATACTTCAGTTATAAGCCCCCGAAAACAACGACGCAACGTATCGAAACTCAAATCTCTACACAATGGGGTAGGGGACCATATACTTTGTAAAGAAGACCTGATGAGATAGCTAGAGTAGACTACGCTATTGTAATCATTCAAACCCAATGTTACACCTAAGTTAGTTGTTCTAGTAATCAACCATGGCAAAAGAAACTGCCCTCGCTGTTTAATCGCGAGTAATTAGCGGAGTATTATACAAATTGGGGTTCGAGGCACGGTTGGTGTTCTTGGAACCACGGTTAGAAACGGTCAAAATCAAAAAATCAACCGTTTACGTGAAAGTCAACGATAACTAAACGGTGCCACGGTTGACTTGTTTGTTCGGCCGTGTTTCGCACGGTTGAGTCGTGTATTTAACCGTTTTTTTGCAGTACAATTTGCAGAAATTTTGCTACACATTTGCTCGACATTTCTTCTTGGCTCGGAATTTTGCTAGAGATTACAACATTTAATTGACATTCGAAATTCAATCAAATTCAAATACTCCATGTAACTGTCATAAACTGTGCCATCAAAATTCATTCAACTTCACAAATTAGATCACATCTACTGTTGGATGGAACAAAATAAAGCACAGTAACAGAAAACAAAGACATTCAAACTTAGTTCGTCCACACACCAACAAACACATCAGAGTCTCATTGCTCTCTAGGGGGTTGCTTCCAGCTTCTTCTTTCGGCGGCGAGTTGTTTTTTTATTGGCGTTCTCCAACGACCACTGGCGGATTTGAAGACAGAGAATCCTCCGAAATACAGGACAGCGGCCTACATCCAGCACATCCAACGAGATATCGTGGACAATGCATTCGAGGATTTTACCCACAAGCATACCGCAGTCGTGCAGGGTGCTTTGTCTAGGGGTATTAGGATTTATAAGGAGCTCAAATTCTTCTCTCACATCCCCGGAGAATTGCATCCACTTAAGTATGCGAGGAATGTTTCTGCATAGATTGCTAAAGTAGCTTCTTATCGTTGACGCCCTATACCCCAATGTATCGTAGACCGTGACCTGTTGACGGGAGAACGAGACAGCGAACAGGACCCAATGGTCCTTTGCCACGTTGCCAGCGCCGTAGAGCTTTGAAATCTCCGACCATGGGCGTCCACCAACACTCGGCCTACAGCCATGAACGTACGGTTCAGCTGCCTTTGTCATGAAATCTTTAGCCACCAGATTGTTCTGTTGTAGGAAAAAATAACAAATGAATTCTATAAAATTACTCTTCAACACTGAGAATATAGGCTACTGTGTGTGATTTAAAATATGCTATAGCTAAAGAAACTAACCACTATAAACATGTCCAGCACCGTCCAGTCTCTACCATGATCCCTCTGCTCGCGGTCGTAGTTGTAGGCCACCATGTTCAGCATGGCATCCATATGCTAATTAATACGGTACATGCAACAACAATCAAAGAGATACACGAATTCATAACTATTTGAACAAAATTGCTAATTTGTACAGAACTGCATAAGAAGTTCGAGTTAACTCACAAAACCATCAAGCCATTCTCTTTCACTGATGAGCTTCTCGAAAAACTTGAGATCAGCCCATTCAAGTGCATCACCGGGAACGGGTACACAAACAGGCCGAACAGGCCCCCTACTACAAAAAAAAATACGATTCAATCTTGTAATTTTATAGTGAAGGGACTCATAACAGCAAAAAAATACCTTCTAGAGCTCCGGGAGCTCCGGCGCCCCTCATCTAACCATGCCTGTACAGGTTTAAACTCCCCTGCGTCCCAACCTCGATGATTAATGTCGTACGCCGGCTGTACCGCCCTTCTCCCAGGCATCGCATCAGCTATTGTAGCACCTACGACAGCATCCAGATCTGTCGAATTTTGTGGTGAGTTGTAAGGCGAGGTTTGCTCACCTGATCCCGGGCCAGGGTTTGGGGATGAGGGACGCTCTTCTGCCATGACCGTCTCACTCTCCACAATAGCGGTCGGTTGCACGACTAGACCTTGAGGAGGCATTCCCAGCGATTGAAGCACGCGATCCAGACCGGTACCGACTAATGCAAGCTGTCGATCACCAGTATCCTCTGTGTCACCACCATCAGACACTGGATGATTCACATCTTCATCATCAAGACCTGCAGCCACCCCTCCATTCCCATCTTTAGGGACAGAATCAGCTGCGTGTGGCCTCTGCTGCGAATCGGGGTCGGCCTCGAAATGACCACAGCAACCAGAATTTCTCTGGCCATCATCCGAAGCCTCCTTTGGGGATGAGTTGTCAGACGGCTGTCCAACAGGCCTGCCCTGTTCTCCACAATCTTTTTCCTTCTGCAGCCCTTTAACCCTGTCTTCCAATTCATCGAGCCTCTTCACCAGCCCGCCGTTCATCGCCTCCACGTACGTCCTCAGTTCAGTAAATCCTTTCATAAGTAATTGCTGCACCAATTGAAGTAACAATAGAGATGAATTTAACATACCGACACATTATTCAGCTCATACATGCCTTTTTATGTGACTGTGAAGTACGTTTGTACCTTCATCTCGTCCATGGGGTTTGCCCTTTGCGACCCTTCAGCCTCGTCTTGGGTGTGAAAGGCACCCTTTGAGCGCGGGGACGATCGGGGCACAGGCAACTCCTCAGCAGCCTTTCTCTTCTTCCCTCTCTTCTTCTCCCTCTTACCCCAATCTATCCTGCAAGCTTTAACAGTCCTCATTTCCCGTGAAACACCGAGAGACTCAAGCATTTCCACCTCGGCCTCGCTCAACACAATATCAACCTGTAATTTGAATTTGATTAGCTTGAGTTTAATAAATTATAGCTCTGCACAAGATGAATAATTTAAAGGGTCTTACCGGCCTGTATATAGACCCGGCAGAGAAGAATGGCTCTAAATCGTCGTAGCCTGGCCGCTGGTTAGGACTCCAGCGCATCATCCGACAGGGAGATACCACATCTGGGTTCTCCACCTTCTTGGCACAGAAACCTGTCAGCTCGGGGTATACTTCGTACAGCCAAGCTTGCAAGGCAAAGACAAACCCCGGAGCCTCACATGTATTTGAGTTACCGGGCTCAACGATGGACTTCCTTCCAGCATGGGTTTTAGCAACGAGAACCTCGTATGCTATCCTCCCCCACGGAAATTGTTTGAAATTATCTAGGTTATCCAGTAGATGCAGGTAGCCAATGGGAACCCTGTTTCCCAATCTACCGTCCATAATAATCACCCCCACAACTAGATACAGATAAGCTAGTTTTAAACAAACTTCGGAGGATCTATTGTCCTCTGATTCTTTCAAGAACCTATCATGAATCGTACTTAAACTTATAACTCTGGGATCTACATTCCTGAAAACCTCAGATACAAACGTTGAACTGTCTGGGAGCTCAATATTACCCCCGATCTTCAACCCAGTCATAAGGGCGAAATCTGCTGGCCCAAATTCAAGTGAAAAGTCACCTATTTCGTATACTAAGGACTTCTCTTGCAAGGAACTGCTCCTCAGATGCTTGCACATTACAATATATACCTGTCCTTGAAATGGGTAATCGTCGTCTTCGAACTGGAATAGATGGCCAAAAGGAGAAGCCATCAGATCTGCCAAATGCGCATCTGTTACCCTTTCTCTCACCCAGTGTACCCAATGAATGTGATGCCTTTTAGAGATGAGAAAGCCTAAAAAACAAGGATGAACGGTTTATCAACTACCAAAAAACTCCATATATCACTATAATCATAAACATTAATTACCCAATTCAAATTGGGATCACAAACCCTAAATCACAATTTCAAATTTGGATCACAGACATGCAAGTAAATTCAACAACAGAAACCAAAATTCCCCAATTCAATTTGGGACCGGAAACCCAAAATCCCCAATTTAATTTCTCTCAGAAGCCCTAATACCCAATTTCATCAATATAAACCCTAATAACTCAAATCAGAGTGCGATAATCCACCAACTACCAAATTTATCAACGAAACAAAACCCTAACACATCCAATTACAAGGGGGAGCGTAACCCATCAAAATTCATTCAGTCTGGGGACGGTGTGCCCTAAGCCAATAATCTATCCTATGCGAGATGAAGAACACTGAAATCCACATCTGTTAACGAGGAATAGAAATCAAATGCTACGCATGCACAGTACATTCTCACCTTGTCTACTTCCCTTAGGTCTCGGCATTTTGTCGAAGAGCAACGAACGAGGCAAACAGAGAAAACGAAGCTTCAAAGCAAGACTACCGGACAGATTTCACTCAGGTATCTCACGCTACCTCTTACGCACGGCGACGAACGAGAGCTCTCCTTCTTCAAGGCAAAAGGGGTGGTTTTGATTTTTGGCGGTAAGAGAACAGATCGGTTGTTTTACTCGACGCCGATGATTTGTGAAGATGAAGAAAAAAGTTAACGCCCGTTAATGAAAAAAACCGGGAATAGTGTAAAATCCGGTCCGAGGTTAAAATAAAATTTTTACCATTGCCGATAAAAATGGACACGTGTCAGCCTCCTATGGTGAGTGAAGTTTGCGCTCAACTTTCCTAATAATTTTCGCTTAATTTATCCAAAAAAAGAAAAAAAGAAAAAAACATCATTTGCTAATATTTTGAAAAAATCTCCACAAAAGTTATGCAATTTAACTTCTCAGCGCCATTCGGCGCATGCAGCGCGCGGTGTTTCTTCTCCGGCGATTAGATCGATCGGCGGCGCCTACGCCAGATCTCGACGCATTTGCTCATTTTGATCTCCCGCCAAATCTGCTTTCGCGCGTAGTTTCAACCCACAAGTGCGTACGTGTTCGTCTGCGTTTTGATCAAGGTCGGTTGTTTCAATGATCAGTAGCTCAATTTTGAGGGATCAATCGTGCAAATGCTACATCGCTGATTGTTAGCTTTTTGTTTCATCCGTTCCAGCAAAAATGCGGTTTCGAATTGATTTTTTTCCCCCCTCTTTTTAATCGCGAATTCGTATATTTTTGGCAAGTATTGTCTTCCTATTAGAATTTCATGAAATTAGTTCGCGTTGATGATATCTGGTGTGTTGCTTAGTCACGGTTTCCGATTTCACATTGAAGTGTTCGTTGAGCTGAACTGCGTCTTGTTGTAGTATCCTGATACAGTGATATGCCACTTTGGCTGAGGATGTTGATTTAGATTTTGATTGTGTAACTGGGTTGTCTATGCTAAAGTGACTGATGGGGTTTCTGGTTTTCTCGTCCAGCCAATATTTCTTAGCTGGCCTTTGGGGGCTGGCTGATGAAGAACGGGATGATTGAGTGCAGTGTCTGTCACTCCAGAATAGTAAATCCATCCACCAAGGCCGTTTCACGAGCTTATGATCGACACAGGAGCAAATTTTCTTCGAAGCAGAGGGCGCTTAACTTCTTATTAGTTGGTGGTGATTGTGTCCTTATTGGTTTACAGGTATTTATTAACTTTTTGTCTATGCTAACTTGCAAATGTGTGATAAACTGTAAGCGACCCTGCCTGTACTTGATGTGCCTAGTTATCATGTATCTTGTACTCTGCTTGTCGCTAAGTCTCGTCTGATTTTCCCCTCTCCAGCCTATTTTGGTTTATATGTCAAAGGTGGATGGCCGCTTCAATTTTAGCCCGATCAGTGTCAACTTTTTGACAGAGGTTGCAAAAGTGTTTTTTGCAATAACGATGCTTTTGATCCAGGTACTCTTCTCTCTACATCTCTATGTAATTTAGGAATGAGAAAAGATGAGTTTCGTATTCTTTCACTGTATCCTTATCTATCAGACATGGTTAGGACTGAGGTACGGATTATTACATGATAAGTAGCTCTTTGTTATTGTCTGTATAGCCTCTACAGAATATTAGATTTGGCTTTATAGGTTGGCTACTTCTCCATTCTTGAATTTTCCTTAAAAGAGAAAGAACGTTGAGAATATAAAGGTGAAAATATAAAAACATTAGGCTGTACAATCAAATGATACAGAAGTACTCTGCGCACTTGCAGGACTTAACAATTTTTAAAAGATTTTAGATTGAGTCACATAGAGATCTAAGCTAAAGCAGGTACCATGTTCATACACCACAAACATCCAAATCACATTCACACCTTGTGATAATTACTGTCGGGATATTTTCTTGCAGGCTAGGCAACAAAAAGCCCATGAAAAGCCGCTTCTCTCACTTTCGACATTTGTTCAGGTGCAATTTTCACTATTAGTCACTCTTGGAGGAATACTATTGCCTGTCAGGTGTCTATTGATTGGCAACTCTGATACCTTGCTTTCCGAGGAAATTGTTCTACACAGGTTGCATAGGTTATTTTTGACAACTCAACTACTGAGAGGGCAGCCATATAAGCAACATGATTTTGTGACTTTTGCCATAAAATGTTCCTAAAGCCTTAGCTTACAAGACATAATTTTTTTCCCTTACATTATATGAGGGTGTAATTTTGTATCCTTCAGAAGAATTGTTAATTTCTCTTTTTTCCTGCAATGCCGAATCCCATCTAGTAATAACCTTATGTTTTTTCCCCTTATGATCTTTTCAGGCTGCTCGCAACAATAAACTTCTTGCAGTTCCAGCCCTACTTTATGCTGTAAATAACTACCTGAAATTTATTATGCAGGTAAACTTAGTTTTGTTTGGGAGATGAATTAGACCTATATTTTTCATTAAACTTTAGTGTTGCCTACATGATATAGATACTTGCTTTTTTTAATATGTTATTCGGAATAAGGGCTATACATATCATCTCTTTGCTACACAACACACACAAACACAAACGAACACACACACTTTTGATCTTTTCTGAATACTAACTAAATCTTTTATTGGAGATATAGTGGCTGCAGCTTTTTTGTCTATACTTCTAGTAACTAATAACTCCTCATTTCTAATACTCTTTTCTCAGCTATATTTCAACCCTGCAACAGTGAAAATGTTGAGCAATTTGAAGGTGCGTTGATATTTCAGTTGTATATATTTTATATTGGAATGGGACTACAACATGCTTTGAAAAGAAGTTGGTGGAATATAATCCAAATTTCTGCTCCGATTTCTGAAAAGTCCTTTGTGAAGCATAAAACCTAGTATTTGTTTTCTGTTCTGCTTTCTTTTTGGAGGAAAATTCATTCTGATCTTTATTTCAAATTATTACCATCATGCATGGGAGAAGTTGACTTATTGAGGTATTGTTTATTTCTTGTTTGCTACTGTAAACACTGAACTTATAAATTTATATGTCTAAAGCTGCCACCAAGTATTTTCAGACAGCTTAAGTTGAGAAAATACACAATTTCTATAAGAAGAATAAAAGAAGTTGAGAAAATACACCCTTAAACTTATTACTCAATAATTTCTTTAGAGCACTATACCTCCATTATGCAGCTATACTCAACTGATTCCACACCATGTTTGTCCTTTCTTACTCCTGATAAACACCTTTATTTCTGATGCAAATTCTAGCAAATGCTGTTACCATCTTTGTACTGGAACAAAAACATCTAACAGTGATGTTTTTTACCTTGTTTTCATTTTGCGTCTCATATGCCCATCTCTCTTATCTTCTACTTCTGTATACTCTTTCTTTTCAGGTTTTGGTGATTGCCGTACTTCTAAAGTTCATCATGAAACGTCGATTTTCAATAATTCAGGTTAGTTTTGGTTAACGACTAGATAAGATCACACGCACACACATGCACACACTATTGTCTATTATAATAAATAAAGTTCTTCCCGTATCATGAGATATACACAATACAATAATTTAATGAGTTTGCACCAAGATAAGCCACCAATGAAGTCTAGTTATCATATATTTGGTTTAATTTGTTATTATGTCACAGTGGGAGGCTCTTGCTTTGCTGCTGATTGGGATTAGTATAAATCAACTCAAATCCACGCCGGAGGGTACCGCTGCTTCGGGTCTCCCCATTACAACTAGTGCCTATATATACACATTGATATTTGTAAGTTATTCAGGGCATATTAACATTGATAGTATCAGTGAGTTGCATGGATGTACAAAACAAGCTTATTCTCGTTCCTTTCTTCTTTTTGCATTTCCGAAATTTTGCATTGATCTCTTCTTTTCAGGCATAAATTCAGAATTTTAAATGCAGGTGACAGTTCCTTCTCTGGCCTCAGTCTTCAATGAATATGCCCTGAAAAGCCAATATGACACCAGCATTTATCTTCAGGTGATTTAATATAATCAAATGTTGAAAGAGTATTCCACATCATTTGAAATGTCTGTGCTTACACGTTTGCGGCATTGAAATTGAAAGAATTTGTTTCCATGATAGATCTGATATTTAGCTACATGGAAAACTTCGCTGATAGCATGTAAATCAGTAAATGTTCTTGCTTCATTGCTTTCATGTCTCACATAGAGGTTAGATTTCAAATTTAGGACCTCACTTAGTAATTTTTTCTGACTATGATTCTATATGGAATTTGCAGAACTTATTTTTATATGGATATGGAGCAATATTCAACTTTCTTGGAATTCTTGGAAGTGCCATGTCTAAAGGTAGCAAAATTTTACTTCTCCAGAATTCAGATTAGCACCAACAATATGGAAAAGACTCATTCTGTAATATCTCAGGACACGTAGCTTGTATTTTAGGTTTTACTTGTATTTGACAGTCATTATGCCTTTCATAAGAAAACGTTGCTTGGGAGGTAGAAATTTGTTTCGCTGCTCATTTAATATACTACATTGCAATAAATGTTTCAGGTCCAAGCAGTTTCAATATATTGGAAGGGCATTCAAAAGCTACCATGCTTTTGATTTGTAACAATGCCGCACAAGGAATTCTATCCTCCTTTTTCTTCAAATATGCTGGTAAGAGACATTATTTGATTTGATTTGCAGATCATCTCCTAACACGGGCTAGTAATTTGTGGTTCCTCTTACGTGCAGGCTAATAAGATAAATTTTTACTTAACCTCATCTGTTAGATGCTTAAGTATGTGTGTTTTCATGTTCCCAGACACGATTTTGAAGAAGTATTCGTCGACTGTTGCAACGATATTTACGGGCATAGCATCTGCTGCTCTGTTTGGCCATACTTTGACCATAAACTTTTTATTGGGAATTTCAGTGGTTTTCATTTCAATGCACCAGGTACATGACCAACTGAACTGAACTATCCTTTCACATGTTAATGTATGTGAGACTTATCTCCTACATTATTGTGGCTTCAGTTCTTTTCACCTCTTGCCAAGGCCAAGGATGAACAACAACATGGGGCGGTAGAAAGAATTGATATACAGGATAGACATAGGTATTCATTCTATTATAGAATACTCGCATGCTTTAAGCATAAAGTCTTTCCATTTGTTAAGTGAGGGTGCTTCTTCCAGGTGGTTCATTACTTTGATGCGATTGCTGAAAGTTCCGTCTTAATATCTCCAAAATTATCAAACTTCCTTTTGATTTTTCAACTTTTATGGCTGGGATTCTGCCTTTTCTTTTTCAAGTTTTGTTCGAATTGTAATTTACATCTACCGTTACTTTTAAGATCCCCCTCCCAACATTTTGTGGCACATTTGTTATCCTGAAAATTTTATTCCACGCTGAACATTCTCCATCATTCAGGTCGAGGGACTCGGCCTTCATAAACATGGCTGCTGGAGCTAATGAAGAGGTGCAATATATGTATCATCCTACATTTGACATTTTCTTTTCAAGCACGCTTTTCCTCATGATTCTGCATGCTATCTCCAGGCTACTCATCGTATGGGATCTGATGAAAGACGACCTCTTCTTCCTACTTAAAGCTAATGATTCGGTATGATGGCAGAACTTTTACTTTATATCATCTAAATTCGAATTAGTATTTAGGTCATGGTTTTTGTCCACAATTTGATGGTCATTAGCTACATTGATGTGAGGCTCTTGTGGTCTCCTGACCAGTCCAGATGCGTTGGAACAATTTTTTTTGCAAGAAAAGATCTTATATACGTATAATGTAAACAACTAATGACTTAGTACTAATTTCAAAGATAGTTATACTAATAAGATTGGAAGTTCATGACGATTGAACATTAACTAGTACTGCCTTGATTGTTACCTAAAGTTTATGTAACTGCATTATTCCGTACTTCTCTTTCAACCTTTATCAGGAAAATTTTCCTTGCTTTGCCTGATTTTTGCTACGCAGTCAAAACTTTAAATCTGATTACCTTGTTGAATCAGCGACGAATTTTGTTTCAGATTATTTTATCGTTTCTTCAGGTTCTTCCGGCACAGCCACTTGCAAGCACAGACAAGAAGACAATGGTGATATTAGTTAGGAAAATAAAACAACGGTAGCATTGTTCACTTCCACGAAGTATAGTTAGCCAGCTGATCTTCCTTTTGACATGCTGCATCCGATCCCTCGGAATAGTTTTGAAACACAGTACTGAGAAATGAGACCTCAACACTGGACGGTGTAGAATGATACTGCAAAAGGTATAAACTCTTCGTCCCAACATATCCCTACGCACGATAGTATGTAAATTGATGAGTTCTAGTTCAGTTATATATTGATTCATTCTTTGTAATCCAGATAGTATATCTTATTTTTCAATCTCCCTCTTCCTAAGTTTTCTTCGATTACATTTTTGGGTGGATATTTCCATTTTTGGTATAACTTGCCTTTGTGTGTAATTTTATTAGTATTTCAATTTAGGAATGCTGCATAAGCGTGCATGGTTTTCTTTCTAATTATGTTTGTGTTTTTGTATTCCACAAGAAAACAAATATTGGAAAGGGAAAGAAAAGGATTGGTCATCCAAATTTCAAAGTGCAGTCCTCCATGTCGGTTAAAATTTCGTTGATAATGAACTCACTTACATTAACATGAATTCACTATTATAATATTCAATAGACTCATTATCGACGTGACATGGGTAGTACCGTAGTCAGGCCCGGTCCTGGGCCTAGGCGAGGAGTGCACCCGCCTAGGGCCCGGTCCAAAATGGGGCCCCAAATTTATTCTTTTGGTGTTTTTTAGGTGATAAATTTTAAAGTCCATTTTCTTTATTTATATAGATCTAGTTGGATAGGGCCCATACTTGTATCCAATGTTTAGTTAATTGCAAATGGCCCATTTATATCTTTTATCACTTCTTCTTTTTAATCATTTCTCATTTTGCAGTCTTTAAGTTTTTTATATGTATATTTTTATCTTCTTCCGTTTACATCGTAAGTCTTATCGGATGGCTAGGCATTCTTCAAAAGTTTTATTTATTTTTTATTTCCCAACAATTTTGACTATTATAGTACCACTCCGGTCCCAGCTTATTGACTCATTTTCCTTTTTGGGACGTCCCACACATATTGACTCATTTCCTTTTTTAGAAATAATTAGAGTATAATTAGTACAATTAGTAAATCCCTTATTACACTTAACATTCCATACTTAAATCTCATCCACTCATTTTTCTACACGTAGTTCAATATAATTTAAATTTTGAAAGTTTAAATTATTATAACTTGCTCGTTTGTTATCGGATTTTTATATCAAATTAAAGGTCTTGATACGATCTTTCATTTAAGATCAGACAAGAACATGTTTTTATGCATCTATGATGCTCTGTTTCTAAAATATGTCTAAATATATAAACCACATTACATTACCTACAAAATACACTTTATACACTAAACATTTTCGTCTTAATTCCCGTGTATAAAGCAAATGAGTCAATAAGCTTGGACCGGAGTGATATTTATTTAGCTCTGTTTTTAGCAATTTCAATCTTAATATTTTAATAGAAATAATTTATATGTATGTGACAATGTGTATGTGGAATAGAAGGTAATGTGTAACATGTAAGTCATATTCCATGGACATCTCTATATTTGAATATATTTTTAGTATTGTATATATATGTAATTGAAGCCTTCAAAATTAAATATTATATGAATTATTACGTTTTCAACATTTTTACATTTATTTTGGAGGAGCTTTTTTTTTTTTATTATTATTGATTTGCATATATATGAAAAACAAATTTTAAGCTGTTACAAATTTCAAGGGCCCCAAATTTTTTTTTTTTCGCCTAGGGCCCCTTGAATGTCAGGACCGGGGCTGTATACGATCCCATGAGGTCAGGATCGTAGTTACTGCCTATGTATGTGGTGACGATGTTCCTTTGGATTCGGAGTTCGTAAACGTGCACCGAATCCCCAACAATTCTCACCGAAATATTGATCTTAGTATGTGGTGAAACTGCAAATGTGAAGGTATAGCCACTAGAGGTGCTCAAACAAATAAGAACCGGGAACCGGACCAGAACCGCCCGGTTCAAAATCAAACCGAAACCGGCGATTCATAATCGAATCCATAACCGATAGTCCGATTAAGGTTACGTGAGATATAACAGATTACGGCGACTTTGAGCAGCGGAAGAAGAGAAAAGCAGTGAGGAAAAAGGAACACGTTCTAGTTAATTTTTAATCCGTGCATCGCACGGGCACACGTTCTAGTTAATTTAACAAAAAAATCCAAACAATGTACTCCTTCTCCATCTTCTTAGGTGATTATTATTATTATTATTATTATTATTATTATTATTATTATTATTATTATTATTATTATTATTATTATTATTATTATTATTATTATTATTATTATAAAATAGATTATTTAGGAAAAGACGAAAGGGCATATATATATATAGGTATATATATAATAAAATAAATAAGGAAATTATAAAGCAAAAATATATTAATTGTGTTTTTTAAAAGAAGACTCTCCATATTCCAATCATAACATAAATTATTATTTTTATTTAGAGCAAATAATATATTTATTAATCAAGTGATTTGGTGTACTTGGCCATTGGCTCATCTCTTAAAGGAGTGACCCGTGTTCAATTCGTTGTGGGTTCTTCATATTTGTTACTCGTAAATTTTTTTTATTCTTTGTAAATACATAAAATTCAAAAATCATAGTCTAAAATATTTTTATATTTGTTACTTTTTTTTTATTCTTTGTAAGTACATAAAAATAAAAAAATCATAGTCTAAAATATTTTAGAATAAATTTCATTGATAAAATATCTAGATGTTAAAAATAATTACTTTTTATTGTTTGTAAGTACATAAAAATAAAAAATCATAGTCTAAAATATTTTAGAATGAATTTCATTGATAAGATATCTAGATGTTAAAAATAATTAGCACCCGTCGGATAGTAAACTAGTTTTAGAATAATACAACTCACAAATAATTTCCATCACCACCACCATCACTAAGTTCCTCCATTATTTCCATTTGATCGAAGGGTTTGAGATGGCAGCTTATGCATGTGTAGCCTCTCTCTTGAACAAAATTGGACTGATTATGATCCAACCTCGGCTTTCGCTTTGTCTCGACAAGTATCAGATCTCATCCCTTCAGGAAAAAGCTGGCCTCTTGCTCGATTTCATCGAAGGCAATGATCACGGAGGAGTGATGAGCAAAGAAGAGAAAGATTTGGAGATAAGAATCGCACGTGCAACTCATGCGGCTGAAGATTTGATTAAATCTCGCATTGACGATCAAATTGATGCTGGATCTACTAGCCACCCTCTTAGTCTTCCTTGCTTGCTTAGTCTACAAAGGATTATTGAAGACATGGATGCTATCTTGCAAAATGCTAACGAGTTAAAGGAGAAAGAAGGATCGAGTTCGAGATCGAGAGAGGAGGAGCAACCCAGAAATTCAAGAATGCATCTTGTGGAGACCGGAGAAACGGCTATGGTGGGATTCGAGGAAGAGCGGCATCAGCTTATGGATGAGCTCACCAGTCATCCATCCGGTCGGCTTATCATCTCAATCATCGCAATGGGCGGAACGGGTAAGACTACTCTTATCAAAACTGTTTCCGAAAGTTTACCCATCAAGCGACACTTTGATATCCGTGCTTGGGCAACCATATCTCTACAACACAGTGCACAAGAAATTCTTTCACAACTTCTCTCTGTCCAAGTAAGTTCCTCCGGTAGAGCTGTAGATGAATTAGGAGAGCAATTGCACAAAACTTTGTCGGGCAGAAGATATCTGATTGTATTAGACGATATATGGGGTGTCGAAGCCTGGGATTGATAGAGGAAGGGGCGATTTCCTCTATCAAGAAACGAACGAAAGGAAGTAAACGATACAAAGGTAGACGCGGGAGCACTGCCCGACGTTCACACCGGCAAAGAAAAGGAAAAATACGCAGCAAAAGAATAGAATATTAGGTTTATTGATTGATTGAATGAATATTCACGACAATACACCCCACTCCTTATATAGACCTAAACCCTAGGGTTGGTTCGACTTACGGGCTGGGAAAGAACCAACAAGAAAACCCGGAACGGACTCGATAAGATAAAAACACGGGCCAAGCCCAACAATAAATAAATCTAAGTAATTAACGTATCAACTCCCCCACCCTTGAGAATCACCTTGTCCTCAAGGTGAAGATTCGATAGATCCTTATAGACTTCCTCAAGCGCATAGAAGCCAAAAACAACAGATCGTCGGGAAACTTCTCGTGACTTCAGCCTTTCTTTTCCCAAGCCTTCACCCTTTTTATTTGGTATAAAACCAAATGGATCAGCCTCCTTTTCGTCAAGAAAATGCAGGTAAGCTTTGTCGTCCCCATACGAACCAAATTCATTTTCAATCTGAACCATTACAATAGGACCTCCATTGCTGTAAAGAAGCGGAGACACTTTCGGAAGAAGAATGCCCCACCACTTTTCAACCAATTCAAAGTAGGTGGGGTCAGATGACCTTAGCTTGATAGCAGGGTCCTTTGCAAGCCACCATGCAGGGAAGCCACGCCACTCTCCGCCTATATTAGGGCCTGCACGCATCATCACCAACAAATCCAATTCCTTACACAACTCGAGAAATGAAATTATATCTGCAAAGCCCTCGATTTCTAGGGTACGGCGGAAGCTTTCAATGGCTTCGCTGTGATTGCGCTCCTTTGCCACTTTCGAGCCTTGGTCCATCAACGCTTCGGTGAATTCCAATGTCTTCTTGCGCACATCGTAAACTGGCGCTTCTTCACCCTCATCACCTATAAATTCTTCCTCACTCTCTAATGGCGTTGTAGACCTCTCCAGCTCATAATTAACATCGGCTTCTATTGTGACCTCTTCTCCTTTATTCTCCTCCTCAACTATCAAGCTCTCCTCCTCAACCAACCCGCTCACGCCTCTCTCTCTCTCTCTCTCTCCCTGCAGCAGTGGTGTCTCGGGCATCGTTAGGGGTGGTTCGGAAGCATGACGATCCCCATGATTGCTGAGGTGGAGTGTACGACGGCGGAGGCGGCACGTAGCAGCCGTCTCGTGAAGGAGGCGGCGGTATCGCACAGGGTGTAGGAAGGGGCGGAGGCTGGTGTTGCACCTGCGACTCGTAATTGTTGTAGCGATCTGGCTCGGAAGAGTTGTAGGACCGCGCCTGCGACTCGTTGTTATAGTAGTCGTTGTAATTGTTGGAGTACGTGGAGTACCCGCCTCCTCCTCCGTAGCTCTCCGAATACGTTGGCGGAACCCAATAGTCCCAATCGGAATGGTTGCTGCAACTTTCCGGAGTGATTCGAGGCCTTGGGAGATATAGGATCGAATTCATACGAAGTTGAAGGTGATGAAAGTCCACGCGTTCCCATTGGAGTCGCCGGAGGATCCCATGACGACGGGAAGGCTGCCGTACTGTTCCACGAGGAGCGTTGACCTTGAAACTCCTCTATTCTACTCCTTGGTGGGTCCCAAGAATTATGGGGAGGTGGGCTCGACGTGTGGAGGCCCATTCCACTAATAGGCTCATGAAAACCCTGGCGGAAGGATTCGGCTTGCGGCCATGAAGATGCAGGCAATGTTGACGAAGTCCACGGCGGTACCGAAACCTCCATCGAATGTGTGGCTAGGCTCGCCGGCGTCCAGGAAGGCGACGACCACTCCCAAGACAACCCATATGGTGGGTCGGGGTCAGGAGGCGGTCGAGATGCCGATGGGCGAGGATCGAAGACGTCTAGCTTCGCCTCAAGGCGCTGTAGAACAGAGATCAATGTCTCCACCGGAACGGAGGTCGAAGCAATCGTCGTCGATGATGGCTGGATCGAGGACGAAGCAGCCACGGTTGTCGTTGTGGAAAACGGCAGCGTGTAGGTTGCCGAAGACATGAAGTTGGCGAAGCTTGTAACTCTCCTGCACGCTTCTGAACACCCACTCAAATCTTGGATCCAATTCCAAAAACTCCAACTCCACCTTGAATCCAATCACGGACCAACCCAATCAAAGCAGCAGACCAAAAAATTCACTATCCTCGACTCGTTAACTCAAGAATCGATACTTCGCCCCCTCAAAGAGACTCCACTTCGGAAGCTCTCAATGAAAGCACCAATTGATAGAGGAAGGGGCGATTTCCTCTATCAAGAAACGAACAAAAGGAAGTAAACGATACAAAGGTAGACGCGGGAGCACTGCCCGACGTTCACACCGGCAAAGAAAAGGAAAAATACGCAGCAAAATAATAGAATATTAGGTTTATTGATTGATTGAATGAATATTCACGACAATACACCCCACTCCTTATATAGACCTAAACCCTAGGGTTGGTTCGACTTACGGGCCGGGAAAGAACCAACAAGAAAACCCGGAACGGACTCGATAAGATAAAAACACGGGCCAAGCCCAACAATAAATAAATCTAAGTAATTAACGTATCAGGGATGCAGTGAGGCGTTTCTTACCCGATAATGGAAATGGAAGCCGAGTTGTTCTTACTTCTAGGTTGTCTAACGTGGCTAGAGACTGTTGTTCTACTTCTTGCATTACGATGAAACCACTAGACCAGGATAAGAATTGGGAATTGTTCTGTAGAAAGACATTCAAACAAGAACATTGCCTTACCCTGAACTAGAGAGTGTTGGGAGGAAAATAGCTAGATCGTGCAAAGGACTACCCTTGTCCGTTGTTGTGATATACCGGAGGGCTTCTTCTCAAATCACCTAGGTCTTTACAATTCTGGGAAAACATTGCTTGTAATGTTCGACAAAATCACAATTCAAAAGAGAAACAAGAGAGCTTGGATGTACTATTAAGCTATACTCACCCCCCCCCCCCCTTCGACTAAAGCCATGTTTTCTTTACATGGGAGTTTTCGAGGAGGATTCTGAGATTCATGTCTCCAACATCATAAGGTGTTGGATAGCTAATGGATTTATTAGACCTACGGACAACAACATTACATAAGAGATTGCAGAAGGTTTTTTTAAGGAACTGATTGATAGAAATAACGTCGTAAAAATGGGAAAATAGGAACTTGCGGGGTTCATGATCGGTGAGAGACCTGTGCTTGAAAGTAGGCGGAGAACTTGAATTTTTCTCGTACGCTGGTTTCAATTATGAGCATTATTGTGGCGTATTGGATGATGACGGGAATATCTCTAGTTTACCACTTATGTGACATCGACAAACTTTGGTTGTAGATACATTTTCAATGTTAAATGATGTAGCTGTTGCACATACTGAATTTTGGAGGATGAGACAACTTAGGCATGTCAAGTGCTTTCATATTGATCTTCCTCTCCTCCTTCTCTGAGTAATGGTTCGATCATGATGGATAACTTACAGAGTCTTAAAACACCTGTGAATTTGAGGCTGTCTGAGGAAGTGTGTCGGATTTTGCCAAACATCAAGATATTGCATTTGTGTTATTATCTTTACCGGCAAAGATACAATGATAGTTTGATTGAGTGTATGCACAATCTTGATTGCTTGCATAAACTTGAATCCCTCTCCTTGGGTTTTCGCTTTCTTCCGCAGCTGATTAAGAGAGCAAGATTTCCCAATTCGCTTAACAAGTTGACATTAAAGTCCTATAAACTTGAGTGCTCCAAGTTCTCCAACTAATGAATGTGAAATGTGACACAGATGAATGGAACCCTATTGATGACCCATTTATGTGCCTCAAGTATTTGTATATGGAATCACCTTCTCTACGATATTGTTACACAGACAAGTCCCATTTTCCAGTTTTGGAGAAACTTGTCCTTTTTGTTTGCAAGGAATTGAAAGAAATCCCATTAAGTATTGACGAAATACCAACACTCGAGCTCGCGTGGATTGTTGTTGCAATTTCAGCATTGAAAATAAAGGAAGAACAACGGGAAATCAGGGGGATGATGATGGCCTTCAAGTTACACTTGTCATTCCTGATTTTGGGAATTTCAATTAACGGGTGAAAGTAGAGGGGCTCACGCTCGATAATATTGAACCGCAGATAGATGGTATATAGATAAGGGGGTGTTACCAATTTCATTCAATATTAGTTGTATCATTCGTGGTTTAATATTTATGTACCAAACATTTCTTAAGTGATTAATTCGTGAGCAAACTCTTACCTCCAAAAACAAAACAAAAACAAAAATCGTGAGCAAACTTGTCTATTTATATACGCCTTGCCTCCAACGAGGACACATAAATATTTGTGCATTTTAAGAATTGTTCAAGTTAATCAGCAAAAGATCGTGAACACTAGATCCAGATGCTTGCCGTGCGGCCGTCCATTTTTTTTGGTTGTTGCTTCCGCTTTATTGATAAGAATTTATCGCGTGTGATTTGCACGGCTATATCCATAATTGCTATATATAGTATATACAGAATTACATATATACCCGACTTCGAGTGTTCAACCCAGTGTTTTGAAAATCGAACCGAATTGACGGTTAAACTGATTGAACCATCAATCGATTGTGCTTTCAGTAAACGGTTTTTTCGGTAATTCTGGTTTCATCTGGTTCAATTACGGTTAAATTGAAGAAAAAAAATTGTAAACCAAATGTGTCGCCGGTTCGAGTGCCGATTCAATTTTTTTAAAACATTGGTTCAACACTTAAAATATGACTTTTATTTACAACAAGGGTTAATTGCTCCAAAATACATGAACTTTCTTGTTTTTCTTATTTTTCACATGACCTTTAAAATTAGCTCTAAAATGCACAACCTTTTCAACTATTCCGATTTTTCCTCAAGTCTTAAATTGAAGTTGATGTGGCAAAATTGAAGTCATTTGTTTCATATAACTTTCAATACATGCCATTGTGAAATTGGCACATCAACTAATTGTTTTATATTTATATTATGGTCACTAATTGTAGTCTAAAACATGCAATAAGTGCTATATACGACGTTACATAGACACAATAATTTTTTAAAAAATAGATGTTTTGAACATGTGAGTGTATATTTCAAATATAGATAATCCAATTGCTCAATAATATCGATCAATAATCGATCAAGGACCTTTTAAATCCCTCTCTTTTTCTCGACTATTATCAATAAAGAAGAATTTTACTCTTTAAATTGAAAATAAAAATAATACTCACAATACCATATTAGTGAGATAATATTTTATCTCCATTGTAATGAAAATATTGGAGAGAAAACGAAAGGGGGAAAGAGCAAATGCGAGAAAAAATGTGTAATTTTAAGAGTAATTGTTTTAAAAAGTAATTGTCTATTTTCTTTTCCATCAAAGAGAACACGTCCTTATACTATAAAACAATACTGTACCCACTTGCATAAACAATAAGTTGAATTTCTTTAGTAAGAAACTTAAAAAAAAAAAAAAAAAAAAAAAAAAAAAACAACCATCATACATAATAGTAATACATAAATAAAGTTAAGCTATATACGATATAGTTTATCCCGTGCTTGGCACGGGTGTGTGATATTACGAAAATTAAAAATCGTGTCGGATACTACGAAACACCAAAAGTATAATTTATTTACTTTTAAATTTTAGGTTCACATTTATTAAAGTATTTTGAGCCCCTTCATGGGCATTGCGTATAATAAATAAACACACGTAAGTACGTAACATGTTACATGTCATTCAACACTTTGACACGTAATATGCACGTCTTGTTTTTATTTTATCACATATCTCATGAGTAAGCTTAATTATTGCTTATCAATATTAGGAGATAAGTACATGTGTTCTCAGTCAAGTTTTATAATAATAATAATAATAATAATAATAATAATAATAATAATAATAATAATAATAATAATAATAATAATAATAATAATAATAATAAAGCTTTAACAATAGAAATTTAAATATCGCGTCACAGAATACTCGAATTTGAAATATTTATAGAATACTCGAATTTAAGATATTTCCAAAACTTAACCCCCTACTACTACTAAATCGACACATTGGGATGTTAATTAGCATGCACGAAGTGTTCATTAGAATATGGCCCCCAAAATAATGAGGCCCATGAATAATCGGGTCCTTTATAATTATAGTATACCCGTTATAAAAAAAAGTAACTTTCTATTTTTCTCGTCACAATTTGTTTCAAAGATTGTTACGAGGGAGAACATAGAGTTATTGTATAAAATTAGTCATTTTCACTTAACAAACATAAATTTTACCCACTACATTTAAAATATTAAAAATCTACCCAATTTTGACTTTTTTTGACCTAGAAATACTATATTACCCTTACTTTTGATTTTATTTTCCCAATATATCCCCCATTCTCTAACAACTTTTTTTGGAAGTATATATAGCATATAATATTTCTCTCTCTTCTTCATCCGCCTTTTTCTTCTTCTTCTTCACGTCTCTGTTTCTCTCTCAATCGGAAAACAGAGATAGCGCCGTTCATTCTCTGTTCGATCATTCCTCTCCCCGTTTTCGGTGTTTTTGGTCGGAAATTTACCGTAGAAGATCATTCTCTGTTCGATCGAAGTATTTGGTGGAGTAACATAGTGGTTCGACGACAGCTTCTTCGAAGACGATGACCACTACGACGGCGGCGGCGGCGACGTTCTCATCGACGGTTAGTTTTCAGACTAGCAATGATATAGATGTGTTTTCTTAGTTTTGTTTTCATACTAACGACTGGAAAAAACATCTAGATGAAGCTGTTGTTGTATTTTTGTTGAAGATGTTGCGATTAGTATGTTTTTTTGCATGTTTTCGTACTAGCGCATTTTATAGCATAGATCCTCTTTTTTCCGTAACGAGGACCTTAACAAGGTATGAAACATCTAATTTCGTACATACCGACATGCTTTAAATTTGTTGTTTATTGAATTAGTGCCGATACGAAATTGTTGTTTCCACAATGTGGCACCGAATGATTTAGGCTTGTTTGTTTTTTTGGTAGAAGTTAGTTTGATTTTGTTTAGAGTTGATTTTAAGCTTTGAATTGTGTGTTGTTTTGTTATGAATTGATTCATTTCGTATCATGTTTTCACGAAGGGTTTGTTTTGGTAACATGTTTTCACTTAGGAGTTGGTTTGAATTGGTGTAGGATCGATTTTAGGCTTTGACTTTGTGCGTTGTTTTGGTATGAAATTAGTAAAATCGTATCAAATACTTCTTTTTACTTAGGGGGGTTGTGACTCAATATGTATGAAATTTGTGATAATAGTACCAATTGTTGGTTGATTCAATACGAATTTAGTTAAGTTGTACAATTTTTCTTGTAAACAGTAGTGTATTGTGAAGAATATTAATACAAAATTGCAACGGTGTTTGCTTGTTCAAGCATTAATGGTTTTTGGTCTGATTTGGGTTTCATGTTTGACAGGGGTTTAGGTTGATTTTTGGTATAAAATTCTATTTGATTTTGAGTGATTTTTTTTTGTGGTCAAACATTTACAGTTTGTGTTCCAATTGTGGTATGTTTTATGTATGATATAACAAAAATCGTACCGTCATTGGTCGATTTGGTACGAAATGGGTAAAATCGTACCATATATCTTACAAATAGTAGTGTAATTTGGATTGATTATTTTACGTAATTGATATCATAATTTTATTGTAGGCTTTCATATGCGATTCCAGCAACTCTTAGAGCATACATTTTCGGCGACATGGCTTTGATTCCGGCAAGATTCCGTTAGGGCGACGGCGTTTGATGGGGACCCTATACTTGTAATCATTGTTGTTCGGTACAAATTGACAATTTTGTAGCATGGTTGTGGCTTATCAAGTAAGAAATTAGTTAAATCGTAAAATCATTTATTTCTGAAAATAAGAATTGAATTGTCAAAAGTGTTGTAATTTCTTTTGCATATTGTTTACACTATACTGTTCTGTATAAAAAATATGGTATGATTTTACACAATTCATACCAGATCGACCAATGACCGGTGCGATTTATACACTATACTGTTTTGTATAAGAAATATGGTATGATTTTACACAATTCTTATACAGAACACTATACTGTTCTGTATAAGAAATATGGTATGATTTTACACTATACTGTTCTGTATAAGAAATATGGTATGATTTTACACAATCTTCTGTTGTTGCCTCCACGTTCACTTTGTTGACAATGAACGTCTTCTTTTCGTAGGCACTGCGGACGACATTGGTAGTTGTTTGGAGATCTGATCCAAATAGTCTTTCAAACATAGAGTCCGGTGGAAGTGTTTGAGTCTTGTATGGGTTGAATTTTGCTTTCCCAAACTTGAGACCACTAATCAATGCATACTCAACGCGGGAGAAACGAAGTACAGTGCCCCATATTTTGAACCAAAGAGACGTACTATATCAAAGTTTGGCTCGGGTTCGACCTCCCGAAATATCACATAGTGCAACATCTTGCCACACCGTGTGGTGTAATCGGGGAGTTCCGCGTAAGGACCCATGCATGATTTACGGATCTCCTCTGTGGAAGCAATTGGCAGATTTTCCATTATCTTTCGGACATCACTAGCTAGTGTTTCGTATCCATTAATCATCATCTTATGTGGCCTTTCCTGCAACTCGTATCGGGTGTATATCCATTGAACCTAAACAAGCAAGCATTATTTGAAATGCCAATTTTCAGCTTTGTTCACAATGCAATACGGTTTTATAAGGAAAAAGGGTATGATTTCACTAATTTCGTATCAAGTTAACAAACACAGGTATGATTTCACCATTTTCATACCAATAAAAGAAATCTTTCATTATACTATTTTGGGGGGGAAGGGAAATGGGGGTGAGTTGAGTGTTTAGTTAATACTACTATACTATGGTTACAATTCCTGCTCGCCCTCGCTCATACATACTTATTATAACACAGTACTAGTAGTAATAATACATATTCTTAATTAATTACTCAACAACTCAATTGCAATCACAAGATAGCTAGCTAGCTTAGCCAGCAGTTGATCTGATCATACAATTCTCAAACACAAACAACCCCCAAACTTGATCATGAACTCAGTAGGACAAATAAACACTAAATCGGGTATGATTTCACTATTTTTGTACTAATAGAACACATATTTTCATACCATAACACACACAACAACTTCTACATAAACGATGAAGGGAATGAAACAATTCAACTATAAAATCATACTTGAGCACAAATAAACACTAAATCGCGTATGATTTCACTATTTTCGTACTAATAGAACACATATTTTCATACCATAACACACACAACAACTTCTACATAAACGATGAAGGGAATGAAACAATTCAACTATAAAATCATACCTGAGCACAAATAAACACTAAATCGCGTATGATTTCACTATTTTCGTACTAATAGAACACATATTTTCATACCATAACACACACAACAACTTCTATTGAAAATTTTAACAAATTTTCGTACTAATCGGAAACATAAACCCTAAATCAATTTCGAATCAGAATTAAACATCTATAATGTCATGGTTACCTTCTGATTTGTGAAGGGGTGTCCTGTGGGTTCGTCGTCCTCTTCGTTGCCTCTTTCCGGTACGGCATTCGCTGAGGCTGTGGCAGTGGTAGAATGTGTTATTATTCGGCGCCTCTTGTTAGCACCCCTCGCCATGGATTCGTGCGCCTCGGAAGGAGCTCTCGGGGTCTCCTGGTACGTCGGAAGGGGAAGGTGGAAGGACGGCGGCAGCGCCGAAGAACTGTAGGTCGGCGGGTTTTTGAATCTGCTTTTAAAGAGAGAGAAGAGAAACAAAAAAATGAGAGGGTGGGGGAAGGTTCACGGTTTTTGGGGGGAAAATTAGAGGAGGGGCATTTTTGTCTCACTATTAAATTAGTGGGTAGTTTTTGTGTGTTTTAAAAATGGTGGGTAAGTTTTATGTTTACTATCTCATTTTGGGTAATATATTTTTTGCCTCGAGAACATATATAGATAAAAGGTCAAACTATTTGCTCATTTATTAGATACGGTACATAATAGGAGTACAAGACATTATTGAATATAATAACTAGTACTAATATTTAAGTGATATTTTGACAGAATAAAAAAATATTAAGGGCCCTATTTATTACACGGCTTCAATATTGCTTGAGACGGACATGGACACACGCACAATAATTTAATTTAATTTATTTTCCGGTTGAGTTGTTATTGAACTGCATGGAACCATCTGTTTATACAGTGATCATATACAAAATTATGTAAATGTAATAGATGGAAGAAGGAAATCGAGAGTAAGAGGACGGAGGAAAAAAGATTAAAAAAAAATTCATATTCAATAATTTCATTAAATCTAAAGCAACTCAAAAACAAGAAAAATAAAATTTTAATACTCTCTCCATCCCATTTAATTAGTCATATTACATATAAATATTTAATAGGATTAACGAAATGGGACCGGAGGGAGTAACAAAATAACCATCCCATGCACATACTCCTCTAAATTAATAAAATACTTCTACTGCTAATAACTAAGCTAAAAAACTTTCAATATAGAATAAATAAATAAAAATAAAAAGCATGCTGCATGGTCGGTCAAATCCCACGCTATCTACCCCCTTCGAAAGGTGACTTGGAACGTCCTGCCATCTGGGCTGCGCCATGTTTCCCCGTACGATCCCATGAGGTCACGATCGTAGTTACCGCCTATGTGTATGATCTTCCCTCCCGGGATGTGGTGTTCGCGAACGTGCACCGAATTCCCAACAATTTTCACCGAAATATCACGATCCTTAGTTGCCGGTGAAACCGCAAATGTGTAGGTATAGCCACCTCCCATAGTTAGTTGTGGATGTGAAATCGGCATTCTATCTCACCCTAACTACAATCAAGAGTGTGCTATGAGTTGTGATTGTGGTTTGAAGAAACCCTTGCTACTGAGCTTAAATAAGAGTGAAAATTTTCTTAATTACGGATTGTTCTTCGTATGGTATGTGATAATTATGAAAAATATCCATAATTTCCTTAAGTATATAAATGCCCCATATATGGGTTCTTATAATCTAACTAAATATAAAACTTATCATATTTTCCTTTTTTCTAAAGAAGAAAATACCGTATTCAAGAAACGAGCCAAAAAAAAACTCTTCTAAATTAATAAATTAGCCATAAATTGTTTTAAGTTTTTTCTATACATAAGTTCTGCTGATATGCACACACTTTGGCACATTATTTTGAGACAATCGGCGTATACATACATTGAATATTGGTATAGATATTAGAATTAACTAGTTTGATGCCCGTCGAAAATCGACGGGTGGCTAATTATTTTTACCATTCACATATTTTTTCAGTGAAAAAATTATTTTAAAATATTTTATACTATAGATCTCATTTTTTATGTACTTATTACAAACAATAAAAAGAATTTTAGAGTAATAAATATGAAGAACCAATTCAATGCCGACTCATATCATATTTAAATCTTCGACGTTTAAATACTTATAAATCAATTTGGTGTCGAAAACGACAAAGCCAAGTTCCTCGTGAAATATATAAAAAAATATTTAAAGGTAATACAAAAATACTAAAAGTAATTGAAACAATATGAAAATTATATAAGAAATCCAGACAAAAATAATATGTTCGGCTCCTCTTCTACAAAGCTATTGAAGTTTGAGCATAGTCTTCCTCCTACAATTTACTCTCCTGTAAATTTAATAATAATAATTTTGTATACAAATATTAATAATTTTATGTATGCATTATTAATATTTGTATTGATAATTACCTCACAACTTTTAAAATATTTTCGTGTACACAACATTAGTTGTGGTGTTGAAGCTATTGTCATCTTTATCACACATTAAAAAATTGGGATTTTTTTCCCTAGTGATTCTCGATATTGCGACATAAAACCGTGTCTTACCAACTAAGTTGGCTTTCTTTGTCTTATTTTTTTAGAAAAATTAAAAGAGAAATATTAAGATGATTATGTCAAGTTGTCCGTTGTTGATTCTAATAAAAAGAAAATGTCAAAGAGGGTTAAAAACAATTTATCAAGTACTTATGTCAATGAGTGAACTTTTTTCTTGAATGGTTTTTATTCATTAAAAATCTGAATGGCATACCGCCGTTGCTCGTAATAATTGAAAAGTAGGTTGTTAACGTGGTAGCTCGTAATATAAAAAAAATAGAATCTATATCCAAATAAACAGTATAATATAAAAATAAATAGAATTATATTGAAATACGTCGAACCACCCGTTGTTTGTTGTTGTTCTTGCTTAAGTCGACGGTTCACCCTTGTTTGAAATATGTGTTGTTTAGGCAAAACTGTGAGAATTTAGGAAAATAATCAAGAAAAATTCAAATAATTAAACGTAGGATTGATACATAGAATACATTGTTCGAGCTTAACTAATGAAAACATTAATTCATCTATCTATTCACAATAATAGTTTTGAAATCCTAAATATTTCAACTTTGTAAATATTAGAAATATAATAGTAAATTCAACCAAACATGTAAATAGAATATTAAAAATAGAATTCAAAAGAAAATAGGGGAATATTGTGTTTAGGGATGTCAATGGGTCGGTACCCACCCATTAAGCATTTTTTCCAAACCCAAACCGCAACCCGTTGAAATTTCATAGACCCATACCCGTCCCAAAGCCATTTAAAATTCAATTTTAATGCCTGTGTCCGGCTCAAACCCATCGGGTAATATCCGTTAATCCCAAATAAAATTAATAGTAATAATTTTTTATAAAATAAATTATAACTTAATATATACTTCATTCGTCCCATTTATATTGTCTCACTTTAATTATATTTAAATGTGTCTATTATAATAATAAAGCGAGATAAATTAAATGGAATGGAGGGAGTATATAACAATCGAAAATTTTAATTTAAACGTGTATATCTCAAATAACTGCTAACTGACAATAGACAAAGTCATGTGAAACAAATATCTAATTATCAATTAGATTTTGAGAGATATATCCTTTCAACTTTGTATATATTAATAAAAAACTTATTAGTCTTTATAAATTTTTTATTTTTCAAATATAAATATAGTTTTTATATACATGTGAAATATATATATTTACCATATATGTAAAATGGGTTTGGGCAGTGGGTACCCAGAGGTATATACCCATAGCCGACCCAAACATGTTGCGGGTATCCTAAACCCGTTCCAAACCCAATTTATATTATCCAAACCCGTCTCATTTAGGTATGGGCGAGGCGGGTACCCGCGATAAACCACCTATTAAGCATTTTTTCCAAACCCAAACCCAAACGGGCCAAATCTGTTGAACATATACCATACCCGTCCCAAATCCGTTCAAAATTGAATTTTAATAATCGTGTCGGGCCCAAACCCATCGGATAATACTCGTTTATTACTTGTTAAACCAAAGTAAAATTAATAATAATAATTTTTTATAAAATAAATTATAACTTAATATATACTTCTTTCCACTCAATTATGTTGTCTCACTTTATATTCAAATGTGTCTATTATAATAATAAAGCGAGATGAATTAAATGGAATGGAGGGAGTATATAACAATCGAAAATTATAATTTAAACGTGTATATCTCACATAACTGCTAACTAACAATATACAAAGTGTGAAACAAATATCAAATTATCAAATAGATTTTATGAGATATATCATTTCAACTTTTTATATATTAATAAAAACCTTAAAATTACTAATTTAAAAAAAAATATATTTTTCAAATATAATTATAGTTTTTATATACATGTGAAATATATATGTTTACCATATATGTAAATGGGTTGGGTAGTGGATACCCGGAGGTGTGTACCCATAGCTGACCAAAACCCGTTCCAAACCCAATTTATAGTACCCAAACCCGTCTCAATTAGGTTTGAGCGAGGCTACCCGTGATAACCTGGTCCATTGACATCCCTAATTGCATTAAACATGTAGTTTCGAATTTGATTTGTTTTTTATAATATGATGATCATGATAAATTAAAAGTTGTATATAATATACTAATATCGATTATACGAATATATCTACGTGATTAGTATTGAATCTAATGACACACATACAAATAAGATATCTATGTACATATAATACTTGTCTATTTGATACAAAAATACGTTAATAAAGGTTAACATTTCTCAAAATATAGTTGTATGTGGTCTAAAGACAAGCCACCCGTTATTTATTATAGGTATATCAAAATAAAATACGAAAAAAATCTAATTATAAAGCTAATCATGGAAAAATAAATAATTATAAATGTCTATATTACAAACTACAAAATAATATATAGTATAAAATGCGAAAATCAAGAATTAAGAATAATCATAAATATTTAAATTAAAGTACAATCATGAGATACGAAAACAACTATGAGTAATATAAATAATGATGAAAAATGAATAAGTAAATTTATAAAATACGAAAATCAAAACATGAATAAGTAATATAGAATATAAAACCAAATTGATAGAGATTAAGATTATTGTATTATTATATGCCATTAGATATATACACATATAATTATATCCGTTATTAAATGATTAATATGTATAAAATACACATATTTTAGATAAATTGGAACGAAGAGCATAGGAAGTGCCACATAGGCACGTGAATTAACGTGGGACTCCGAATCCGCTTTGCTATTATATATAAAAGGATTATAACAATTAAAGATCTTAAACTTTTTTCCTTTTTAAGCTTTAACAATAAAAATTTTAAGATCTTATTATGGAAGACCCGAACTCGAGATTTTTGACCCCAAACTTAACTCCTTACATATTGGTTAACAGACGTACACCGAAACCTAAACGGGCCTTAATTTCTTTTATTGAGGTGATCCTTATTAAAATTAAAACAAAATTCACTTGATTGATAGATAACATAGACGTACTCTTACCAATCCTACACCTCTTGGCCAACACACACATATGTCATCATCATTAAGTGTGAAACTGGTGTTTTATTTATTTAACATGTCAAGTTCAGATTCAGTAGATACATATGTAACACTTCCTCTGTCTAATCTTAAATAACTTATTTCTAATTCATATATGAAGTATATAATAATAAAATGAGTAAATTAGAAAGAGACAAAGAGAGTAATAACGACCAACCAAAAATTTGCATATTTGATTTGATGAGGATAAATTCTATATATAATATACTCCCTCCATTATAGTTCAATTGACTTGTTTCATTTAGGCTTGAGATTTTATGTGTAGCCTTAGAAGTGAAAAGTAAAGGATCCACGTTAAAAAGTAACGATTAATTTCTTTCAACGTTAGGAAGGAAACCAAGTGAAGTGGAACGGAGGGAATATTATTCATGACTCACTTAAAATATACTTCCAACTCAATAGTCAAGACTATTTTAAAACTTTTTTTTTTTTTTTTTTTTGAAAACGAGGTTACTCCCATAATTTACTTCATTTGACGCATTTTTTTAAGCACATTTTTATTTAAAAAAAATGCCTATTTGTAATATAGAAATAGAGATAAATAAAGTATTTGTGACATAAAAATGAATATGCGAAATATATGGAAATAAATGGGCTAATAATATGCTCATGTTGGGTTTAAATAGAAATGGGCCGATTGGGTAAAATCGTTCCATTAAAGAAATGTATTCGTACTAATACTCCGTGTATACAGTATTTCATATTGCTTGAGCTACTATGCGACGTCGTTTCTACTGTGTTTTTTCGCCATAAAACAAATTACGGCGACTTTGAGTTTGAGAGGAAGAAGAGAAAAGCAGTGAGTGAGGAAAAAGGAGAAAGATGAACGCCCCTGACCGTTACGAGCGATTCGTCGTCCCCGAAGGCGTTTCCAAGTACTCTCTCTCTCTCTCTAGTTTCTCTCTCTGTGATATGTGTAACTTTACTTCTGTTTGCGCTATCTGCTTCCTCTCTTCTCCATTTGGTAGTGAAAAAATGTATTGATTGACTGTGCTAGGGTTTCGTACGAGAGGGATACGAAGATCATCAATGCGGCGACGTTCACCGTCGAGCGAGAGGACCACACCATCGCCAACATTCTCCGCATGTAATTGATTTTCCCTCTTTTTGTTTCTGTTGTGATTTGGTAGCTCAATTTTGGTTGGGAAAAACCCTAATTTCGTCGCTGAAACAGGCAATTGCACCGGGATGAGAATGTTTTGTTTGCTGGCTACAAGCTGCCTCATCCGCTTCAGTACAAAATACTCATAAGGGTTTGTGAAATGTTCTTATCTGTTGCAATATTTCTGCCTTTTTTTTAGGGAAATGTTGATTGTAGCATGCGTGTTGAGCTGATTATTTGATGAGAATATGAACTTTCTGGAATAGTATGAACCAACCAATTTAGAGTGAGTGCTTTGTTGTTGCTGTTGTTGTTGGTTGTTTTCTTTTGATGAGAAATGGATTACAAATACTATGTGCCTAATAGCAGAAAATTCATACAGATAAAAAGGTTTGTCGGCATAGATGTTAGAACCGAGGATCTGATATTGATTTCATCGAGCTCGTGCAGCTGGAAAAAATCCATTTTGAATGTCAACCACTGTATATCAGTTTGCAGAACAATACATGAGGGTTTAGTGTTTCCAGATGACTCTTTGGCCCTTTAGAACCTAAAAAGGAATAGCTCCGGCATTCCCTTCTTAGTTTAGTATATATCAGTCAATCGTTAATCATGTGCATTATGTGTTGATTACTTAGGAGGAATGTCTTTGCAATATTAAATCGTGATCTGACACTTAAGTATTTTAATACTGAAATTTTGCTAGCACTGATATGTGTAACTTAACAAATCCGACATGTTGGCCCTCAATTTGCACATAGATGTTCTATAAGCTATGTTTGTTGCACTTATTATTGTGTATGATAGTTTGTTGGTGCTCAATTTGCAGATCCAAACTACGAGCCAGTCTTCGCCTATGCAGGCATATAATCAGGCTATCAATGATCTGGACAAGGAACTTGATCATCTAAAGAATGAGTTTGAGGTAATACTACTTTTACACTGTGCTTCATTTCAGAAACTAGTAAATCTTCCTTAGAGAATACTCTGTCCTGCAATGGTCTAAAACTTTTTCTACTTGCTAATCCCCTTCCAGGCCATCTTTTGGACTTGCAAATTTTGTTGTAGTCGTTATAAAAGTGTTTTCCTCGTAGCTTGATTTTCAAAACTTATTTGCCGGATATCTGATACAAGTGCTGCAATCTCATTAGGTTGAACTGGCTAAGCACATGGGGAGGTAAGTACCGGAGAAGTATCAAGCTGCTCGGCTGTTGATGGCTTGCTAGTATTCGACTTTTAGCTAGATATTCTGTGGGATTGTGGAACTTTTTAACCTTAAAAGCGTCAAGGTTGAGAAATGTCTTTATGTTACTCGATCGTATCAAAATCGTACCTGTTCTTAGCCATATTCGACCTAACACTACCACCAAGTGCGGTTTTGCTCTTTGATGAAATATGGGATCTAGTGATCATACTCTGTAGATGAGTTCTTTCCGCTCTATCGAAAGTCTCGTGCTTCTAAACTATTTCTGCTGGTTTGGGGAGGTGAAATTCGCAGATATAAATTAATTTTGTTCACAGAACACCTCTCCCTCCCCAAAAAATGAGAGCAATGGCTTCATCACAAAAACACAATTGCTAGTCGAACATCGACTTCCCAGGGTACCGATTCTGCTACATAGTTCGAATTCCCTTTCAGATGAAGACAATGTTTGGTTACAAAGTTTGAGGGCTCATTTCATTGACGGCCCTTTCAGATGAAGACATTGTTTGGTTACAAAGTTTGAGGGCTCATTTCATTGACGGGAAAGTAATGTTGTCTGGAAATACGAAACACAGATCAAAAAATAAGGAATCGGAACCATATTCCGGCCAACGAAACGATCGATCGGAGCAATAGTATATTTACTTCCTTACTGGAAAAGAAATTACTGGTAGTAGGTGTGTAAATTTTCAAGTTCTTAAAAAATGTGGGAAGTCAACTCTAGGAAGATGACGTCTTAATCGGTTAATCCCACCGTTCAATTTCCGAGGAGTAGTTTCTTCCACACTTCACCAAATTTAGCTACGAAAATCAGTAAAAATTCCCCCAAAATTCAACTATCTCGAAAACCCGCACCGTTCTTAATTCCTACGAATTCATCGGAAACCATGGATTTAGACTACAATCCCAGCCGGAAAACCTTGATCAGGAACAAATGGGTGGCGGCGGCCGCCAGCATATGGATCCAGTGCACCGCCGGCTCGCTCTACACCTTCAGCATCTACTCCCAGGCCATCAAATCCACCCAGGACTACGATCAATCCACGCTCGATACGATTTCCTGGTTCAAGGACGTCGGCGCCAACGTCGGTGTTCTGTCCGGGCTACTATACTCCGCCGTCGCCGGCGGGTGTGGGCCGTGGGTCGTGCTCCTGGCGGGGGCGGTGCAGTGCTTCGCCGGATACTTCATGATGTGGCTGACGGTTACGGGGGTGCTGCCGCGGCCGGGGCCGGCGGTGATGTGCTTGTACATGGCGGTGGCGGCGCACGCCATGACTTTTTTTAACACGGCGAATGTGGTCACCGGGGTGCATAACTTTCCTAGCTACGGCGGCACGATTGTTGGGATCATGAAGGTTAGATGACAATCTTCTGCTTTTCTTTTCTTTTTTCTTTAATTATTGATATTTGATGTTAATGGTGATTAGTTTTTTCATTCTTCTGAGGGTTTAAATGTTACTACTCAGTGACATGTTTATGCACAGTTGCTCAACTATTGTGTGCTGATTTTGACAATTGAACTGAAATTATATGGATTCAATATTTTCAACTGGAAAATTTCATCGGTGCTATCGTCAAGATTTTATATCAACTGCACTAGGGATAGAGAATTGATGATGGCGATTCCCGTCACTTGTGGTTACAAGTTAGCTCTTAAGTATGAAATCAGATTAGATTGGTTGTCTAAAACTCAATAGTAAATTGTAGTATTAGGTGGAAATTGGTATTCTTCTTCTTTTCTAAATCTTCGTATCATGGTCATTGCATGAATTCGGAGAATTGGGGGCGGAGAAATATTCATTCACTGTTATTGCACTACAGCTCGAAGTGCTGCATATCACTATTTGGTTTCTGCTTAACTAGGAAACATGAGTAAACTACTGTGGTAAAATACAGTACTTATAATATAAAGGTGAAATGAAAACCTTTGGTGATCTGATTGCATGTCTAGCGCCAAATATTTTGTTGCCTTCGTTTAGTACTTACTTTTGTGCACTTAAATTGAATGTTTTGGGATTTTTTTGGTGGGTCATCATTATGGACATATAGCATGAATATTTTTAATCTTTGATATTGATTGACATATCCAGTATGTGTATACAGCTTGAACTGCTTATACTGCGTCGACTTTATCCCATGTCCACTAAATCTTTGAATTGTATTAGGGCTTTCTTGGTCTCAGTGGAGCAATACTGATTCTAGTATACCAGATCATCTTCAAGGACAAGCCTAGTTCATACATCTTGCTTCTGGCATTGTTGCCCCCTGTTAACACGGTTCTTCTTATGGGGTTCGTAAGAATCTTCAGGACAAGTGAAGTAGATGAGATAAAGCACTTGAATGCCTTCTCGTCTTTTGCTCTTACTTTAGCTGCCTATCTGACAGCTGTGATAATCATACAGAACATTCTCCAGTTTACATCGTACGTTCGTGCCTCTATCCTTGCACTACTCATCATGTTGCTCTTATCCCCTATTTTTATTGCATTTCGAGCCCAAAGGTATAAGTCATATCGGATGGTAAAGTCCCTCCTTGAGAACAATCAAGTTTTAGGTGATGAAGACTCTCTAGATGATGAGGACACGCAAGATCAAGACGAATACCATGAGCTCCCAAGCGGTGCCGACCAAGTTAGGGAGACAAATAACAGCATTCTGCAGTGGAGAGAAGATGTAAATCTTATAGGAGCAATGAGGACGCTCAGTTTCTGGCTTTTGTTCTTCACGACTGCTTGTTCTATGGGCTCGGGGCTCGCCATGGTGAACAACATGAGTCAGTTAGGTCAATCTCTTAGCTACACGAGCATAGAGATCAATACTTTAGTTTCCCTTTGGAGCATTTGGAATTTCTTGGGCCGTTTCGGGGCCGGTTACGTTTCTGACTACTTATTGCGTGAAAAGAATTGTCCGAGGCCTTTGTTTATAGTGATCACTCTAGCAACTATGAGCATTGGCTATGCTATGATTGCTTTTGGTTTCCCTAATGCCCTTTACGCTGGTTCTATTTTGGTGGGTGTTTGCTACGGGGCACAATGGTCTTTAATGCCGACTATTGCGTCTGAATTGTTCGGGAAAGTGCATCTAGGGACGATTTTCAACACTATTACTATTGCTGGTCCTGCTGGATCTTATATTCTCTCTATTTGGGTGGTGGGATATATCTACGACAAGGAAGTAACCGGTGATGGAAATACTTGCATTGGAACTCGCTGTTTCATGCTATCGTTTCTTATTATGGCAGGTGTTGCACTCTCGGGCTCTCTTGTTGCCTTGGGATTGTTCTTCTGGACAAGAAAATTCTACAATGATGTTGTTCTTAGGAGGCTTTTTCGTTCTCTGCGAGAGAGCAGACGTATTGATTATGATGACTAGTAGTAGTTGAAATAGCAAATTCTGTAGTTTCTGCACAGGTTTTGCAGAGGCAGACCGCGTTACTGCAGAATTCTACGAGGGGTCGTTCTCATATTGGCACCACTAAGGTTGTCTGAGCGACTCCACCCCACCCTCCACTCAACATGAACTGTATTAATAGCTGTTTGGTATCTACGGATCTATCTCTACTGCTTGGAGGCTATCGACACCGTAGAAGAAGCCCCCTATTGCAGATCTTACATTCTGATCCTTTGTGCATTTCATCGTAGGTTATGCCCATTCGTTAACTTTCTGCTTCGTTTTGCATAGATCTAGTTCGGAACTTAGCTCTTACACATGGAAGTGCAGGAACAAGGTTGTGCCCGGTGGAGATGAAGATCAAGTGTTCATATTTCTGCAGGTTTCGATGAAATCTTGGTTACAATAGTGAGAATTTCTTTAATAAACCTATCACCATTCTGTAATTTTTTATATTTTCATGTATTTTTGTGTATTTGCCATGTGGAGAATTACTTGATAAAGTGTTCTGTTGTTGATGTCGGCGAGTCATAGGTTGTGGCCGGAAGGTTATTACTACTATTATTTTCTTAAATCTCTCGGCACTGTCACTAGACCAACACATGCAGGCCCGGTCCTGGGCCTAGGCCACGAGTGCCCCCGCCTAGGGCCCAGGACAAAATGGGGCCCCAAAAAAAAAAATTGTGTGTATTAATGTATATACAACTGAAAAGCCCAATATTAAATAAGGCCCAGTATTCTAAAAAAAAAAAGACACAAGGGCCCATAATATTAAATTTGTGTATTTCAGACATAAAAAATAATATTTTAAAAAATTAGAAATGTATTTTCTAATTGTAAATTATTTTTTTTTATATAATAGTACCAATTCAAATTTTAAATAAATAATTTTTTATTATACAAAGGGGTCTACATTTTCGATTTTGCCTAGGGCCCCCGAAATCTCAGGACCGGGGCTGACCGTAGTATTGTTATATTTTTTGCCTTTTTAAATGAAACAACTGAACTCGATGCTCATAAATTCAAACAGGCAAAATTCATTGGGCTTGGGCCACTTGGCCATACATACAAGGAGTATCGTCGAATCAAAAATTTCCCCAGAAATATTCCTTATTTTCTCTTTGTCGGTGTGGCCTTTCCCATACATAAATGGTAACTAAAGTAAGCTTTACATCAAACCAAAGAAAATTAAAACAAGGCAACTTGTAGTAGTTAAGTCTCTTAATTAAGCTTATTCCTAACAATTCTAAACAATTCTTAATTTAAGTCTCTTAATTATACTCCAATTAATACTAAGAGAAATGCTCCAATACCCACCTAGACATTTTTAATATCCATGGATGACGTAACATACTGTTACTATAAAAAATTAAAATATGTCGTATGAGAAAAAATTTCCTACCTATCGTGGGCATTATTAATGTGACCACAGATGACGAATTACAATTAATAAAAAAAATAAATCAAAATATATAACCTAACCTATCTAAAAAAGTAAACCTTACCCGTGTCACTATTAACGGTGGGTAGGGGGACGTTTCTCTAAAATATATACCCTAAACAATCTAATAAAAGTAAACACTATCACTGTCATATCACTGATGAATATATTAAGAATCCTCTCCATGTGCAGGGGACCTTTTAACACTACCACTGCTTTAATAGTTTGTCTCAATTTTTTGTATTCAGTTAAACTAATAAATAGTAATAATCCTTAAAAATAAATTAAAATACTGCGAATTGAAATACATTTAGTTCGGTGTTACTCCCTCCATTTATTCTCATTTGGCTACATTTCCTCATTTGGACGTTTATTTTCATTTGACCCCTTTCTATTTAAAGTTCAACATCATACATTAACACTCTATTATTCCTTTTATCCCACTTATTCTCATAATTATATCATTAACACTCTATCTTTATGTCATAAACTTTAATTTTTTAAACACCGTGCTGAATAAATGGTGTCAAATAAAGATAAACGAGATACCCACCATCATTTTCGTACATACCATAATCTCCATCCTAAACATTAGCTCGCGGGTATAGATATTTTAATTTGTTTAATGGAAAACATTTTAATAGTAATTTATAATCCATTCTCCTCCTCCTCACCGAATGTTAGTTAGCTGCTGCATCTTAGATCCAAAGCAATTTTTCCCAAAATCCTCAAAAATCAAAAACCTTTTGCACATCTCTACTCTTCCCCTCCCTATCTTTCTCTCTCTACTCCTCCCCACTCTTCCCACGTATAAAGGGAGGGAAAACGTATTGAAATTCAGTTCAATCCGCTCTCCGCTTACCGATTGATTCCCTGCGATATCAGATCGCGGCGGCGCAGCCTCTCTCAGATCTAACTTGCCAAATCGGAAATCCGAAATCGGCGCTGAGTTCTTTTACAGCTGGTACGTATGTTCGTTTCGTGATCTGAGGTGGATCACTTGTGTTGTAGCTGTTACAATGTAGTTGGAGTTCCATGTGCGTTTTGTTTGAGGCCTTAAGTGCATTTTCAGTTCGAATTTTGGTGTGGTTGAGCATCTTGATCGTGTGGATTCATGCTAATGTGTTTTTTTTGCTTGATTGTGGAGTTGGAGTTTGAAGTGATGGAGGATGTAGTGCAGATTGTGTTGGCTGGTGAAGTGGTTTGATCGAAATATGGGTTTTTTTTGCATTTTTTATGTTTGCAGGTTGATATCTCGTAGCCTGCCTGGGGTGGTTGGCTGATAATGAACGGGATGATAGAGTGCAGTGTCTGTCATTCCAAATTGGTTAATCCATCCACTAAGGCTGTTTCACGGGCTTATGATCAACATAGGAGCAAGGTTTCGTCTAAGCAACGAGTGCTTAATTTCCTGTTAGTCGGTGGTGATTGTGTCCTTGTTGGTTTACAGGTATGCTTTTCATGGTTTTATCCTAGTGAGGGTGTTATTTTCTCTTACCCATTTGCAATGTTAATGCTATGCTTTAGTTGATGTTTTTGGGATGTGGAATGGTGTGTTATGGTTTTCTTTGTGATATTGTGGAATGATCGGATGTGCATCAACAGATGATATAGTTGATCTTACTCAAAGAAACTGGTGACTGATGCGAATCTATTAGGAGTCCGATAATTGAAGAAATAGGATATTGTGTTTCATAATATGAAGCAACAGTATATGGAATCAAAGACATGGACTACTGTACCTTCTTGCAATGGTTGAAGCTGGGTTTTAAAATGATATCAGTTTTTCTAACAGCCATCAATTCTATTTGTATAAGATGATTATAAATTTTATAAAAACCCTGTAAACCATTTCCTATGAAAAAAACGTACACCGGCCTTGAGAATATGTACTACTCCAATTGGTGAACTTAGTGTATCTAACAAAACTTAAATGACTTAGAATCCCCGCTGCAGGCATACACGGCATACTTGCTTACAAGTATTCCATAAAGACTGTTCAAAGTATTGATACATCTCAATTGTGATGATTTCATGGAATGCTCTACTTGAGACATGGTAAAAGTATGATTAAGCCAATTGGCCGTGCCAGAACTGTGGTGGCAATGGTTGATGATATTGGAGTCAGATCCTGTCTGGCATTGATTCAGTTGAAGATCCCAATGTTTAACTGTAGGAGAAAGAGTAAGAGAGTTAGTATGAAATCGAAGTTTAATGCTCGATGGAATACGTAAGGCAAATATAACAAGAAGGGGGTAGTCAACCTGGATTAATTGGATTTTCAATCTTGTACCGGTAATTAGAAGAACTGCTCATCGCTTATGATACATAAGAGTAAGACATACTACCTGAAGCTACCAATTGGCAGACAGAATCTCTTCCTGTCGTCTTGTCCTTCTAGTTATAATATGAACTTTTGATGAGCGAGCTCTTTGACTACATAACAGTCTATAAGTTCGAATATCATGCACGCTGAAGCTATACTTTAACTCTTTAAGCATCATATGTTATCGTTTTCTACCTCTGCAGTGTGAATGCTTATCAGTGTCTCATAAGTATTACTAAGCCTTGCCTGATGTCCGATATGTCTTTCCAGCCTGTTCTGGTTTATATGTCCAAGGTTGATGGCCGCTTCAAGTTTAGCCCCATTAGTGTCAACTTTTTGACGGAGGTTGCAAAAGTTATTTTTGCAATTGCAATGCTTATATTCCAGGTACTTCTACCCATCCGATCATTATAATGAACAGAACCATGCAGTATAATATTATATATTTTTTCATTCGTTTGTTGGACAGCTTTACTAAAAAGGTGAAAAACATCGTGAAAAGATGGAACATTGGAAGTAGCTTTCACTTTAAGGTTATGGGGGATGAAAAGCGTTTGATAAGAATCATCCTATGTTGTTTCATTTCAACTACTTTCACTCAGGTTCTCGATGACAGCCCTTAAGGCGTAGTATTAAACAATGTCTATGCATGGTGCTTAAACCGTGCTAAGATATTTGGGTGATCTTAAATCGAGTACACTAGGGACTAGGCTGTCCATTTATAAACCGCCCATGTGGAATTGTGGATATTGATAAATTTGTAGAAAAATATCATTAGAAATTGTAATAAGTTAATGTTTAGCTTTATATCTTACAATCCGTGGTCATATGTGGGTCTTTGTATGCAGTTCATTAATATATAGGAAAATATGGAATCTTAGCGTAGCCTACAGGCTACAAATTTTTTTAATGCGCTAGCACATGGCTGGCTACTGTGGTGATATAACTATGTGACCGTACTCCATGTCTTCCGTGTTATAATTGTGGACTTGGGTCTCTCCTGCAGGCTAGGAGACAGAAGGCTGGTGAGAAGCCGCTACTCTCAATGTCTACATTCATTCAGGTGCTTTTAAACATGGATCTAACATTGTAGAAATTCAGCTTCAATATACTTTAATCTATGTTGCGTGTGTTTGGCCAGTAAATTTTGTATAATATGTTTATTATTCTTTTCCCTACTTGCACTTTGGTATTTCCTCAACTTCATCTTAATGTTTTCTTGACTGATATACCGTGTTTGTATGTATTGGCAGGCTGCTCGTAGCAATGTGCTACTTGCCGTTCCAGCCCTTCTTTATGCTATAAATAATTACCTAAAGTTCATTATGCAGGTAAACTTGTATTAATATATAGATGTAATATCATGAATATTTCATATGTGGAATATCATCACCTTTTTATTCATATAAAGAGAAATTGCTTTGTTGTATTGTTGTTCTGGCAAGTCCTACTCCTAGACTTAAGCAAGTTCCTTTGTATTCGACTATATGAAAACTATGCTTCGATTTTACTGGACGTGTTTTCACCGGCTCGTTAATGAACACTGAGTGGAATTTTCTTGGTTCTTTCTGTACAAAACAGTACTTTTTATAACTTCTAACTCTCCAATAACATCTTCTTTCAGCTATATTTCAACCCGGCAACAGTAAAGATGTTGAGCAACCTAAAGGTATGTTACTAATGAAGTTCTTATTCTTATTTAGAGTGCTAGAATTTATTAGTTGTCTTCCATTTATGTTTGACAAATGGGGAATAACAAGGTGTGCAAGATGTCACCTGGAATTTATTTCCTCTCATGCCTGAATGTGAAGCATCAAGAATTTGTTTTCTTGGTTAATTGATGCATTGGATCCATTTTCATGTTTCCTCAAGCTTCTATGGCAGCTCATCAAGCTCATCAAGAAAGAACATTGCAGGCTCTTTTCCTTGCAATATGAGCCAGAACATGTTTAAATGGAAATAAGTAATTTTAAAGCTTACAGGGAAGCAAATTTCTACTGATAGTTTGATCTTAAGTTCAAGCGCAGCTTTCTACCTTTGTGTCAACCAACTTATCAGGATTCTTGCAAGCTCTAGAAAAGCTTATTACTATCTTCAAGTCATCTCTACTTGTGTTGTATTTAGTTTTATCTAGTATATCTGATTCTATTATCATCCTTTTCATATCCTCTGTTTTACAGGTTCTAGTCATTGCTGTACTTCTGAAGGTTGTTATGAAACGTCGATTCTCAATAATTCAGGTCAGTTTCCTCGATTAAGAAGCTAACATGGAGTTTGATGTATTTTATAAGAGATGATGCTTCACTAGTTCCTGATCTGTAAATGAAATAGGCATTTGATCTGTTAGTTGGAATATGAGCCATAAGGCAACCTGTATAATAATGTCTATACTTACCCATGATTTGTGTTAAATTGCAGTGGGAGGCTCTTGCATTGTTGCTGATAGGTATCAGCATAAATCAACTTAAATCCTTACCCGAAAATACAGCTGCTTTGGCTCTTCCAGTCACAACTGTTGCTTATGTGTATACTATGATATTTGTAAGTGACTCAAGGCCTCTTGTGATCACATTCATGATTCATCATGTACTTGGATATACATGCCTAGACATGAGTTTCTTTCTCAATTTTCCTTTGAGGCTGTCTCGTAGATTTGTTCATTGCAATCAAACTCACTTATGAACGGGTTTATACAGGTTACTATTCCTTCTATGGCCTCAGTTTTCAATGAATATGCTCTGAAAAGCCAATATGACACCAGCATTTATCTTCAGGTGATAACATTACAAGTTGTTTTAGTGTATTTAAAAGTATCTGTCCTGATTCTTGCTGCCTTGTATTTTGCCCCCTTTGTTATGTATGTCTGTATGTGGAGCCTCTTCAAAACCACCCATTCTCTGCAAGTGCACGAGCAGCAAAAAAATTGTACTGCCTATAGAATGATAGATTACTTGTCATTGCCATTGGTTTCTGCCTAAATTGTGAAGCCATACTTTTTTTGGTCATGTGCATGTATGTGAGGATGGATTTGCTCGATTTTACATATTCATGACAGTATATTTAAAATAAGATTAATATGGTGATGCAAATGATGATTCATTTCATTACATGTATATTGAAGAATGGTTTTTAATTTAAACATTTGCAGAATGTTTAGTCTGCCACTTCTTTCCGCACATTATCCTATTGTTAGATATGGCAAGTCTCCCACAAACAGTTCTCATTTTTTCTCTACTAATGATATGCCATTTCATCTGCAGAACATATTTTTGTATGGATATGGAGCCATTTTCAACTTTCTCGGGATTCTTGGATCTGTCATAATTAAAGGTATTGTGGTGCATAATGTTGCTTTAGATTAGTTCTACCTTTTGCAAGCTTTACTTCCAAGTACCATTGGCAATGTAGAATACAGTTTCTAGGTTTTGCTTCCTTTTGAGTGTCATCGTGTTTCAGATCAGGGGACTATTTATGCTTTAGGATGGTAAAATTTCATCAATGGTCTTATTAATGATGTAGCTTACTGTTTCAGGTCCTAGCAGCTTTGATATATTAGAAGGACATTCGAAAGCAACCATGCTTTTAATATGCAACAACGCTGCACAGGGAATCCTGTCCTCCTTTTTCTTCAAATATGCTGGTAAGAGGATGACTTTTGGATTTCATAGTTGATTTACTTTCTTTATTGGATTAAAACACCTTTTGCTTTACTATCTTAGTTTCTCATCAACAACTATAGCTTATAGTTATGTTACATTATCTATGCTCACCATGGCCTTTTCAATGTCACCAGATACAATTTTGAAGAAGTATTCGTCAACTGTAGCTACAATATTTACTGGCATAGCATCTGCTGTCATGTTTGGCCATACATTGACCATAAACTTTATGTTGGGGATTTCAGTTGTCTTCATTTCTATGCACCAGGTATCAAGTAACAAAAGTCTCTGTTCTCCCATGTGTACATATTGGGGCTCACCTCTTAAATTTTTATTTGTCTAGTTCTTTTCACCTCTTTCAAAAGTTAAGGACAGTGAGCAAAGTGGTGTGCTAGAGAGAATGGATTTGCAGAATGATCGCAGGTATATACCTTTCTTTCTGAATTATGAATTATTTGTATGCATGAAACACAATACATTTTTGCTGGTTTTCCCGCATTTGTTTTGTTATATCTTCTGACTTCTGAGTCTAATCTTTTGAATGTGATCTGTAAGGTTTTAATTATGTGAACAAGATTTGGGTAAACTTGCGTAAAAGCTATATCTGATGTCGGATATCATTCTTTTGACTCACTTCAATCTAGTTCATAACTTTATTTCCTGTTATAAGACCTAGTGTATCCCTAAAATGCTAATTCATTGGAAGGGTGAGAATGGAGAACTTCATGAAATATGCCATTTCTTTCCACTTTGCATTTGTACCATGGTCTATTTGCTTCTCGTTCCTATAGTGAAGAGCTGTATCATCCCCTTCGGTAATTAGTTTATGAAGCTCCTTCTGTGGGAAGAGACACACAACAGGCAGGGATTGAGCACTGCTATGTTGTTAATCCTGATATTAATAAATAAATCTTGCCATGTAAAATAAGTCACTTTTGATGTCTCAAGTAAATATTATCTGTCCATTTTAATTGCTTATTGAACTTTCCTTACATGAAATGGCTTCCAAGTTTCTTTCTTGTTGATTGTCATATTGTTTCTAGGCTCAAGTTTTCATTCTGGAGGAAGATCTCTCTCTCACACTGCATATTTTCTATGTTTGTTATCCCAGGTCAAAGGAAGCATCCTTCATAGAAATGGCTGCTGGAGCTAATGATGAGGTACAATCAGTTATTATTCTTGAAATTGATTATCTTCTTTATGATGAAACACATGGTTGTCCTCACTCGTCATTTTAATTTATGTTTCCAGGCTAGTCATCGTGTAGGAACTGATGAAAGACAACCTCTTCTTCCCACCTAAAGTTACTTTGCTTCAGTAAGTGGCTAAAACGTTATTGGTTTATTTGCTTTAACTAGTAATACCTGTATAGGTCCAGATCTATCAATAAAAAATACATTAATAAAATATTATCACGTGAGAGGTAAGTTTTTGTATTGGAAACGGGAGGATGACAGAGTAATGCTCGGTTTTATTTTTTCAGCTACATTATAAGATGGTTTTAAAGTGTTGTGTATCTGCTAGGGCATTTTTTTATATGATTACGTAGCTACTGCATAAGAGAAACATGCACACCGTTCTGCTATTTCAACCATCTAGTGTTTTAAACATCAAATTCCTTTTTTTAGGTATTCTCGACACTATATGCAGAGGACATAGAGCAGAAGAAAATGCAATGTTTATTAGGGAAAAAAGGAATAAAATGCAATCGGATCTCAATGCTTCAAAGAAGTAGGGTTAGTGTCATTTCCTCTCTGGCACATTCGTTTCTTCCCTGGAAGAGCCTGAAAATACATTGTTGGAGAATTCAAGGTTCGAAGAACACAGAACAACTGCTGCATGTTTTATCTGCCATCTTACTCTTATACGCACAGTATTAGACTCATTATGTATATTGATGATTTATAGCTCAATTATAGGTTTATTCATTTTTTTCTTATTGAAGATATATTCAATCTACATGTATTTTGAACTTTTGCTCCTCTTTTCCTTTTGTTTTGTTTTTGTTTTGACTCGGTCTGCTTTTATATGAGGCTCATTTTACCCGAGGTTTTCGTTATGTCCTTGGGTCTGTAACTTTGAGATTTTGCATCTGTTTTTGTTGTTCTAAGCTTAGAATGATACCTTCCAAACATTCTTGATATATTCATTGATATTTACCAAATTAAGTTCGACTGTTTACAACTGAATTTGGTTATAAATGAGCTCAGAAACATACTTACGGAGAAAGAGTTTCAAACATCATCTGTTTATTACTATTATAAAAAAGTGTATTCTTATAAAATACGAAATACGAATCTATAACTCGTGCAAATTAAAATAGTTCATTACAAAATTGAAAGTAGACGGAGGGAGTATTCACGTAACCTTATTTATTACTCTGCATAACTTATTCATATACTTAACTACGGAGTATACACTTGCTTAAGAACACACCAAAAATATAACACTTAGGTTGCGTTCTCTTTGATGCGTAATGAAAATAGAGAAAAAAGAAAATTACCTTATAAATTTCACCCATTTTATCACCTTTTATCAATGAGGGGAGATTTTACTCCTTAAATTCGAGAAAATATTTACAACACCAAATTGAAGAGATAATATTTTCTCTCCATTGTAGTGCAAATGAAGGGTAATAAATAGAAAATGTGCAAAGGAGGGTAGAATTTATAGGGTGATTTTCTGTCTTCTCTCATTTTCTTTCGCATCAAATAGAATGCAACCTTATAAAAAAAAAAAAAAAAAAAAGAAGGTTTTACATTAGGGAGTTTTGACTTTTGTGGTAATGAGATCAATAATATTGTTATAATTGATTGCGTAATGTAGTACAGTTTTACGGAGTTTGACTTACACGGATTGAATAGATCAAAAGTGATGTGATTAACGGCCCGGTGGCAAGGGTGAGGTACTTAGGACTCTCTTCTTTAGGAGGTCCTGAGTTCGGTTCTCACTACCAACGTGGTATGTGGAGGAGCTTTCCACCCTTGTGTATACATGGGTAGATATTGAGCTATAAATTGTAATATAATCTACTATCGGGTGTGGTGTCAAAATTTCTCATGTGTATGAGTTGTATATATATAGTTGTAATATTTGATGTAATATTCAAAAAAAAAAGAAAAAAAAAAAGTGATGTGATTAATAGTGTAATATAGTGTGGAATTTTAAGGGTTTTGGCCCACATGCATTGCATTGGTAAGTAATACGTTTTCAAGTGTCATAGGGCGTCATTTTGTTGTTTTAATTATATCAGCTTGCCGAATGACATGACGATAAAGCTTATTATTGTTTCATTGTTTACTTACCCATAGCTTTTGTTTCAACCTTCCAATATGCCGTACAACCATTCTCTTTTACTATTCACTTTGTACTAGTTCGATAACTCTTTTTTTTTTTTTTTTTTCTTTTCTTTGGCATAAGATTTTAAATGCACTATTAAAAGTGAAAAGTTTGATAAATGTAACCCTTAATTCTTTCTATTTTTTGGAAAATGTGGTTATTGAAGTGGGACAACCCGATATGTAGTACTCCGTACTACAAGACTTTTAAGACTATGGATGTTCCTTTCAGCCAATATTTCACCAATTAACTTTAAGCACATTAACTAATTTAATACTAATACGACTGATAAAATTGTATAAAAATAAGCAAATATATAAACTTCATTTTACGATGTTATGGTTTACTCTCTTAAATACTTGTACTTTTAACTAGCCCACACCCTTTTCACTTAAGCATTTGCTAGAGAGTTATTGAAGGTTTATGTCAATAAAATATACAATTTAACAGTTAATTTACACAAGAAATACAGTACATAATAATCCCTTTCCACCCTTTTATTTTATTCATTTATTAAGTTTTTCTTTCAGTTTTGCCAACCAGAAAAGGCTATTGTTATTGTACATTGTCAACTTTCCAATCACTTTCAACCATCCCCATATCCTTACAAAAATCCTCTTTCAAATTCTATTTTATATTGCATGTTGTTTGTATTCATTGCAATCTCATATAGATTTGTTCAGGGTATTAGTGATCTCTCTCTCTCTCTCTCTCCCTCTCTCTAAGAAAGCAAGTGTGGAAGATGAAGATTTGTCAGCTGTACCTTTGAGCTGATAACAAAGACAAAATATCACACAGTGAGAAGAACTCAAGAATATACATATATATATATATAATGAGAGGTACTGTAAAGGAGAATTTGGAGAAGATTTGGAAGAAAAACACATTATTATGGACACTTATATTAGGGCAGCTTCTCTCTCTTATCCTCACTTCCACTGGATTTTCTTCTTCTGAATTGGCTAAGAAAGGTCAGATCATCTCTCTCTCTCTCCAATTTCTTCATTCATTTTCATTAATTAAATTATCAGTAATATTATATATGTGTTGTATTCTTCAATAGTGTTTACTTGTTTTGAACTTTTTGGAGTAATTAATTTAGGAAAATGTTTGCATAGTTTGAGTTTTTTTAATTACTAAATGTTTTCTTATTCATAGTTTATAAGATTAGACTCCAAAAATTATTTTAAAATCAAGAATCCTCAGCTAGAAAATAAATTGCTTTTAGTTAGATAGTGCGTATGGACTGATATTCTTATGACTATGAGACTTGAAATGCATTTATGACTAAGGCTTATGATCAATTTCTTCTTTCTATCCTTTTCTCAATTTTCTCTCTTGTCTAGGGTTAAGAAAATTACAGACTTTCACAAGTGGCAAGAATTGTGTTATTATTTTTTTCTTGGGAACTGTGCAAGCGTTCTAATTGAATTTGTTATGTGTAGTTAGCATACTATCGTTATGAATATTGTTTATTAACTTATTTTTGCATATCAATTTATGTATTCGTGGTAGTTACTCATTTGGTTATTTTTTTTTACAACACTTCATCATTTCTTTTAATTATTTCCCTTTACTCCTAAGGAGGAATACTTGAAGTACAAGCTCCTAACTTCATCATAAAATCAGTCATCAAATGTTGATTTCGTCATATCTTACCTAAGATAGTTTAGGTTTTAAGAAAACTTACTCATTTTCATATTTAGGATAACAAAAATTACTCGTACATTTAGATGAGAGACCAATAAAATTGCCGTTTTAGGACATGTTTGTACATTTTGCAGACATGTTTTCCGAAAAAAAAAAAAAAAAAACCCTACAGTTTTAGGACGTGTTTATACATTTTTTTCTTCGAAAATACGATTTCCCTACTTTTCACTGATAAAGAGCTCATTTCTTTAGAATTGTGTATTATAATATCTGGTTGATTCTTTATCGATGAGACTAGTGTAGTATTAATTAACAAATAAAGTAAACTCTAAAAAAAAACATGAATATATGAGTGTGCACTAAGGCATGATGAATCAATTATCTCAAATGGAATTTAATAAAGAGAATAGTTAATATGCTTGCCATTATATAAAATAAAAACAAAGAAACCGAAAAGGAATACCTAGAAAGGCCAAGCACTAAAAGTGGATGTTATGCTTCTTTGTCAAAGATGATTGAAATTAGTATAAAGAGTTTGTTTAGTGATAAATAATGAGAATCAATCAATATATAAATAAATAAATAAAAGGTATTTGATTTTGGCTTCAAACACTAATTAATTAAAGTTTCGAGCCAAGAAATTGGTGCAAAAGTTTCACATTATGCGGCTAGGAGTCGTGGTGGAAGAACCCCTTTTCCTCTTTTGACTTTAATTAAATAATAACACCACTTCTTCCCTTTTGTTTTTATTATTTCTCGTTAATGGAAATTAATCATTAATATTATTGAGTATGTAATTAAGCACATTTTTCTAATTTAAGCATGTTCAAAACCTTACTTTTTGATAGATATTATTGGAAGCGACGTCATAAATAATTAAATGTGGGCATAATTTCTACTAATCTCACCTACTTTATTAAAATGATAGTAGAACATATAATATAAATTATTTTTTGAATAAATAAATTTTTATTACCTCCGTTCCAATGCCATTAGTCTTTTTTTTTTTTTCAACACTAGATTTGATGAACAGGTGTTAAAAATAGAAATAAAAAGTAAAAAGTAAAAATTACTAGTTATTTTCATTTTAGAAAACAAGATTTAGTACAAGACTAGTGAAGTGAGAGAGACAATCCAAATTAAAATAACTAATAAAACTAATAAAGTGAGACGAAAGAAGTATGCTAATAATACTCCTATTATTTGGGGAAACAAATTATGGCTCCCAAAATTTTGTGTTAAAGCTCGGTAAAATCGGAAGGGATCCTTATTGCATATCGGTATGAAATCTCCTATTGCACTGTCAAATTATTGACGCGTGTCAAAACATTTTCAAAACTAGCAATGAAGGTAGAAGAGGGTTTTCACCGAAATGCAATAAATGATTCCATTTGACCTCGTTCAACACAAGTCATTTTCTAATATAACAATAATTAAGTTTAACTAGAGATAGCTCAAGCCGGTCAAGTAGGGTGGAAATGAGGGAGGCTGTAATTCGACCCTAATTTATTTTCATTAAGAAAAGATCCATTTAATTCCTACGTTTAGTTCGATAATGATCTAACAATGAAAATAGTGTGTGGGAATTTCATTTCTTTTTCCATCAAGAAAGTAGTTGGCTGTCTTATTCCAAAACACTATCGGTGGACCTTCATTTCCCAAAACGTAATATCACCATGAAAAATACCTTTTTACTTATTCCTCTCCCTTATTATATTCTCCAATTCATAGCTCAGTCACTAATAAAAGCTTTCATGGATCAAAACAAGAATCTTTCACTCCACATTCCCTATTATATTCTATTCTTGATTTCGAAATGATATGAATGAGCAAACTGCAACCTTTTTTCTATTCTTCTATTTGAATTCTTTAAGAATAATTAACTGTCACTAAACAAGAGGGATAGGGCATCTGGGAATTTGTGACAGCCGTTCAGTTTTTCGCCACCAATCATTGCATCCATATTTATATACGTACTTGAATTTTTAGCTATGTAATCAGTTGTGAGAAGGGTATTGGAGCAATTTTTTTTTTTTTTTTTTGCTTCTGAACCAGCTTCCCTTTCTGTTTCTCACCAACCAAACAAATCCCTTTTACAGTTTTACTCCACTTTGTTGTCTGAATTTTCTCAATTTGAGGTTTCTTGAAGTTCTCAAGCCTTTCTTTGTGCTTCTTTTTTGCCACAAAATCCTAAATTTTAGGCATTTATTGTGAACAAAAATGGTGTTTTTGTTTGAGTTTGGGACAAAGATTACTTTGGTGGGACTGGGATTAGGACAGTTGCTTTCTCTATTGGTAACTTCTACTGGATTTTCATCTTCAGAACTCGCGAAAAAAGGTTGCTTTCTGTCCTGTGTTTTATTTCCCATTTTTGTTTGATGATAGTATCAAAGTTTGTCCATCTTCATCAAATTTAGTTGCTTTCTTCTGAGATTTCTTGGTTTTAATGTTGTGGGCTTGTGTTAGATCCGTCGCTGTAGGAGTTCGGTACCACTATGCTTTCGCACTTATGGATATTTATCATTACAGTTCTTGATTTGTGGTTGTTTGTTTTTTAGCATATAGGTTTATTTGGAAAGCTGTTTGTAGAAATGTTGCTTCTTTTAGCTGTACTTTTTTTGATAAACTGAGTATTTTTTTTGTTTTGTTTTACAAACTATAGGAATTAATATACCCACTACTCAGTCTCTCTTGAACTATGTACTCCTGGCTTTGGTGTATGGGAGCGTTATGCTCTACAGAAGGCAACCTCTCAAGGTCGGTTGTTTTTTTGGCTTTAGATTGTTCTGTTTATTGCAAAATTCTCTTATTGATTGCTCTTTCAGTTTGTACTCTGTTTTGTGATTAATGTTGTGTTTGTTCTTGTTGATTGGCTAATGTCACTGTTGTTAAGATTTTCCTGAGTTCTTTTTCCTTTTTTTAAACCGTTTAAATAGCTTAAGATTAATTTTTTTGAAAGTGAGACTGAAGATTCAGTTTGGGACTTGAATATATTACAGAAAAGTGAGGAGTGCTTTAAGTAATGAACATCAATTGGAAAGTTTCAAAGTTTAGATATGTTACACAATTCACCCTTCCGATACGAAGCTATTAAGATGTTCTTCATGTCATGAAATCCATGTATCGGAACTCTGTGTTAGCAGATAAGACATGTTTGTTTCTAGAATCACGACAAATAACTCTCGCCTATTGTGAAAATGTAGTATCTGGTGCTGGTCTAACTGATACTTGATTTCATTTTCAGTATTTAGCTATTGGCACCCTGTATGTTTCTTTCTGTAAGCTCATGTTCGTATTTATCACCTGCTCTATATGGAGAAGAGATTTCATCGATGTTGGTTAAAATATCTCGAGTCTACATAAGCTTCTTACAATCTTAGCATTCATAGGACTTTGAACCAACATTTATGGTTGAGCCTTTAGCTGATAAATATTACCTTAAACTAACAGAGAACGTATAAAGGATAATTTGCACTCTTGTTCATACCCACTTATTTGGAAATGTATGGCTGTCTCCTAATTCTTTAGCAGTTAAGTAGCTTGGCTCATAGTGTGTATCTATCTGTATATTAATTTTTAAATGAATCCTGTAATCACGCTTCTTATTGCAAGAAAATTTTCATGGTTTAACATGTTTCTCAATTCTTTGTTAAACAGTCAAAATGGTATTACTACATATTGCTCGGAGTGGTTGATGTGGAGGCAAATTTTCTCGGTAAGTATCTATGAATATGTCCTCGTCATTCGAGATAATTTTCAAGACTAGACATGAGACAAATAAAATGTTCTTATGCTCAAATGTTCCTTTTCTTTCTTTCCCGTGCTTTGACTGTCTTCTAAACACCCGTAACGCGAGTTAGAGATTTTAAGGCTTTGATCTGCTGTCCTAGGATACTAGTTAGCATGCAAACACGCACAATTTCGAGAACGGGAGTGTATAAGCCTTCCTTCTTGCTTATTGAAGAACATACTAACTACGTTTTGACATGACAGTGGTGAAGGCATATCAGTATACATCAATCACCAGTGTAATGCTTCTGGACTGTTGGGCTATACCGTGCGTCCTATTCCTCACATGGTTCTTCTTGAAGACACAATACAGATTTAAGAAGTTGGCTGGTGTAGTAATATGTGTAGCTGGTCTCGTAATGGTTATTTTCTCGGATGTGCATTCTGCAGATAGATCAAGTAAGTTGCATCTTCCGTCTGTTAAATAATCATTATTCTGCCGGTTAATATCTCTTTCACGCTGAACATGTAAATTGTACTTACATGTTCCCACTCAACATATAGAAGGATGAGAAAATGTGCATTATATACTCGACTACACCATTCCTACTATTATTATATTTAGTTCTTGGAGTAACAGAGTGGTTTTTTCGGGCTACAAGTTTTCTTAGTTTTGAGGTGTATCAAAGCACAATCTTCCCAAGTAATGCTACGAAGCATTTGGGGATATTAAATAGAGAGGACACGCCCCTTTTATTCACATGGAGTACTTTTTACATGTCGATTATCATTTATGTTTAAACCTTTCTAGCTGTGATCTTATACTTGTCGATTTTAGGTGGTAGCAATCCTATAAAGGGTGATTTGCTTGTTATTGCTGGGGCCACACTTTATGGCGTTAGTAATGTCACCGAGGTATGTAGCTTTTGGGAACTTCCATATTTGGGTCTATTTTCCAATCCTAAAATCCGATCCTGATTCTTCTCTTTTTATTACTCTATCTGTGGATTAGGTACTTCGTTTTTCTGTATGCCTTTCCTTTATCTTACAGTATTTAGCCACAAAATGTTGCTTCCGCAGCACCTGCGTTTTTTTATTTAGCATATACCTTATGTGAAATTTTAGATTTTTCATGTAGATTTGGAGGTGAAATCTTGACATTAATGTATGCAGGAGTTTTTTGTGAAAAGTGCTGACAGGGTTGAGCTTATGGCTTTTTTGGGATTTTTTGGTGCGATTATCAGTGCCATACAAATGTATCCTTTTTCCCATGCTTTAACAGTTTCTTCATCGGATAGTTTCTTCATTAAATTCTGGATGCTGATTCCTTAACAATGTGCTGCAGAGTTGTAATTGAACGTGATGAACTCAGTTCTATGCACTGGACCGCAGGAGCGGTACTCTCTCTCTCTCTCTCTCTCTCCCCCTCCATTTCAATCAATTTCCTCAAGGATAGCTAAAAATTGTCATCTTACTCATGGCGAATAAAAGTAGTTAGTTAAGAAATTATTATCTCCGTTCGTTCATTCACTGTTGGTTAATGAGCTAAGGGATCAGGTTAACAGAAATATGTAATTCATATTCAGACAAGATCATAAGCTATTTGATCTAAATGTCCTAAAGCTATTTTAATTACACAACTCCTGAAGCATTCACCTATTTCGATTTTTGATCTGTTTCTCCCTTTTGAAAAAAGCTTTAGATATGCTGGTCTCAAATGAATTCCAATTAAATTTATGTGGCTTCACATGATGCCAGGTATCAATTCACATTAAAATGTAAACTGATATTGTTACTCGTTTTCTGTTGCAGTGGTTTCCTTTTATCGGATTCTCTCTTGCTTTGTTCCTGTTTTACTCTGGAGTCCCTGTTCTACTTAAGGTAAGATTGTTTTTTTTTTTAGTAGGTGTCAATAACAGTCTTTTTAGAGAGTGTTATTTCCTTTCTATTGGATATACAATGAAATATTCTCTCGAAACTTTTAATATGCAGATAAGTGGATCAACAATGCTCAACTTGTCACTCCTAACCTCAGATATGTGGGCAGTTTTGATTCGGATCTTCGCTTACCATGAAAAGGTGCGAAAGGACACAGTAATCTCAAAGGGAAAAAGAGTTGGCTATTTGAATACATTCTGCTCCCTTATATTCAAAGTTTGAAACTGAATTTTTTTCTTCTTCTCCAGGTTGATTGGATGTACTTTGTAGCCTTCGCTGCTGTCGTTGTCGGCCTTATTGTTTATTCGTGGTATGATTCATCTCATTTAATTTTTTTTCTTTTGAAGTTCTCATTATCTCTCTCTACCCTGCATTTTCTCAGTTCTTACCATGAGTACTACTTCATCAACTTATTATCAGTGATCACTACTACCATGAATGTGAAGTTAAACTCGAGCATTTCTGGACGTAGGAATGTTTTTTTTCAGCTAAACTGTCATTTTGACTCGACTTGACTCGTTTCTGTTAAATGCTTACGTATGGTTTATCATTCATCTTGTAGTAGAATAAGTAATAACCGCATAAGACACTAGAAATTTACATTTTTGCATGATTCGAGGATTTGAAGGACTATATTGTAAAGCAAGCTCAAACTTGGTTATATCTATCTGAAGATGATCGATTGCTTTCATTACAGGGGCGATAAGACCGCTCCAAATACTGCTGAGGTGGCAGATGAGGAGGCAGGCCCAGGTCACTCGGAGAACAGAGACACAGTCGTGAGTTCGAAAACTGGATACGGTTCTAGCTCTGCAGCCGGAGAAGAAGGGTCGGAGTCGAAAAGTAAGGAAAAATCGTGAGAATCGGACGAGAGGAGATTTTGATCATTCGGTTATCTTTATAGGAGTAGGTATACATATTCTTGCATGCTTCAAATATGAAGATGATTGAGGCATTGCCTATAATTGAAGGGGGGAAAAGCATGAAAAGGGAAGATCGAAGATGAATTTGGTTAACCCTTTTCCCCCTGCTTTCTGTATTCATATGTAATAAGTTGAATATTGTTAATAGAAATAGTTGCAGAAATCAAGCTGTAGCTTGAAAAGGTGAAGTACTAAAAAGATGAAATGAAAATATATTATAAATATTCTTCTTTCTATTTTGAATTTTGAATTTTTTTGATCAGGATATTCTTCTTATATTCATTTTTGTGACCTATTGTTTTTGTTTTTGATACCTTTGCCAACATTTCCTTTTAGTACTATTAAAAACTTAACATATAATTTGTTGATGGGTTGGCTTTCACTGGTTTTATTTGTTTCATGTTGTATGAACCAAGCTAATCTTTTTTCTCTTATAAAAAATATGATATTTTATCCGTGCTGACAGGACTGTCACATTTTATTATTTTATATCTTTTATATAAGTTTAAAAAAATGTAACAAATTTTTTGAGACATGGGAGCATATAAACAATAAATAAATTAAATATCAATATTGGGAAGTATAGGGACTTATTTGGATACCATAATTCTTTCTAATAGTGAGAGAGAGAGAAATCAACGACGATACCAATATGGTAAGAAAGTATTCCGTAATATACTAAATCAAGACCAAATAATCCCAAATATATAACGATCGAATCTAATTAAATTTGATTTCCTACAACAAGTAAGAAACATAATCCTACAAGGATTCATTCATCTTAAATCAACCTCTCTCTATATATATAGGTATACACACAAGCATCATATTCTCAAAACCCTACCTTAACTAAACTCAGTGCTCTCTCTCTCTCTCTCTCTCTCTCTCTCTCTCTCTCAACCATGGCTCCCCCGTTCCTCATGCTCCCTCACGAAGAAAACAGCGAAGAAGTACCCCTGGCCAGTACCTTCTCTCTCTACAGCCTCAAAGACAAGAAACTTCACTACCCTAATCTCGTCCAATGCCCCTCCCAAAACTTCCCATGCATCGGTTCTTCCCATGGATGGCTTGCTTTCTTAAACTCAAAATCCAACCCTATCCTCTTCAACCCTTTCTCCAAAACCCTAATCAACCTCCCCCTCCATCAAACCCTACCCCACAAACAACCCACCCGAATTACCAAACTAGTCCTCTCCCAAAACCCTTCTTCACACCCCAAGAAGTTCGCCGCCGTGGCCCTCTACGATACCTTCCTCGTAGACTCCAAGATAGCCTTCTGCAGAGGTGGTGACAAGCGGTGGACGGCCCTCGGCTCGAAAGGCGACAAGTACTACGACGTCGTCTGCTGCGAGAAAACCAACACCTTGTTCGCATTAGGGCGGGAGTCTTGGGTCGAATCATGGGACTTGAACGAAGCCGTTCCGAAGAGGACGATCGTTATCCAAGATTCTTACCCTAAGCTGGATAACAAGGCCTTCCCCAACGATCTCTACTCTTCGCAATGGTACTTAGCCTTGTCGAAGGCCGGAGATATCCTTCTGATTGTTCGGTTCATCGGAGACTTCGTGAGGCCGTCCGACGGAGAAGTCGTGTACGAAGGAGATACACTTACTGATTACATGGCGGAGCCTCTGGTCTGCCCTTACAAGACTGTGAGTTTTCGAGTTTTTAAGGTTGATTCCGACAAGAGGGAGTGGACCGGCGTCGAGGGTTTCGATGACTTTGCGCTGTTTTTGGGAGGGAATCAGTCGTTGTGTCGAGCGTCGAGCATGGAGAGTTGAAGGCGAACTCGATCTACTTCACGGATGATAATTGGGAGAGAATCGACGAAGATTACAGCTATGGAGGGCATGATATGGGGGTTTTCTCCATGGGAGATGGTAGCATTGAACCGATTCTTGAGGGTGAGAGGCAGAAGATTGAACCGCCGCCGGTTTGGATTAGTGTTCCTTGCGAGGATAATCATTAATTAATTAGTTATATGGAATTTTTGGTTGTTGGTTTTGGAGTTGTGGTTAATCAATATAAGTACATATATATATAGGGTTTTGTTCTTCCGTGGTCTTTTGGTTTGATGTGAAGGGAACAATTCTTGCAACTTAATTAGTAGTTTGTGTTATATTTTGTGACTTGTTCAATCAAAAAAATTTTTAGCAGAGTCTAATTTTATTTTATAGCAATTCGCAAAGTTTGATTGCTTGTCAAATTCATTACCATTGAAATAATATAAGACACAAATTTAATTATATGTAATATGCTAATAACCACAAGATCAATTTGTATGATATTCTGACTATTATAAGGTTGTTGCGTTCTCTTTGATGCGAAAGAAAATAAGAGAAAAGAAAAAATCATCCTATAAATTCCACACTTTTTCTCACATTTTCTCACATTTTCAATTTTTTCCCTTTCATTTGCACTACAATGGAGAGAAAATATTATCTCTCCAATTTGGTGTTGTAAATATTTTCTCCAATTTTAGGAGTAAAAATCCCCCCTCATTGATAAAAGGTGAGAAAAGGGGTGGAATTTATAGGGTAGTTTTATCTTTTCTCTAATTTTCTTTCGCATCAAAGAGAACGCAACTCAAAACTATATAATTGCAAATACACACGTATTATCTTACTCACTTCATTATTTTCATTTTTCACTCTTGTCTGTCTCATATATTAGTTTATTTAAAAAAAAAATTAATATACAAAAATTCCTTTTTTTAACCTTCAATCATTAGTTACCGTATTAAAGACAAAAGAGACTAATGAAGTGAGATCGAGGGAGTAGTATATTCGGTTTAAACTAGAGGTATTTCATTTCAGGCTTAGCTTAACATCTTAATAATCTATGTTTAAATTTAGCTAATTAGCTCCATATATATATATATATATATATATATATCAATTTGTAATCTATAAATTACAAGTTACACACAATATTTTTACCTTTTACATTATAAATTGGCCACCTTAATCAAAACTCAGGCATCTGTCGCCGGTTCCATTACCTATTTCATCAGAGCCACAATAGGAATATATGTAGTAGTAATATACTATTCGATCTCACTTTACTTGAGCCAATTCAAATAGGTACACACATATTAAGGATTGTGAATATGATTTAATTTTTTATCCAATTGTGTTGTTACGTTAAATTATTTTAATACAGTACTAGAAAATAACTCATGTTGGATCGGACACCCTAATATACAAAGTAGTTCAAGTAAAAAGGGATGGAGAAAGTATTATTGTACTGAAGTATTGTTGGACCAATGTGATTCTATATTACTCATTATCTATATATGCGGCATTGTTTTGCACTTGGGATCCTTTGTCCCTTTTTTGGTGTCCCAATCATGTTTGTAATCTCAATTTTTAGTAGATTCATGAATTTTTAAAATAAAAAATTTATAATAATTAATTTAAATTTTATGATTATATTTTGGGGTTGACTAATTTAAATTATGCTATATAATTTCTTTTATCATTTAATTTCACTTTTATTAGTTATATATTATTGTCAAAAATATTAAAACTAGGGTATATTACTATTGAAAATTAATAGAAATATTCCTTCACCTACATTATTAGTTATACCTTCACCTACACTATTTCCTTTCATTAATGGAAATATTACAGACCATTTTGTTGATGGGTTGTAATGGTTTTATTTATTTCCTTTTGTATAAACTAAGGTATCTAATCAGGCCCGGACTTGTTACAAGGCATACTAGGCCTGGGCCTAGGGCCCAGAAAATATGAGGGGCCCAATTTTTTTTTATTTTTTTTATTTTTTTTTAATGTTAGTACTACCTTACAAAAAAATACTACTACTACCTTTGTGAGCAAGCAACGGCATTCGAAAGGTAAGGGGAAAAAAAAAACATAAAAGAAGTGTTGCGCAATGGACTCACCCAAAAAAAAAAAAGACATCTCTTACTGGAAAGGTCTGATTATTTCAGAGGAATCTTTCAAAGTTGATTATTTTTCTTCATTGTCGATCAAGCACGCTCATCACTCCAATAAAGGTTTGTAAATTCAAGAAATACGAAATTAATTTTGAATATTTGTTGAATTCGGAAAAAGTTGAAGAGTGAGTCATATGAGAGTCTTGCATAAATCTAGAGTGCACAATGAGAAAACAGACATTATTGGAGATGATTTATGCATAGAATTGTTATGTATGCAACCATATATTTCAAAAGAAAAGTTGAGAGCAAGATGTGTTGCATTATTTGAAGAGGGTGAATTGCTTCCCAAATGCTTATATTTCGTACAAGATCTTGTTAACCATACCGGTTACAGTTGCATCAGCTGAAAGATCTTTCTTAGAGTTGAAGTTGATTAAGACATATTTACGATCAACTATGCTGTATGAAAGGTTGAATGTATTGACAATTTATCTATTAAAAGAAAATTGGTTGACGAGTTAGATTACACAAATTTAATGAATACTTTTATGTCTAAAACTGTCCACCGCGTTATATTTAGATAAGTTATGAAACATTTTCTCTTATTATTTCAATTAATCAATATTGTATTTTTTTTAAATTGTGTTATTATATTTATTTATTTGTACCTTATATTAAGGGCACATTTTTTACTTTCGCCTAGGGCCTTATGAAGAACAGGACCGGCCATGTATCTAATTTAGAGAATATGTATGTATTTGCCCACTTTCAAGTTTGAAAACTAAATTTAGCTTAGTATGTTTAAAAACACAAAAACTACCCAATTTTTACTTTGGTGTATCATAATACCCTTGCTTTTTAGCTTTGAGTTTTGTCATGTAGTGAAATCCTCTCTCCTCTTTATCTTTGAACTATACCCATCTCTCTCTTTCACATTCTCTCTTTCTCTTCTCTCTTTCTCTCATTTATTTCTCTCACTACAATTCAAATTTCTCTTCTCTCTTTCTCTCTCATTTATTTTCAGATTCGACGGCAACAACCTCTCGTCGGAGGAGCACTGTCGAGGAGGTGGAGGGAGGAGAAGGGGGCGAGGGTCTCCGGGAGAGCTCCGATGAAGATGTTGTTCTTGGTGAGATGCGGGTGGTTGAGGTTCTTGGAGCTGAACTCCGGGAAGCCGCCGACGAGGTTGCTGAACTCCGGGAAGGCGCCGCCGGCAGAGGGGAGGTTGACGGCGGTGGAGCAGACAACCAAAAAAAAATATTTGTTACTAGTATTTTCTCTCGTCCCCCGAATAGTGTTCGTTTTTATATTTTATGTCTCACATATATTTAAGAAATGCCATTATTCAGTAGCATGAAGGACATATATATTAATTTTTAGTTGATATTGATTCTTTCGGTAGCTACTGCAAGTGTCGAGAGAGAGTTTTTCGAAATGACCTGATACTAGATAATTTTTTTCGCACCCCCAAATTATAATTTCTGGAGTCGCCACTGGAAGCAGAGGTAGGCTAGCTTGAGGTAAGGGAACATCAAAGTCTAGCCGCCGTCGTTGGAGCACATCCATAGTTGGATTCCCACTTTCTCTCCTCTTCTTCTTCTTCTTCTTCTTCTTCTTCTTACTTTTTTGCTGGATTTTTGTTGAGGAATTAGAGTTCTGTAATTTTTTTTCCTTTGAACTTTGCTATTTTTCTCTCCTCCTCCTCTTCTTCTTTTTTGATTTTTCATGTTTGAATATAAGGGTTTTTACGTCTGAATCTAATGTTTTTTTGTACGCTTGCATGTTTTTTTGTAATCGACGAACTGAATCTAATGTTTTTACTTAAGTACACAGTACGAAATACAAAAAAAAATTACTAGTCTTGTGTAAGTTTTTGTTCAATTTATATGATATACTAAAGTACACAGTACGAAAAACAGAAAAGCTTACTGTGAACTTAAGTACACAGTAAGAAACACAAAAAAAGATTACTAGTCTTGTGTAAGTTTTTTGTTCAATTTACATGATATACTAAAGTACACAGTACGAAAGGAAGAAAAGCTTACTGTGTACTTAAGTACACAGTAAGAAACACTTGCATGTTTTTACGTCACTTGCATGTTTTGTACGCTTGCATGTTTTTACGTCTGAATCTAATGTTTTTACTTAAGTACACGGTACGAAATACAAAAAGAGATTACTAGTCTTGTGTAAGTTTTTTGTTCAATTTACATGATATACTAAAGTACACAGTACGAATGAAGAAAAACTTATTTTGTACTTAAGTACACAGTAAGAAACACAAAAAAAATTACTAGTCTTGTGTAAGTTTTTGTTCAATTTACATGATATACTAAAGTACACAGTACGAAAGGAAGAAAAACTTACTGTGTACTTCTGTGTACTTAAGTACACAGTAAGAAACACATTTCGTACTTATTTGCATGGAACACAATACGATTTGTAACACCTTTCGTACTTATTTGTGCAGTTTTTTTTTTTATCACTATGCACTTAAGAAAGAGAATAATTAGTTGTGAAGAGAGAGAGGGTGTCATAAAAAGTAGTGAAAGAGAGAGAGAAGAGAGAAAAATGTGATGCAGAGAGGGAATAGAGAGAGAGAGAAAGTTATCGCAAAGAGAGAGAGAGAGTTGGTGAATAAAGTCAAAAAGCAAAAAGTAAGTTTTTGTAAGTTGAAATGGCTATATTCTTTTTTGCCTCTCTAATTTATCTCTTATTTTTCTCGTATTCCATCCATCGATTAAATTATCAAAATTTTAACCTTATTTGTGTTCGAAAAACATAACAAATTAACTTTATTGAGACAGAGGTAGTAGTTTAAGAAGTTGTATATAATTTGTGTCTTGTTATTTCAAGCGCATGATCATAATAATTTGATGATTGGCAATATCAAATTTTACGAATTATAAATAAAATTATAACTTAATTTCTTGGTTCAACAAGTCATAAAAAATTAGTAACACAATTCAAATCAAAGGGCCACAACCACAACAGAACAAATTAACCATGCACAACTCCAAAATCAAGAAAAGAAATTAATAAGTTGCAAAGAAATTTCTCCCAATTCTACATCGATACAACATAATACGTAAACTAGGCCTCCTTTCTCCTAAGCTTGCTTGCAAAAACAATGGAGCTTCCGTCGTCATTCTCCTTCGTTAAACAACATCGACTACGAAACTTCCGTCGTGGCTGAAGCAAGGACAAGCCGTCCTGCAACAACGTTAATCCGTCGTCGTTTCCGTCGCGATTCTCGAACAACGATGGCATTGTAGGCTTCTGTTGCGGAAATTTCCCTCAAGGGTGCTGAGATTTCTTGTGTTGAAGGAACACTAATCCAAACCGGCGGCGGTTCAATCTTCTGTCTCTCGCCCTCAAGAATAGGTTGAATGCTACCATCTCCCATGGAGAAAACCCCCATATCATGCCCTCCATAGCTGTAATCTTCGTCAAATCTCTCCCAATTATCATCGGTGAAGTAGATCGAGTTCGCCTTCAACTCTCCATGCTCGGCGCTTGACACCATCAACGACTGATTACCTCCCAAAAACAGCGCATAATCACCGAAACCCTCGACGTTGGTCCACTCCCCCTTGTCGGAATCAACCTTAAAAACTCGAAAACCAACGGTCTTGTAAGGGCAAACCAACGGCTCCGCCATGTAATCGGTAAGCGTGTCGCCTTCGTACACGACTTCTCCATCCGGCGTCACTATGTCTCCAATGAACCGGACGATCAGAAGGATTTCTCCGGCCTCCGAGAGGGCCAAGTACCACTGCGAAGAGTAGAGATCGGTGGGGAACTCCTTGTAATCCAGTTTAGGGCAGGAATCTTGGATGACGATCGTCCTCTTCGGAATGGCTTCGTTCAAGTCCCATGATTCTACCCAAGACCCACGCCCTAATGCGAACAAGGTGTTGGTTTTCTCGCAGAAGACGACGTCATAGTACTTGTCGCCGCCTTCCGAGTCTAGGGCAGTCCACTGCTCGTCCCCACCTCTGCAAAAGGCAATCTTGGAGTCCAAGAAGGTGTGGTAGAGGGCTACGGCAACGAAAGTGTTAGGGTTGGAAGAAGGGTTTTTGGAAAGGACAAGTTTGGTAATGGGAGTAGGTTGGTTGTGGGGTAGGGTTTGATGGAGGGGGAGGGGGAATAGGGTTTTGGAGAAGGGGTTGAAGAGGAAAGGGTCGGATTTTGAGTCCAAGAAAGCAAGCCATCCATGGGAAGAACCGATGCAGGGACAGTTTTTGAGTGGGTATTGGAGGCAGTGGCGACTCCAGGCAAGGGCATTGGGGGTACAGCTGTACCCCCAAAAAAAAATAAAAAAAATTAGTAGTATATATATATGTTTATATTTTAAAAACCAAAATAAGTATTATTATTATTAATAAGAAAAAAACGTAAGAAAAAAGAGAAAATATAAAAAAATAAAGCCACCCACGTAAGCAAAGCGGAAAAAAGAAGAAGAAACGGAGGGACTGTAGTGATTCTGATCTGAAGAATGGTGGAGTTGCAGAGAGTGATGAAGTTGCAGGCGAGAAGAAGAAGATGAAGGGAGAAGTTGGCGCTATGTCCACGTTGTATTAGTAAAGTTGTGAGAATAAGTCACAGCCGTTGATTACTTCCTAATCATGCGGCTGTGATTAAATCGTAGTTATAGTAGTTAAAACGTGTTCACGCTTCTTGGTAGTTGTAGTATTACTATAAATAGGGGATGTACGTGTACAGTATGTTGCTTGCTTTTGCTAATCAATACAACAGTGTTGCTTCTCCTTCACTATGAATTTCTATCCTATTCCATAGAAATTCTTCAGGGACCCTCTCAGAAGTCAGAACCCCGTCCCCACTCCACTCCTCACCTGTCCGCATTCGGCGATTCGCCGTTCGCCATTTCCGATTCCAAGTTTTTGAGTCTCAAGACTCCGACGCCGGCGATTTCATAGGGCAGATCAGATTGGTATTTTTTTAATGTAATATTATTAATTTTCGCACCCCCGAATTGAAATTCCTGGAGTCGCCACTGATTGGAGGAGATTAGGGTAGTGTAGGGTCTTGTCCTTGAGGCTGTAGAGAGAGAAGGAACTGGGTTCTCCTTCGCAGTTTTCTTGTGGGAGGGTGAGGAATGGGGGAGCCATGGTTGAGAGAGAGAGAGAGAGATGGAGCTCTGAGTTGCAGCGGAGGTTTTTGAGAATTGATTTCTGATGTTTGTGTGTAAATATGCGTATGAGTGAGTCTATATTTATAGAGAGAGAGAGAGGGAGAGAGGGGTTTATTTGAGATGAATCCTCGTAGGATTGTATTTCCGACTTGTTGTAGGAAATACTCCGTATAATTTAGTTTGGTTGGTTGTATTTTTGGGATTTTTGGGTCTTAGATTTGGTATATTATTTTATTACCATATTTGGTATTGTTTTTTTTTTTTTTTTTTTGAGAATAGATATTTGGTATTGTTGCTTGAGTTAAGAAAGTAGTATCAATTATGGTTAGTAATTAATCTCTCTGTCTCTCTCTCTCACACACACACAATGTAGCCGCTGTTCTAAATAATCACGGTATCCAAACAATCCCTATACATCCCAACTTTTAGCGTATAATTTATTTTTAAGAGTTTTGTTTTATTAACTTCCTATGTATGTTTAAATTTAGCTAATTAGCTCCGGACGGAATCCTCTATCCCAAATATGTGTTCTAATCGTGTACAAATGTTAAAACAACGTAATTATTTTTGATATTTTTAATTGCAGCAAATTTAATAATCACTTAAACTAATAAAACTACGTAATTTTAACTTGTGTACACGATTAGAATACAAGTTTGAAAATAGAGGATGCATTCGACTTAGCTCAGTGCATCTATCAATTTATAATATCTAAAATAAATTATACACGGGGCACACTCCTGTGAGGCCGGCCTCATCGTGAGGTCGGATTAAGATTGACACTTTTATTTATAAAGATTGACACTTTAAAACATTGACACTTTTGTTTACAAAGATTGACACTTTGAAACATTGACACTTTTATTCATAATAATTGGCACTTTTACGAAAAATACATAAATAATGAATATTAATTTCATGTTATGGAAATAAATAATATGTATATATATCTAATAATATAAATCATAATATTAAAACATTATAATAACAAATCGATAAAAAAATATAAAATTTTCGATATCAAATAGATTGACACTTTCATTCAGAACAATTGGCACTTTTATTCATGAAGATTGACACTTTTGCTGGAGAATTATATACCCTAAGTTTCAATTTATAATCCATATTCAACCTTATAAAATTAAAGTTAAATACTAAACAAAATTATAAAACTCTAAATTTATATATGAACCCTATAAAATAATTTTAAAATTACTACATACATAAAATTACGTATAAATTTTTATTTATAAGATTGACACTTTTGTTCATAAAGATTGACACTTTTATTAACAAAGATTGACACTTTACCTAAACGGGTCGGGTCAACACATACCGGTATGTGTTGACCCGAACCGAAATTGGGTCAACCGGGTCGGGTTGACCTAAGTCAAACTGGGTCGGGCCGGGTCAACGGGGTCGGGTTGGTGGGTCCAGCCGCATGGTGCGGCTGGCCGCACCCAAGTTTTTGTGATTATACACAATAGATTTACTTCTTTACACGTGTATTTTTTTGGGCCCTATAGCATTATTACTCATTGTATATGCTCCGTTTTGCTTCTAGAAAAATAATACTCCCTCCAATTTTATTATTTTGTGGATTAAATTATATATGTGCTTTTTTGACCCTTGGTATTTTTATCTTTCATTAATTACTCATGAATTTATCTTTTAATATTTTTCAACTATCATTAAATAAAGCTGATATTTCTTTATTGATACATGTACATGAGCTTCGGATGAAATTTAATAAAAATACCGAGGTTGAAGTAAATCTATGATAAGGAAAATACACAAATTTAATCTAATAAACTAACTTATCTGGTATGAACTTAAAAAATGCGACTATTTCACATTCATAAATTAAATTTGTGACTATTTTAGTCTTACATGAATTTCGATACCGTCAAAGTTAGTTACAACATGCTATCATTTTAAACAAAGAGTATACTTTGCTTTTAAATGCATTCTATGTTTGGATATGGCTCAAATACTAGGCCCAAGTATCAGATCCAATATAAATGTGCCTTCACACTGCTCGGTCTACGCAAGTTCGGTCCAAGTAAGGAAGACTCCTTGATCGACTACAACTCAAACTCCAATTAGAGATTTAGAAAACTCGGACGGTTATCATGAACATCGAGATAAACTCAAAGAGTCCTGGAGAAGACTTCGAATTAAGATCGAACTCAAGATGATCATCCATAAATAGGGCTAGATAGATTGAGAGGAAACAACCACTTTGTAATCAATATTCACACTACTCTATAAAATTCATATTCTTGCTCCGTAAATGTAGATATATTCTAATAGATCAAACCACGTTACATCCTTGTGTTATTTACATTATCGTTACACATTTTATTACCCTATAGCTATACCCTATGAAACTAAGATTGATCACTTCATTCGTCAGTTCTAGATCGTTAGACATTTTTACCCTTTAAGTTAATTTTGAGGCTTTGTACGTATTAACAAATTCTAAAATACATATTTGAAATATATATATATATATATATATATATATATATATATATATATATATATATTTTTTTTTTTTTTTAAAATAAGTGCCGAGTTTCGTAGTACTCATTTATCACATATTGAAAAAATTATATACTCTAACATATATTTAAAATTCATTATTACGAAGTCTCAAAAGTAGCTTATCAAAGTAAAGGAATCTAACGATTGTGGACCGAGGGAGTACATACTGTACAATAATACTCCCTCCGTTCCATTGCAGACGACCCATTTGCTATTTTGGGACGTCCCATTAAAGACGGTTCATTTCCTTATATGAAAATAATTAGTCCAAACCCAACATATATTAGGAGCTCAATTAATTATGTAAATTAAAATCCTAATAATTAAATGTTAATTATTATAGAATATGGGAAAAAAAATTTGAAAAAAATAATTAAAGTTATGCTAACATATTTATAAGCAAAATATTGATTGTTGTGCCCAAATCAAATGAGACATCTTCAATGGGACGGAAGGAGTATTAAAACTTCTAAATAATCTTCTTGTTTGTTTAAAATGCCTTGTTGACTAGGGCTGGACAAAAATACCGAAATATCGGCGATATCGTGCCGGAAAAATCCCAAAAATACCGAAATTTGCGGTATACTGCATTTACGGTTCGGTATTTATGCCGTCCCGAACAAGTTCAATACGGCACCGGTATCCAAAAGTGAAATACCGCGGTATTACCGGAAAATAACGATACCGCACGATACCTCACAATACCGGCAATACCGCACAATACCGGTACCGATATAATACCGATACCGCAATAATACCGTATATATTGACATTTTACCGATATTTTATATATTTTTATTTGTAATACTACTACTTCTTATATTTGAATAAACTTGAATTTTAAATACAACTTTTATAAATTTGTATAAGTAAGTCAAATTCGATACACTGAAAACTAATAAACTATTGACTATGAAATTAAAATTTGTAGATTTGTAAAACTAATGAACTGTTTAATTTTAGATACAACCTTAATAAATTTGTAAAACTAATGATTTCTGATTACTCTTAATGCTAATGTTTGTAAGATTAAAAATTATAATAACTTAGTATGATTTGGTAAATATCTTAAGAATAAACACTTATAGCAAAACATATATGAAAAAGCATGATAATTGTATCTAACTAAGTATTATCAAAGATTTGGCATAACTACGTTAATCTCGATTTTCGACATATTGAGAATTAATGAACTATGACTCTATGGAATTCAAAATAATTTACGGTCACATTTAATGCTAATATTTGTAAAATAAAAATTATAAATAATTTAGCATAATTTGGTAAATATTTTAAGAACAAACTATTTATGTCTAACAAAGCATATATGAACAAACATGATAATTGTATCTAAATAAGTGTTCTCAAAGATTTGTCATAACTACGTTAGTATTTTTTTAATTATTTACTAGAAAATTCGGTATTTTTCCGCGGTACCGCGGTATTACCGAATTATCGGCACGACATCGGTATCCATTTTCATCAATACCGAATTTTCGGTATACCGGTACTTGTGGTACGGTATCGGTATCGAAAATGCGATACCGACAATATCAATATCGAGATCAATATTGTGTAAAAAACACGGTATCCCGTACCGGTCCACCCCTATTGTTGACAGTCAGATTTCTTGATGCAAATTCATAAAAGATAAAATTATTGCAAATCCAATTTATAAGAGTAAAATTGTCACATTAATTTATATTTTTTTCTTTTTATTACCAATAAATTTATCGTGCTAAATTTATATATTTGTCTTAAAACACAAACATAAAAAATGCATACTATCCTATATAGTCATGTGCACACTATCTTAATCCCATACTGTTTGAAGCAAATTTCTTTTCATTAATCCGAAGTTTTTTTTCCTAAGCAGATCAATAATTATTTTTAATTTTCCTTCAAACGACAATTTGCACTTTTGACAATTTGATTTGAAGGTAAAAGGTTTTACCGACGAAGGTGCTCAAAGTTAATTAAGCCTCCTCGATCAAAAAATTCCAATTCTGCCGCTGCATGTGCGCCTTTTAGTTCTCCAAGGGCGCCGTGTCTTCTTCCTCATAGAAAAATTTCCAGGATAATATTAAAGAAAAACTATTTCTATCGCATCAAAAAATAATTGAAATATTGTACTCCCTCCGTCCTCCATTTAGTGACGGAGGGAGTTTGGGCACGCGTTTTTTAGCATTTTATGGTATAATAATAAATTAATGTGTTAAAGTGTTAAAGTGGAATAATTGTGGGTCCATTTGAATTGTTTAATAGTATTAAAATGTTAAAATAATAAAATGTAGATGTATAAAGTGTTAAAGTGTTAAAGTGATTGTGGGGTCTACGTCCAAAAATGGAAATTGTCAGTAAATGGAGGACGTCCCAATATAGTATTAACGTCACTAAATGGAGGACGGAGGGAGTATATAATCTTCGTAACCAGCTAACTAAAAAACTTAACTAATAATCTTCCTTAGATGGAAAGCTAGCTTTTGAGATTAGTCTTATTTGTATTCAAGTTCAAACTCATGGCGGCTTATACTATTTCTCTCAACAATAAGCAGAGTTCATTTCCTCATTGAAAAAGTTGGTTTTTTTGTTAGAATTTCTCGAAAAGGAGGTTTTATAACCCAGATCTGCCCTCCCGCAGCTAAGCAGAGGTCTTTGGAAAGTCGCAGCTGAAGATGCGATCGAATCTCGGAAGAGTGGGTTCCGATGCCTTGTATCAAGCTCTTGACAAGTTGATACAAGGCATGGATTCGATCGAAGAGGAGGTAATCGGAATCAGAGGGAGGGTGGGAGTCCAACCTCACAAAAGTCAACCCCCTCTTGATTCCTTGAGATCCTCCTCTTCGATCGTGGAGCAGAGCAGCATAGTGGGCTCAGGAATGGGAGGCATAGGTAAGACTGTTTCTGTCAGACACGTTTTTCAAGGGCTTCTTATTGAAGAGCATTTTGAAATTTGTGTATGGCTGGTTTTTCTCAAGAGTATAGCATTCAAGAGATTCCTGTAGAAGTTCTTAAGCTACTAAATTCGAGGATATAGTGAATGCTTAAGCGAGGATGAATTAGGAGAAATGTTGCATTAGGAGAAATGTTGCATAAACACATGTTTGATAGAAATTGCCTCATTGTGATGGATGATCTATGGAGCATCGAGGCATGGGAAGAAATTGGGAGGTTTTTAACAAACATCGGAAGTGGTAGCAAAATAGTAATAACAACTAGGCTAACGTGTACCTTCTAATTTACCGTACTCTAATAGCCTTGAGATGAGTCTTATTGATGATGTTGATAGTTGGGACCTGCTTTCCGAACTGTGTTTGGGGTTCCCAGTTGAGTTGAAGGAAATTGGAAAGAAAATAGGAAAGAGTTGTAAAAGGCTTCCATTGTCAATTGTTGTGATTGGAGAATTTCAAAACCAGTAACCGGGGAAAGCATGGAAGAGATAGCAAGAGTATACTTAGAGGAGCTTGTTGATAGAAATCTCGTTTTAGTAGATAAGATGGGGACCTCACATTAGGCATATTGAGTTGATGACAACGTTTAAGGGATTCTGCAAACACTATAGACAATAACGAGTTTCAAGTGTAGCGAAGGAGTGGTAACAGAATTGCCAACATAACAGAGTTGAAGGTATATTTGATGACACTTATTATCTCAGCAATCTTGATAGTCTAGATAAACTCGAGTTGAGTTGCAGTGTACCTGTAGAGGGCAATCCAAGTCGAGAAGCTCAAGCTCGAATTGGGAGCCTTCAGAATAGGGGAGTGGAAAACAGCTGAGGGCCAATTCTGCAGATTGAAATTCTTGTCTGTTGAGGATATGCAGCTTTGGACAACAGAGAGCTCTCACTTTCCGTGCCCTGACCACCTTGTTCTTGTTAGATCAACTAAGCTCAAGGACATGCCTATAGATTTCGGAGAGATATCAATGCTTGGAGTGATCGACGTGCTATGTGGCAGCAATTCTGCTGAAAGAAAATAAAAGAGCAAGAGGAACTGTGTAGAGCATGGGAGGTGATATGATGCTCCATTTTATAATTAAGTTATAATGTAGTACTAGTAATATACTCCCTCGGTCCCACTGATAAAGGGACATTTTTCTTTTCGAGACGTCCCATATGTAAAGGGACCTTTTTGTAACAAATGAATTATATGCTCTAAATTTTGATTCATGTCTCCTCTTCCTCTTAATTTTCCTTTTTGTTTTGTCCAGGAAATTACATATTCCTAAATGCCTCTTTCAAAACTAAAGCTAGGGGAATATGAAAGTGCACATCAAAATGAGAAGCAAAAACAGATAATATATTTGATATGATTTTCAGTTTCTGTACAATTTGACATTGTTATCCAAGAAAATCGTACAAGGGTAAGCAATAGCAACTAGTATAACTTAACTAAACTCTTCAAATAAAAATACTATTACGAAGCTTACGCATTACCTTTATTCCTGAAATTATTCCAGCCTCAAAATTGAAAACAAAACAAAAACAAAACATAGCATGGATCAATATGGTTCATCTCTAGATTTATCTAGAGTCTTCAACTTTTTTCGCCTCGCCCTCGGGAACAATAGCTGCTGTATCTGTTTATCCGCAGCACACTCCGAAGTCGCCTGCAGAACGAGCGATGGAGAACATGAACAATTGTAACAAAGTTAACGTAGAATGAGAAGTTTCACGAGGAAGGCCTCCTCAAAGAATGAAATAAAAGTGCTTACTTACCCGGGTTTTGAAGGAGAAACGATGTGTTCGTACTTCTGTTCCTGAATAAACTCGAACATCCATGCCAAGGCTGTCAACTCCTATTAGATTTGCACCCTATAAAAATGATGTGCAGCATCATTAGACAGAGATTCTGAAAGCTACTAGTCGTTTTCAACTACAACGAAATAGTTACGTGAGAGTAGGTGTTTCTAAGAAATGGAATCTTGAAGGCCATATTTGCTCTTGATGACTCTAGAGAAACTTGGCTCTTCTCAATCGAGATACACCACAGTTTACTGGTTAAAGCCTACTCCTCTAATAATGTTATAAAATACCGAAACTACCATACTCTATAAAAGCAGTATCCGCCAAATAAGGATTTGTGACATGTCTATGAATGATACGAGGATAATCAATACTTAGAAACAATCCTATAATCTCAGGAGAGCTTGTACAGTCAGTTCTGTAGATACGAACAAATTCAATGAGCAGTAGTTTGTTGGAACGTGATGCCAACCTCAACTTGTAGCCCTTTCTTTTTGCAAAGAGCTTTAAGAGCAACACTGCACCTAGTTCCGGTCTGACCAAAGCGTTCTAGAATCGATGGGTTTGAGTGCACAAGAATGTCAGGCTCAGCGTACTGAAAATCCTGAACGCTAACCATTGACTGCAAAGCAACCAAAACAAGATTCAATTTAATAAGCAACTTTTGAAAGTAATATAGTACTCCATATCTGTCAGACCAAAACAAGACTTCACTCTTAACTAAGGCTAAAGTGAAAGAGAGAGACTTGGAAATCATGAAAAATCCTCATCCAAATGGAAATGTGGTGTTGTGATCACAATAGCTATTAGCTACAAAATTAAAAAGTGACGACAAGATTGATTTGTTTTCAAGTTGTGTCAAGATTGCAAATAAATGTAAAGACAAATAGTGATTTCTCCAGTAAATAACCCATACATATTTACAGAGAGGGAAGAGAGAGAAAGGCAACTATAACGTGAATGTAAGTGAGATCATAAACAAAGGGGGAATGTGATAGAATACTGATGAAAACTCTAATTTCTTGGTAGAAAAAACTCAGTATATACAAGTTCAGAAGAAGATACACTAGATTGTAGAATGAAAATACATGCCTGAATACCATAGACTGAGAAAAGCTCTATCTTTGTGATGTCCAATCTATAGATGGTCGATCTACCACATCTACCATCATCCGTTGTACTGTGGCTCCCAATATCTCCATCTGAGAAAAACATCTTCAGAGAAACTAAAAGGTAGGATAAAGCTGGCAAACTAACAATGGAACATTAAATTGAGATTTAAATTAAGAAAGGAAAAAGAAGATAAACTTGATACAAATTGCACTCATTATCGTCTTCATAAATCAAACAGCAATTTTGCCTTTGGTTGCACCCAGTGGAAACTATATAGAATCATTTCATCGTCACACAAAAAGACCATAATAAGATAATCATATTAGAACCAACAAAAGGGGGCTCGGTAAAAAGAAAAATAAGAAGACTAGAATTTAATCATTCAAGATTACACAACAGAGGTTCAGTTACCTCTGGAGTCTGATGTATCACTATCACTTTCATCATCATTAAAGAGCCTTCGGAGGTAAAACTCTTCATCTATGAAAGTAGGCTTGAGAAAACCCCAGACAGCAACACCATTGGAGGGGTGATCCATCAATTTAGTATGTTTCACATCAATAGCCTGTAAAAGAAATGATTTAACATATAAACCACTCAACAGAAATATACCTAAAACTTTTAATGTTATGAAGTATTAATTATATTCCTAAGATCTTATCCACTCCTTCAATGTCTAGCCAAAGATACTTTGTTACACAAGGAAATTGTAGCAGTTCATCTTACTTAATCACCAATTAAGTATATACCGGCCACAATTCCAAGCACCTCACAGAGCCCATGTAGAGATGGAAGCTTCAGCTGTTTATGCATCAGCTAAAAAATTAATGAACATTTAAATCCATTGAAATATATAAGTAACATGTGGTCTTCATCACAGTACAATCAAAGATAAAACTCGTATTATACTATTAGTCTGTTACTAGTGCTTTACTAGCTCAAATACAGTAACTATGCATATCATTGCTTCAAAAGAATAGATCTTTCAAGCCATGCAAACAGAATAGAGTCAATATTATAACGTAACAAAACAACATAAAATTTGTTGTATAACTAATAAACTAAACAACCTTTGTCAAGCACTTGGCAAAGTAAACTGGATGGGTCCAGTTGGAATTTGCAGGCATCCCCCAATCAGTCCAAATGCCTGTCTTATTAGGTTCCTCTACCTGGCCAAGACAAAAGATACATAATTTATAAGAGCGGATAGATCAAGTGAAGAGAAAATATACAGTTTTAGGAGATGGAATTCCTCTCATGGTCTCACCTCAAAGTAGTCATCAGCAAATAAATCATCATCTCCATCAAAGTCGAAGATCTCATCTAAGAGATCCATTTTCCTGCTCTCGTAATAGGAGATGTCCATTCCAATCAAAGCAGTCTAAAAGGGCATGCAAATTGGCAAATTCTCAGCAAATAATCTAAAAAAAGCAAGAAATTAAGTAATTAACCAACTAAAAAAGGATATTTCTTTTTTTTTCCTATTCTTTTTCATTCAAGATTCATTGGACATGCTAAATTAAGAACTCACCACAGGATTACTTGCCTCATGATCTTGCAAGATGTTTTGACTATCATAAACCTCAAAAAATATATCTGAAGATATGTAAAAATCATAATAAGGAAATGACTGCATGTATAACAACAGAAAAGGTCAGACTAAACGAAAAGAAAGCCAAACCTCCAAAGTCATCAATAACGTATTCAAACTCAGCCCATGTGATTTGTTCATGTGGCTCGGAATGGACACTACTAGGGAATATCAACAATCCCTTGCTGTTAGCCTAAGCAACAAGTGGAAATTAATAGATATATTCTAGATTCTGACTAAATACATTAACATACAACTGTATCTAAATTGCTAGTTCATATTATGAGACAAGATATTTGGTTTGAAGCTAAAATACATCATAAACAAAGGGAAAACCTCGACAGCAGTCCTTGCAATCTCAGCAGATGTAGGCATTGTATCACGAGCACGACCATGATCTCTCAATTCTTCAAGTGGATGATAACCAGCAGCATAACTTGACGAATCAGGAACTGAATCTGAATAATCAGCAGCTACTGAAACTTGTGAAACACAAACATCACGTCCCTGAGGCAACCAGTGAAACTGAGCAGTCCCAAAGACAAGATTTTCCCTTCTGAAACTGTAATAGTGTTATTATTTCATCAGAACTAAGCCAACAAGAAAGTTAAGCATCCACAGATATGGAAACAAGAATGATTTCAGTGATTTCAGTATTCTGGAATAACAGGCAAATCAGTACTAATTTACAAGAATGGTAAGCATATTTTGGTCTCAAATCTCAAAGTAGAGTAAGACTATAGATGTCTTATTTTGTTGTAGTTTTTGTAATATTCTGGCCATTCAAATTGCTTCATTACATCTTGATGGTATTGCAGGCTTCCAGCATAAAAATACATGGTTCAAGACGGTATTAGTAAAGGAGGAAGCAACAAAAGAAACATTTCGGCAGCAGGGCATAATTGTGGACAGGATGAAAACAGGAGAGAGAGAAATAAAGACGGTAATAATTGAACAATTAAAACAAGGCTGCACCTCAAGCCTGAATACTGAGGAACTCTTTGAAGCTCAAATGGAGCCTTAATCGAACTTCCGGAGAACCCGTATGAGGTTGAGCAGATCATGGGTTCAACATGACATCGAAGGCAGTTGGAACATGTTGAGCCACCTATAAGAGGAGATGCGATAAGGATCAAGAAATATAACAGCAGGGATGATACAATAGCCATGGAAACACTCACGTATGAACAAAGTTAATTGAGCAAGCATCAATCTACCTTTAAGAACTCAAGGTTATTCCACACTAATGGTGTCTGGTGCAGCATTAGTATGATAAACCAAGAGCACAAGACAAAGCCAGCGACATAGTAATAATTTCCCCTCAAAAACAGGTCCAAACATTTCTATCTTCAGATAAAAGTAAAGCAATTCAAAAAATTACTTAAGTCTTTCCCATCCTCTGTTCGTTTCTAATTATAGCATTGCCATTATAAAATGCATAGTTCGATTCACAGTGTCAATAAGGACAAAGACAGTATGCAACAAAAATCAATCAGAACACGATCAGTGATTTGTTTATATTTAATTCTCCACAGCCATAAATATCTAAAAGGGGAGAAACCAGAAATATCTCATCACATATTCATGCTCAATCGAACGTTTCAAAAAATAAAATAAAAAAAATCCCCAAATGTAAGGAGAAACAACAGTCAGAGCTGCTATGATTTCTCAGAAACAGAAAAAGGAGAGGAAGAATTTAACGGCAATACATCAAAAACAGAAACATCGGAAAAACTATTTTAAAAAAAAAAAAAAAAACAACTTTTTTCCCCCAAAAACAGAGAAAATCGGACATAAATCACCATCAACAGAAAAAGGCATGGAGCTAGAGTGGAATTACCGATCGAGAAAGAGGATGAGGATGGTGGTGCTGCAGTTGAAACCAGCATCGATCGATCGCTATGAGAGAGAGAGAGAGTGATGAAGAGGAGATTAACCGCAGCCGCAAAATAGAGTATTAAGGTAGAAATAGAATGGGGCCCGCCGTATATCGGAGGCGTCGCTGTCGGAGCTCGTTTGCCACTTGGTAACTTGCAATTACTTCCAACTGACTGCTGCCAAATCCACAGATAACAAAGCTTTAATGGCCCAGCTCCGTATGTGTGTGTGAGAGAGAGAGAGAGAGACGGACGGAGGGATAGAGAGAGAGAGCATTGACCTGCACGTGGCGTAATTTCGATAAATAATTGCTTAAATTCCACTTCCACCCCTACATTTATTTGAGTTTTTGCAAAATGGCCACTTTATAAAACAGAAATTCAAATTTCCCACCCTTAATTGAATGGTTTATTTAACGACGTCGTTGAGCTTGAGCCACTTTGTTTGTTGGATTAGTTATGCCTAAATATGGATTAGGACGATGATGTGTCGTCACAAGTCGGGCTGGGCCGGGTCCCAGAATAGAGGTGTTATTTGGGCCGGGTTGGCCCAAGCCCAATATTGTGAAAAATGGCCCATTTGAGCTAGGTTTCTGATGGGTCTAGACGTGGCTCAGGTTTGGCCCATGAATGAAGCCAAGATGAGGTCTATGAAAAAGTGTGATAGAAGTAGCCCCTCTGATTCTTTCGAAATAACCACTTTCTTATAGGTACATTTAATAATAAAAAAAAAAATTAAGGTCTGTTGTATAATAGTGGTAGTCCACATACTTTAAATGGGGGTTTGGTTTATAAACGTAATGTATTAAGGAGCTAATAAAGGAGGTGCACACGGAGTTGTTGGGTCAAAATATAAAACTATTCATTTCGAATAACACTTTAAAATGAAAACATGGTCATTTCTAAAAAATCGAAGGGAGTACAACCCAAGCTCGGAGCCCTACAATGCCTAGATCGAGCTACTGTTGGGTAAAGGAGAGTTTGGCAAATCCTATAAACAGTCAAACAACTTGAATTTTTCTTTTTTCTATCGTTTTTTTTTTTAATTTAAACTAGAATATTATCCCGTGCGATGCACGGATTAAAAGTTCATACTACTATTTTATAACAACACTCAAAGTATCTTATTTTGTTGATATATTTATATTTAAGGTTCAAAAGAAAGTTATGTAGTGTAACTATTGTGCATCTAATTAGTTTTTCGATTTGTTTTTAAGAAAATATATCCTATAATTTCTTTTTATAATGGGGTGTAACATTTAATAAATCTAAAGATATAAGTTATGATTTATACTATTAGTTTATGTTGCAGTTAAACTCATATTGTTACAATCATCATTTGGTTTAATTGTCCGGGTTTGAATATTGAGTATCAGTTCTAAACCCTGCATGACTCATTCATTAATTTGACTATATGGTAGTGTAAAACAATGTAGCAATATTATGCATTGTTGTATAAAGTCAATATAGTTATTTAACATAAGAACACTAAGCCATGTTTGAAAAAAAAAATTATATATATATATATATATATATATATATATATATATATATATTATTGATGTTATCTAAAATGCTATCTTTTAATCTAGTTTCCTGATATATGTCCCATTATTATTTTATCCCTTTCCTTTTAATTTTCCTTTTAATGGAACTAACTATTCCCCGATCTTTTTGTTCGCAATTGTGTTCTTCCTTCACCATTTTCGTCCAAGCAACCAACAAAACTCAACCCATGAATAACTAAATTTGATGGTCATATATGCTTTTGGAAAAAAGAAAATGGATGGTCATACATCATGATCAAATTTAAAAGTAATCATTGATTAGAAATATGAATTTATAAATTTTAAAATTATATATACTTCTCCCATCCCTCGCAAGAGGAGACATTTCTTTTGGGGCTAGAGATTTAAGAAAAGTCCTTGTGTGTTAAAGTGGAGAGTGCATGTGTAAAAAATATTTTTTCTTTAATATTTTACCAAATAAGTAAACGTATCCTTTTGCTGGAGACATACTAAAAAAAACGTATCAACTTACAAAGAACCAAGGGAGTACTTATTAAGAAAAATATGAAATTATAACCGACCATATTAAGGTCGAATTGTTTTAATCACATATTTCTTCACTTTTGTAGTATTCTAGGTTTTTAAGGTTTAAAATTTAAATAAATCTCCAATCAATACATACATTTGTCTAGGCAAACTTAAATTTATGACTACAATCCAACTTTTATTTCCCGTGGTATGCTATTCTAACCAAATCTCTTAGTGTTTACTAAATTTTGGTCAAATTATAAAAAACATCAAAATATGGCCAATTTAGTAGTAAAGTGTCAAATTTACCCCTACTACTATTCATAATCAAATTTGAATTTCATTTTCCCTCCCCTCTCTTTCTTCCTCTCATTTTTTTTTAATATATCCCTCTTCTTTCTCTCTCATCTCTATGAACAACTCTCTCTCTCTCTCTCACTCTCTCTCTCTCTCTCTCTCTCTCTCCCTCCCTCTCTCTCTCTCTCTCTCTCTCTCTCTCTCTCTCTCTCTCTTCTCTTTCCTCTCTCTCTCTAGAAAACCGACGGCGGATGGCAAATGAGCCTTCGATGCCACCCGCGTCGCCGCCGTCCCCTTCCTCGACTGCCATGTGTTGGCACTCTCCTCGACCCGCGTCGCCACCGTCTCCGGCGACTCCCCTCCTCCCGCGTCACCGAGCTCGCCACTATCTCCGGCGGCTCCTCCTCTCTCTTCTCTTTCCTCTCTCTCTCTCTAGAAAACCGACGGCGGATGGCGGATGAGCCTTCGATTCTCTCTCACCAAATCTCTCACCACCTCCCTCACGACGACCGATGAAGACGAGCGAGCTCGAGATGGGGAAGACGGCGACGGAGAAGAGCCAACCGAGAGCGACGGCCCGCCGATCTGGAGCTTCTCACGGAGGCGGCGGCGGCGGCGTTGGTTTGGTTTCTTTTACTTTCTTTTCTTTTCTTTTCATTTTTCCTTTCCTTTTCTTTTTTCCTTTCCTTTTTTTTTTAATTTATTTTTTACTTATTTTTCCATTCTTTTTCATTTGAAAGGTGGAAGAAGTGCATGAGGAAGAAGGAGAGGAAGAAGGTCCTGCATCAAATTTATTTTTGATTTTTTTGATGAAGGAACAGGGGTGAGAATTTGTATAACTATTGTAATTTCTTACTTAATGTTTTGATTTTTTTTCAAATGTATCAGGGATGAGAATTTGTATATGTATCGTAATTTCTTACTCAATAATGTATTTAATAATATATTTTTGTGTTTAGTGTTTTGATTGAAGGTGTGAATTCAGTTAGATTTTTGTATATTCTAACCTGTTCCGTGGCCATTCCAACAGGTTTAGTCCACCCGTTAGAAATACACACTTTCTTACGTTATAATCGCATATGACCGGTTTGAATTTTGTATATTCTAACCTGTTTCGTGGTATTCCAACAGGTTCAGTCCACCCGTTAGAAATACCAACTTTCTAACGTTACAATCGCAAAAATGACCGGTTAGAATTTAGTATATTCTAACTCATCTCGTGGCATTCTAACCCGTCCCGTGGCATGCATTTTAATTGGTTCAATCAACCTGTTAGAATTTTTCATTTTCTAACTAAATAATTAACATGTGTTGGTTATAAATTCATTAATTCTAACTAATCGCATACATTCTAACCGGTTAAATCAACTAGTTTGAATTATTTTAGTCTTTACGAAATGAATTCATACGATACGTAATAATACACTCGATTCAATCAACTTTGGTAGAATTATTATCTTACTAAATAAATTCAAAGTTTTGGTTAGAATGTATACCATTTAGGTTAGAATTAGTTAATATCTAACCAAACATGCGAATTCGTTTAGTAAGAAAATGAATAATTCACAATTTCTAACTATGATATTTTTAGTATGGTGTATCAGATCTAAAATTAAAAAAAAAATAAAAAAAAATAAATAAATAAAAAAATATCATAGTTAGAAATTGGGCGAGTGAGGGAGAGAGAGTGGGCGAGAGAGAGTGGGAATCGGAGAGTGGGGGAAAGTTAGTGGGCGAGTGAGAGTGGGACTCTGCAGTGGGCGAGTGAGAATCTGGTGGTTGGGTGTGGGCGAGTGAGGGAGTGAGAGTGGGCGAGAGAGAGTGGGAAAGTGGGAGAGTTGGGGTAAATTAGGGAGAATATCCCAAATTTGGCCAAATTTTACACTTCCTTATAATTTGGCCAAATTTTAGTATTCACTATCCTAATAAGCCATAATATTTTTTGCCCCTTATTTCCCCACCAATTTGACAATTTTATATAAGATTGAAATAATTATGATTCTTGCATCACCTTGCATTATATTAATAATCACATGATTGATTCTATCACTTGGACAGACATATTATATTGGAAATAATTTCAATATCAAGTCATATACAACATTTTATTTCGTACTTCTATTTTCCTTATCTTTTTGCCTAAAGCTTTGTTGATTAATAAAATCATTTTATGTATCCAGATAAATGAACAAATTGGGAGGAAATTAATGAAGAGTGACCATACAATTATACAAATATATTTATTCATACACTACAGTAAATGCTTGACGATCATAAGAGTTTATATGATCACATTAGATGATGACACAAAGGATAAAAATGTGCACACAAGAGCCCACAGTTGAATTCGTTGAATAATGCAACACAGATTTTTGCATCTCATTTATCGTAATCCTAATGTAAAATAAGCCTTACTTAAATAACGACCCTCTTCACTTAAAATTCCATAACTTAATTGTTGCATAAGGCATATTGGTCAATATTTGAGACTCTCTTAATCTATTGCTATAACTGCTACCAAATCATACTATTTCACAAATTACGTAAGCCCAAATTTTATCACTAACCTCAAGAGTAAATACCTGATTTGGATATATCCACTATTAAAGCAATTCAAACAATATGGCTTTTCTCCAAATTCTTCAGGTTAATTATTTATCGGATGACGAATCATCAAACTTGAATTAATTCTTGAAAAAACTAAAATAAAGTATGTATGGGTGAGTGAGTTTAAACAAAATTATAAAATCTAAAGAACATGCACTCTGGATCTAGAAGTGTTTTCTTGACGAAGCGAAAAAAAATCTAATTAATAGATACCAAACTTAATGAATATGTCTAACAGATAGAAATGCATGCCATGTCATTCGCAACATTATAAACATATTTGGATTACACATGTATATAGTATGTTTATGCGCAATCAATGCTAGAATTCTAAAAATGAAAACATGTAAATATCAAATAGAGAAGATTAAGGGTGGTTGATGATACCGATAATAGTAGTTGTTTTGCTCATCGTCCGATGTGTCAAAAGCCATTCCCGTATGCATGACACGGGCAGTTTAAGGATTTTTTCTACATGTATATGAGAATTGGAGAGACGTGGCGGTTGGAAATGCTTCCATGGCCACCGAAACGGATGTGTGGAATTAGAGATTTATATTAATATTCTATTAATATAAATCTTCCATGTCATATATCGTGAAACTGAAAATCCAAATAAATCATCATTTTTTAATGAAAGTTAGATAAAATTTAATTGATTTGAAATTAAAAAAATATCCCTTGTACTTTGTTTTTTATATACTCCGTAGTATATAGATTTATAAAATATAATTGAATTAAACAAAATACATAAAACGTGTACACGTAATTAAGAGAGTTGGACTTTTCTTCTATTAGATTCGTGCAAATTAGGAACTAAAAAAAAAAATCATACTATGAAATATTAGAAAATAAAAATCTTTAAAAGGTTGTGTTCATTAAAAATCCTATTTTAAAAAGTTGCGTTAGTTCACTTTGGAAAATAAACAAATAGAAAATCTAAATCATCAATTTCAATATTAAACGGTTTGGAAGTTAAAGGGTGCATTATTGTATAACTTTTTTTTAAAAAAAAAATAAAATAAAATCAGGAAAATTATATTTTTAAAAATAAAAATAAAAATACAAGTGAAATCACAAAAATACCCTCCGTTCTTTGCTTTTATATAATAGTATATAGATTTCATGACTCTTTTAATTTATGAAATTCAAAATTTTCATTCTTTAATCTTACAAGTTAATAATTTATCAATGTATCATTGAACTTATATGTTCTTTTGTTCATATACATTTACGACTTATAAGTTCTTTCAATTATTCCAACTTATAAGCTCTCGGAACAATTTTATAACTGTCACTGCGTGTTTAATGAAAATACGAATAGTTATATTTTGGTTTGAAAGAGGATGCCTAACATACAGCCGGTCCTCAAGGGAGAACATGATCGACTTTTAACTTTGAAGCAAAGCATTATAATTCACGTTCTTGTCCAATCACAGCACCATCGTACACCAGCTTCTTCAGAGGTATATGTGCTAAAGAAAGTAATCGAAATTCTTTAATTCTTTTCGTGTTTCGATGTAATATCAAGCGATGGTGTTACATTATGTGGAACATTAATTAATTGTTCCATACACATTGATTAATCGTTACCTTCACATTTCAGCTTCTTAATAATCCTCAGTTTTTGATTTTCTTTTAATTTGATTTAAGAAATTAAATTGTGGTTCAATTTACTAGGGTTGAGCAAAATATTGGTTGATCCGAAAACCGAATGAGACGGTTTGGTTTGGGTTTTATATCATTATGGCTTGGTTTGGTCTTGGTTGAAAATATTTCGATCTGGGTACGGGTTTACGTAGAAAAATTTGGGTATAACCTAAAACTCAAATTTATATAATTAAAAAAAAATATTATATAATTTATATTATTTAACTATTTATTAATTGTGATTGGATTATGGATTTATTAGGTCTATTTTGTGGATTGATTTTGTTATTGTAGATTTGTTTTGATTTATCACAAGTTGCTATTTTGTGGAGTATTATTTTGTTATATGTATAAATTCAGGTTAAAACCAATCCAAACCATACACAAACTGATAATTACATTTCAAGTCCGGTCTGGATTCAATTTCACTTTTATTCAATTTAATCCTTTTTAAAATACAATTTTTGAAATTCGAGTACGATTCAAATTAGACTCGAACCGTCCGAATGTTTGCCCCATCAATTGCATGTATAAATTGAATACTAACACAACACAAGTGTTCTTTACTTCTTTTAGAAGATGAAAGTTTCCGAAAAGTTGGATGTGGGACCCGCTGCTGCACAGGTGCCCGTCTCTTTCTCATCAAATTAAGAGAAGAATACAGATACAAACGAAACCGTGAAATCGTAACGAGACAAACATTTATGTGAAAAAAAAATAATAAATTAAAAAATTAAAGTAATACTCTTCTCCAAACAAATAATAATCTGTAATTAATTAGAACTAACTTTATATTAAAGAAAATGCATTAATTTAGCGAATCTTAGTTAAAATATGCGAGTGCCCAAAGTATATAAAAATACTAATCACACGTAGTTGACTTGTTGTTTACAAATTAATGACTCTCTCTCTCTCTCACATCTCATGCGTCAAATATTCATTCAAAACTCCCAAAAGACACGCCACACCAAATCAACGACTCGATTTCGCCTTCTATGAAAAAAAAAAAATAACAATTTGCTTTCACAATAAATATTTGGTCTCAGCTCTCAAGAATCTCTCTCTTTCAAACCGTTGAAAATTGAAATTCTCACATCTTTAACACATGCTCCTTTTGCACCTCTTGATTTCCTGCACTCTTTTATAAAGAGTTGTATTGTTCCAAGATTTCTGCAGCTATGGCTCAGCCGGGGAAGAAGAATCTGCAGGAAAAGAGTAAGTTTTTGGGGTTTTTTCCCCCTATTTTTGGATCATGTTTTCAACTTATTAATTGTTCTTCTTGGAATGGGATTTTTTTTTTTTTTTTTTAATTTTTTTAATTTTGTGTTTGTTTAAAAAGTGTATCCAAAAGTGAAGGTGAGGGCGCAGAGAGAAGATGCTGATCAATATGCATATGAGAAAACTTCTTTGCAATCTCTCAAGGCTTTTGATTGGCTCTCTGTCAATGATTCCTCTTCTTCAGGTAATATTTTTGAACTTTTTTTTTTTTTAAAATTTATGATTCAATATTTTTTGCATTTCTTGAAGTTTTGTTCTGTTTGGGTTTAGATTCTGCTGAAAGTGATGATTGATTGGTTTTGAATATTTGTTATTTACATAAATGGCTCTAAATTTTTTATACTGATGAGTGATTAACCAGGATGTTTTTGATGAAATTTCTCAAAATTGAAACGAAAGTTATTATTGAATCTCCATTGAGAATGTAATGCCTATTTCTTGACCTTTTCCTACTATAATTTGAGGTATCTAAGATAAGAGTAATTTACTATGTAAAATCTAAGGAAAAGTTGCAGCCCTCATCAAATCTCCAAAGTCAAAACTATCTCTGTTCTATAGCTCAATATGAATATCAATGCATTTGCAATGGAATTATGTAAAGTTGAAAAAACCGTTCTTTTCATCTCAGCTGTCATGGTCGATGGTATTTAGGCAGAAAATCGGAGATAACTTGTTTTACTTGCTAAGATGATAGTATGGAGGTTGAAAAGCATATGCATCACATAGAAGCTTTCCTTACTCCAAATAGGATTGCAGGTCTTTCCTCGTAAAGAACACATTATGATTTAAAGATTAAAAGTAATCTCAATTTTATGATCTTGCTTTCTGTAGTCTATACAGAAAATGAGTTACACGCAGCTCGTGATTATCTATTGAGCAAGATTTTTTGGTGCTAAACTGTATAATGCCATGTCATGTTTGTGTTTTTGCTACATAAAAACTCCAAATATGTGTCGTATAATACTACCTTATCTGTCAATGAATGAATTGAGTCGATTTTGAAAGTTTTCCATCACTTTTATATGCAGATGATTCCCCAAAGCCAGTCGTGAGAATTCCTCGCTCTTATATCCCCCTATCACCGCCTCCTAGCTTCTACAGATCCAAAGGTTCGGCCATTTTTCACCTTTGATCTTATGAAATTTTCTTTATGAATTTAGCGATAACAAATAAATAGTAATAATGCTCTTTTGATAAACAGAAGAAACCAACAAACAGAATGCAGACATGAAGGAGAATCAACAAAGTGTTAGAGCAACTTCTGCCCCACGTCCACGTGCAGTATTATCGAGTCCAGGTAAGTTGTATACCTCAGCTCTATGTGCATAGATCATATTCTAACATGATTTTCTAGCTGATTAGTTTCAAGCTATTAGATAAAAAAAAATTGGATTCAAATATGTTGGTGTTTGATGCTGATAATATACGTCAAATTAATTGGTGATGTCACAAGTAACATATCTTGTATATTGTAAGGATCCACATTGGAATATTGGGTTTTAATGTGACCATACGACTTATGTAGCTTCTAAGGCTTACTAGTTACTACAGTCATCCAGTTTCGGCATAAATTATTAATACTCAAAAAACTTATTATAATCCAAAGCTCACGAAAACCTTAGCCAATGCGTTGAAGTCTCATTACTGAAATTGAATTATTCCTGTAGTATACCAAATACAAAGCTTTTAACTTGCACATATAATTTGTCATTTGTTAGTTTCTTTCATGAGATTTAGCATTTCTGTCTATTAAAAGGAAAAGAGTTAGTTTATTCAAGGACTGATAATTTCTATTTCAACTTACAGCAAACTCCCTATCCATATTAATGTACTTTACTTGATTAATACAATCAATAGTTTCTATAGTTATGAGGTTTTTTGTTTACAAATATGTATGTCTAATAATTCTCTTGTAAGTTATTGTCACATTAAATTTCTATATATAGAACATATCATCACATTTGTCCTCGTTTTTCTCAGACAACGATGAAATCATCCGAAGCAGAACAGAGGGAAGAAAACAACCTTCATCAATCCTTAAAAACCGAGATCCAAGTCACAACAGACACACACAATGTAAGATCTTTCCAAAATCAGCAGCTGCTGAAAGTCTTACACCTAAAAAGGCTCATGTAAATGAATCACCCGAGGTGAAAACCGATGCCCTTCGACCAAAAGGCAGGGTGACAGCGCTGGCGGACTCAAGAACACGAGCTGCAGCACAGCTTAAGAAGATGGTCCCATCATGGGCCCAGAGATAAGGTTTTTGATGAACTGATTTGGAATTTATATTAGTATAGATTTCTTTTTAGTATTGCTGAGAAATGAGAGAAAAGTTTTTTGACCTGAAGAGTTTGATAGTGAGAGGTGATTGAGATTAGGTAGAAATAATGTGTTTTGTGAAATGACATTAGGATTTGTGTAAATGAAGCTGGAGTTGGATTTCTTGTGTTCCAGAACTTTTATTTCATACTCCCTCTGTTCCGTGATGACACGTTTCTTGAATATACGTGAGTGTGAAATAATAGAAACATGTTGTCTTAACTGAGACAGAGGGAGAACTTTCCAAGCCCAAGTGAATATATATTTTGGAATTGAGGATCTCTTGTGATTTATATGAATTGTCATAGTAAAATGAATAAATGGGACTTTATTAGGTGCATAACATTACAAATTTTCTTTGGGGAATTATAATTTTATTTTGGTGTAATTCTATTGAAATCTCTTCATTTGGAGGGGCCTCTTATGGGCTAAAAGTTTATGGACTACATGGAATTATGGGCTCAATTGTTATGCCCCTATTGGGTCAAAATTGAAGTAAGAGGATTTTGTATTTAAAAAAATTGAATTTCTTGGATCCTTTATAGTATTTATTTATTAAAACAAATTCAAATAAATCTGGCTACTAATATTTTTTGTACTGTATATGGACAAATACATATAGTCAAGTTCACAACTGGCCAAAGTAAATTCAATTAGTCTATATTTATTGTGTGACTTGCCAAAGTTTTATTCATCTCTTAGGGTGTGTGCTCTTTTATGCGAAAGAAAATGAGAGAAAAGAGAAATCACCCTTAAAATTTTACATTTTCCGTCATTTTTTATCACCTTTTATCAATGAGAAAAAATTTTACTCCTTAAATTGAAGAAAATATTTACAACACCATATTGGTGAGATAATATTTTCTCTTCATTTTAGTGCAAATGAAAGAGAAAAAGAACAAAGGTGCGAAAATGTAAAAAATAAGAAAGATTTAAAGGATAAATATTCCTTTTTTTTTTGGGGTTTTTTTTGGTTTTTTTTGGTTTTTTTTGGTTTTTTTTTTTTTTTTTTTTTTTTTTTTTTTTCTCGCATTAAATAAAATGCACCCTTATTATAAATTATTGATAGTGAATGACTCCAACAAGTTTACAAGCTTCTTTTTAGAACATTTTTTGTGGAAACTTTGGGCTAAAAAAAACTTTTTGTTTTGTCAAACTATTGAAAATCTTCCTAAAACTTAAATATGAGAAGCACACGTTAAATCTTGCTCAGATTTCGTGGGCAATCGATTAGTGATAGAGATAACCTTATAAAGACATAACGTTCAGTCGTTAATCCCTAATTCCTAATCCCAAACCCCTTTTCTTGATTTTTTTTGAAATACTAGCTAATAGTAACGACACATAAAACTGACCGTAACAAAGAAAACATAAACATTTTTTTATCCACCTCAACAAACCTCTCGTGCAGCAATGACACAATACTCGGCCTCTGTGGATGATCGCGCAACTGAACGCTGCTTTCGAGAACACCTGGAGATCGGATTTGAGCTCAAGAAAGATATGCAAGCACTGGTGGACGTCCGATCGTCAACATCACCAGCCCAATCAACATCAATGAAACAATGAAGATCAAGGGAAGACGAAGAACGAAAAACAATCCCAAGATGCCGAATGCGGTTCCGAGCGTGTGTAAGTGTGAGTGAACAAAGGGCAGTGGCGAGCCGAATGGCCTTGTATACCACATAGTTGACACTTGCCAAGATAGGGACGTGGAGTAGAGCCCGAATTACGGACTTGAGTGTTGTTATTGACCAGCGGATGAGAAGAAGATTGCTGCTTGGACTTGGTGGACGGCGACGGTGCAACTGAATAGAAAGCCATAACAGGCTGGAGCGTAGCAGTGGCAGCACGCTACTCCAACCGAGCTTCAGTACTCAACAACTTCTCATGTAGTAACTGATGGGGTGCTTACGAGCTTGAATAATACTCGAGATTTGACGATATGAATCGTCAAGACCGTTTGAGAACTTTGAGTACAAGATCCTCCACTTTGACTACAAGATCCTCCAAGTCAGTGGCAACTCCAAGTCAGTGGCAACTCCAATGAGCGCGAGTTCATCAACTACACCTTTAATGTCTTGAAGAAAGCTTAGAACTACACCTTTAATATCTTGAAGGAAGTTTGTGATCGACTTAGAGCCCTTAATTGGATTGTGAAGGCTTAGAGAGTTGGTGAGAATGAAATATATTTCACACATATCAAAATGGAGGCTTACAAGAATATATAGGGAGATTGAAACCCTAATCTACTGAAAACCCTAGCCTAGCCATAACTCAGAAGAGAGGAAAAGAGGCGCTAAAGCCAAAACCCTATTCTAGCAGAACCATTGTACACGTAATTACAAATACTCAAATTAATAAATACATTAATAAACAAATATGATAATAATAACTCTTAATACGCCCCAATATGAAATAATAACTCCTAATACGCCCCCTCAAGATGACGTTCCGGAGGCAACGACAATCTTGATCAATAAATGATGAACACTCGCAGACGAAAGAGGCTTAGTAGGAGCATCAGCTAGGGATCGGGCGGGGTGGGGCGGGACCGGGTATAGCTTGCCCACCCCCATACCTGCCTCCGAAAATCCCCCCGAACCCGCCTCGAAACCCGATTAAATCAATGCGGGTGCGGGGCGGGGATTACCCGATGGGAGAAAGATACCCTTCGGGTACCCGATTACAATTTTTTATTCAAAACATTGATTTTTAAAATATATTAATAATTAATTTAATGTTAAAATTAATTAAAAATTAAAAAATAGTTAATTAATTAATATAATATTAATAAATTTAAAAAAATTACAAAAGATTAATAACAAAATATTAGATTTATTAAAATTTTAATTATAATTTAACATTATTAATATTTAATTTACTATCGGGGCGGGTATGGGGTGGAGACCCGTAAACCTGCCCCGCCCCGAACCCGATTCGTGTACATGATTTCATACCCAAACCCGTCCCCGAACCCTAAAATTCCCCCCGCCACCGCCCCATTAGGGGTGGGTACCCACGGGTAATCAGATTTACGGTTAAAATTGCCATCCCTAGCATCAACAAGCTGGTCTGTAGAGGCAACATGAGCTACATGTACTTGAGCAGTCTGAATAAGTTAACGCACAAAATGATAATCGATGGCAATATGTTTCATGTGAGAATGAAAAATAGGATTAGCACAGAGATACGTAGCCCAAATATTATCTGAGTAGATAAGCGAAGGGATAGAGATAGGATACTTCAACTCGCTCAAGAGAGACCAAATCCACTTGATTTCAGATGCTGCTACAGCAATGGCATGATACTACGTGGATGATCGTGCAACTGAACACTGCTTTCGAGAACACCAGGAGATCGAATTTGAGCTCAAGAAAGAGATGTAAACACTGGTGGACGTCCGATCGTCAACATCACCAGCCCAATCAACATCAGTGAAGTAAGATCAAGGGGAGACGAAGAATAAAAAACAATCCCAAGATGTCGAGTGCCATTTTGGTAGTGCAGAAGACGTTTGACCGCTCCCAAGGGAGTTTCCGACGGAGCATGCATGGACTGGGATAACTTGTTAAAGGTAAACGCACCATTGGGACGAGTGAAGAGATGGTATTGTAAGTTTCCCATAGCTTGACGGTAAAGAGAGAAGTCAGTCGCAGGAGTGCCATCTTCAAGCGTTAAAACAACTGAGGTTGCTAGCGGCGTCTTCACAGGCTTACAATCAAGCATGTTATACTTTGTTAGGACATCAATAACATATTTGTATTGGGACAGCTTACACAAAGACTTCGAACGAGTATCCTTCACACCAAGGAAGTAAGACGGATCACCAAGGTCCTCGAGGGAGAAATTGATTGCAAGATCGGATGCAACCTGCTGAAGAAAAGATGGAGTATTTCCAGTAAGGATGTGATCATCAACATACAAGGAAATAAGCCAAGACTCCACTGCGACTGTAAACAAATAGTGAAGTATCCAAATGCGTAGCACGAAATCCCATGGCACATAGAGACGCATGAAGAGCCATATACCACATCCGAGGCGCCTGTTTGAGGCCATATATGGACTTCCGCAACTTGCAGATGTACGGGATAGTTCTTATCCGAGAAACCCGGTGGTTGAGCCATATATACTTCGTCAGTCAGTGTTCCATGTAAAAAGGCATTGTTAACATCAAACTAGCAAAGAGGCCAATTCTGAGAGATGGCAAGACATATCAATATGCAAACCGTAGTATGTTTGACAACAGGACTGAATGTGGCTGTGTAATCAACACTGGGATGTTGATGAAAACCCTTCGCAACAAGACGAGCTTTAAAATTGTCAACCGAGTCATCTAATTTTCGTTTGATACGAAAGACCCATTTGCAACCGATGACATTTGCAATGACACTAGACGGAACGAGATCCTAAGTGCCATTATCAAGTAAGGCCGAGAACTCCCGAGACATTGCATCTCGCCATCGAGGATCTGAGAGAGCCTGAGAAACAGAGGTGGGTTCACCATTAGAGAAACAACAAATACCAAACCATACCTTGGATTCGGTTTGCGAATATTGTTACGAGCACGAGTGACCATCGGATGGCTCGAGGTCGAGGATTTTAGTGAAGAAGATCGAGCCGGGAGGGGGGAGGGGAGGGCGAGGCGGGGGCATATGCACTGACGGAATGGGGACATGTGGGGGAGCTGGGACGATGGTGAGAGATGGCAAGACATTGGAGGCAGGTTCTTCAATGGGAGGGTTTTGTATGTGGAAGGGAAAAACATACTCTACAAAATTCACATGTCGAGAAGTATATAACTTGTTGGTAGATAGATTAAGACAAAGGTACGCACTTTGTGTTATAGAGTAGCCAACAAACACACAAGGATGAGAGCGGTCGGAGAGTTTGTGAATAGCGTAGGGACGAAGCCAGGGATAACATTGACAACCAAAGACTCGAAGTTTGGAGACGTTAGGAGAACGGTGAAAGAGTTTTTCAAATGATGACTACATGTTGAGAATGACCTTAGGAAGTCTATTGATGAGGTAAGTGGCTTGGCAGTGGCAAATGGCCAATATATGAGTGGCATGTGGGCCGAGTGTAAGAGTACAAGAGCAGTGTTGACAATGTGACGATGACGAAGTTCAGAAAGACCATTGTGCTCAGGCGTATGTGGTGGTGTTGTAAGATGTGTGATGCCTTGAACAACAAGGTAAATCTTAAGGCTATAAATCCCCCCCCCCCCCCCCAATTGTCCATATAAAACATAATTATCTTACTCTTAAGATAGTTCTCCACTAGAGCCTTAAAAGCAATAAAAGTCAGCGACACATCCGATTTATGTTTTAGAGGGTAAAGCCAGATTTAACGAGATTAATAATCAACAAAGATTACATAGTATTTGTAACAATCATATGAAAAAACTGGAGATGTCCAAACATCAGAGAAAACAACCTGTAAAGGGGATGACGACGTAATAGAAGAATAAGAAAAGGGTAGCTTATGACTTTGAGCACACTTGCAGGAGTTACAAGAGAAGCTAGATAATTTCGAAGTACACAAATTGTGCAAAGAAATAACATGATCTAAAATCTTTTGTGAGGGATGACCCAAACGAGCATGCCAAGTGGATATAGATTGTCTAACGGATGTGAGAGCAGTAGAAACGACAGTGATAGAGTATGGCCAGAAGTAGAGCCCATTGACAGCCTTGTGTGGTTCCGAGCGTGTGGAAGTGTACCACTGATCGCACTATTTCTACCACACAAAAATAGGTATAGTAAAGAGAAGTACGAGTATCGTATCCACAGGTATTGACAAGTCGAAATCACACACAATACCTTTACTCTAGAATTAAACTGATGTCTAGGCAATAAAGGATTTAGAATGTGGTTTTTGTAATCCTAGGCAAATAAATTAAACAAATAAAAAGAACACAAATAAGGAAACAAATAAATAAGACAAATAAACAAATAAGGCAAATAAGCAAATAAATCAACTAAGAAAAATCAAATAGGAAACAAACGTTGATTCTAAGGAAGTCTATCTAATCAAATCTATGCAAGTAACAATTAACTCAATTAACCAATTTAATCCAATCTAAATGCGATACAAGAAAGTAACCTAACACTCCGGCTAAGGCAGTATATAGATCGTCACTCGATAAAATCCTAATCTCCTCTCGGTCTCATAGATTTGAATCAAGTGCAAAACAGAACAAGTATCGATAGATATAATCAACAAGGTTCAGCTACGACACCTATATCAACTATATGCTTGACCTATGATAATCTAACTTCGGCTAAGACAATTAAATCATCATACCATGTATTCATGAGATCCATTATGCAATTATCCGGCTAGGGCATAAAAACATAACTATGCATACATAATTAGTGATCAAGTCATGCATGAGAATAAGCACCATGAAACATACATCTAGATTGGCAGGCTAATTATAATTAAAAGTACTCACATAAATTCAATTAGACATACAAACCCTAAAATCAACTAAAGAATATAGCCAGACATAATTAAAGCAAACATGGACAAAATAAATTGAAAGAACATAATTAAAAGTAAGAGTAAGAAAAACTTGAAATTTAATCTTGAACAAACGAAGAACTTGAATCTTGAATAAACTTGAATAAACTCCAAAGTCGAATACACAAACGAAAACGGAAAATAAAAGCTATGAAAGTAAAAGTATAAAAATAAATTAGGGTTTACAATGCTAGGCTAAGGAATATATATAGGTGAAATTTTACAAGGTAATATAGTCTAAAAGGACTCTAATTCTCGGCTAGAAATCATGCCTCTCAACCGCCCTTCTCTCTCGATCGTCAGGCCTCTCAACCGAGAGGTTTGGTCGAGAGGTACTCTTTTGCTCTCGATCGAAAGAATCATCCAGTAGCTTTCCTCTTGACAGCCCTCTCGATCGAGAGGCTGGTCGAGAGGTCTTCATCTCGACTCCAACTTAGACTCTTCCCTCGATTCTTCTCGCCTTGTCTCGTTTCGGGTTTCTAACCTCAAAATAAACCTAAAAATACAAAGAAACACCCACAAGCATAATATTGTCCAACTAATGATAAATCACGAACAATAACATACTAACGAGACCCCAAATCGACTCTTTTAGACTAAAAAAACTAAGTAAATTTCACATATATCAACCACATAATTGACACTTGCCATGATACGGACGTGGAGTAGAGCCCGAATTACGGACTTTAGTGTTGGTGTTGGCCAGAGGATGAGAAGCAGATTGCTGCTTGTGCTTGGAGGCAGAAGCTGCATGGCGTGATAGCGACGGTGCAACTGAATAGAAAGACATCGCAGACTGGAGCGTACCAGTGGCAGCACACGACTCCAAATGAGCTTCAGTGCTCAACAACTTCTCATATATTTCATCAAAACTGATGGGGTGCTCACGAGCTTGAATATCATTCGAGATTTGACGATATGGATCGTCAAGGCCGTTGAGAACTTTGAGTACAAGATCCTCCAAGTTAGTGACAACTCCAATGAGCGCGAGAATGCGGCCCCTTGATGGTCGACCGTCGGTGTTGGCAAGCGTCTTCCAACCGTTGTGAGATGTTTTTTCCGTCGCGATGAACGAGATTAGTGAGGGTGAGAACGTGGATATGATGGCCGATAGAATGAGTTGATCCTGAAGAATCTAAAACGCATGATCTGGGTTGGCAGCAGCAGTAGCAGGCGCTGCATCAGTGGCGGCGAAGAAAAGTGTTGGCGGAGGACAGAGCTTTGAGCCGTCGACATCACCAAGAAGATGATCAAACCTGCCTAACATTTCGGGAGGAGATCGCCGCATTGTACAATGCAAAGAAGCAGAGTTGGATTTGTGTGAGGGATCCGAGGGCGCTCAGTTGTATTTCCATCGAGTCCAAACGACTTGCGAGAAATTCAACGATTTATACATTAGACCTAAGGAGGATTGGCCTAGTGGAGCCAACAATGAAAACATACTCGCCAAAACGGATGTACTACGAGAACAATTAACATAAGGAATTCAAGTATGGTAATAATACATGGAGGGTGTTGATCAATGTTCCAAAATTCCAACATGTCATGAACGTTGAAAGTGAGAAGCCTCAAAAGGACACCAATAGATAGCTCATCCGACTCAAGACGATCCTTCAACCCATCTGATTCCGGTGACTTTTATGATCGCACTCGTCCGACGGGGACAAAACAAGCAAATGTTGAAGCCGGCAACAAAGGCAAAATGTCGATGAGTCAGTTGGAAGATGACCTCGAGGAAATGAATGTCAAAGATTATGAAAAAAAAAGTCTGCAACGGCACAATTCTTCATAGAATAACTAGCATAAAAGCATAGGATCACAATCGAAGCTTTCTACGAGTCACATGAAGCGGCTTGAGAAATATCACAAGGTGCTCATGAGGGATACAAGCAATATGTCACCGGAGCAGCTTGAACAACTAGAAATCACTAAGGACCTGGATTGATTAGTTTCAAATTTAATTAATGTTTTAATTATGTCATTGTAAGCTTCTATGTAATCTTTTTTAATTCAATAAATGAAATAATTTTAATTAATTATCGAAATAAAATTCGAATTATAAATATCAAAATAAAAATCAAATTAGAAATAGCGAAATAAAAATACAACAAAAATCAAATTTCAAATAAAAAAAATCCAAAAAGAAAGAAGAGAACCAAAAGAGTAGCCATTACTAGGGCAAAAATTGGGAGTTGGTTCATTGGGAGTGCCCTAAACAATCTAGTATGCGTTAATCAAATGCAATTATTAGTCATATTTTTAATTATAATTGTATGTTTCATGAAATGTTGACGCAAAATATCTTTTAAAACGATATGTATAATATTAATTAGTAATACCTTATGCTACATATCTCGTGAGCACTGCTCTCATTTTGTCGACATTAAGATTAATTTTTTTTGTTTTTATACATTTGGTTTAATTTTAATACCCTAAATATTGTTATTCACATCGTTAATTTTATAAATTTCGTAAAAATCAAAGCTCGATTGTCCATTTTATCTATAAATACTAATAATGAAAAATAAAAAGAACAAATTGAGCTTCATTTTTTATGAAATTTATAAAATTAACTATGTGAATAACAATATTTAGGGTATTAGAACTAAACCAAATGTATAAAACGAAACAAATTAATATTAACGTCGACGAAACGAGAGGGTGCTCACCAGGTATGTAGCATAACACTTCTTTAATATTAATACTAGTTTATTACCCGTCGAAAATCAACAGGTGCTAATTATTTTTAACATTTAGATATTTTATCAGCAAAATTTATTTAAAAATAATTCATACTATAATCCTCGATTTTTATTTACTTACAAACAACATCAAAATAAGTCAAGTAGTCCGTTATTTATTTTAATAAATAAAATATGTCAAAGAAAGTCTCACATAGTTATAATCAATTTTAACAACAATATTCGATATGAATCACTTTATATTGCCACCTTTAGGTAGCTTGTTGTTTATTGTAATAAAAATAAAATGTCGTTACATCGAAAATAAGTCAAAACGCCTGTTTTTTTTAATAAAAAAATGTCAAAGAGAGTCTCACATAGTTATACTCAATTTTAACTCAATATTCGATATGAATCACTTTATATTGCTACTTTTAAGTAACCCGTCGTTAATTGAAATAAAAATAAAATGTCGTTACATAAAAAATAAGTCAAGACGCCTGTTGTTTATTTTAATTATAAAAAAATATGTCATAGAGTGTCTCACAAAGTTATAATCATTTTAACGTTAATATTCGATATGAATCACTTTATATTTGCTATTTTACATTGCTACTTTTAGGTAAAATATGTAGGATTCTATTATATTTTTCTATTATATACATAGAATTGTCACCCGTTGTTTATTTTAATAGAAAGAAAATGCAAAATGTCGTTAAATCAAATAAGTCAAGTCGCCCGCTGTTTATTTTAATAAATAATATGTCAAAGAGAGTCTAACATAGTTATAATCAATTTTAACAGCAATATATGATATGAATCACTTTATATTGCCACTTTTAAGTAGCCCGTTGTTTATCGTAATAAAAAAAATGTCGTTACATCAGAAATAAGTCAAGCCGTCCGTTGTTTATTTTTCATTAAAAAAAATGTCAAAGAGAGTCCTACATAGTTATACTCAATTCTAACTCAATATTCAGTATGAATCACTTTATATTGCTACTTTTAGGTAACCGTCGTTTATTGAAATAAAAGTAAAATGTCTACATAAAAAATAAGTCAAGCCGCCCGTTGTTTATTTTAATTTAAAAAAATATGTTATTGAGAGTCTCACATAGTTATAATCAATTTTATTAATATTCGATATGAATCACTTTATATTTGCTATTTTATATTGCTTCTTTTAGTTAAAATATGTAGGATTCTATTATATTTTTCTATTATATAGAATTGTCACCCGTTGTTAATTTTAATAGAAGAAAATGTCATTATATCAAAATAAGTTAAGACTGTTGCGAACCACCACGTTGATCGACATGCATACGTGTCAATTTCTACATCCATCATTCTTATTTATCTAAAATACATATATTTGTAAATATTAATTATATAAAATATTATAATATATTTTACTCTCACACAATATTAATCTTATATTTAGTTTTATATTGTATACTACTGTCTATGCTTATCATATACATATTAGATTAAATATAAATTTTAAATTAAATTAGTAGAAGAATACATAATTATATAAAGTTTCTCGTTACTCGTGTTTGTAATAAAATAGTTTAAATAGAAATATTTTGATGATAGATACATTTGTCTTCCATCAAAATTCGACACGAATCATTTTATAACATTATTTTAAAGAAAAATATAAATGAAATTATTAAAATACATAGAAGAATAATATTTTATTAATATATTCTTATTCTATATGTATAGAAGAAGTATAGTTTATTATAAATAATTATAAAGGCTATATTATTATATATAATATAATATTTAGAAGAATTTTATTTTATTATAATTATAAATAAATTGAATTTTTAGATAAATAGGAACGAAGATCATAGAGAGCGCCACGTAGGCACGTGAATTAACGTGGGGCTCGAATCCGCATTGCTATTATATATAAAAGGATATGGCTTAATTTTATGAGTTATCCAGAAAATAATTCAATTTAAAAATTAACGCTGACAACCAAATACATTTATCAGTTCATGCGCGTAAAAAAAAAAAAAAAATATATATATATATATATATACATACACAAATCATCCAAATAGTTGTCGGTGAAGTTGCATAATTTGAAGAAGACTTTTTTGTGTTTTCATATATATTCTTTTGCCATATAAAACCAAGAGTAACTACAAACTAGTCTACTATGGAGTATGGAGTGCTATAAATAATACTCCCTCCGTCCCATTTATATAGGATATTTTTTTCGAACATGAAAATTAAGATGTGAGTGATAGTGATAGATAAAGTAATGTAAATGAATTTTAGTAGATTAAAATTTTTATTTCAAGGTATTATCCTATATAAGTGGGACGGACGAAGAAAAAGCCTTATCCCTAAATGAATAAGATAGAAGGAGTATAGCAGTAATCTACGATTAGATGTGAATTTGACCTTTTCTTCTACCTTCAGTTTCTCTAATTATTGAAACAGCTCTGTAATGACCCTACAAAAAATGCATCAACTTGTTAGATCACAACTCTTGATTATTTAAAAATAATAAATCAATGATATTAGTAAATATAAATGTGACATAATATCAAGACATGATTTATCCTCAACAATTATTGTTTTTCAATAATTTACATTTACAAACATCTTTATCATTCCATCCGTCCCACTAAATAAGTCCCCGTTTTTTATTTTAAGAATGGCGATTTTTCACAAGTGTTTCATTTTACCTTCATTCTGTTCGCATTAATTTTACATTTCCAAAATGATAAAATTGCTTTAGTAACATTAAAATAAAAAAGGTTATTTAACTAAAAACACAAATTTTAAACATATTTCCAATAATATAAAATAGATTGTATACTTTAGAACACCCAAAAAAAAATAAAAATTAATGAACCTTATGTAATGATGGGGGTGGAATAATATACTTTAACATATATTGGAATTATATAACAACTGGAAATATATATACTACAATGCAATTGTCTGGTAGTAAATTTAAATATTGAAGTCTAAAATGAGGTGCTAACTACAATGTGAAGCCATACTAATTAGTCACACCCAAAAATATCAAAATCATTAAATCATTCATAATTGCACCGTAATACTATTACTCCAAATTCAACCAAATGGGGCTCCATCCAAGAAATTAAGAGAGAGAGAGAGAGGGAATCAACGAAGCTTCCATCCCACACTATAAAATACCATCTCCCACTCCTAACATTCCCATCACAAAACCAAATCATCCCATTTCAATCAACCTTTCATTTCTCTTTCATTTTCATATCCAAAGAAATAAGCATGGGTGCCATCACTTTTGATACTGAGACCCCTTCCTCAATCCCAGCTGCAAAACTATTCAAGGCAGTTGTTCTTGATGCAGACACCCTCATCCCCAAGATCATGCCTCAGGCCATCAACAACGTCGAGATCTTGGAAGGAGACGGCGGCCCTGGCACCGTCAAAGTCATCCATTTCGGCGAAGGGAGCCAGTACAAGAGCGTTAAGCATCATGTCGATAGTATTGACAAGGAGAACTTCACTTACTCCTATCGCATAGTTGAAGGTGATGCTATTGCTGCAGGAATTATTGAGTCCATCACTTATTATATTAAGGTCGTTCCAACCGAAGAAGGAGGAAGCATTATCAAGAACAGGAGCATTTATAACACCAAGGGAGATGTTGAGATTAACGAGGAGCAGATAAAGGAGGGGAAAGAGAAGGCGTCGGTTATGTTCAAGGCGATTGAGGCTTATCTCCAAGCAAATCCGGAATACTAGGAAGCGGAATAAGATTTGAGAAGTGAAGCTGAGTATATAATTATGAGATGATTATATGTAAAAGTGGTGATGGATGTTTGATATTGTTTACTTGTTTGTGGTTTTTGAATTTGTGTGATGAGTGCTACTGCTGTATTGAATTTGTGTTGTTGTTGATGATGATACAGAGCATAATAATGAGCCTTTTCATCTCCCTCTCTCTCTCTCTCTCTCTCTCTCTGAAATGAATGTGCCAAAAGAGGCAGGGGAAATACACAACACACACACACAGAGTCACACATACATTACACTCAAAGCCTTAATAACCATTTAATGTTCGATATAATTGAAATCTAACTTAAACTGAAATTCAACAAGTAAATAAAACAGAAGAAAAATACTTTGAGTTTGAGTTCTACTCAAGTTACCAGAAAGAGTATACTGTAAGATTTACAAATAACACAAATTATTTAAGTAAGAGTGCTACTTACTCGATCCGGCAGCGGCCATAAACATCTGTCTATACGAAGCTGAGTGAACACAAAATTAAGTAAGCGTGCTACTCACTTGATCTGGCGGCCATCAACTTCTATGCGAAGCCGACCGGTAAGGTTGAACCACTCAGAACCAATCTGTAACTCCGGACAATCTTTGATCTCTAAAGACAATAATTTTGTAAGAGCATTCTCCATAGGCGGCAGCCGCTTCAAGTTTTTGCAACTAGTCAGGTTTAGCTGGTTTAGATGTGAGAGGTTTCCAAGCCACCGGGGCAATTCTTGTACCCCGAAATTCTCCAACTTCAATTGATAAAGACCATTGAGATGTTGAATTGGTTCTAGTATACTCTTCCATTCTTCCATCCCTTGTAGTTCCAGGTGTCTTAGTGAGTCACAGCTACATCCTCGCAGTATGCCATCCACGGTCTCTTTAACGCCAACACTACTAAACTTCTCCCTGCTAACCACCGCAAGCTTCCGAAATCCCAACCGCTCTCTACGCTAGGATGACTAGCCATGAATTTAGGAACACCTGAAATTGTCAATTCAGTAAGACGAAGGGGCATAGGCGATTCTGCAAGGCAGTCAATTAGCATTGGGAGGTTGTCTAGGCTGCTTAATTTCTCCAATGAGAGTCTTTCTAGTGACGAGGCCCATGACTCTATCATTCCCCGTGGCAATTCTATTCGACCTCGACACCTTCGAATAAACAGCCTACGTCCCTGTGATTTCCATGGCTCATTATTATCATTATTCCCTGTTATTGACTTGAGATTCGGACAATTCTCAATAGTCAAGTCCTGGAGATAAACGAGAGCGTGCAGGCCATCTGGAAATTCTCTCAACTGGGGGCATTTGTATATTAACAATTTCGAGAGATCGGGATTGTTATTGAATAACCAATCTGGGAGACACTCCAATACCTCCAAATCTACTAGTAAGAGCGATGTTAGTGAAGTAAATGATGAATTTATGAACCTCACCTTCTTCATTCCCGAAAGGCAGAGATATTTGAGACTTGACAAGTGGTCCAGCCTTGGGATTTCCACACATTCCCCGCAATCTCGGAGGATTATCTTTGTCAACTTGTCAAGTCCTACCAAGGGGCCATGAGGCCCATCGCGTACTTCCATCTTCTCTGTCCATAATGGAAATCTCTTGCCTTGGAATCCATCAATCTCTAGCTTCTTGATGTTTGGATGAGGTTGGAGGCCTTCCAACACACTCTCATGTGCATCATTTCTTTCTCCTTCCCTATCTACGTTCCATTTAAACTTCATTTTCAATACGTTTTTCTTCTGAACTATATTCGCTTTCTCTGCCTCATTCTTGTCACACACCACACCATTTCCAGGTTATATATCTCTAGTTTTCCTTTGAGATTCTTCAAACTGCCTAACTCCTCAATCTTATAGCCCTTCTTGTTGCCCACTCTAAATTGCTTCAGTGTTTGGAGATTAGTTAATCTCCCAATCTCTGCAGGCAACTCTATATTAAACGGCCAAAGGTAAATATGCCTTAAGTTAATCAAATACTTCACCGTACTTGGCAGTTTCTTCAAATCAAATTTATAAGCTCGTAATGTTTGCAAATGATGGAGTTCACCAATCCACTCCGGCAATTCTTTGATTGATGTCGTTGAAATGTTGAGGCTTCTCAAATGTATCAACTTCCTAATCGAACTTGGCAACTCCTTAACATCATAGCTATGAAGAATTAAAACATGCAGACATTCGAAGCTAGAGAACACGATGCTGGAAATATCTCTTTCCAACACTAACGTACGCAAATACTTTGCCACTTCTTTTGGGAGCATAGGACTTCTTCCATCTATAAAGCTATACCGGACAAGGCTAATGCCATCTGCGCTGATCGAAGAACCTAAAGTGGAAACCGCGAGATCGTGCACAAGATCATGCATCCAATAACAGTCTTTCCAAGGAGCAACTTGCAGTATGGAGTTGCGTACTAGTGTATTGAAATACACGTCGCCCACACACTCCATTTCCTCATTTCTTCCATCAATAAACCCTTCTGCGATCCACATCTCTATCACCTCCTGCTTCTTAAAAGATTTACCTTTTGGGAAAACTGAAAGGTAGGCAAAGCATTTCTTGAGTGATGATGAAATCAAATTATCATAGCTCAGCCTCAAAATCCTTGAGATGCTATTTCCTTCAGCATCCGGAAGCCATTTCCTTTCGATTGAGAGCCACTCATCTTCAGATTTCCGACGAAGCACGCCCCCTACAACATTGGCAGCTAGGGGCAAACCTTGACATCTCCTTGCGATCTTTCTCCCAATGGTCTCAAATCCAGACGCCGGAACTTGCCCGTTTTCAAAAGCTTTTGCTTTGATTATGGACCAACACTCATCTTCGGATAAGCCTTTTAAGCTATGAATTTGGAGTGGGTTCACAGTTGAAGCAACCTGTGTACTCCTGGTAGTGATAATAATTGCATTTCCCTGAGTAGAAGTTACTCCAGATACAGAATTCATAAATTCATCCCATTTCGAAACATCCTCATTCCAAACATCGTCAAGAACAAGGAGATAAGTTTTATCCTTGAGAGCCTCTTGAAGCTTCTTCATAACATCTTGTCTACTCTCCTCTTCGCCACACTGCGAACCAAACCCTCTAAGAATTTTCTTGAGAAGAGTGATTGGATCAAAAGTTTGAGAAACATGAACCCAAACAAGTGATCCAAATCGACTCTTCATCTTTTCATGATTGAAGATTTTCCTAGTCAAGGTGGTCTTCCCCAATCCACCCATCCCCACAATGGCAAGGATGGACAAGTTCCTCTCATGGGGGCTCTCTTCCACCATGCCCACTAATCTGTCCACGTCATCATCTCTTCCAATGAAAATAGGATCAGCAGTGAATGAATCAGTTTCAAAGGAAGCATGAACAGCAGGAGACGCATTCACAATCATGCTCTGAAGGCCGAGCTCAGTTGCTCTTTTGTTCATAGACTCGAAACTCTCATTGATCTGTTTGATTTTGAGGGCAGTGTTTCGAGACGTTGCAACGTAATTGAAGGATGAGAAGCAGGATAGTACCTTGTCTTTGCAAGTGGGCGCATCCATTTTCTTGACTTGTTTGCGGAGAAGGTGATAGGTGAATTCGTCGAACACATTATCTGCATCGAAAGCCAAAGCTTCAAGCTCCCTCAACCAGATCTTGACAGCATCTTGGTCGATGGATTTCTTCTCCGCATCGTTCAAGTAAGCTTGAATCATGGCCAGAGTTTTGTGCAGCTGCTGGGCTTTTTATGGAGATCTCTTCGTAGAAAGTACTCATCCTTGATAACGTTGATCAGATTCTGAACTAGAACCTCGACCGCTGCACTCGAAACGCCTTCCATGGTTTCACTGAGAGAGAGAGAGAGAGAGAGAGAGAGAGAGAGAGAGTGAGGGAATGCTCGTGATTTTTTCCCTTCGGAGGAGATGGATGATGATGCAGTTGCAGTACAATTATTCTGAGAGTGACAATTCAAACAGTATGATAACTGAGAAATGAATCACCAACAAATTATTTCGTCCACTTGTTCTCTCTCTCACTCTCTCTTTCGAAAAAGAAGAAGGAAAAGAAAAAGTTTAAAAGCAGATATCAATAGCACCATAAAGTAGATTCTATTTCAATTGTCACTTTTATTAGCAAAATACCCGTTTGTAATTACTAATTACTCTTTCGATTATATTTTAATTGATTTGTTTTATTTTGTTATTCGATTTTTAAATCTATTGTAAAAAGTAAAAGGGAGAAAATTATAACTACCCTTTTTCAAAACCTTCACCACAAAACTACCAATTTTTAACACCTATGATATTAAACTACCCATTTTGCAATAAAATGTCATAAATGTCCTTTAAACAATGAATTTCCCTTGTTTTTGTATATTTCCATTCCTAGCCATGCAAAATATTAATCAGGCCCATCACTCTTCCGTAAAATTAAAATTTTTCGTAAACCAACTTCATACCTTTTGACCGAGTTGCTGCCGGGTCCTATCCGTCTGGGTTTTACGGCAAACGCATTCCAACCACGCGGAGCACCGGATGGTTTCAGCCACGGATTCCTACAACAGCAAACAGCACAGCCCTCGTTCGTTTCCTACCCGGGGCGTAGAGTACTTTGTTGGTATACAAAAAATTAAAATTTGGCGACAGGTGATGAGCAAAAGCCCAAATTTTTATTAGGGAATTATAAACTATTTATTACATAGAGATTATCTCCTTTTGGGAGGATACAAACTTGTTTAGCTACCTATGGTAGCGGAAGTAGAAACACACATACACTAGAAAACTGAAAACTATTACAAGGTTTATTTTGAAGAAGGTAAAGAAAATGTTCGATGATCTTCTCCTCCTCCGTTCTTCTCTATATATAGACGCAGGATTGGTTCTCCTAAATCCTGCATTATTGCCTTGGATGCCAATTTCGCTGGCATCAATCTTGCATTATTGCCTCGGATGCCAAATTCGCTGGCATCTTCATTTTCCACCATAACTTTCGGTATTGGTGGGGGTCGGCCGATGTTCCCCTGTCATTATCTCCACCGAAAGTGTTAATAATGCATCTTGACGGATGGAGTTTGGGTCCTCCATTTTGAATTCCACCAATTTTAATTTTTTTTTTGGTGAAATGTCATTTTCCTGCAGCCCACCCTTGTCGTCTTCTTTTTGGGTGGGGTTCCTCCTGTGTAGAGTCACATGACTCTATTATTTCTTGTTGGGAAAACTTTTCCCCGGGGCCCTTGGCATTCTCTTAGCTGGAACTGCCTGTGACTCCCTCTTGTCGGTGGCTCGGGCTCGTCCTGCTTTTGGCATGAAACCTTTCCCGAACTCAAGCTCTTTCTGGTTTTGGCATGACGAACAAATGCGTTCATCCCAATGGCCAAAATGAGCCATGTTGCAATATTTGCGATGAGTCTCTCTGCTCACCACCAGCTTGTTTTCCCATAACAGAGTTCTTTTTCTTTCGAAAGCTTCTTCTGCAAATCTTGTTGTTTTCCCTGTCATGGTATTTAACAGGAAAGATCCGTTTACCGAGTTCTGAAAGAATTTGAACTGGTATTTGACTTTGTCCATCTCTGTGAGACAGACCCATAAACCCCAAGCTCGTCGAGTTGAGATTTCATCTTCCGAGATGGTGGAGACAAGCGGAACATCTCCATTTAGTGCCTTAACTCCGTTTAAGGCTCTTTCATCGGGTCTCCTTAGCCTTATATAATGAAATGCTTCATGATTCCCTTTCCCTGCTGGTTCGGGAGCTGCACTTATAAAGTATAACTCCAAAACATCACCGCGGCTAAGTTGATCATTGTTAGCCCACGAATCATACACAGCTTCTTGAATCCATTTGGGTAGATTCTTGATCTCTGTGAATGCTGGTGATATGGTTGAAATTGAAGCAAGAGCTCCAAAATCATACCATTGCTTGACATCATGTGGATTTGCTCCTGGCTTCATCCACACCCTAGGATATTTTCCGAAACCATCAATAATACAATGGTTTGGATTAATTCCCCTTCTCGTAAGAAGCTTCTCCCAGCTAGCTTGATATGCCTGCCAAAAGGAAGAAACTTGAATAACCTGGTTAGTATCAACCTTAGATTTGCCAGTCATCGGCCTAAGATTGATCTCTCCCTCTTTAACCCCAAAGGTGCTGGGTTGACATGATGATTTAGGTTTGGACACCCGAATCTCATCTTCTCCTTGGGCCGGTAGATCTATCGATGCTACCAACTTAGGACTCGTGCTAGAGGTATTTGAATCCTCTGCTGCCGTTATAGGGGCCGGCAACCGAATCACTTCTTTTTCCTTAGAGGACGCCCGAAGGAGTGGTGCTTGTACTGCATTCCAGCACTGATTTTGTGCTAGCATAGAAACTCGTATCCTGTCGGTGACTTTCGTCTTATCGACAGCTTGTATCTTTCCGGCTTGTTCAGCCCTTAAGACACACTCGTCCCATTCCTTTGATAACATCTCGAGGTTTTCTCGGAGATGCCTCTGGGAAATCATGATGGAGTTACACTCAGTTGGCTCCATCTCTCGTTAAGAAATCTGCAAGAACATTCTCATGAGATTTCACAATAATAATGTCAAAAACAAAATATTGACATTCAGCTTGCCATCTTAGTAATCTAGCCTTTTCAGGTTTAGATTCTATCTTGTTTTTTAAGAAAGCCTTAACCTGCGTGTTATCGACTTTCAAGGTAAATTTCTTTGCTAATAAAAATAAAGGCCATTTTTTAAACGCCTTTCGAACCGCAAATAATTCTTTCTCGTTAATGTGCCATCTGACGGCCTCATCTGCTGAGAATAACCCGCTGCAATATCTGCATGGTTCTTCTCCGTTGGGTGTGATCTTTGTAAGGACTGCTGCCCACCAATGATCACTTGCGTCGGTAACAAGACTAAATCATCTTCGTCCTGTGGTATTGAAAGTTTGGGGAGATTCTCGCATACTCCTTTCAATATTCTCATTCATTCTTTGTGTTCTTCAGTCCAGATGAATGGCACATCTTTCTTTAGAAGTGGACTAAATACCTTCCTGTATTTTGCAAGATTCTTAATGAATGCTCCTGCAAAATTAACCACTCCTAAGAAGCTTTGAAGTTGCTTCTTTTCCTTGAGATCTTCTGGGAAATCTTTAACCTTTTGCACGATATGATCCTGCAAAATAATCCCCGTCTCATCGATCTCGATTCCCAAAAATTCCATTTTCCGGGTTGCTATAACTGCTTTTTTCTCAGACAGTACTAGCCCTTCTCTGTAACAAACATCTGCAAAGATCTCAAGATGTTTATTGTGTTCATTCATATCTTTTGACGTTATAAGAATGTCATCAATATAAACGAACATAAATGATGAATAATCTTTAAATACATTATCCATCTTCCTCTGAAATATCTGGGTTGCATTAGCTAGCCTCATTGGCATCACATTCCAAACGTAATGTCCCTGTGGAGTCGAAAAAGCTGTAAACTTCTTACTCCGTTCTTCCATGCGAATCTGGTAGAAACCTGACTTGCAATCAAATTTTGAGAAAACCTTTGCATTTCTTATGCAGTTAATAAGGTGTTCTCTACTTGGTATGAAATAACCATCGAATTCCAAAATGTCATTTATACCTTTGTAATTAATAACAAGTCGAGGTTTATTTTTTTTTATCTCACCATGGTTTCTTACCAAGAAGCCTGGACTACTGTATGGTGAGTTCCCTGGTTCGATCAGCTTCATGTCAAGGTGTTCCTTGATGATGCCTTTCATGTCCTCTTGATCCTTGATATTCATCAAGATTGGCCTGTATCGAACAAACTCGTGAACCTTGTTTGGTTTGACCGTCAAGGTTGCTCTGAGTTGATTCTTTTCCCACCATGCCAAAGGATCCTCATTGTAACATCGTACAATTTTCCTTTTGACATCTTCCAATGATACCTGTGTATCCATTTCAATATCTTTACAAATTAAAGATACCTTTAGGATTTGAATCTCAGCAACATTCTCTTCATCGTTGTTGCCAAATTCTCCTTTGACCCTAAAATTCAACAACGCTTCATTGAATCTTCTCTGGTCCTGCATTTTTGGGTGTCGAAGTAGTCCCCCATCACCACGCTTGCTGCGAAAATTGAGTGGCATTTGTCGATTAAATGCTCCTTTCAATCTTTGAACAATGATTTTGTGATCACACTGCGTTGTGAACACTAATCTCTGCCTTTCATTATCCTGCATATATCTTTTGAACATCTGCAAGAAATTGTTACCGAGCAAGATATCTGCACCGATATCATGAAAATAAATTGGAGGGGTTTTAACCTTATACCAAGGTGTCTGACCTGCTCCTCCAATCAAGATTTCTACTGCCTTAATTCCTTTTGATAGAATCAAGACCTTTTTGGAGAAATCTCGTCCTGCAATCCGTGGCAGTTCTTCCTCTATTTCTTTTGGGAAGATTTCACGTTTTGCTGTGCAGATTCCTGCTCCTGAATCAATATAAGCAGCAAAATATTCTGCTTTATATTTCTCATACAACACTCCGATAGGAATGTATATTGAGAATGGACTTGTCATCCGATCAACAATTTTCTTTCATTGATCGTAATCTCCATTCCTTCTTCCCTGCTTCTCCAAGGCTTGTATTTCTCGAGAAAATCTAGGCCAAGGATAAGAATATTTTCTTCTCTTCCTGCTCGGCCTTTGATTTCAACCTTCCATCCACCCATTTCGATCATGGCTTTGTAGTGATGGATTTCTGGTTGTTCCAGATAATACAAGATATTACAAGGAAAATTATTTTCCCATCTTGTAGTATCAAATCTGGTTGTTACTCCTCTCCATCCTTCCGGACATTTGATAGTAATAACCGTCTTGTTGGAGACTAACAACCCTGATTGAGTAGGTTGTTTTAGACTCAGGCTTCTTCCCCAAGGTTGAGAAGTAATCCTATCTCCCTGGAATGATAATCTTCCAGAATGTAGTCTAAGACTTTGATCATGTCTTATAACCATCCTATCTTGAATTTGAATATCCACGTCCCTTAGTCGTGGAATTTCAACTCTATCCGGGCAAATTGCCGTTGTCACCTTCTTGAAGATATCTGGTATCTCAATGAATTGCTTTCCCAAGAATAACTCAGTATGATGTGAGTTAGAAAGCGCATATGATACCTGATATGTGATGGAATAAGGTCTATTCCCTTCTTCCAACAATTCCTTTCTTTTGAAGTCCTGATACAACGTCAGGGCTTTGCTGAAGTTGGTTCCATTGAGATTGTAAGCAATCTTTGGATATATAATCCCCACCACTTGTCCAGCACATAGATTTCCCGCGATGGTTCCCATCACTGAATCTTGAAGGTTTCGTACTCGCTTATCACATATTGCAACGTCGATTGGTGAATCGACTCCTGCAATAATGCTGATTTGAGCACGAGTTGAATTGCTCCGATGTGGATCCAATTCATCTTCTCAGCAACCTCCGGTTTCATCTTTGATAGATCTTCTCGGATATCACTTGCTGGAATCAATTGCATCTCCACTTGATTTCCTGTGAGCTCGATTGGTAGCGCCATTTCTCATCTTGTGATTCCATAGACAATATGGTGCCTCCGACTCTTTAGACTGAAGCTCCTTAGAACTTGGTCTATGTTTCCGGCTGAAAACCCTTAATATCTTTGAATACTCAGGTTTTTCTTCATGATTTTATCAATCTGGCTTTGTGAGATAATCGTCCGGCTAGAAAATCCGGTTCTATCCTCATATTCCTGATGATGTATCTCTTCTTCAGCTGGATTCTGAATCGATGGATCCGCTGCCAGAATCTTCTTCTGCTTCGTATATACTCTCATCAGAGGGTATATCCTTGAACAGGTAAACTTGTACCAAGTCCTTGAAATAGATCGCGTCTTCAATGTCGGGTGTTGACTCGAATCTATTCATCCTTCTGTTTTCTGGGCAATTGGTTGAGATATGCCCAAGTGCACCGCACGTCCAGCAGTTGCAATCTTTAAAACTTTCGTTTGCTCTGGCATGAGCCTTTCTGAAAGTTCTATTGGCTGCATACTTCCCCCGAGACTGGTCTGTTCCTCTGGGTTGGGATCTGCTTCTGGATGGACCGCTTCTTTGCCCATATTTATATGATCCGACCTTCTGTCTAGACCACATGGTTCTTGGTTTACAAGATTTCCTCCTGGATTTTCCTTCTTCCGAATAGGGTTGGAACCTATTCTTCTTTTACCTTCGCATTTCTGAAGGTTCTTCTCCAATGACCGTTGGAAGGTCACTGCCTTTGCAGTTGAGGGTAGTGGTTTTGTTGATCCTCCTCAACTTCTTCATGTTCTTTTGTGCTGCAGCTTGTTGACACCATTCCATCAGCTTGGCATGCACATAAGACATCCTCTTGGAAACACTATCATGGATACTTGGGGTATATCCACGAATGAGCATTTCTCTCCATGGGCTTGGAAATTTTAGGAAGAAAATTTCCCTGGCCTTCTCTTCATCAATCCTGGATTGATGCTGATACAGGGTGAATAGCTTTAAGAACTTGTTAAGCGACTTCTGCTCCAAGACCATGAGTCTCAGATTGTAGAACGCCATCAAGTATTTCTTTCTTTTCTCCTCGTCGTATCCCTTGAAATAGCCTTCCCCCAAGAAATGGAGTTTAAGCCAATTTGCCATAGCAGGAGCCATGTTTTGATAGTCTCCTTTTAAGCATAAATCTCTTGTTTCTTGGCTCATTCCTTCCCAAGCGATCTTGACAACTCCCATGAGGCTTAACTCGAGAGTTTTTGCAAAACTATCTTGACTCATATCAAGAGTAGCCGCTGCAATAATCATGGAATTCTTCCTCTCTTCGATGGCCTCCTCCCTCTCATTGAAGTTGACATCGTCGAGATTGAGATGAATTCCGTATGGATGGATGGGTTCCATCGTTGCCTTCCCTACAGGTGTGTCCTGTATTTTGGAGGACTTCCACCTTGCATTTCGCGTATTGATTCTGTGAGCTTCGTAACTCATATCTTCAAGACGCTCATGGAACGAAGATCCTGCTTGGACTCCGGGCTTTTGCTCCGGTACTTCTTCGTTCACCTTTAGATCCACCACTCTGAGGTCAGCAAATGATTCTGCTAACTCCTGTAGGTCCTCCAAACCAATTCTTTCAAGATTTGCCATTTTTTCTATCTTGATTCAGTTTGTGTATGAGTTCCCACCCTGGATCCAACTTGCTGGGTTCTTTGATAGGCAATACAGTCTGGGTACTGCTTGACTCGCCTTTAAAGAAATTCATTTTGAAGGAACTAGAACGGGGCTGTTTAAATTTTTCCACTCGTCGTTGGATATCTTTCAAGATGTTAAGGATTTCATCTTGTTGCGAAGATATCTTTTCAACTTGTTGAGGTACTCCGTACTGGCAGTTGCCGTAGTTTTGCACCGTCTTCTGGATCTCCCTTAAATCCTTAGAGATTTTTAATGAATCTGGTTCAATCTCCTGGAAATTAGGGCCGACTCCTCTGGGTGAGTCCGTCATACGGTATGAGTTTGATGAAATAAACTCATGGCTCGTCTTAGAACTCCTTCTAGGTAATGATTTACCCAAAGGCAATCCACGTACATCTTCACGACCTCTTCACAGATCTGGATTCGGTCGGGAGTGGCATCTTCTCGATTGGCATCTTCGAGAATTCCTTGTCTTACTCTTAATTGAGTAAGTTCGAACTCCTTCTGATCCCTCAATAAATCGAGGTAACCTCTGTAACACTCGCAACTCGGACAAATGTCTGGTTCCATATTAACTTGGCGTCTCCTCCGTTAGTTAATAATCAATTATGTAATAAATAAATATAATTCCCAAATAAACCTAGGGCTCTGATACCATTTTAGAAGCGTTGGATCATAATTGGCGAAAATAAGATTTTCATCCCATTTTTACAAATTATTTTGGATAAATACTTCAAACAAAGAAACTTTTATCTATAGCAATTTTGAGGTTGCAAATAGACAAGGATAAAGGACATTTTGGGTAAATGGGTATATTAAAATGAGGGAAAGAAAAATGGTTAGTTTTGGGTTGATGTTTTCAAATTGGGTAGAAATCATTATTTCCCAAAGTAAAAATGTAAGGGGTTCACATTACATTGATAAATAAGATTAATTATTTCCATTTTAGAAAACAAGCTGAGTAAAATTGGACGTTTCAACACTATGAAATGAAGCCAAGTGAAGTGGGACGACAAGAGTATTTGTTTGGATGTTTGTGTTATTGTTTATTCCCTTCATAATCTATTTAGTGAACTTAAATTTTGTGCACATGTTTTTTTGAAATTTATTTATTTATTTACATTTGGATGATATATTAATAAGTTAATTAGTTAATGTGTTAAATTAAAGTGTTAGGTTGCGTTCTATTTAATGCGAAAGAAAATGAGAGAAAATAGAAAATCACCCTATAAATTTCACCCTTGTTCTCACATTTTTTATTTCCCCCCCTTCATTTGCACTACAATGGAGAAAAAATATTATCTCTCCAATTTGGTGTTGTAAATATTTTCTCCAATTTAAGGAGTAAAATCCCCTCCCTCGTTGATAAAAGGTGAGAAAATGTGAGAAAAGGGGTGGAATTTATAAGGTAATTTTTTTTTTCTCTCATATTCTTTCGCATCAAAGAGAACGCAACCTTAGAGAAGAATAAATATGGGTCTATCTATATTTTTAATGATATTAAAGGCTCCATTTGATAAGTGAGATAGGATGTAGCAGGATAACTAAACTTAAGATGATTTAGATGAATAATACTGACGAGCTAAATATTTAAATGTTCAATACCGCAAGTGTACGGACAATTATAGTATATAGTAAGTAAGGTCGTATTTCCACGAGGATCAATACACGGAAATTATAGTGACTACTATTATTTAGTTCTTCGGATCTTCTAAGCTAATAACGAGTTTTTGAGTGGTTTATCTAAACTACTAAATGCAAATTGATATAAAACGATTTAAAAGGAACGAAGAAACGATTTAAATACCGATGAAATGACCAATATACTTACACTTATCTCTTATCTAACCATTCGATTAATTCGAGGCTCTCTTTCTAACTATTAAGAATATTTTGTCCAAATCGATTTGATATACTATTGACTAATGATCAAACACCCAACGATTATTCTTTTAGTATTAAAATATCTGTTACAGGCTCCTTTATTTTTGAAAAAATAAATAAATTAAAATTCTTTATTTAAAACCAATAATCAAATGTGCATAACGTCTCAGAATGCTTGCAGTACATGCCAACTTGTGAAATTAAATTTTAAAAAAGGAAGAAAAAAGAAAAAGAAAGAATAGAAGATAGTCCATAATGAGGAGCTAATTTCGTCCTCGAAATTGGTTATTACGGGTGATATTAAAGTCGGATACTTAGCATAAATCTCGTCCTCGCATTCCTATGTTGCTTCTTCGACTCCGTTACGATTCCACTGAACTTTGATTAGTTCCACACTACGATTTCTTAACTGATGGGTCTTCCGATCCAAAATTGCAACTGGCACTTCTTCGTAGGTCAAAATCGCGCATTTCTAAAATGTATAAATTCACCACCAAATTATTTCCTCCCAAATCCAAGCTAACATTCTTAGCCACCACGTCTGTTCTTAAGTTGCACCCAAGGGAATCCTACCATCAAGTGCTAAGTTCTCTACCTCTACAGTCGCACTAGTTTTCTTAAAAAGTTCATGGGATATAAAAGAATGCGATGCTCCCGAATCAAACAAGGCTAGTATCGGTAATCCAGAAACTGTAATCATACATGTCATATTGCCACTTCCTTCGCCTGCCTCTTGCTGAGTAAAAGCGAACAATCGTGCGTTGCCACCCTTGTTCGGTTCATCAATCCCGTTCTTTGTGCAGTTGTTCGCATAGTGCCCCAGGCTCATGACAACGGTAACAAACTCCAGTTTCCTGAAAACACTTCCCAAAGTGTTGCTTCTTGCATTGCAGGCACGTGGATTTCTCCACTTGAGTAGATGTAGTGGGACGAGGGTAGTCTTGTTCTCTCTTGTTAGCAGGGTTTTCCATTTCCCTCACCCCTATCATCCCACTTCCTCTTTCCTTGGTGATTGTCGTTTCTGGTGGCCATCTTATCCACCTCGAGGGCACGCTTGACTGCAACTAGTCTCATGCATAGCCAGGATCCCTCTAATCTCTGATCGAAGACCCTTCAGAAAGTACTCGGCCTTGTCCGCTTCTGTAGCTGCCAAACGAGTAGCATAACGTGCCAACTGAATAAACTTCCTCTCATAGTCCGTCACACTCATCTCCCTTGCTTAAGCTCCAAGAACTCAGTTTGCTTCTGATTGTGGTATGAGCGAGGGAAGTACTTTTCCATTGCTAGCTCCTTGAACCTATCCCAAGTGAGGTTCTGTCTCTCCTCCTCGGTCATCCCGGTACGATGAGATTTCCACCATTGCCCCGCATCCTCTGTGAGCTGAAACGTTGCGCATGAGACTCGTTGCGCGTCGTTCCACTCGATGTGCTCAAAGATCCTCTCCAATTCCATAATCCACTCTTCCAAGGCGAGTGGTCCACTTCGACCATTAAATTTCGGGGCGCATACTCGCGAAACTGCTTGATCACTTGACTCGTCCCATTTCCTGGCTGAGGATTTTGGTTTGCTTGTGCTAACCCTTGAATTGCAACAACAAATGCTTGAATCACATCATCGTTGGCGTTGTTACGGTTGCCTCGTGGTGGTCTTCCTGCCATTGTCTACCCACGTATATACCCATTTAGTACACTAAGATTTTTATCTTACACTATAGCGGTGAACTTTAGAGTCGAATAAAGTCATCTATACTTCGAGATCGTAACTTACACCTAAAAACTAGTCATTATGCTTCTACGTTCAATCTAAGTCTCAACATAACTTATAAATAAATCCTACCCTCAAAGCATATCCATAATGGTTAAACAATTTTCGGGTAACACATTTTTCATACATTTCATTCATAACATACCATATCATGCTCATATAATCAAACTTAAAAAACTCGTGAAATGTCTCATATCTAAATACAAAGATAAGAAAAGTACCTTGGGTTGGAGCGCATGTTGGAAACGGAGTGGTGTACTACTTAAACAATTTTATAAAAGACACATTTTAACAAGTCTACAGAAACGTAGACCTGCTCTGATACCACTAAATGTAACACCCTAAATATCTATTTTAAAATGTTACTTTACACATAACTTAATGCGGAAATTAACATTAAACTCAATGAGAAAAATATCTAAATGAAGTCTTACTAAGAATAAAAGATAATTTACCGTTTACTCAAACCGAAACGACATTCAAATATTTAAAAAAGAATTTGCGTAACATACTAAAAGACTCAAGTTCAATGCATAAGAAACTAATCCAACAACTGAAAATGGTCTGAGCTAATTGAAAAGATCATAAGTTCAACAATTTTAATAACATAAAACCTAACACCACCGATTCCTCCGCGCAGCTCCAACTCCTTTCTACTGACCTGAAAACATTTTATAAAAGTGGGGGTGAGTACACAAAAATGCACTCAGTGGTTAGGGAAATGGATCTTTCATTCTTTTGTCCGAACACATAATCATCGCAGGAAAGGAATAACATGCACATTCATTCATTCATTGTTTAGATACACGAGACTCTTAACGTCAAGGTCATCATAAACAGTACATTCATTCATTCATTGTTTAGATACACGAGACTCTTACCGTCAAGGTCATCATAAACAGTCATTCATTCATTCATTGTTTAGATACACGAGACTCTTAACGTCAAGGTCATCATAAACATTACATTCTTTCATTCATGGTTTAGATACACAAGACTCTTAACGTCAGGGTCATCATAAACAGTCAACTGTGCACAGGACATAGGCATATAGCTATATGCATTCATTCTCATTACATGTATCACAATCCAAATTGATAAAAACATGTTGGACATAAAACATTTTGCATGCTTTAAAATCATTTACTTGAAAAGAGATTACCCACCATGCATCGTAAACCATTTTCATTTGAAAAAAGTTTTACCCACCTCGATGTAGGATGCAAAAAACACGAATAACAACTCGTAGTAGAGAAGCCTAGTCTTCCGTACCTATCCACGTATAATAATACAATAAGTAAAACGAACTATTCTACTCGTCGTAACTAAATAGAAGACTATATTTTGTCCGCACCCATACTAATACTATAATTTATAAGGTCAACTATTAACTAGCCAGAAATTTAGATTAACCGACTATATAATAGCTTCGGGATTCCATAAGGTGGAGACTAATTCAATTAAAAGTAAGTACACGAGTAACTATGGTTCCAACTACCAGTTTTATATCTATTCATGAAAATCTTCCATTAAATTTACTAACAACAGATTTATAATAATAATTATATGCTGAGAAACTAAACTAAGTTTTGTACCTAAACAATATCGCTAGAATCAATATTAATCTCGTTATGTTCTTCGTCACCATTAATCAAATATCTACATACATTGTGCAAGGGAGGACTATAATGATTAAATAATTAAAAGTCTACCCTACCATAGCCTCTCTCTCATACGAGTCATATAGGTAGGAAATAGTTTAAGAATACAAAATCAACTTTACTTCAATTCAACAATTGACTACTCTAATCATTTATCCTCAATACAGCTCTACACTACAAGAACTGAAAATACTTTCAAGGAACATAGTCTATTTAATATGCGTAGGAGTAATTGCCTACGGTTGTGGATCAGTGAGGGAAAAGAAAAGGAGAAGATATTTATACCGAAAGAAGAAGAAAAACCACCGCTCGATTCTCTTCGGGAAATCTCTTCTCGGTGGAATGGCTTTGGAAAATAAGAGTCTATATTGTCGTTTCTTTAAAATTGGGACTCCACTGCCTCTATGCGAAAATTCGCAGATTGAGAATTCTAATTCTTGAGAGTGGTTTATACGTTGTGGAATTGGAGTATGAGAAGGTGGGAGTAGTCGTGGTATAGTTTTAGGGTTTATAACGTGAGTTGTTGAAAGAGAGTTGATAAAGGGATAAACGTGGAAGAGTTTCTCGCAAACGTAGTTGAGCTCTAACATATCTCTTAATCTTGATTAGGTTTTTGAATTATTAACTCTATTCTAATTCAAAAATAATTACATCAAAACCTATCCCTACCTTATGCCGTCAACTATCAAACCCCAAACCCTTATTCCATTTTTTAATAATAATAATAATAATAATAATAATAATAATAATAATAATAATAATAATAATAATAATAATAATAATAATAATAATAATAATAATAATAATAATAATAATAGACGTTTCCTTCCCTCTGCTTTCGTAAAAGGAATCTAATATATTACAATAATTAAAGAAAATTATTAGCAAATGACTGCATATCTCCTAAAGACACATATATATTATCTATTTATTTAAGAATAATTATTAAATTCTTTAGTAATAGTAATCTATATATTATATAAAAGCAGAGTACGGGTGGCATTTTCGTAATTTTACTAAATTATTAAGTGCATTTTTGTCAAATTAATCATTTAATTATTAACTGAATTTCAATTAATTATAAGAATTATAGCGAATAGTTTTTTTTTTTTTCATGAACCAACGCAACTTTTCACTCACGCCGCTATGTGAAAAATCACAATAATATCTTTTCCAATATATTGCCCAATCACCGTATCTCCTTCATTGATACGATGCCAAATTATTGGTTCAATATGCAGAAGGTGAAATTCACCCAACGTAGGCCACACTTCTGTATCAACTTTCTCCCCCTGCTGGTCACGTTAGTGGTGCATATTTATGTCCTCTCTCTCTCTCTCGACTGAACTAACCGGCCATTGTCCAAGCCGTGAAGGAGGGATTCCACCACCAACTTCTTCTGCATGTTCGTTTAAGAAAGTTAGTAGATCTAAATATCCATTTGTACGTGTATTGCATATTCTTTCTCATGGTTTCTCAAGAACTTTTAGACATGGTATATATAATCGGAAATTTTATTTCGAATTTTTGTACCTTTTGAACTTTTATTGTGCAGCAAATCCTCACTTCTCACTGCATTTTCTTTTGTTATTGAAGACTGCAAAATTTTTTTATTGAAGACGGCGACGGCTTGAGAATAAAAAGGAGAAGAATTAGTTAGGTCCTTTGGGTAGAAGCACTGCATAACAAAAAATATTAAATAACCTGCCGCAATATTTTAATTTTAATTTTTAATTTCTGAAAGTTTACCTTTTCTTCGGTGAAAAGTTGCAAATAAGTATCTGGTCCTATATATGTTGAACGACGTCGTGTCGCGTCGTGAAACACTTTTTGCATATAAATCCCATCAAAGTCGTACATGACCGGAACTTATATTCCTCAATTGTAGTGCTATTTGAAGTAGGAGGAGATCGATATTTAAGATTCCAGCATGCAATACTATTTTTTGATTTTTTATTTTTTCTTTGCTCCCATTGTATTTGTTTGTTTATTGAATTTCATACGACTGTTTTATTTTTTATTATTTCATTTTTCAAAAATTGGGAGTAACCCTTGATCCACAAGGAATTCTACTCCGCCAAGAATTCCTACGCATACATAAATTATGCCATACAAAAATACTCCATGCAATCCATGCAGCAACAGATGTGAGCACAGAGTGGTCGACGGAGAGCAGCAGTGACATCAAAGAGACTGTTGAAGGCATGTTGCATGGATGCTGCAACTCACTAACTAAGTTGAAGCTAAAGGGGGTGATGGACTGGGACTGGTTGCCAGGGACTGTTAAATTTCTGGTTTCTATGGAGAGGTTAGAGTTGGAGAGCTTCGGGGTCGAAGAATTGCCCGAATGGTTCGGGAACCTCTCGTCTCTACGATGGTTATACCTGGCTAGTTGCAAGAAGTTGAGGCGGCTGCCGCCTAGGCACGCATACAAGGGCGTTCTTGCCAAGTTAGTGCTTGTTTGGTAGAAAAAGTGTGATATATTGGTGGAATAGTAAACTATGATATCATGTTACTATTCAAGTGCAAATTATAATCACAGGGGAGAGGTGTGATAGGAATTGATGGTTTAATAGTGTATTTCGACCGGGCCGGGGAATAGTAACGGGCCTTCAACTTTTTTAATCATGGATACCAAACATGTGATAAGGGTGTGATATCTTGGTCAAACTCATGATATCACCCCTACCAAACATGCACTTACAGTACTTGGATATTAAGGATTGCCCCAAGCTTGACGTTGATTCGGAGTGGCGCAACGCTCCCCGTCTCTCCATCTATGTCGATGGCCGTCGGATTGAATAGCCATTGTAGTGTAATTACTCATTACAAGTATGTAGTTTATCATCTTACCATCATATATATGTATAGAGCTGCATGCATGCATGCATGCATCTCCTCTTGTATAAGACAAAGACGATTTAAAATAATATATTTCCCTTTTCCCATGCATTCTATTTACCATAGACAGGTGAAAAAGGCCAATTTCAAGTTCCATCTTTTATGTTTCTTCCATGTCTCTCTCTCTCTAAGACTTACTACTTACAATTTCAACCACATATGATATCTATATATATTATTCTAAAGTCACCGCCTAGGCACTAATAGATAATTTGTTTAGGTATTAAGCAGTACTCTATCGATTCAATATTAAAGCTTATTCAGTAGCCTATGCGTTAATTTAGGTCTAGGCAAACTAAATTGCTCTTTTTATGATTTTGGATAGTTACATGTATTTATGCATAAATATAAAGATTGGATGTATAAAATTGCAAAAATTTGGATATCATGTTGAAAAATAGAAAAATATGTTGTAGACTCTGAAGTTTATATGAATCTACCAAGATTATAAAATTGGTCATGTATTGTCATATTATGTATATTTATCATGAATTTCGCAATAATCTATTACTATTATAAAAGTGTGCATTCTTACAAAATATGTATTGTCAAGTTTACCCCTCCCCTCCTCCTTTTATTTTAAATTATTATTATTATTATTATTATTATTATTATTATTATTATTATTATTATTATTATTATTATTATTATTATTATTATTATTATTATTATTATTATTATTATTATTGAGATTTGGATTTATATATTTTAATTATTATATTATTATTTTTTTGAGAAAAAGATGGACTCATACGCATTATTTTATATTATTATTAAGCCAATTAATGATTTAATAAGAGAGACCTTTTATATAGTTGTTATTATTGTTGAATTTGGATGATTTTTTTTTAAAGGAAAAAGAATTAAAACTATTAAACTACTATTATTAAGAACAAGAGAGAAAACATGCCTATATATATTAGTTACAATTAATGATCTCATAAAAGAGAGATACCGTTGGATTTTATTTGATCATACGAATTCATTTGACATTCAAATCGGTGAACAAGTGAGTATAGTCAATTAGTCATTCTATTTAATTAAGTTTTAAAACATGTTTCTAAATTGGTCTCTATTAGATATGTTTATTATGGATTCTATTTAATAACCTTATCCTAGCATAAAAAATCATCGTAAAATAATGGCATACGAAAACTTATGATGCTTTTTTAAAATAAAATAAAATTATATCTTCGTATGTGTGCTGAGCTCCAATCCAAGAGTATTGGGGTTGGATCAGATGATTAATTAAAAAGGTTTGTTATTTTTGAGAAAATACATTTTGTGATTTGGAAACTAGATTGCTTGTACAAATGATTGATTGTGAATTCTTCTCAGAAAGTGGCGAGGGATTGACCTTCAATGGATATTGTTGAACTTATGTATTGCCAAGTTTACCCCTCCCCTCCTTTTATTATTATTATTATTATTATTATTATTATTATTATTATTATTATTATTATTATTATTATTATTATTATTATTATTATTATTATTATTATTATTATTATTATTATTATTATTATTATTATTATTATTATTATTATTATTATTATTATTATAATTATTATTATTATAATTATTATTATAATTATTATTATTATTATTATTATTATTGAGATTTGGATTTATTTATTTTAATTAATATATTATTATTTTTTGAGAAAAAGATGGACTCATACGCATTATTTTATATTATTATTAAGCCAATTAATGATTTAATAAGAGAGATCTTTTATATAGTTGTTATTATTGTGGAATTTGGATGATTTTTTTTTAAAGGAAAAATAATTAAAACTATTAAACTACTATTATTAAGAACAAGAGAGAAAACATGCCTATATATATTAGTTACAATTAATGATCTCATAAAAGAGAGATACCGTTGGATTTAATTTGATCATACTAATTCCTTTGACATTCAAATCGGTGAACAAGTGAGTATAGTCAATTGGTCATTCGATTTAAGTTTTAAAACATGTTTCTAAATTGGTCTATTAGATATGTGTTGGTCCCGGTTTGTAAGAGGAAAAAACATGTAGAGGGGGAGGGGGGGGTGAATACGTGTTTTGAAGTTTTTCAACTTCAAATTCCTCAAACTCAGAGTACTAAGTAAAGTGCTCGTTTGAACAACTAAGACCTAGCCGAGAGCTAGATCTAGAGTATTCACAGTTCTCTTGACCTAAGCTTAGAGCTTGACCAAGAGTGAGACTTTACTCTATATGCGGCAATTCGGTGAGCTAAATCTTTCCTAGGTATTTGAAATCTCAGTTTGTGTTTGTTAAATGCTTGTGCAATGAATAATCAACCTGTAAACAAATAGAGAGATTAGGGTTAGAGATACGACACAGAGATTTATAGTGGTTCGGAGATGAAACTCCTACGTCCACTTTGTTGCACTAGGCAACTCGTTCTCTTCACTCAAGAACTTGAAGATTACGGGCTCTTCAAAAGCCTATGTCAAGATCGAGCTTCACTCGCTTGGATCTGACGAAGACTGGGTGATTACGGGTTCACCACACAAGACCTAAAACTGGACTGGAAGCTTCACTCACTTCAGTCCGACGACAGGGAGATTACGGGTTCTCCTTACAACCTAGTTTCGATCGAGCTTCACTTAATGAAAGTGTAAGCTTGGATCTAGACTCTATGATCGAGGCTTCTACGATCGATGAAAGTAGATCCTTGGATCGAACACAACCTATCGACGAACACACAAAACCTAAAACTTGGGTTAGGGTTTTCTGTTTCGACAGAGACACACTATTGAAGAGTTCTTTACAATGAATGCAAAGATGGCTAGAACTCTTCTTCTAAGCTGGGATTTTGAAATGGGCTTAGAATTCTAGGTGTGAAGGTTGCGAAGACGAGTTCCAATGAGGCTGGAACTCGGAGAACACTTGGAAACAAAGACTCGATGAATGCTTGAAAGCTGGGAGTGTTTGTTTGCAGTAGGCGCTCAATGCTCAAGTAGTGTTCTACATCTCTTCGTCTTCATCCTTCACTATTTATAGGCGGAGGGTTGGCCGAGATCCGTTGCTTGGTAGGTGGCCTTGTCCCTCCTCCTATCGACAGTACTTGCGCAGGCAGTGCTTTTGCAGGTGCGCCAGTTTGTCATTTTGCCGAAAATGGCTAAGTTACAAACTTAACAATAACTGGAGCGAGCCAGTACTGTAGCGGCGCCCTGTGGGCCTGGTAGTCAACTCCGCTGCTCCTCTCCGCAATCGACACGTGGAGATCTCGCAAATAATGCGACGATCTTCAGTTGACTAGAGTTCAAAATAGGAGGGGGAATTGAGCTGTCGCTTTCTGGTAGGTAGTGGCTCGCTTCGCTTTAGACGTAGTAGCGTCCGCTTCAAATCGAGTCGCTTCAAGGTCATACTGTAGCGAATACTTGGGAAGTAAAGTTCTCCAAGTGACTGCTTTAGTAAGTGTTGACCCGCGTTGACTCGCTTTGGCTTTTCACTGTAGCGCTCGCTTCGCTTCGCTTTGTCAGATTCGCTTCGAATCTACTGTAGCGCTCGCTTCGCTTTGCTATTCTTCGGCACGCTTCATGTTGGGAATTGTTAAGGACAAACATGTTAAGGGGGAACCAATATGGGACACTTTAGAAATGTTATATATGTTTTGATTTGATCCCAAAACCCCCAAGTGTCCTATTTCCAAGCGACCCATTTTTGATATAGATAATAGGTTAGAAATTTTTCTAACCCTACTCTGTTAGGATGGCTCAAATTTTGCTTAGGTTTTAGACTGCAGAAAATTCAAGTGAACGCCACTCACTTGAGTGTGTTTTCAAATTGAAGCGAGTCTACCAAGCCGAAGTGAAGCGTGCCAAAGAATAGCGAAGCGAAGCGATCGCTACAGTGGAATCAAAGCGAGTCCACTAAAGCGAAGCAAAGCGAGCGCTACAGTGAAAAGTCAAAGCGAGTCAACACGGGTCAACATTTTCTAAAGCAGCCACTTGGGAACTTTACCTCCCAAGCGACTCACTACAGAATGACCCTGAAGTGACTCAACTCAAAGCGGACGCTACAACTTCAAAGCGAAGCGAGCCACTACCTACCAGAAAGCGACAGCACAATTCCCGCTCCGATTTTGAACTCCAGTCAACTTGAGATCGTCGCATTAATTACGAGATCTCCACGTGTCGAATGCGGAGAGGAGCAGAGGAGTTGACTGCCAGGCCGAGAAAGGCGCTGCAACAGTACTGGGTCGCTCCAGTTACTGTTAAGTTTGGAACTTAGCCACTTTCGGCAAAGAGCCAAAACTGCGCGTCTGAAAAGCAGCCAGCCTGTGCAAGGACTGTCGAGAGGAGGAGGGACTAGGCCACCTACCAAGCAACGGATCTCGGCCAACCCACCCTCCGCCTATAAATAGTGAAGGATGAAGACGAAGAGAAGTAGAACACTACTTGAGCATTCGAACGCCTACTGCAAACAAACACTCCCAGCTTTCTAAGCATTCTTCGAGTCTTTGTTTTCAAGTGTTCTCCGAGTTCCAGTCTCATCGGAACTCGTCTTCGCAACCTTCACACCTAGAATTCTAAGCCCATTCCATATCTCAGCTTAGAAAAAGAGCTCTAGCCTACTTTACACTTACTGTAAAGAGCTCTTCATAATGTGTTCGTCGTAAACCAAAAACCCTAACCCTAAGTTCTATTTGTTAGGTTTTTGTGTTCGTCGATAGGTTGTTTCGATCCAAGGCCCTACTTTCATCGATTGTAGAAGCCTCGATCATAGAGTCTAGATCCAAGCTTGCACTTACATCGTTTGTGTAAAGCTCGATCGAAGCTAGGCTGTAAGGAGAGCCCGCAATCTCCCTGTCGTCGGACTGAAGCGAGTGAAGCTTCCAGTCCAGTTAGGTCTTTGTAGTGAACCCGTAATCACCGCGTCTGTCGTCAGATCCAAGCAAGTGAAGCTCGATCTCGACTAGGTTTTTGAAGGACCCGTAACCTTCAAGTTCTTGAGTGAAGAGAACAGTTGCTTCGTGCAACAAAGTGGACGTAGGAGTTTCATCTCCGAACCACTATAAATCTCGTGTCGTATCTCTCTAACCCTAAACTCTTTATTTCCTTGTTTGATTATTCACTGCACTTGCATCTAAACAAACATAACTTGGAACTTTAAATATTTAGGAAAGATTTAGCTCACCAAATTCCGCACCTAGAGTAAAGTCTCACTCTTGATTTAGCTCTAAGCTTAGGTCAAGAGATTTGTGAAAACTCTAGATCTAGCTCTCGGCTAGGTCTTAGTGTTTCAAGCGAGCACTTTACTTCATACTCCGAGTTAAGGAAAAGAAGTTGAAAAACTTCAAAATACGTATTCACCCCCCCCCCCCCCCTCTACGTATTTTTCCTATAACAAACCGGGACCAACACTTCACTTCGGTTGGGTAGACTCGCTTCGATTGGAAAACACACTCAAGCGAGTGGCCTTCACTTGAATATTCTGCAGTCTAAAAACCTAAGTGACTAAAGCATAAACAAAGCCATCCTAACAGTATAGGCTTAGAAAAATTTCTAACCTATTATCTACATCAAATTGGGTCGCTTGGGAATAGGATACTTGGGGTTTTGGGATCAAATCAAAACAAGTATTTCACTCACTTCAAAGTGTCCCACATGTGTTCCCCCTTAACATGTAATCCTTAACAATTCCCAACAATTTCCCCCTTTTTGATGATGCCAAAACCCAATGACTTAGACTAAAGAAAATTAGCCTTTTTAACCGTGGAAAGAACTTCAAGCGACTGCTTTCTTTGCATGCTTGTTTGAAAATTTTCTTTTAAGTTCCTTTCCCTTTTTTTTTCGGTTAAATTGTTTGAGTTTTGTAGCATAAAGAGTAAGTCATTCACAAAGCTTGTAAACGACACAAGTTAGACAGAAAATAAAAATGGGATATATGAACACAGCAGTTCACAAAATATGAGATAATGAATTTCAAGAATTTGTTGCGGGCTTGTTCTTTTCCTCCTTCTCCTCTTTCTACTCTGTCTCTTTCTCCTCCTCTTTCTCCTCTGTCTCCTCTTCGATGTAGTAGGCAGACAGGACATTCACTTCCATGGTCCGGATGTTGTACTGATTCTCTCTCCATCTGCCCTCCAATCTTAGAGCTTCATCAACTTCTTCATCAATGATCCTTCGGTTAGGAACCTTTGAGTTGGGTTGAAACGGCATGGGAAACTCCTTCACTGCGGGCACTTTGATGATGAGAGGTAAAGGCTCAGCTTCCTCCGCTAGTGTAATGATCTTCCGCCGCAGCCGTTCATTGTATTGGCACAAGAAGTTGTTGAGAGCATCCATTCTTGAGCACCCATCTTGATAAGGCACTACTTGCCAGTAGTAGTAGGCGTTGATGAACTTGTCTTTTAAGATGAGCCATGTCTCAAGTAGATCTCTCGGGATGAAGTCTTCGATTTGCCTAGAGTCAGGATGATGTTCCCTTCGCATGACCAGCTCCTCCTCCGTCCTGCTCGTCAATTCCTTCATGATTAAGTTGAATTTAGCACTGGAGTCAGTGTTCCACTTCGGAAGCTTCTCATTGACTCGCTTGCGGATATAATCATGTTCTTCGGGCGGGTAGCGGTTGGAATCAATCATCTCCGTCATTGTGACTCGGCAGGTGTCCATCCATGCTTGGTTCTGGACAGCTTCAGACTCCTCAGGAGTGTGAGGAATGTAGGCGCTACGTGCGATAGCGGATTGAATGAGTCTCACTTCATTCCAGTGCGACTCGATCCGTTCATCTATCTTCTTTAACCTCTTCTTCTTCACCTCCTCATCCTTATCCTTCCTCCTCTTCTTCTCTTCTCCCTTTCTCTGCCTCCTCTCAAAGCGGCTGGATTTTTCAGTGATTGCTTGCTGCATCTTTTGGCGCTTGGCCGCAGGGTCCTCTTCCCTGGACTCAGGTGCAGTCCGCTTCAAGGGTTGTTTGAGTAGGAGGTGGCGGGGGCGGCATCTGCTTCGATTGATGAGGCACAATGGCCTGGCTTGCAGAAGCGATGCCAACATTTGTTGGAGCAGGAGCATGAGCAGCAGCAGCTGTAGCGAGCGCACTTGGAGCGCCTGCTTGGGAGCTTTCAGCTGATTTCCTCAGAGGGAGTTCGAATTCTTGCTCAAGGGCACGGGCGAGGGCCTCGTCTGCTGCAATTTGTCGCTCCTTCTGCTCCTTGGTCAAGGTAGCAGTGACATGATGGGCAGCTATGGAGGAAGCAAGCAGCTTGCCAGAAGTTGGCTTGCGAGGTTCCTCAAGAACCTTATCATTTCCCTTCTTCCTAGCAAGCTCTTCCCGAGCTTCATCCAACTCTTCCTCCACTGCTCCACTTCCGACTCCACTTCCCCCTAGGATCAAGCTACCAGCTTCAATCCTCTCAACTCTTCCTCCTTCGATCAACTTCTCCTCTCCAACTCCACTTCCTCCTTCTCCACCTGTTCTTATTGTTTCGGTTGGTTTCACAATCATTTCCCCCTTTTTGGCATCATCAAGACTGCCGGGGGTGGGAATGGTCACCTTTCCGCTGATGGATTGGTGTAAATCATTGACTTTGCTGAGGACGGCATGGAGCATCCTCTCGGCACGCTCTACAAAGACATGCTCCTTGGCTAGCACGAGTTCCGCTGTCTTGACTGATATCTCTTCTAATAGATACTTGCATTGATTTTCCCTTTCCTTCACAGATATCATCAAGCTTTCCAGAGACTCCACCGCTTTTAAGCGAGCGTCCAGCTCCGCTTCAACATCTCTGGTTATCTTCTTCCTCTCTTCTTGCAAGACGAGGTCGAAGTGAGTTTGAGACGCTTCAAATTCAGCTTTGGCGGTGGCCAAGCTCCTTTCTCTTCTGTTCAGCGTAGCATGGAACATAGTGTCTGTGGAGATCTTGACAGCGAAATCTCCTGCTATTTTCTGAGCTTTAGCAATTTGAATGGCAAGCTCAGCCTGGTTTAGATCAGTTGCTTTGGCACTCCTTCTTCTGCTCTCAAGCTCACCTTTCTCTTCTTCACGCTCGAGCTTAAGGATTTTCATTTCCTTTTCGAGCATGTCAAGAGCTTTCTTGACTCTGGTCAACTCGCTCCCGAGCTTGACCGGTTCGTTGTCCTTCTTCTCCACTTGCTTCCTCTCCTTCTCCAGCTTCCTCCTCAACTCCTTCTTTTCGTCCTCCAATGCCACAAGCTTGGTATTCACCTCCCTCAACCTGCTCCTCTCAGCCTCAAGCAACTGCTTGAGCTCTTGAGCACTCTTCTCACTTTCTTCTGCTAGTTTCACCTTCTCCCCTAGCAGTTTCTCCTTCTCAGCCAGCAGTTTCTCCTTCTCCTCAACTTTCTCTTCCAACTCAGCCTTTGTTTTGTCAAAATCTGCTCTCAGATTCTTGACATCTTCTGTCTTTCTTTCCAACTCCTCAGTCTTCTTAGTGAGCTAACTTACTGGCATTCTCCGCTTCTTTCCCTTCCACCTCTGCCTCATGCTCCTTCATCAACCGTAGCTCATGCTTGGACGACACTCGCTCTGGGACTGATGCATCTGGATATTCACGCAACACTCTGGCGTCGAGCATCTCCCAGTAATTGGCCTCGTTGATGAACACATGAAAACCATCAGCTCCGATGAAATTGAGCACTTCCACCTCTTTCGCTTCGATCACCTCCTCTTTTAAAGCTTTTCGAAGATTAAAGATCTTGTAGTATTCCGTTCCTCTGTATGCAATATACGTGAGGAAGTCGACGGCTCTGGTGAAGAAATCATCAGACATCTCCACGGAGGGGTATCGACTCTGAATTATCTCTGCAGCTTGCTTCCGGTCCTTGATGTACCGTTCCAGAGCTTTCTCTTCTGCAGTTGGAGATGGTGCTGTTGGTGGGATTGTGATGATGTTGGTGTTGGCTGTTTGGGCTGTTTAAGCAGTTTCAGCTGATGAGGATGGAGAGCTGGGGGTGGAAGCTTGTGTGGCTTCGGGTTGGTTGGTTTCTGGTTGAGGGGTTTGAGTTTGTTGAGTGAGTGGAATGGTGTAGAGTTTGTAGGTATCATCAAGATCTGTGCCTAGGAAGGGCACATCAGGAATCCGGAAAGATGATGTTGATTCTTGTGGAGAGCTTGGAATTTGGGTGGTGGTCACTTTGTGTTGAGTGATGGGATGGGTTGTGGTTGAGGTTTGGGGTTCCGGTGGTGGCTGGTTTTGGGTTTGAATTTGAGCTGGGGAAGTTTGGTGTGTTTGGTCTTTGGGTGGTGATGGCTGGGGTGGTTGTTCCTTTTCTGGTGAGGGCTGGGGTTGATCCTCTTCTGTTTCCTTTTCTTATCGAGCGACTGCACCTCAGCCTCGCTCGCTTCAATTATAGCAATTACATGCCTCACTTTCTGTGGTCGCTTTGACCGTGCTTTCTTCGGAGCAGCTCGCTTCGCTGGTGAAGGAGCTTGCTTTCCCTCTTCCGCCTCGCTATAGATTTCAGCGACTGGAGCGGGTGGGGGAACTGTCACATTGATGATTCCCCGGTCGATCGGGAGCTTCTCCGACTTCCATGAATCGAAAAAGACTGTGTTCTTCTTGTATTCGGTCGTGCCGGTCCACCTCCTGTTCTCAAACAGGTTCTCCAGGGCGTAGGAAATTCTGGAGAAGAATTTGAGTTTTCCCTTGCGAAGGATTTTGTCGTCACTCCCCTTCTCGAACTTGAAATCCTCCGCGACTTCATGAATCTGGTTGATGAACCAGCGGTGCCAGTTGAAACTCGTCTCTGTCAAGCTGTCGACTGTGACAGAGGTGGCGAAGATCTTGGTGTCGGAAAGTTGGCTCAACGAACCAACACCGCAAAGTACTGCTTTTGTATATACTTCGCATATATAGTTGAACGGAGCCGCCAGATCCGCTCTGATGTTGTTGTGCTTCGGACCATAGAACACCTCGCCTTTCCTCTTGGCAAAACGTGCATACTCGATGTTGACAGACAATTCGAGTTCTGTCAAGGAGTCCGGTCCTTTCTTCGGCAGGTCGAATACACCGGCAATTCTGCTCAACTCAATCTCCACAGGCTTCCCGTCCAGTGGATCGGTGAAAGTTGATGTTTCTTCTCCCTCCTTCAGATTCAGTAGAATCTCGGCGACGGCCTTGGCCAGAATCTGTTGTGGCTTTGCCGTCACATACTTCCACAGGCCGGCCGTGGTCACGGCCCTGCGGAAGAATCCGTTCTCTTCCACCACGATCTCATCAAGATGTAGTTCAACGTTGATGTTGTCATCAATGGAGGTCAGGAATTGCTCCATTGTTTATGACTTCTCTTTCTTTCCCATGGTTGATTTTGTAGAGAGATTTGAGAAAGATTTAAGATTTTGGGGGGTTTGAGACTCGTGAGTTGCAGAGACGCAGATCTTGCACGAGAATGGCAATTTTAGAGAGTTGTAAAAATTCTGCAGATCTCCATCGTTGCATATATATAGAACTTGGGTTCGGCTGACGTGGCAGGGGCAAGACAGTAATATCCTCGAGAATCCTGTGCGTAAGCGGCGGACCCTCGGTGATGGATCTGATGTGTCCGGCGTCATCACAGTAAAAGTGAACCGCCATCTTGACTTGGCGTTCCACGTGGCAGCTTGTGATTTGTCTCTCCAATAGGCATCGATCCAACAGTTAGGATTTTGGAACTGTTCAGATTTGACGGCTGGATCGAGGGCGATTTTTCCGCTTCTCTTTGAATTGAAACGCACGCGCCCGTCTTTTCTCTGTCTACACGCCGCTGCATTAAATGCTAAAGTAAAAAGTGAAATTTTGCACTCGAGTGCTGACAGCTCATACGCTTCGCTTCGTACCCGCTTGCTTCGAGTGTAGCCGCTTGGCTTCTACTCTCTTGCGAAGTACTCGCTTGGCGTGATTGCTCCGCACTCGCTTGCGATGACTTGCTTGAGTGACGTGGCACTCGCTTCGTCATCTGTAGTGACTAGAGTAAGAGATGAAATTTCTTTGCTTAATTTAAAATGTTTATGACCTACATACTTCGAGGATAAACAAGAATGTTTTCCTCTTTGTATTTGTGTCAGATTCATTTCATATTTTCCACATAGTAAATGAAGGTTTCTAGCACGCTTCACATTACTTAGTGTACTTGAATTGAAACACTTACCAGTCAATCTCACTTCGTAGGAGATTGATACCACTTATTGAAGTCACTTGTTGAAGTTACTTGACACCACTTGTTGGATTCTTCTTCTTCAAGCTTCATTTTCATGGCATTCATCTTTTCAATCTTCCTCTACGAATTAGAGACTCCTCCATCGAAGGAATGAGGGGGAGAATGAATAAAGTACACAAGCTTACTACAACCCAGAGGGGAGCTTCACGTAAGTGTACTTATTCACGATGAATGGGAGATGAGTACAAGTCCTTATCTCAGAGCGGAATAGGACAGGATGACAATGAGAATGCTCTGACAAGACAATCTCGTATTTTACGCAAAGACATGTCACCAGTCATGCAACCTTTTCAAGTAAAAGGTAACTCTTCAAGCTTCCTTCTACATTCTACAGAATGAATTTGCAATTGACTCCCTTGACCCAAACTAGGGTTAATTGAAGTGATGCAAAATTCAAAGTGGGGGAGGAATGGATAGACATTCGGCAGCTCAACTCAATGAATAGTGAGTAAGGAATGAATATTTATCCACGATGAAGGAGATGAGAAGACTTGCTCCTCTTCGGCGGAAAGATGGGAAGAGGACGCAAGGTCTAGGTGCCAGCCCTGCCTAAGCTTTCACCATTTTTACGTGGGAAGGCCCGATACAAGACCCCACAACCGTTACTAGAAACGGTACTTGCGAGTGTTTATACCCGCTGGCTAGGAATCCTAGGCTAGGTAGCAGCTTTCCTTGCTCGCTTTGGAAGTAGTCTGCTCCGAGAGCAAACAATAGTTCCCCCTTAACCAATGGCTTAACAATTCCTGTAAGCGGGTAGGGAACGTCTTCCAACACTCCACCTTTCTCCACCTTATTTCTCCTTCTTCAAGCGAGTGGAATCATGAAGTGACTCGCTTGAGTTGGTGAATATCCGAAGCGAGTGATGCTTAAAGACAAGCGACCACTCCTTCGTGCATCCTGGATCTAGCATTCTTCACCAGGGTCTAGTAACCCTAATTCGATGCATAGCTGATTGAAACGAGACTCAGCTAGAGGCTTGGTGAGGATATCAGCTCGCTGGAGATCTGTATGGATTTTCTCGAGCTTGATATCTTTCTTCTCGACATGATCACGAATGAAGTGATGTCGGATTTCCACGTGCTTGCATCTAGTGTGAAGCACTGGATTCTGCGAGATGCATATAGCGCTGTTGTTGTCGCAGAAGATTGGGATCTCATTAGCTTCAACTCTGTAGTCCTTCAACTGCTGACGAAGCCATAGAATTTGAGAACAGCAGCTTCCAGCGGCCATGTATTCAGCTTCAGTCGTTGAAGTAGCTACACTGGTTTGCTTCTTCGAGAACCATGAGATCAGCTTGCTTCCCAAAAACTGACAAGTGCCCGACGTTGATTTCCTATCAACACGGCATCCTCCATAGTCAGCATCTGAATATCCAGTGAGCTCCAGATTATCTTCAGCTGGATACCACAGCTCCATGTTGACAGTGCCTTTGAGATAGCGAAGGATTCGCTTGGCAGCTTCAAGATGGCTGTGCTTGGGATTGCTTTGGAAGCGAGCACATACTCCAACTGCAAAAGCTATATCTGGCCTGCTTGCAATGAGATATAGAAGGGATCCGATCAAGGCTCGGTAGTCTGTAGCATTCACAGACTTCCCATCTAGGTCTGGCTCCATCTTCCAGTTGGTGTTCATAGGGATCTTCACAGCTTTAGCATGCTGAACACCGAACTTGGCAAGCATATCTCGAGTATACTTGGCTTGATTGATGAAGATTCCATCATCTTGTTGCTTCACTTGAAGACCTAGGAAGCAACTCATCAAACCAATCATGGACATCTCATATTTCGTCTTCATCAGCTCTCCAAACTTCTCGCTAAGCGACTGGTTCGGTGATCCAAATATGATGTCGTCTACATAGATCTGGACCCATAGCATGTCTTCTCCATGATTGATAGTGAAGAGAGTCTGATCTATCTTCCCTTTGTGGAATCCATTATCCACTAGGAATTGAGAAAGGGTATCGTACCATGCCCTAGGCGCCTGCTTCAATCCATACAGGGCCTTCTTCAATCGATATACCTTATTTCCTTGCTCGAAACCCGGTGGCTGCTCCACATATACTTGTTCCTTTAGTTCGCCATTGAGAAACGCGCTCTTGACATCCATCTGATAGACTTTGAACTTCTTAGCCGCTGCATAGGCAAGAAATAATCTGATCGCTTCAAGCCGTGCCACTGGAGCGAAGGTCTCATCGAAGTTGATTGGTGTCTAGATGTTAGGTTTTTAGTCGTCTTTTTGTGTCCGTTTTCCCTTAGTTTTCGTGTGTTTTCATTGTTTGTGGCTATGATTTGGTTGCTTTGGAGTCTTCGGTATTGTAGAATAAAAAGGGCGGAAACGAGAATAAAACAGGAAGAAAGAAGTGTTATATCGAAGAGGGGTTCGATAGGAGCATGTAGGCAACAACGGAGGTCAATTTGGAGTTCGGACGAGGAAGTTACGGCCAAAACAAGAAAGACGCGCGCAGTCCCAGCGAACCAGCATTGGAGCGCTCGCTCCAAGGTGTTGGAGCGCTCGCTCCAAGTCAAATTAAGAAGGGAAAAAGCGCAGCTATGTTGGAGCACTCGCTCCAACCCTCTGGAGCGCTCGCTCCGTGTCTGACGGGTTTTATTTTAAGTTTCCTTGTGGGAATCGAACTCTTACCTTATGTTATATATATGCCATTAGGGCACGAATTAGAGACACCATTTTACCTTAGTTTTAGCTCTAGTTTAGCATTCAAATACTTTAGTTTAGTTTTCTTTTGTTCGATCCGGATCGCTACTTCGTTCTTCAATTAATTCAAGTTTTTACTTAGTTCTTCGTTCTTCGTTTAATCTCGTAAGTTCTTTATTGCTTTCTTTTATTTGATTTAATTGCTCCCTAGTTCCTTAGATTTAGTTCTTAATTGCTTAGTTTAATATCGTTCGTTCGTTTTCAAGTTCTTAGATTAGATTCGTTTTTCTTAGTTTTCAATTCCTTCGATTTCAAGTTTTCGTAGTTAGATTTATTCGCTTAATTTTTAGATTTAATTATTATGTCTAGATTCGTTTTCTTCGTTGCTTTCGTTATTGCTTTCTTTTCAATTCCATGCCTAGGTAGTTTAATCGCTTTCTTCTAGTTTAATTCTTTAGATTAATTAGTTCGATTTATTTATTTGCTTTCTAGATTAGTTATTTACTTGCTTTGATTTATTGCTTATTTATTTTCTTGCCTAGGATTTAAACAAACCAAACCAAATTCTTTTTACTTGCTTTCTTAGATTTAGGCTAGTTTAGGATTGTTTTGCTACACGATTATTTGCCCTGCAAAGTTTTCCTTGAGATTCGACATTGGGTTTTTACTTACTAAGTGCTAGGATAGATTTCGTTCTATTGCGAACACTTTTTAGTGAAACAGAAGTCGATTCCTTCCTCTTGGCAGTAGCCCTTAGCGACAAGTCGCGCCTTGTTTCTCACAACGTTGTGGTCCTCGTCCGTCTTGTTCTTGAACACCCACTTGGTGCCAATAACATGCTGGAATTTGGGACGATCCACGAGGTACCATACGTCGTTCCTGGTGAACTGATTCAGCTCTTCTTGCATGGCGATCACCCAATTAGAATCTGCTAGGGCTTCCTCCACGCTTGATGGCTCAATGTTTGAGAGAAAACAACTTAACATGGCACTTTCTCCTAACACTTGACTTCTGGTCACTACGCCCATGGATGGATCTCCAATGATTTGACTTGGTGAGTGATCCTTGAGCCACGCACGCTTGGATCCACCAGCTTCAACTTCATCTTCTTCCTGGTCGCTTGCTTCTCCATCTGAAGCGACTGAATTGGGTGCTTGGCCTGCACTCGCTTCAGGAGTCTTAGGGGCAGCTTCAACCTTTCCTTGGACAATCTGCTCACTTGAGTCCTTGAATTCTTCATCATCTTCGAGCATGTCCCAAGTTAGTGAGTTGATGGGTTCCTCGCTTGTCTTTCCTTCCTTTGATTGAACCTATTCCTGTGGAAGACTTAAAGAAGATTCATCAAATACGACATGGGGTGATTTCTCCACAATTAGGGTTTTACAATTGAACACCCTGTAGGCTTTGCTTGATGTAGAATATCCTAAGAATATTCCTTCATCAGCTTTGCTTTCAAAGGCTTTCAATTGTGACTTCCCATTATAATGGATGAAGACCCTACAGCCAAAGATATGGAACTAAGATATGTTAGGAATTCTCCCTGTCCATATTTCATATAGTGTTTTGTCGTGTCGTTTATTGAGGAGCGTCCGATTCTGTGTGTAGCATGTTGTATTGGCAGCTTCAGCCCAATACTTCATTGGTAGCTTTGAATCAGCAATCATAGTGCGGACAGCTTCCTTGATGATGCGATTTCTTCTTTCAGCAACTCCATTCTGTTGAGGTGTGCGTGCTGAGGACATCTGGTGTGCTATGCCATGCTCCGTGCAGTATGCTTCAATGGTTGAGTTTAGAAACTCAGTGCCTTTGTCGGAGAGGATGGTGGCAATCGCTTGATTCTTCTCCACAGCAAGTCGCTTAAGCAGTTGTGGAAGCTTGGCCAGTGTCTCCTTCTTGCTAAAGAGAAATACGACCCAAGTGTAGCGAGAGAATTTGTCGACTACAACTAGAGTGTATTTTCTTCCATTTACACTAACTGGAGTGACTGGACCAAACAGATCCATATGAAGCAGCTCGAGCACTCGCTTGGATGAAGCTTCTTCAAGACTGGCGAAGTGCTTCTTCGTCTGCTTTCCTCGTTGGCATGGCGAGCATGGATGGTCTTTGACAAAGACTTCATTTGGTATGCCTTGCACCAAGCCTTTACGAGCTATGCGATTGATAGTCTTGAAATTGAGATGGTTCAAGCGTCTGTGCCATAGCCATCCTATTTCTGTAGCACTCCTTGCGACTAAGCACGTATCCTCATTGCAGCTTTCCCATTGTGCTATGTAGACGTACCTCTGTCTAATTCCAGTGAGCACAATCTGGGATGTGAGCTTGTTCTTCACAATGCACTTGTTGGAGATAAACTCCACCTTGTATCCCTTATCACAGAATTGTGAAATGGATAACAAGTTGTGCTTTAGCCCTTCCACGTAGGAAACTTCTTCAATCTTGATCTTCCCGATCTTCAGTGCGCCGTATCCTTTGGTGCTTCCTCGAGAGTTGTCACCAAAGGTTACGTGTGGACCCTTCTTCTCAATATAATCTTGAAGTAGAGTTCTCATGCCAGTCATGTGTCTTGAACATCCACTGTCCAAGTACCAGATTTGTTGACCTTCACTTGGCATGGGGTCCATGGCGCTCACTTGCAATTAGACAAGTTTTGGTACCCAAATCAGTTTGGGTCCTTGCAGGTTAGTCCCTTTTGGTACCCACACTTGCTTCACTTTCTTTTGAGAGTGAGCTTGTGTCTTGGGCTTCTCGGCCTTTTTAAAATGTGATATCTACTTTGAGGCAGCTTCACAGGTGCAGCAGTGTGTGCAAGAGGGGTAGCGGCTCGCTTGTGACATTCCTATGCTCTTACCTTTTTGCTTGTATCCTGAAGTGACTCGCTTCGGATTAGCTACAGGCTTAGAGACTGAGTTAGGGTTTACAGTCTTTCGAAGCGGCTCGCTTGGTTTCCTCGAAGCGGTCAACCTAGGGTTTTGACCCCGACTCGCTTGAGCAACCTTGGAAGTTTGAAGCGACCTCCTTGGTGCTTCGAATTCTTCCCCCTCAACATGAGTACGGTTGGACCATCTCCAATCCGGCTCACGTGACACATAGACATTACTCCTTTTCTTAAAAGGGAGATCCTTTGTCTCTCATGTCTCTGAGACTTAGAAGCTTCAACAGAGTTCCCTTTACCCTTGGATTGGTAAGTTTTAACATTGTGAGTGCTAGGGACTGTTGAACTTTGCTTACCCTTAGGTTCTGCCCTTGAAGATATAGACATCTTCATTGGCTTCTTCTTAGGGTTCTCAGCCACTTTGCCTTTGTCCTTGTTGGTGGTCGCTTTGGAGGCAGTGGGCACATCCAAAGGAACTGATGGTGTCGTGTTAGAAGCACCAACAAAGACAGTAGGCTTGGAAGGTCCACCCTCATATTCGAATCCTCCCTTCCTACCAAAGGGTAGAAGTGAGCTCTCTAGTGTCTGCCTTGCATACGAGGCTTTGTTTAAATTGGCCACTAGATTGGATTGGGTTTCATACCTTCCTTCCAAGCTTTGATGTCTAGCAAAGAGATCCTCGAACTTACTAGTCATAGCCCTTAAGTTATGTTTGATTTGGTCAAGCTCAGTGGCTAGCTTTCGGTTCTCCTTCTCGTTTTGAGACAAAGCTTGTTTCAACATTTTGTGGTCACTTGACAGTTTGATGTGTTTGTCAAGCAACTCACTCCATGTCGAGGAATTAGCTTCCTCTTGGTGAGTGTGTGCGAGTGTAATTGAACTTGATGAGGGGTAGATAAATACCTCTCCAGTCTCCTCGTCGATGAGCGCCATTAGTCCAAGATCCTCTCCCTCACTGGAGTTGGGATCAGTGAATGCATCCGAGTCGCTTGAGACATCTTCAGTTGAAGCGACTGGCTGTTCACTTACTACAAGCGCTCGCCTTGGAGCATCTCTCTTGGCCTTCAGTTCCTTTCGCTCTTTTGCACTCAACTTTGGGCAGTCAGATTTGTAATGGCCCATCTTGTGACAGTGGTAGCATTCCACTTCCATCATGTCCCTTAAGATCGGTTTGGTCGTCTCTTCTCTCTTTCCTTTGCCTTCACGAGCATCAGTGCTCCTTCCCTTGTACTGCTTGTAGAATCTCTTGTACTTGCCCACACGCGAGTTCATCTTGTTGAAGTTCTTGGATAAGAACGCAACATGCTCTTCCAGCTCCTCTCTTGACATCTAATTAGCGAGTGTCTGGTCGCTTGGCCCTTCTGCGGCTTTGAAAGCGACCCCTTTTGATGTCGTGGGAGCTTCATCTTCCTCATCAAGACTCATTCTGTTCAGATCGAACTCGTGAGCCTTGAGCTCGGAGAACAGAATCTCCGGCGTGAGCTTTGACAAGTCCTTGGTAGCTAGGTACAACTCCTTCATGGTTTGCCACTTTCGAGTGAGAGCTCGAACGATCTTGAGGTTCACCTCCTTGTCTGTGAGTTCCTTCCCAAGTGAGTTGAGAGTAGCAATGATGTTGGTGACTCTCAGCTCGAAGGCGTCTATGGACTCTCCTGACTTCATTATGAGGCCTTCAAACTCCCGCATCTGTACAGCGAGCTTGTTCTCCTTGATCTTGTCCGTTCCTTGAGAAATGAGGGCTAGGGTTTCCCACATTTCTTTTGCTGTTGCACACTTCCTGATCCTTGGTAGATAGGCGTCCGACACAGTGCTCTGCATCGTGTGGCGTGCAATTTTATCAAGGTTGGCGATCTTGAAGTCGTTAGCATTGTAGTCGTCCTTTTCCTTTTCGACATACTCTTGTCAAACATGAGCTTCGCGGCCTTCGGCGGCTGGAACGTTAAACGGAGATGGCTTTCTTGATCTCGATTGGTCCATCCTCTATTACTTCCCACATCCGGCCGTGGATGGAGCAGAGGAAGCTCTCTACTCGAAAGCTCCATGTCTCGTATCCTTCGATAGAGAACTGTGGAAGATTTGATGCACTGTATGTAGACATAGCAAACTATCAGCAGTAATGCAGTATGCGTGGGTGAGAGTTTTATGCACTTAGGAAAAAGGATCCAGTTCAATGAGACAACGTGAAGCGAATTGGGACTCGCTTCAGATATGAAAAGCAGAGGCTCGGAAGAACCGCTGCTCTGATACCACTTGTTGGTCCCGGTTTGTAAGAGGAAAAACACATAGAGGGGGGGGGGGAGGGGTGAATACGTGTTTTGAAGTTTTTCAACTTCAAATTCCTCAAACTCAGAGTACTAAGTAAAGTGCTCGCTTGAACAACTAAGACCTAGCCGAGAGCTAGATCTAGAGTATTCACAGTTATCTTGACCTAAGCTTAAAGCTTGACCAAGAGTGAGACTTTACTCTATATGCGGAAATTCGGTGAGCTAAATCTTTCCTAAGTATTTGAAATCTCAGTTTGTGTTTGTTAAATGCTTGTGCAATGAATAATCAACCTGTAAGCAAATAGAGAGATTAGGGTTAGAGATACGACACAGAGATTTATAGTGGTTCGGAGATGAAACTCCTACGTCCACTTTGTTGCACTAGGCAACTCGTTCTCTTCACTCAAGAACTTGAAGATTACGGGCTCTTCAAAAGCCTATGTCAAGATCGAGCTTCACTCGCTTGGATCTGACGAAGACTGGGTGATTACGGGTTCACCACACAAGACCTAAAACTGGACTGGAAGCTTCACTCACTTCAGTCCAACGACAGGGAGATTACGGGTTCTCCTTACAACCTAGTTTCGATCGAGCTTCACTTAATGAAAGTGTGAGCTTGGATCTAGACTCTATGATCGAGGCTTCTACGATCGATGAAAGTAGATCCTTGGATCGAACACAACCTATCGACGAACACACAAAACCTAAAACTTGGGTTAGGGTTTTCTGTTTCGACAGAGACACACTATTGAAGAGTTCTTTACAATGAATGCAAAGATGGCTAGAGCACTTCTTCTAATCTGGGATTTTGAAATGGGCTTAGAATTCTAGGTGTGAAGGTTGCGAAGACGAGTTCCAATGAGGCTGGAACTCGGAGAACACTTGGAAACAAAGACTCGATGAATGCTTGAAAGTTGGGAGTGTTTGTTTGCAGTAGGCGCTCAATGCTCAAGTAGTGTTCTACATCTCTTCGTCTTCATCCTTCACTATTTATAGGCGGAGGGTTGGCCGAGATCCGTTGCTTGGTAGGTGGCCTTGTCCCTCCTCCTATTGACAGTACTTGCGCAGGCAGTGCTTTTGCAGGTGCGCCAGTTTGTCATTTTGCCGAAAATGGCTAAGTTACAAACTTAACAGTAACTGGAGCGAGCCAGTACTGTAGCGGCGCCCTATCGGCCTGGCAGTCAACTCCGCTGCCCCTCTCCGCATTCGACACGTGGAGATCTCGCAATTAATGCGACGATCTTCAGTTGACTAGAGTTCAAAATAGGAGCGGGAATTGAGCTGTCGCTTTCTGGTAGGTAGTGGCTCGCTTCGCTTTAGACGTTGTAGCGTCCGCTTCAAATCGAGTCGCTTCAAGGTCATACTGTAGCGAATACTTGGGAAGTAAAGTTCTCCAAGTGACTGCTTTAGTAAGTGTTGACCCGCGTTGACTCGCTTTGGCTTTTCACTGTAGCGCTCGCTTCGCTTCGCTTTGTCAGATTCACTTCGAATCTACTATAGCGCTCGCTTCGCTTCGCTATTCTTCGGCACGCTTCACTTCGGTTGGGTAGACTCGCTTCGATTGGAAAACACACTCAAGCAAGTGGCCTTCACTTGAATATTTTGCAATCTAAAAACCTAAGTGACTAAAGCATAAACAAAGCCATCCTAACAGTATAGGCTTAGAAAAATTTCTAACCAATTATCTACATCAAATTGGGTTGCTTTGGGAATAGGATACTTGGGGTTTTGGGATCTGATAGGGTGTATTTTTACCCTATTATCTAAGTGTTATATTATTGTTTTCTTGTCGTATTTTGATAATTTAGCTCATGTTTTGCATTGTTTATGTTATTTCGAGCTAGATTACGCTTTTGGGTTGTTTTGAGTGTTTTTAGGCTTTTGAGTCGAGAAAACCCAAGATGAGATGAGAGACGATGAAACCAAGGAAGAGATGAAGTATTGATCCCAAGTTCTGACTTTTCACGATTTTTTGAAAGAGTTATTATGGAAAAGTGGAAGCATAGCATTGAAGAGGAGTTCGATAGGAGCACGTAGGCGAAAACGGAGGTCAATTCGGAGCTCGGATGAGGAAGATATGACCGAAACAAGAAAGTTGCGCAGAACCCTCTCGACCCTCTCGACCGACCTCTCGATCGAGAGAGGTGTCGAGAGGTGGCTTCTGTTTTCCAGCCGGGATTCTTCCTAAAAGGCAATTTTTGACTTCTTCTTGGTTTCCTTGTACAATTAGGTATTGGATGCAAACTTCTACCCTATAAATACCTCTAAACCTATCATTGTAAAGAAGTTCCTCCACTCTCCTACATTCTTTAGATTAGTTTTTATTCTTTTCTCCATACTTTTATACTTTAGATCTAGATTTATTTTATGTATGAAGACAATTGAAGATTGAAGATTTATCAAGATTCAAGAGTTTTTCTATCCCTTTCTTTTTACTTTATGCTTTTGATTATGTTTATTCTTCCTTCTACTTTTCTTTTAATTATGTCTAGCTAATTTCCTTAGTTGATTTTAGGGATTGAATGCCTAATTGAATTTATGTAAGTGTTCTTGTTTACAATTAGCCTTCCAATCTAGATGCATGTTTCATGGTGCTTATTCTCATGCATAGTTAACTGGCCATTAATTGTGTATGCATAATTATGTGTTTATGCCTTGATAGGGTAATTGCATAATAGATCTCATGAATGCATGATATGATAGTTTGATTTTCTTAAATTGATAATTGAATTATTATATGTTTATATATAATTGATTTGGTGTTTTAGTTGAACCTAGTTGATTATATTATTGATACTTGTTCTATTTTGCACTTGATTTGATTCTTACAATTCGAAAGAATATTAGGATCTTGTTAGGTGACAACTTGCATTGCTTTAATTAGGGTGTAGGTTATTTTTGCATGTATCACATTTAGATTGGATTAAATTGGTTAATTGTGTTCATTAATTACTTGCATAGATTTGATTAGGTAGGCTTCTCTAGAATCAACACTTTTCCTTATTCGATTTATTTGTTTCCTTATTTACTTATTTGCCTTATTTGTTTAATTGCATATTTATTTGTCTCTTTATTTGTGTTCTCTTTTATTTATTTTATTTATTTGCCTAGGATTATAATACCACATTCTTATTTTCTTAATTGCCTAGACATCAGTTTAATTCTAGAGTAGAGGTACTTTGTGTGATTTCGACTTGTCAATCCCTGTGGATACGATACTCGTACTTATTCTATACTATACCTATTTTTGTGTGGTAGAAAATAGTGCGATCAGGATCAAATCAAAACAAGTATTTCACTCACTTCAAAGTGTCCCACATGAGTTCCCCCTTAATATGTAATCCTTAACAATTCCCAACAATATATTTATTATGGATTCTATTTAATAACTTTATCCTAGCATAAAAAATCATCATAAAATAATGGCATAACTCATATCCATTCTTCTTATTCTTGAAGTTGAATTCTCCACAATCAATCATGTTTTGAGTTGAAAAAACCAAAGAATATTCCTTGTAGAGTTTCAACTATTTCTTAAAATACCGGTTACAACAACCGGTATTATCAATAACAAAAGCGATAGGTGCACCCCACTCTGAAAATATATTTCAACAAAACAACAATCAAATCAAAACTTTGTTTAATTAATATGAGTAATAACATAGTTAAATTAACATGGAGTTGCTCTCTCTCTCTCTCTCTCTCTATCTTTTTTCATATAATATATATATATATATATATATATATATATATATATATATATATATATATATATATATATATAATTTTGATGATGCATCAAAATACTAACATATGGTGTTAGGATTCAAACAACATGATAAAATCAATGGATGATTCTGCACAAAGGGTAGATAACTCAAAGTAAAAAATCATGTCGTGTGTTGAATTTGCAAAAACATTGTAACATTGTGAGTCGAACAAAGTTAAAAACATGAAGCACAACAAAAGTCTACGATTTGAATTAGAGGAAAACAAAAAGATTAGATAAAAGATGAATACATAGGAATGTTACTTGAGTTATACCTTTTGGGGTAGAATGTGAAATTGAAAAGGAATATGTCAATGTATCTAAGCCATTCATTTAGGAAGACATGGGTAATCAATTGAAAAAATTACAAATGATCATTGAGAAAAATGTTATAGATGAAGAATGGAGTGAAGTATTGGTCAATTTGGCTTGTATGGAGGAACAAAAAATGAAAAACATTAAGTACAAACTTGAGGGGCACAAAGAAATTAGGAAATATGAGTTAGCTTACGTGTGACACAATTTAAATGGATAGACAAGTTCTTATGCAATTATACTTTTGGCAATGAGACTTTTGGCTTGGGGCGTTGAAAGAGAAAAGCTAATGAATTACTATCTATTTGGAATTCATAGATTTTCAAATGTATAAACTCGTGGAATATGATTGGTGAGTTGGTTGTTAACAGCTTTTTGAAAAGTGAAATAATACAGTGTTATATTATAATCTATTAATATACATCCCTTGCACCACTGAAAATAATAAGGGCTTATGAATTTTTATTGCTAGGTGTAGTCATTTAACAAAAGAAAGACCACAACCAAGTCTCTATTGACCATCCCCACACCTTTAATAAACTAAAATTTATGAGAAGATATAAAACAAAGAAAATGAAATATTGTATATTTTTATCTATCCATTTAAATTGTGTCACACGTAAGCTTTCTCATATTTCCTAATTTCTTTGTGCCTCTCAAGTTTGTACTTAATGTTTTTCATTTTTTGTTCCTCCATACAAGCCAAATTGACCAATACTTCACTCCATTCTTCATCTATAACATTTTTCTTAATGACCATTTGTAAGTTTTTCAATTGATTACCCATGTCTTCCTAAATGAATGGCTTATATACATTGACATATTCCTTTTCAATTTCACATTCTACCCCAAAAGGTATAACTCAATTAACATTCCTATGTATTCATCTTTTATCCAATCTTTATGTTTTCCTCTAATTCAAATCGTAGACTTTTGTTGTGCTTCATGTTTTTAACTTTGTTCGACTCACAATGTTACGAAGTTTTTGCAAATTCAACACACGACATGATTTTTTACTTTGAGTTATCTACCCTTTGTGCAGAAACATCCATTGATTTTATCATGTTGTTTGAATCCTAACACCATAAGTTAGTATTTTGATGCATCAAAATTATATATATATATGAAAAAAGATAGAGAGAGAGCATCTCCATGTTAATTTAACTATGTTATTACTCATATTAATTAAACAAAGTTTTGATATGATTGTTGTTTGGTTGAAATATATTTTCATAGTGAGGTGCACCTATCACTTTTGTTATTGATAATACCGGTTGTTGTAACCGGTATTTGAAGAAATCGAAACTCTACAAGGAATATTCCTTGGTTTTTTCAACTCAAAACATGATTGATTGTGGAGAATTCAACTTCAAGAATAAGAAAAATGGATGTGAGATTATTCCAATCATATTTGCATAATTATTTGCATGTAGATTCTATTATTTTTTCTATTATATGGAATTGTAATTGTTATTGTTATTTTATTATACATAAATAAATAAATAAATAAATAAATAATATATTAAAATCTTTTTTTTTAATCGAAATAATATATTAAAATCTATCATGTATGAATAGAATAATATTGAAGAAAACTATTAAAGATATAATAATAATATTATTAATAATGATAATTATAAAATAATTAGATAATATTTTTTATTATAAAAAATTGAATTTTAGATAAACAGGAACGGGTTATTATTATTATTATTATTATTATTATTATTATTATTATTATTATTATTATTATTATTATTATTATTATTATTATTATTATTATTATTATTATTATTGAGATTTGGATTTATTTATTTAATTATTATATTATTATTTTTTTGAGAAAAAGATGGACTCATACGCATTATTTTATATTATTATTAAGCCAATTAATGATTTAATATGAGAGACCTTTTATATAGTTGTTATTATTGTTGAATTTGGATGATTGTTTTTTTTTAAAGGAAAAAGAATTAAAACTATTAAACTACTATTATTAAGAACAAGAGAGAAAACATGCCTATATATATTAGTTACAATTAATGATCTCATAAAAGAGAGATACCGTTGGATTTAATCTGATCATACGAATTCATTTGACATTCAAATCGGTGAACAAGTGAGTATAGTCAATTAGTCATTCTATTTAAGTTTTAAAACATGTTTCTAAATTGGTCTCTATTAGATATGTTTATTATGGATTCTATTTAATAACCTTATCCTAGCATAAAAAATCATAGTAAAATAATGGCATAAGAAAACTTATGATGCTTTTTTAAAACAAAATAAAATTATATATATGTATGTGTGTTGAGCTCCAATCCAAGAGTATTGGGGTTGGATTAGATGATTAATCAAAAAGGTTTGTTATTTTTGAGAAAATATTTTTTGTGATTTGGAAACTAGATTGTTTGTACAAATGATTGATTGTAAATTCTTCTCAGAAAGTGGCGAGGGATTGACCTTCAATGGATATTGTTGATTTGGATCAACGGGCGTACAGTTCGCGATCAAGTTGCAGCAATATGAGTTGAAAGAGATAATGATAACACCTCTTATGAGAGACATATTGTAGTTCATGCACATTCGAGAGAGACAGATAAAGCATTACTATGGATGTTATGATCCGTTTCAGTATCCACTTCTTTTCCCGAAAGGTGAAACCGACGACATCTAAGTTTCAACAATTATCCTTAATTTTGGCTAAATTATCTTGAGAATTGTTGTGCAGAGTTGAGATTAACTATTCATATGATTTTAGCTACTACAAATTATTAGATTATTTGAATTTTTACTTTATATTTTTGTAATTTTATATTTTTGTAACATTTCTCATCTCGTGTTAGAACTCTGAATGATACATAGGCAAATACCACAATTATAACCGAAGAAAAATATTATCTCCGGAGAACAAGGTATTTTTCTTACCTTTTGAACATAATAATATGAATTCATTTTACAGCAATGTATACATATTAATAAGAATTTTGCATGTACAAATATTATATATCCAATAATTATAGGGAGACGGCGTGATAGATGTGTCTCATGTAGAGAGTATACTTGCTTTAAGTTACAAATCAGCAATTCATTTCCTTTACTTTTAAAATTATATTTTATTTAATAAGATTAAAAGTTTATATTAGTATCGCAAATCATGGCAATATTTACTATTAGAATTTATCGAGGAACGTCGTCACTTTAGTTTGGCTTAAATAGTTAGATATTACTAGAGTAATTAAGTAGCAATTAATGAGGTTTAAACTATGTGTCGACTAGCGGTTGATTAAGAATTAATCAATAATTTTGTAGTTTGTATCATAACTTTTAAATCCAAGAAAATTAGTTGCATTTCAAAGTAAATAAATGCTGAAAAATTCGCACCTTTATATATTTTTTTTTTTATATTATTTATGATTTTGTAAAAAGGTAATGTAGACATCCAAAGAAGACGGCTTATGAGTTTTAGTAGTGATCGTTAATGGTGCCTGAATTATCTTGAATATTGTTGTACGGTTGTTTTTCCTCTTTTTCTCAACCCAAATTACTAGATACTGATGGAATTGATAAGCATGTTAGTACTGAAATTCGAAATTGTTAAAGTTTGTGAATTGGTGTTTGTTGGTAGTGTTGCTAACACCTAATCGTGTGAAAGTATGTGTGGCTTTGTGTTGTTAGTTGTGTTACTAACACTTAAAGCTCACATTACAAACTTTGTTAATCGACGAATCATATATGTGATAATCTTTTCTACTGAATATTCTTTAATTCTTTATTTTATATTTTTCTAATTACTTGTATTATATATTCTTTTAATCTTTATTATTTAAATAAAGGAAACATAATATACTTTTAAGAAGATCGCACAACTGCCTATAAACACTATATAAAAAATTAAATCTTTCACTTTCACAGGTTGCGCTTTTTGATAGAGATTGAGAGAAGTTCTCATGTTGCTGTCGACGCCATTCTTCGTGTTACTACTCTTGTGTGATCAAGTTCAGTTTAGGTAGTCTTATCTTTCGGGTTGATCTCATGTGTTGATTAATCTTTGTTGGCAGTATACGTCATAGTTGACTGTGTGTCTGTATTATGTTGTATGTAGAATTCATCAGTTTAGTTCTAGGAGAAGTAAGTTGATGTTTTTATGAATCAAATATTAGACAGAGTTTAGACTGCATGTATATCATTGTTTGTATCACTATCATTGTAATAGATTAGATATTTCATGTTAGTGAAATTGCCGTGAGCCACACACAGGTTTCAACCTGTGAAAAAAATATTTGCGTGTTTGTTTTTATTTCCCCTACGTATGTATGTTTAAATATAGTAATTCTGATATAATAGAACTTAAGTTTAAGATTAGTGTTACAAACATTATCATTAAGTTAGTAAATTTTCTGGACAACATAATCTGTCACAAATCCAGATTAAAATCATGTATGATGATAGGTAGTTTCACAAGTGCAATGAGAAAGTAATTGAAACAATACCAATGTACTTTCACAAATGCAAATACGTCAAAGTTGCAATAATATACATATATTTAACTTGTGTAGACTGTATAATTGCAGGTACATGATAACTCTAAATGTTACTAAAGGGGATTACAATGCACATGTTACCATGTTTAACGATGCCGCACCGGTATACGTAGGATGTTCGGTGGACAAATGTACATCATCAATCAACCAGGTTAGTTTCCGTTATAAATTCTTAATTAATTCTTAATAATTTCCAAATCAAACATAAATATATCTAATCTTATAACAAATATATATTTTTAGGGAGAAAATCAATATGTGTACTACACATGACTCAACTTACAAAGTTCAAGGGAAGTATGCTTCATAACCACAACCAATTCGTTGAACATCGATGATAAAGGGAACTTGACTCTTATAGTCAATGCAATCCAAAAGATAAAAGCCAAAAGTGAAGAACAAGTCAAAAAAAGTTCAAACAAAAACGTGAAGCCAAGAAAAACCTCTAAGAAAAATTCAAACGTGGAGTTGGAACATCATGAAGATCAAGAGAAAGAGAAAAGAAAAATATTCCGAAAGAAGTTTGAAGAATGTTTCGATATTTCCGGTGGCGACGATGATGAGACATTAGAAAATTTATCTCCAAAAGCAAAATGAAGAGAAGTTCAACACTCGTCAAAGTCAAAAGGGAGGGAGATTGACGGGGATATAAATTCTTATGTCTGAATATCATCGTATAGATTTTTTTTTTTTTTTTTTTTTTTTTTACTTTTTTAATTTTTTTTTTATCATTTACTATTCATTCATCGTTTTATTTTTTCGCATTATTTTTAAGCTTTAATGAGTCATTATATGTTTCGATGTAAAATAACATAATAATTGAAACAGAGTTTTATCGAAATAAGTAAAAGACTGAGTGATCACGTGCATCGCACGTGTTATTTACTAGTATTACAAGAATAGGGAAAATAAGTATTATGGTCCTAATCCACCTAGGCGTCTAAGCGCTTCATCCATTCACCACCCGACTAGCGCCTAGCAAATTTTAGAACATTGTATATATAACAACCTTATAATCGAAGATCTCCATAAATGAAAAATAGAATATAAAGGATCCTTCCATCACTTGCCAAATACCTTCCATCAAAAGAAAGATGGCTACAAACAACACCACCATGAAAATCACATCTCTTTATCTTCTGATTTCTATCAAATTTATTAGAATCAAATCCATGCATTTCTTTAATTTCTGTTTGAGATGAAGCAAAATCTAGTCCTTTCACAAATGTACAAATGCTACTATTCCTACGAACTCTTCCCTTGTGCTAGGCTAACACGCATCGCGCGCCCTTCTAGTTCCTGAAAAACAAAGCAACGAACGCGAGTGCAGTCAATAACTGATCAAACATGGAATTATCTCGATATCAAGGAAAAAACGGGGGCGAAAAATGGACCAGTAACTAGCATTGATTGCATAAAGAAACTTGAGAGAGAGAGAGGAATTAGTACCACTCCATTCATTGCTTCGAGTGCAGCTTCGAGTTCAGCTCTTGTTGCATAGCACACGAAGCCATAGCCTCGTGATTTCCCCGTTTCTCCATCATACAAGACTCGTGCTCCGACCAGATCCCCGTATGCTTGAAATGCTTGTGTTAGAGACTCGGATGTAACAGTCCATGCTAGGTTTCCTACAAAAAGTTTGTGTTCTGTTTCGGGATAGAGGGGCTCCTTCGGTTTAGGCTTATCCGAGAAATTAACTCTCAAGGTTCTACCACCAAACTCCTGCAAAGAAACACAAGAAATTAAAAATAAAATCCAAGAAACGGAGTTCATGTTCTTATGAGAATCTTGTTAGAACTTGGTTACATAGATCTCTTTCCCAAAATAGATTCTTACACTTCCATCAAGATTCTCGATGACCAGGTTGCATTCTTCGACACTGCTCATGGTCACAAATGCAAACCCTCTGCTTCTTCCTGTGTTCCTGTCGTAGAGCACCTGCAGGTATTCGATACATTTATTTTGAGAGAACCACTTCACAACCTTTAGCATATTAACAAATCCTACTCTGTTACTCCCTGCAGTTTGTGAAATGTAAATGCATTTTTCTATTGCATTGCAGTTTGATATCTTAAATGAGAGAGAACAAGAAACAGTAGTTCATTCAAGAAATTCATTCGAAAGAGAACTTGGATCGGATATATATGGAATAGAAGACCCAAACTGAATACGCAGAGCAGAGAGCTTTTCAAATTCGACACAATCAAGCAATCAATTCAAGAGCTTACGACGAACATAAGAACATAAAACATGTTCATACAAAGTATGTTCATGGGCAAATGCATTATCCATAACCAAAAGATGGGATGAGTGAAGCTAATGGAACATAACAATGGGCTTCATTATACAAACTCAAGAAGGCTTGTGGTTACTCGTCTTTGAATGATCATCCCCTTAAGACCACTCTAAAGCACTGCAGTATAATTTGTATTTTTATGTTCTTGATTAGGCCTCGTTGCTACACGATCATCTTAGACGAACGAGTAGCACGGCATAAGATTCTATATCACATTTTCTCAATCATTACTGTATACATTGCGAATGGAATTACTCTACTAAACAAACTTAACACGTATTATCAGATCAACTAAAATGAATGCCAAACAAACAACCTATAAGCATTCACAACACAAAAACAAAATCTTCCATTTTCGACATACACAATTTCAAAAGAATAAAAATAAATAAATAAAAAACAGTATACCTCAACAAGCTCAGGACTTGCGTATTGTTGAATAATCCCAGCAAGCTGGGCGCTATCGCAAAGATACGGCAAATTCCCAAAATAAAGCTTAGTACTTGGTCCGGTATTCTCCACCGCCGCAGCTTCCTCGCTCGCCACCACCTCCTCCACCGCCGGCGGATCCTCCGACGGAGCAGTCACGGCCGCTTCCTCCTGCGCCACCGCGGCGGTTATGCGGGTAGCCCTCCACTTGCCGCCAGCGGGAACCGATTCGATCCGGAGAGAGTGGGAAACAGAGATTTTGGGGCATGAAATCTTGATCAAGAGATGGTCGGTGGGCCATGTTTTGGAGGCAGGGCACTTGAGGCTGTGCATGGATGTGGAGAAAGACGAGGCTGCTGCAGCCGCTGCGGTGGCTGCCATTGTTGGACGGTGTTAAGGATGGAGATGGTGGGAGTCCCTCTCTCTCTCTCCCTCACTCTTGCAAGAATCAAGATTCTTGAAGAGGAAAAGTGATGGAGGGAATGCTGACGTGGCGAGATATTATCCAATGGGAATGGGAATTGTGTGTGTGAGATAAGGTGGTTAAAACTCACGGTTAAAAGTGTAAAATTTTCAAATAAACGCTGGTGGTCTATTCTTAGCCACAATTCTTCCTTTTCACCGCGTGTTTTTTACCCAGTTGTTTTCTGTCACTCATAATTGATTATAATAAGTATTTTAAAAAGCACAAAAGAAAACAAACAAAAGAATGGTCTACACGAAAATACTCTGTTTTATTTAAATCCATATTAAAACATTTACTACTATTACGGTTGTTATTTGCACAAAGAAAAATGGTTTTTTTTTGAAAATTTTGAAACTATAAATGAATCTATTACTGCTAAAAGGGAGAGTCACCACTCCAAACGTTTGTTGCACAAACGAAAAATCAGACGGCTCCTATTGCGCCACGTCACCTTGAGCGGATTCAAAACCGCCAGACAACTCCTGCACAAAAACAAGGCGGTTTCTTACTTCTGTGGGGCCCGCTGTACTTTTCCTACTACCACCCCCACCCCCACCCAGGGGCGAAGCTAGGAATCTAATAGTTCCCGGGCGAGATCGTGTTTATATTAATTTGACCGGGCGAAAAAACATGTATACATGTAAAAAATAAAAAACACACTGCAAATATATATAATACAGGGTAGCAAAAAAAAATTTGCCCGGGCGGAGGCCTGGGTTGCCAGGGCCTTGGCTCCGCCCCTGCCCCCACCCCCACCCTTAGAGCATCTCCAAGAGCAACACTAAAATAGTGCTGAGCACTATTTTAGTGCAGAGTTTTGCTCCAACAGTCCGCACTAAAATAGCGAAATTATAGTGCAATGAACAGTGTTCCCCTAAATATAGAGTAACACCATTCACTGCACTATAATTTTGTGTTCATCATTTTGTGCTCGTGTTTGTTTGCGATTTTTATTTGTGGTGTAGTATTTCAATTTAGTTTGTTTTGTTGTATGAGTAATAATTTTATTTTTTTCTTGTCACAATTTAATTTGATATATGCTTATTTGTTTTGTGTGTATCAAATTTTTTTAATTATTTTTTTTTGTTCTTTTCACAATTTATCGTATGTTACTTGTAATAATTTAACTAATTTTTCTCTTCTTTTTAAACTCTATGTATAATTTACGTGTGATACAAATATATATACAAAATGATTGTATAAATTAATGAAACAAAATATAAAAACAAAAATGCATTAATAAGAAAAACGTAAAATTACATAACATTGTCAAATTAAAGTACAAAACAAACTACACCATGCATGGGAACATACGTTAATATAAAACTGAAAAAATTAAAGATACATTTTTTCCCCTAATAATCCGAAAGTCCATCTCCACTTCCTCCGGCACCGGAAATAAATTCTGAAACATATCAAAACCGTGAGCGTTGCCTTGTGGTGTGTTTCTTCGTTTCCGCATAATTTGTTGTTGCTCCAACCGAAAGTAATTTTATAATTTATTAAGAATGTAATTTTAATTATTTGCAATATCTACTTATTTTATTAATTAAATGAGTTAAAATTTATATCATTGTCATTTTTTTTAATCATGTTCACATTTTATTAAAAAAATGAATGAAAAATGATATTTTGGAATATTCCTTTTCTGCTGTATTTTAGTGCGAACTGTTGGAGATGAGTTACTGTTTCTGCACTATTTTAGTGATAGTGCTGCTGGAAAATAGGGGAAACTGTTGGAGATGCTCTTTTTTTGTGTATTTGTTATTTTCTGCTTCTACTAATTTTGTAGCTGGAAAAAATTTGGGATTTAAAAAAAAAAAAAAAAAAAAAAAAAAAAAAAAAAAAAAAAAACCGAAAAATGAAAATTGAAAACAATTTAAGCTCCCGTAGCCTCGTCCGTTCTCCCATCATCTCTTCTCTCGGCGGCGAATTACTCGACCAAATATTCCGGTCTCTTCCTCCCTATCAATCCGTCGATCCACCTCCATTCTCCCGTCGCCGCAAACCACGTCGTCTCGTTACCGTTCGGCGGAGCTATAACAATGGGGAAAGAGCAGTGTAGCCGCAGCAGCCGTGAAGGTATCTTTAATTCTTCGAAAATGGAAGCTTCGTCTCCCAAATCGGACTACTGGGCATATTATTTGTGCGCCTGAGCGATGCGATGGAGAAGTTTAACACTTCAATGCCGCCAAACATTTGCTTTTATAGGAATTTATTCGTTGAAAAGGTAGGAAAAAAAAACCATATAAATGCTTGGTTGGTGTCCAAAAGCTTGACCAACATTTATTGAGTATGAATTTAAGCCCTTCATTTCCTATTTGTTAGCAACGGAAGAGGGAAAAATCTGATTGTATGTGTATTCTTGTTTTGCCCTAATTTATTAATTCGGTGTTTGTTCCTTCCCCACAAAAATTTAAATCTATACCCAATATATACTCTATTTGTGTTCATGCTTACTTTTTGGTTGGTTCATCAAACATTGGTTACCAAATGGAATTAGTAGCAGTGGTTTGAATATAAATTGGAGAAATTGTTGAATGGGATGTGCGATTGTGCAGTCGTTGAAGCCAAAAATGGGGTAATAGAAGTATAAATTTTCGATTATCCTAAAATTGTAACAAAATTGCAAGACCAAATGAATGATTAACTGCACAACACAATAGTAAAGTCATAAATAGATGAAACAGATGTTTTACAACACTTGGATAGATTTGGTCTTCATATCCTCAATTTGTATATTTTCATAGTAGTATTGCTATTTGTCCAAGAGCTTGACCAAGGTGTTTGAATTTCTACCTCACCCCAAATGTTTCTACCTCACCCCATATGTTTCATCACTCTCATGTGTGTAGCTTCTGCCATAAATTGGTAAGCATAATGGCTAATAGCCCCCCTTCCCTACCCCAAAGAAATGAAACTGCATCTTCCATTATTTTTGTTGTCAATTGTCTCTTAGATCTTAATTCAAGTTCATCCTTATTTACAAGGAGGCAATTAAGATCAGTTTATTATTAGGTAGTGATGTTTAAATTCTAATATTCTCATAGCATGTATGAATAATATGGGAATGTCTACCGACTGATGAGTATGAACAAGTACTAGTTGAGCTTAAAAATTCAATAGGAGACCCAAGTTTTACTTACGTATAAGCTAGGTTTTGTAGGGATGCATAAACCTTTATTGTATACTTGAATCCTTTCCTGCATCAGTCATGTTTGATGGTGCTTAATCTTGCTTTTATCTATTTTCAGGGCAAAAGAAGCCCAACTTCAAGTCGCGAGGTATAGGTATCACTGGCAGATCAAGCCCAGGAAGGGTAGTTAGCCTGATAAAGTCTAAACTGGACGCAACAAACTTAGCAACTTTCCGATCATCCGTATTCGGACCGTACCTGGACTTCCCAGATGCATTGAACTTGGAAGGCCCTGTGATACACCTACTGCTGTCAAGCCTAACTTCCCAACCCTCTGAAGGGACTCTCACCTTTAACGTGAAAGGTGTCGAGCCACGTTTGGGCACTGCGAGTTTGTTGCGATAGCTGGGCTCCCATTCGTCCATCTCCAACCAATATTACCATCCTCATCGTTTTCACGTGCATTTGTTGGACTGCATGGGAAGGTCGAAACCCAGCAAATCGAAGATCGGTTTCAACAAATATGTGATATGCATCGTGGGGGTGGACAGGAGGCTCTGATGCTTGGCTGTTGTCTATTTCTGTACGGGGTCCTCATTGGACCGGGCTTCAGCGCGCACTCCATCGATAATCAGTACTTGAAGTTGTTCGACAACTTTGACACGTTCAACAACTTTGCATGGGGACGAGTTGCGTACGATTACCTCTTGCGGCGATTCCACTCCTCCAAAGCCGTGATGGACAGGCTGATCAACGAGCAAAAGAATATAAAATTGGATGTTCACGGACTCGCCCTCGCGCTTCAAGTCTGGGCATACGAGGTTTTTCCGGAAATTGGAAGTATGTGCAACCACAGCAAGCGTATGGGGGTATGCAGCGGACCTCGCATTCTTGGGTGGTCTTGTCGGCGCCGAGCAAAGTATCAAGAGTTTGAATATTTGGTGAATGCCCTTTCACCGCTAAGGAAGGTACTTAAATAATAACCTAAAGTTTTATTAATGTTTCATAATTTATCTTGATGGCTATTAATTTAAAGATTTTGTTTGTTCTGCTCTCGTATGCTGTTGGATGTAATAACCGTAGGTTCCCTTCAAATTCACGGAGGAAGAAGTGAAAAAGATTGCATTAAACTTCCCGCTGGGAACCCTCCACCTACGCATCGCCTGAGCTATTTGATCGTGCTGCTGGAGTAGTGGAAAGCTTAGCGGTCCGGGCCAAGCGAAAGCTACAATTTGGCGTTTGCAATACCGTCGGAGCTCAACCCGCCGTGGACGACATTTGTAAAAAATTCAAGGGAATAGGTAATGCACGTGGGCTTGAGACGCTTGTCATCCCTAGCAGCTCCACAGAGTTAACCTATGTCTCCCCCTCATCATCTGAGGACGGCAACATTGACTCGGAGCCTGGCACCGAGAATCTCCCATGCGACGGCAACGGCAAAGATAAATCCCCTGTCTTGCTTTGTGGAGCAAAACATATCGATGAAGAGGTATGCACTTTCCTAAGGCTGATTACGCAATGTATTGTTATCCTTTAAAGTTACGTCCAATGATAAAACAAAAAAAAAGGATTTGTTGGTTTGCGAATATGCATCCATTCACTTTGTAAAATTGCTCTCTATGACAAACCTTAGGCCGGAGCTTCCGGATTGCCCACATTGGTGCCCTTGAGCTTGAGTCCAGCAGCCTTCTTCAATACAACGACACGGACGATTGAATTCCCGTCTGTTGTATTGAGCACAAGGATAGGCAGCTTTGCGGACATCGATTTATGCCACGTCCAAGAACCCTTTTCCTATGTGAGAGAAGAGCCTGCTTTCGACAGTGAGTGGATAGACGAAGCCTACGGGCGTGGGAAGAAGCAAGAAGAGCAGATTTTGGGAGGCGAGGTTTCAGATGAAACTGCATCCCAAAGCATTACAAGTAGCATGTCACGTGATCCCGGTGATATTGCTACGTACATCAATTCTGCTCTGGATGGTTGGACTTCACCGACGGAGGTGAAGTCTGGTTGCTCGTCAGAACACGTGCAAGGGTTGAATAACACCTCTGAACCCCACCCTCCTCTACCTGGCAAAAAACCATTCATCAGGTACAGCCCGATGAAAAGATACCCGAGAGCGTTGAGGAAAGGTTTTAAGGAATGGTATTACGAAGCCAAAAGGGCTGTAAGAGATGACGGAAAGCATCCGAGGTAAAATTATGTGTCGACTAGCAAATGAAATGATACATTACAGACTCACTTAAGTTTTGTTGTGTAACTAATTAATGTATAATCTAATCGTATTTTAAAATATCACGTGTCATATGCAACAACCTCAAGTTTCCCATTCGGCTGCAGATGACTGACATCATGAGCCTATCCAGTATTCGAATGATCTACAAACCGCATACCATGTTGGGAGACGAGGTAAATCTAGTGACACCATTCGATATGTAATGTTAGTACAAATTAATTAGAGGTTCTTTTTTTTTTATGAGCATAACAATTTGATTAACGATGTTGTAGCAATGCGATATTCTCTTGAATCTTATGTTACTGAAGGCCAAAACGAAGCCAGAGAAGTTTAGATCCCGGTGGACATGTGTAGAGAACCTATTCTGGGTTAGTAGACTACCTTATTGAAACATTATGAATTCATAATATGTCCTTGGCTTATTATGTATTTATGAGGCAATTTTATTAAAGGAAACATTACTGTTGGGCAGGTGAGGTGTTCAAAGAGTTCCTTCGATTCTGCGACAGCTGTGGGATTGAATTACATCCTTGGCAGGCATCCACTTCAGGGGCCGATGCCTTGGAACCAAGCTCTCGATGTGTATGGCATAGCCCATGTACTTGGTAACCACTGGGTTGCCTACCACATTGACATGCTAGACGAGAAAATCGTTGTATACGATTCTCTTGTAGCAAACAACCCCTGGGAGACAGTCCACGCTGCCTTTTTCCCTATGAGCACTTTCATTCCCCGATGGCTCGACATGGCCAGTGTTATGGATGACACTTTCTTAAAGAAAAGCAACACGGACCCATGGGAAGTAATCAAAGGATCCGAATACCTTGTTCCGCAGAGTGGATTGAACGATTGTGGCATACTCAGTGCGAAGTACGTTGAGTCAATGGCATCGGGCACACCACTTGCTTGGGTTGATCCAGAGAAATGTTGGAAGCTAAGACTCGACTACAGCGCTCAGCTGTTCAACTCTGGAATCTCTACGATGCCTCTTGTAGAAGCACTTGATCTTTAAGTCGAATGCATATTCTGTGAACGTGCCGATATGTTTGTGTAACAAATGGAATCCATGTACTCCTGAAAACAATGCTTTTAAGTGCCCCACCGTCGATATACCTCAGGTGATATAACTCGTTTCGATTGCACTTATTATTGTTATGATTAAAGGCCTAATTTCGAGTATGCTTTGATATCTATATTTTTTGGACAGTTCCTTTCCCTTCTTGTTCATATAATCACGTACGACATATTGAAAAATATATATATTTTACATGCAAAGGAAAAAAAAAGTTATGTTATTTAACTCAAAGTCAAGCATTTCATGTAATCAACCGTGGATACACGCTTGAAGCGTCGATTTAACCGTGCATTACACGGGTAAGATAGTAAATTTACCGCGTAAGATCAAAAGTGTTGAAAAGTCAACAGATTGTGTCAACCCTATTTGCACGGTAACCGCATCAATTTAACTGTGTATTACACGGTTAAAATATAAAATCAACCGTGTAAGGTCAAATAATAGGAAAGTCAACATATTTAGTCAAGTGAAGTTGCACGGTAACATGATCAATTTAACCGTGCAGTACACGGGTAAAAAGTAAATTGACCGTGTAAGATAAACACAATAGAAAATTCAACAAATTTAATTCACCTTTGTTGCACGGTAACGGCATCAATTTAACCGTGTAGTACACGGTTAAAATATTAAATTAACCGTGTAAGTTCAAAAGTTTAGAAAAGTCAACAAATTCAGGCCACCGTAGTTGCACGGCAACGGGTTCAATTTAACCGTGTAATACACGGTTGAAATAGTATAGTAACCGTGTAAGATGAACACTATAGAAAAGTCAAACAAATTAATCAACCTTAGTTGCACGGTAACGACGTCAATTTAACCGTGTAGTACACGGTTAAAATATTAAATTAACCGTGTAAGATCAAGATTATCGAAAAGTCTACAAATTCAGTCAACCTTAGTTACACGTTATCGGCACGGGTTTTTTTCCATCGGACCGGTTTTCTACTTCCATTATAAATGGCAATTTCGCACGGTTAATTCTAGTATTTAACCGTGTTTGTGCAGGGCATTTGCAGAAATTTTGCTCGAAATTTCATTTTTGCTCGAAATTTTGCTCGAAATTACAACATTTAATTGACATCCGAAATTCAATCAAATTCAAAGATTCCATGTAACTGTCATACACTGTGCCATCAAAATTCAATCAAGTTAAAAAATTTGATCACATCTACTGTTGGATGGAACAAAATAAAGCACAGTACCAATAAACACAAACTGAGTAATAGTTCGTCCACACACCAACAAACACATCAAAGTCTGATTACTCTCTGTAGGGGGTTGTTTTCGTCGTCTTCGGAGGCGAGTTGATTTTTTGCGGCGTTCTCCAGCGACCACTGGCGGATTTGAAGACAAAGAATCTTTCGAAATACAGGACAACGACCTACATTCAGCACATCCAATGAGATATCGTGGACAATGCATTCGAGGATTTTATAGACCAGCACACCGCAGTCGTGCAGGTTGCTTTGTCTCGGAGTATTGGGAGATATAAGGAGCTCAAATTCTTTTCTCACATCCTCGGAGAATTGCATCGTACCACAGACTTCTTCCGACTTCAGTATGCGAGGTATGTTTTTGCATAGATTGCGGAAGTAGCTTCTTATCTTAGCCGCCTTATACCCCAAAGTATCGTAGACCGTGACCTGTTGACTGGTGAATGAGACCGCGAATAGGACCCAATGGTCCCCTTCCACGTTGGCAGCGCCATACACTTTTGAAATCTTCGACCATGGGAGTCCAGCAACACTCGCCCTAGACCCATTAACGTACGATTCAGCTACCTTTGTTATGAAATCTTTAGCCAGCAGTTGGTTCTGTTGCAGGAAAAAAAAAAATAACAAATGAATTCCATAAAATTACTCTTCAACACAGAGAATATAGGCTACGGTGTGTAATTTAAAATATGCCACAGCTAATGAAACTAACCACTATAACCATGCCCAACACTGTCCAGTCTCTAACATCGTCCCTCTTCTCGCGGTCGTAGTTGTAGGCCACCATGTTCAGAAGGGCATCCATATGCTAATTAATACAGTACATGCAACAACAATCAAACAGATATATGAATTCATAACAATTTGAACTAAATTCCTAATTTGTATAGAACTGCATAAGAAGTTGGGGCATTATTTGATATGTCCAATTTCAGTTTTTGAAAATAAATTTTGTCCACAAAGATAAGTTCAATAAATCATGTCCATTTTTTATTTTTAGGACAAATTTACCCTTCAATTTTGAATATGCTTTTTTTTGACCAAAACAAGAGGCGGGCTTCTCATCTCCCTCATTTCAACTGAACGAGCAGTCGAGCAGCTTCTCTTCTCTCAAACCCTCTCTCTCTCGCGAACCTCTCTGTTTCCGGTTGCCTTCGCCGTCGGCCTCCCGAAGCTGTCCAGCCGTCGTTGTCGGCGTCCAGTCGTCGGCCTCCCGAAGCTGTTTCCGGTTTTAGCTCTCTCTAAAACCCTCTCTCCCAAACCCTCTCTCTCAAACCCTCTCTCCCAAAAATCCTCACTCTCTCTTCCAGTTCGCGTCGGCCCATCTCCGTCGCCGTCGCCGGAATCTTGCAGAATCGTTGCTGTCTTCCTCTCTCTCTCCAAACCCTAGATGGCAGCTTCAAGTTCGAATGAGGTGGGTTTTAATTTCAGCCGTTTGGGTTTCAATTTAAAGCTTAATTGTAAGTTTTATTGTAATGTTAATGATGAATTGTTAGGGTTATGGTTTGGTTTGAGTTGTGACTGGAAATTTTCAGACTGGAATTTTTTTTTTCAGATTTGAAGTGTATGGTTTGCTTTAATTTGTGATTGTGCACGAATTCTTGTTGGAGTTTTTAGTAGAAAGAGGGGAAAATAGGAGAACTTGGTTGGCTTTGCAAACTGCAGCACCTCATCAATTCATATGAAAGTAGGGACAATAGAAGAATTTGTTTTAGTGTTCTTCCTTCGACCTTGCTTGTTTATATTCAGATTTTGTAGGGAAAGAAGGGACAAAGCTGAGGAAAAGAACTCTATGTAAAGCACTTGAATAATTTGATGTATCTCATTAGGATGTTTGAAAAGTATAATCTGAATAACTAGCTGCAGTGCCTAATTGAGGCGGATTTAATTCCATTTTCACAGTAGGCTGCATAACTCTTTGTTCTGTTTAAGTGATTGATAGGGTTTAGGGTACTCTATATGGTTTATTCCTTTGAATTGTAGGTATGACATCTACTGAAAAAATTAAATCGCTGCATCATTCGAAACATGTTTTAAACCTTGCATTGTGTTCAGAAAATATATGACTGCAAATTATGCATTGTGTAAGTATCAAATGGATTTATGTGTAGTAGAAGACTCTGATGTGTGTTTATTTTCTGGGAATGAATTTATGTGTTAGTTGAAGACTCTGTTGATGTGTGATTAGTTTCTAGAATTTGCTCAATTACGGGGGACTGTAATTGCTTTTAGAAATTATGCTGAGATCTATGAGTGGAAGACAAGACATGCTTTATTTTATGCCAGATTGTGTTTATTTTAGTTTGATATATCTTTTCACTGCTACTGCTTGGTAATGTCTCATATAGTATTGTTCTTTCGAGTAGATTTGTTTGGAGTTTTGATTGTTGGGCATTTTTGTTAATCCTTTAATCCAATTATCCGAATGCTACTTGAATTTTAGGTCTCTAAATCTTGGCTTATAAAATGTACTTGTTTTTTGTAGGTTCGTTGGGAGTACCCAAGGCTTGAAATGCAGAGTGGGAAGTATAAGCTCCTGTTGGCTGGCAAGGAAAACGTACGTGAAATGGTTTGGAAACGGCTGGAAGCTCGCGGGGAAGGGGCAGACCCTCAACAGCTCATGAACTTTACATGCTTCAGGGATTACCTCCATTATCCCAACAAAGTAATCAGATCAAACAAGCTGATACACTACCTAATCGCACGGGAGGCGGCTGGTTACCCTGAACCTGATCCAACGGCTATATTCTTCCGGGTGAACGATAAAATTGTTCGATTCGGAAGGACGGAGTTCGCCTTGGTGACAGGGCTGAAGTTCGGAGCTTGTCCCCCTGAATTCGATCCCTTCGCCGTATTCGAATTTTCGCCGCAGTCCATCTACGCGAAGTTCTTCGAGAAGAAGGCCGTTACTGCAGATGACCTGTGGGCCTTTTTCACAGACGATTCGAACTTCAAGAAGATGTCTCCGGTGGAGTGCTTGAGGTTGGGGCAGGTCGTGATTGCTGTCCACACGGTGCTTGGCTTGGAGTCGAGCAACAAGGTCCCCGAATGGGTGTGGGACTTGGTTGAGCAGCAACCGGTCTGGAATGCCTTCCCGTGGGGGAGCGTCTCCTTCCAGGTTCTTTTAAAGAACCTGAAGTCAGTCAAGTACTCCATTCCATCAATGAAGTACCATCTGAACGGCAACGTCCTCGCTTTCATGGTACGTACATTTTCAGAACATATAATTCGAATGCTTAATTTTTTTCATTTTCTGGAGATATTGGGTATGATATGCTAAATTTATTCATTTATGTATAGGGTTGGATTTACGAGGCATTCCCCGAAATGGGGAAATCAATCGGGGGACGGATTGCGGAGAAGGAGGGCCATCGTCCTCGAGGCGTCCGGTACGCCTACGCAAAAGCTGCTTCGTATGGAAAGATTCTGACCGAAGAGGTTAGTTTAAGTAGTTTGTAACTTGCTGCTTTCAGTTCCAACTTGCTGATCCAACTTGCTGCTTTCAGTTCAACTTTTTTTGTTCCAACATTTCTGATCCAACTTTCTGCTTTCAGTTCCAACTTTTTTTTGTTCCAACATTTTGATCCAACTTTCTGCTTTCAGTTCCAACTTTTTTTTGTTCCAACATTCTGATCCAGGGGTTCTGCTTTCAGTTCCAACTTTATACGTTTCAATTGTTATCACTATTTTTTTCTGAACAAGTATTTTGTACTCTTTTTTGAAGGTACCTACCTCGTTGGCTGCTGACCCCGACGAGCTGAATGAGCCTTACATGACCACCCTCGAGCCCCCGAGAACCCCCTTCACTTTCCAATACGATCCTTCCCGCGTATCCCTTGCCCGTGCAGCCCGTGCACCCCGTGCAAAGAGGAGGAGGGGGACTTCTAATGAAGGAAATGAAGAAGAGGCTGAAGCCCAAGTCCAAGCCGAAGGGGCTGAAGTCCAACCTGCTCAAGAGGCCGAAGTCCCAACTGAAAGCAGGGGTGGTAAGAGGGCCAAGGTCAAGGATCTTGTTGCCCGGGAAGTTGGGAAAGTGAAGGAGGAGCTCAAGCAGGAGTTGATGGGGTCGTTCGCCGAACACGTGGCCAGGTTGGTCTTTGAGAAGTTGAAAACGTTCAACTTCAACCAATCCGGGCATGTGGAGGCAGGTGGTTCCAGTGGCTGGGGAGAAGGTAATGATGAGCTGGTGGATGTGGATGATGAGGAGCGTGAGGGTGATGCAGCAGCAGATGAAGACGAAAAAGAAGAGGTTTAAACTCTTTTCAATAAATAAACTCAATTCATAGTTTCTTTAGTTAATTTTTATATTACACAATGGGCAGGAGGCCGAGGAGGCCGAGGAGGACGATGTTGAGGGATCGAGGGGTGCCGTGTCCGTTGGGCAGCAGACGGCGGTTGGATCAACTGTTGAGGGATCGAGGGGTGCTGCGTACGTAGGGCCTAAGACGCGTTTCAGATCCAGATTTCATCTGGTAATAAAACGAACCTCTTTTTTTTTTTTTTTTTTTTTTTTTTTTTTTTGATAATATAATGAGCACTTTTGATGTCAACAGGTCAATGAGCCAATCGACGCCGATGCCCCCCTTACGGAAACGGATCGTGAGCAGTTGCAACAGTTCGAAAGGGACATGACCGAGGCACCCCTGCCCAATCTTATCCTCGATGCAGCTCCGACCGAGCCACGGCCCCTCCCCAATCCTTTCCTCGATGCAGCACCGTCACAGCCACGGCCCCTCCCCAATCCTTTCCTCGATCCACTACCGATAGAGCCAGAGGCAGCTCAAGACGCCCCTTCAGCAGATGTAGGGGTGGAGGCAGAAGCTGCACCAAAGGCATTGCAGACCTACAGGAGGACGCTGAGGCCGAGGAAACCTGCACGGGCTTTGAAAAGCCCGTATTTACGAAAATGAGTGGTAAGAGGGGAGGTGATGTCAGTTGAAACCAATTTATTCGATCCGATCTGGGGTATCAAACAAACAAACAAGGCATGTAATTTTTTTAGCTGTTGATGGTGTGAAACTGTTGGTGGTTCGAACCTTTAATCTGTTGGAACAGTTGGAACAGTACTAATTGTTGTATTTTGTGTTTGTATTTGTGTTTGTATTTTGTGTTAATGCATAGTGTTCTAACAGTTGTAATTTGTATTTTGTGTTAATCTAATTTGTATTTTGTATTAATTTGTATTTTCGTATTACAAACAGTACTACACAGTTCTAACTGTTCTAACAGTTGGAACAGTTGGAACTGTTACAAACGTTATAGTTTTTTTAGTTAATTCGTAGTCTTCATTTAATTTGTATTTTAAGTTCATTCGTAGTCTTAACTAAATTTGTATTTTTTGTTAATATACATCAAACAAGAAATACAAATGGACATGATTTTAGAAAACACAGTTCCAACTTAAAAACATAGTTCCAACTTAAAATACATGAAAGTACACTACAAATACACGGAGATTTAAACACATCAACAATGCCAACCGAAACACAAATACAACGAAATTAAAACACATCAACAATGCCAACCGAAACACAAATACAACGAGATTTAAACACATCAACAATGCCAACCGAAACACAAATACAACGAAATTAAAACACGTCAACAATGCCAACCGAAACACAAATACAACGAAATTAAAACACATCAACAACGACGGAAGGGAAACATAAAATTTTGAAAATACGTTGAGCTTTGTGAGAAGAGGTTTGAATCATGGTTTCCACCACATCAACGGCGATGTCGAGGTCGACGAGCATCGTGAGCGATCAGTTTCCTCTCTAGCCTTGCGCGGATCCTTCCCACGTGGGGGGGGTGCATCGGAGGTTGACGGGCCGGTGAAGAGCCTACGGCTTACCGCGTTAAAGGGAGGAGAGGTAACTTCTTCGACGGAATCTACGTGGTCGGGCACCTTTTTGCTTGGATCCGACTTTTCTTCTTCTTTCACGTCGTCGAGTCCGTAAAGCACCATCAAGTTGTCGTAGAGAGGGTCACCCCGACGGTAGTATACCTTAGTAAACGGGTTAATCTGGATAATGATGAGGTGCATGTTATTTACGTGTAGGATATCGAAACAACAATCATAAATGAGATAGACGATGAAAACATTACCCGAACGATCTCCGCCCATTTCTCGTCGGTCGCCAAGATGCGATTGCTCTCCATATCCCATTGTGTGCCTTCAAAGGCAATCAACCATTTGAAGTTGTCATACCGCTGCTTCATGAAATGAAAACGGGAATAGACATCTTCAAAGATGAACGTGTATGGGATGTCGAACTCGATGTTGAGAATATCGACCACGGCCAACAAAGCTTCCATTAACGCCGTGCCCTCCCTCTTTTGCTCGATAAGGTGCTTGATGAAGCTCTTATCAATCGTAGGGTTCCACGGCCCAACGTACAAACTGTATCCGTCCATTATTTTGCTTGAGAAGTGGAAGGAGATAATGAGAGAATGGAAAGATAGAATGAGAGAAGTGGAAAGAAGAATGAGAGAATGGAAAGATAGAATGAGAGAAGTGGAAAGGAGAATGAGAGAGTGGAAAGGAGAATGAGAGAATGGAAAGAGAGAATGAATGCACAAGAAGTTAGCTAATGTGGGGGGTTTTATGTTGTGTTGTTGCCACCCAATTTCACATCTAAATGCATGTGAGACAATGATGTTGGAGTAGTCACATCTAAATGCATGTGACACCCAATAACAACACCCATACTTGTTGTTGGCACCCATTCCAACCGACATAATTTGACTCACTTTATGTAATGTAGCATGCATGACTCCTTTGCAAACTTTTGCATTAACTTTCTCTTTTTTTAATTTTAATTTTTTATAATTAACTTTCTCTTTTGTCATATACTCTTTGCATACTTTTGCATTAACTTTTGTGTCAAGCACTTTTGCATGCATGCAAGTGTCATACTATTTTGCATGCAAATGTCATTCACATTTGCATTCACTTTTTGGGCACTTGTGACAACTCAATGCATTCTTTAGTACAATTATCATGTGTGGCTAAATTGTGGACATTTTTTTGAAAAATGTAGAGCATGACGAAATCACACATAAGTCCTATACTTCTAATATATATATTTGTACTAGTATAATTTTTTTTTAAATAAGCATGGTATCTATTTTTTTGCTAAAATTCATATATTCTTTTTTTTTTTTTTTCCCATATAGATAGCACTCATAAGTGAGAAACAATTATGTTAGTGTATTCACATCATTTTTCATGAGTCACTCCTATTTCAACTCCCATAAAGAATGCACAAGTTTGTACACTATATAAAAGTGATTCATTGGCATGCATGAGTCATTCACATTTGCATTTACTTTGGCATGCAAGTGTCATTTATCTATTGCTAGTGTAGTCACATCATCTTGACCATTGAATATGTTTTTGTTCTCTTGCTAGTGTATTACATTATTTATTCTTTTCATGTATTGTACTCCTATTTTCGAGTCAAACATGTCATATCTCTTGTTTTTTTTTTTTTGGTTTTTTATTTATTTTCATATAAATAGTAGTCATAAGTTTTCAAGTTCAACTTTGAAATATGGGATGTCGATAGTTCCAAGAAACAAAAACTACAGTTCCAACAGATACAATACAGTTACAACACAACTAAGATAGTTCCAACTGTTCGAACAAACAAAACCGACAGTTCATACACAACCAAAATAGTACCAACTAAACTATGAAAATTTTGCCCTTAACAGTCTACTAAGCTAGTGATTAAGCAACTGTTAGTTTGATAAGAACACTTAATATCAACATTACAAGCCCTACTTTCTTCAATGCGGTCCACTTCTTCGATACTTCGGCTCGAACTGCAACCTCAAAATCAGCTTTAAGAGCCTCAAGCTCCTGCTCTTTCAACCTCAATTGCTCGAGCAACGATTTCTCCACGCGTTGTGCTTCAAAAATTTGTTCTCCGTGCTCGAGGATCATGAAGTCAATGCGACGTTCACAATTGTTTCGGCAAAAGCTGGTAGGTTCTGGGCAATCTAGCCACTGGAAGAAGTCGCAGTCATCTTCCTGCATAAACGAGCGACCAATATTTATTAAAAAACAATAAAAAACGAACCTTAAGCCCTAATTAGTTAATAGAAAATACATACCTTCCTGATTGGACAACAAAAATACCTACGCCCAGGGTTTTCTTCCGTATGCGATGTTAAAATATCAGCCTCCACTCCGTGCACACAACTTGGACGGGAGAACCTTGTAGGTCGGCAACCAGAGGAGGAGGAGCGGGTGGAGGACGACATTCTCTACTCATTTTTAGTGAAGTGAAGTGAAGAAAAACGGTGGAATGAAGTGGGTGCAGAATGCAAGTGCTCAAGAGGTGAAGAGGAAAAACGATGGGAGGAGGAGAGGAATAACGGTGGGAGAAGATTTGAAGTGAGGAACCCTAGAGAGAGACAAGTGTGTTTAAATACAATTAGTCTGGTAGCAAAACGACGTCGTTTTCGTCAGCCATGGCCCACAGAGTATCATACATACGACACCAATTCACGCTGTATGTAATGTTGGAACAGCGTCAAGTTGGAAAAGTTGGAACAAATTATACAAAAATTGAAACAGTTAGAACTAATGATACTAATTGGAACATTGTAACTGTTGGAACAGGTGACAGTTGTTGGAACAGTTGGAATAGTTGGAACAGTTGGAAATATGACAGTAATTTTGCACTTAACAATAATTGTAATCATTTTCACGGTAAGCATGCACGCTTTCAGTGATCAATCAAACATAAAGAAAAACCCTGCCCAACACCAAGCCAACAGATCCAATCCGTACAACAACAGTTTACAAACTTCAAGGAAAAAAAGGTGTCAACCACCGCGAATAGATAACATAATTACGGAGGAGGAGCTCTGTCCTTGCATGTTAAACGAGTATGGCCGAGAACACCACAGATGCTGCACTTCTTCTGCTTCCTCCGTTTGTTTGCACACAAGGACGAGGCCTCAGTAGGAATCGGTAAAGAAACAGAACAAGTGTTCTGATAGTGACCAGTTTGCGAGCACCTACTACACCGAGGGGTATACGAATTTGAATTGCCATTACTTTGGCTCTGAGACGAACCTGACTTGGCCTTCAGCCTTCTCTTGCGTGGACGGCCCGCCTGCTTGGGTTGGTCCGGGGCTCCAACCGACCATGCCTCAATATCAGCAGGAACATTCCACTCTTCAGGAATTGGAATTGGCATCACTTCTCCCGCATAAGTTTCCCGCAACGATGCGGTACTGAAGTACGAACTAACAAATGCAGATGGACACTGCTTCGTATGGCTGCCAAATATCATTCAAATTCAAATCGTAAGTAACTATAATTCAAATAAAAACTTTAAGCAAGTAGACACTATTAAAACTCAGTTACCGAATGGCTGTTGCGGCATGAGAACACGGTATCAGGTCCAAATCAAAGATAAGACAGGTGCATTGCTTCTTTTCAAGATCCACCACGTGATGCTTCATCCCTGTCGACACCTTGAACTTAGTTAGAGAAATTGGTTCAACACTCATGGTCGACCCCAACTCGAACGACCGACCCAACCTAGACTGTGCATAACCCGTTAACTCGTGAGTTCGGGCTGCAGCCTCAGCTCGTCGGTCGAGGAACCACTTCCCTATAAGAGAGCGCACACACTCAAAAAGCGTACAGACCGGCAACGCCCTAGCCCATCTTAGACACCCATTCACGCACTCAGCAGCATTGGATGTTAAAAAGCAATAACGGCGCACGGGACATTTAGAACGAGCCCATTTGATAGGATCAATACCCATTACCTTAGCATATGCACCGGGAGCGAATGATTTCAAATTATTCATTGCTGTATCGAAGTCTCGTTCCCGGTAGGCGTGTACAGCTTGCTGGAAAATTGCAATTGCACTCTCTCCCCAAAACTTGATGTTGTTCTGTATATGATAAACACAAAGTCCGTGAGGTATGCCGGGGTATACAACATCCATCGCACTCTTGATACTCGCGTGCTGGTCCGAAACTATCAACAGATTTTCTGGACATCCAAAGGCATTCCGCAACTGCGTTAAGAACCAAGACCATGACTCGTCACATTCTTTGTCCCCGAAACCAAAAGCCAAGGGTAAAATCTGTTCGTTTGGATCTTTTGTAACAGCCACGAACATCACACCTTTGTATTTACCCTTTAGATGGGTGCCGTCGACAACAATCACAGGCCGGCAAGCCTTGAACCCTCTTATACACGCAGCAAGAGCCATAAAACAGTACCTGAATTTCCCATCGGCATCGACCTTCAATTCTGTAACAGTTCCCGGGTTTGCATGCTCTAAGATCCAAAGGTACTTCGGAAGCCTCTTGAATGACTTCATGGCGTCGCCGTACACCATTGTCAGTGCATGGTTCCTTGCAGCCAAGGCGGTTTGGTATTTGATTTTTGCCCCAAATGTCCTCTCTACTTGTGCAATGATATCCATCGGCCTTAAAACGACACCTGCGGTCATCAAGTTTGGGACAAAGTATGCACCTAAAACCTTTGATAATATGGTTGGTTCGGATTGATATCTCAAATCCTTTTGACAACTGTGTGGACTCCATTCATGAATCTTCCATGCGCTACCTATTGCTTGTGCACGTAAAACAAACGAACATTTAGCATTACGGTTTTTGCAAACTGTGTGGTATCGAATGAAACACGACCGCGGCGTTATGAAGGATACATGATTAGCAAGATGATATAACCCTAAGACGGTTATCAATCTATCCTTGCTTGCAAATATAGCATCCTTGCGAAGTGTATCATCATACATGCCTTCAGAATCTGGGATTTCTACTGATGTGGGCTCGTTAAGATGATACGATGCAGCGGGTATGATCCATTGCCCAGTATATTGTTGATCTCCCTCAAATACGTGATTACTTCCTTGAGAAACCCAAGTCCGTCGAATGCTGCCACAATCCATATCATCGAGACTGTCCCTATCAACTTCATCATCATCATCATCATCGAGTCTAATTGTCTCGGAGGGGTGATGCTCATCCTCCTCCCTATCCAAATCCCGGTCCAACCCTCTATCCAACCCTCTATCCAACCCTCTGTCCAAATCCTGATCCAACCCTCTGTCCAAATCCCGATCCCACCCTCTGTCTAAATCCCGATCCAACCCCCTGTCCAAATCCCGATCCAACCCCCTGTCCAAATCCCGATCCGACAATTCCTGATCCAACCCCCTGCCAAAACCACGATCGAATTCTCTTGTTTTCAAATTCCTACCGCCGAATTTGTTCAACGAAGCTTTAGTTGCCAGATTAGTGACCTTAGCCTTAGTCCCCTGTGATGCTTGATGATTTACAATCTCTAATAATTCATCATTTATGGGAGTTGTAGTAATGTAGAAGGTAGGTTTTTCTAATTCATTCAACACGAGATCGACATCTACATCATCCATAATCTTCAATTTAATGGGCTGACTTGACAGGGAACTCACAATTGCATAGATATCATACACATACCTACTTTTAGGCTTCATGATACATTGTTCAATCTTGCTCGACAAATATGTGAACTTTATAGGACCAACCGGTGGTATAAGCATCAATTGTTCATCTCCGCCACTGTATTCGTTTCCGGTCCATGTCCCTCCATGAACAATCACTATCTTCGAAGAATGCGGCATCTGCAAAATGCAAATAAAAAAACTTATAATACTTCAACTGTTGGAAAACAATTGAAACTCTTGGAACAGTTGGAACTAATTTTGTAAAAATAGTTTCAACTTGTTCTTCCCCAAAATTTTCATCGGAGAAATCAATCCAATTTTGTTTGAGAGAGTTTCAGCAGCTGGTTCGATTCACTAATTCATTTTTGCAACAACTGAAACTCATAAATGAATGAAACAAGACAAGACAAATACCTTCAATTCAAATCAATCCAATTCAAGAAAAATTGGCCCAGCCCCCAATTCGTCGGAATCGTCGCCGGAATCGCGCAATTTGAGCCCGGAATAAACTGCCCAGACGGAAGCTCGGGAAGAACTAAATTGCCCACACTCAATTCGACGGAGTCGTCGCCGGAATCGAACCGGTATGTTTCGGTGCCCTAAAATGCCGCCGGAATCCTCCACCGGAAAACGTCCGAGAAAGATGAGGGAGAAAGAAGCAAGAGTTACGAGAGAGAGATGAGTTGAGAGAGAGAAGAATTGTAGGAGAGAGGAGGGAGACGAGAGGGAGAGAGAAGAGTTAAGTTTCAGCTGGAAATTTTCAGCTCAATGCCGCCGGAATCCTCCACCGGAAAACGTCCGAGAAAGATGAGGGAGAAAGAAGCAAGAGTTACGAGAGAGAGATGAGTTAAGAGAGAGAAGAATTGTAGGAGAGAGGAGGGAGACGAGAGGGAGAGTTCAGCTGAAAATTTTCAGCTAAAAAATGCGAGCTGAAGGGGGGGGGGGGGGGAAATGGGTGAAAAATTTTGAGAAAGTGAGAAAATTTCAGGGGCATTTTCGTCCAAAAAACTAAAGTTTGGACATAATTTATGTAAGTTATCTTATCGGACGAAATTTATTTCCCGAAAGTCATTTCGGACATTTCGCATGATTGTGAGTAAGAAGTTTGAGTTAACTCACAAAATTCTCAAGCCATTGTCTTTCACTGATGAGCGCCTCGAACCAACTGAGTTCAGCCCATTGAAGTGCATCACCCGGAACGGGTACAATAGAGGGCGCCTACAAAAAACTTAACTATTCAATATTGTAATTTTATAGTGAAGGGACTCATAACAGCAAAACAATACCTTCTAGAGCTCTGGCGACCCTCATCTAACCATGCTTGTACAGGTGCAAACTCCCGTGCGTCCCAACGGAGCTGATTAACATCGTACACCGACTGTACTGCCCTATTCTCAGGCAGCACTTCATCTATTGCAGCACCTACGACAGTATCCACAGCTGGAGAGTTTTGTGGTGAGTTGTAAGGCGAGGTTTGCTTGTGGGCCCACCCGAATGTAATCCAAAATTACTTATCCGTCTACGTCCTTCACCCATCTTTTTCATTAAAAATTACTATAATAATAAATATTTTGAATAGTTGACGGTGTGCATACGTGTATAATTTTGGATGGCACCCAGATGCCACGTCACTTTTAGTTTGGGGAAAATATGTAAAGTATGGAAAAATTGAACACAAACCAAAGTTTGTGTATTTACAAAAAAAATAAAAAATAGAAAGTTCATGCGGAAAATGGATTCACAGCAAAGTTTATGTATTTACATGCATTTGTGCCTATATTTTTTTTTTTTTCTGGAATTTTCTGGGCGAGTTCATACTTACATGGTAAAAACGAATATTGAATCATGTATTACACGATTGATAATAGAGTTCAAGCGTGTAGAGTCAACAATCTTGAAATTGTTGACTTTACACGTATGGACTCGATTTTGACCTTCAATCATGAATTTCACGCGAAATTTGTGTAAATGGCCGTGTGTTTTGACTTTACGTCCCCAAAAATGGCTGTAGAATAGACTTTACACGATAATATTGTGGATTCAACCGTGTATTACACGATTGCAATTTCTATTTAATCGTGTTGGAATTACACGGCAAAATTGAAATATCGATCGTGTTCTACACGACTGAATTCCATTTTACCTCGTGTAACTGGCCGAACATATTGCAATCTGCTCGAGAAAATATATTGTTAATTCGTTTTGTTTATTCTCGATTTGCAGCCTAGATTTCAATGGATGAGGGGCCGTATGCAAGGGTTTAATGGGCAAATAAACATCTACATACAGGACGATGTTTCATTTGTTTATTTGAATTCGAATAGTGTTCGATGTTATTTAGATTTGTTTTAATTAGTTTGAAGTCATATGATGTTGATTTTGGTCATTACAAGCGGAGGATTGAAAAATGGCAACGGGAAATGCCAAATGTTCCCTAAACCTTCGCCTCAATACACGCGTGATTGAGCAAATCAACCGTGTACTCAAGAACACGAACCATGTACCCTAGTCGTGTAGTCATAAACCCCCCCCCCCCCCCCCCCCCCCAATTTTTGTTTTTTGGATTTTTTTCAATTCTTGGGGTTTATCTGAGACGGAATCACTGCTACTATCATACAATGTGCACTTTTATGATTCGAGCACGTTGCGTAAATTATACGTTAATGTGAACGTTACGTTCATAAGGTAGTCTGTGATCAAAACGTAAACTTAATAGTTAGCCCATATAAGTGATAATCTCTCTTTACTTCGTAATTACATAAGATATCCTTAATTTCGGCATTTTTTTGACATAATTTATGTTATTGCACGTTAACATGACTTACTAGACCCGAGATACGCGTAAAAATCAGATCAACTACAATAAATTTTGGAATTAATCGTCAACTTTGCACTAATTAGGACTTTTTGACTTAAATTTGACCTTTCACGAGAAGGGTACACGGCATTTTTCATCTAATATCGTGGAAAGTCAACAATCGGGAAGAGGGCCATTGACTTTTATATAATTGAGACTTTATTGACCTTACATGGTTATATTGGATTTGTTACCGTGTAATCAAGGGAAAAAAAACAAATTATAGTCGTGTAACAAATTTCAATTTTGACTTTTCTTTTTCTGACTTTACACGGCTAGTAGTGTAAATTATCCGTGCGCACACGTGTAAAACAACAATAATGTCGTGTACTTATGTGAAAATTCCCATTTTTTTTGCACACAAAAAAATAATGGGCATTTTCACATAAGTATAATCAACGTATACACAATCTACTAAAATTATATCCAATAACATTATTAAACATCAATTTTCACCAAATCACCCAAGACCGGTGCTAAGTCGGGATCGATCATCCTAAAGGGAGCGCGGTTTCTAGATCGACGTGCGGTAACAACCAATGTCGAACTACATCCTCGGGGTTCTTGGTTTTGTGAGTGCATGCTGCGAAGCCCGATAACCCTATCAACGTGGTCGGGGTTGCGGCTACATGCTCCGAATTCAGCCGCTAGGCTCTCAAATAATTGGTATCGGTCATCCGCATCCCTTGCTCCCTCGCCCTCGGACTCGAGAGATTCTTCTTCCGACTCCAGCTATTCTTCATCGCGTACTTCGCCTTCAAATGAATTTGAAGCCGGCATCGGCTCCGCTGCGACGTAATATATAGTTCTGAAAATTCATCGTTTGTTGGGTAGTATGGGCTGCCCGATTTGCTCTACTACTGACGTAGATCGCCAACATCTCCCTTCTCGCGATGCACATTCTTAGCAAGCCCCTGGTGCTCTTTAAAACGGCCTTCGCCGACTCCTTTCTAGTTGCGTATGTTGGGGAAACGGTGATAGAAAGCAGTCCAAAGTTGACATAATACAAGCCGATTCATAACCCAAAAAAAAATAAAAAATAAAAAATAAAAACAAAAAAAACTTCACTAAGCCATAGCCCAATCCACTAAAAACTTTAAATATTACATATGCATCCAAAAATACTAAAACAAAAATATTAGAAGCGGGGTTCATTCCCTTTATCCAGAAATGCCACAACAATATTAAACAAAAAAAAAAAAAAAAACACTTGACTGTTCATACACTTAACTGCACACACCGTTAGCTAGGCCATTTTAACGGCCACCTGCGCCCGTCCCGCGCTCTACGCTGACGTTGATGTTGATACTGTTCTTGGGGTCTATGGACACCTCTCTGCCAGCGAGCCAAAAGGTGCAAGCGTCACCTTCGCGTAGATTAAGGAAGTCGTACACAGCCTTCCAGCCACTCCCGAAACGGGTAAGACCGCTACCGTGAAATTCCAGATTAACCTGCATCTTCGGACCACCTCGCGGCACGAGGTACACGTATGGGTGGCCATTCAACTTGCAGCCGTCGGCGAAAGCCCTGGTCATTCCCTATGAGCAAATGTACAAAGCATCAGTAGTTGTACCGTAGCAGGAATCACCGAATGTGTAGAATTTTAATAATACCAATTGCCGCGTCGTGTGCTTTGTAATCATGGCCCTGAACGACAACCCTTCCGCAGCTGAACAACGAGCACATCGTGTTAGTAGGTGCATGTACAAGACAACAACAGTGAGCCACTCTTAACTAACAGATGCAGAAATGTACCGTAATGGGGAACAGGCCGCTTTGACGCCCCAACATAGTGGTGGCGGAACCAAGCGTTTTGCGGATTGTGCCCGATTCCAGCCAAAGGCGTCACATCGAAAAGTCCTTCACCAAAGTGGTGGAATAGAGCTCCAGAATAATCACCGAGTTCTGAATCGTCTACGAACCTCTCCCAGTCACCAGGAGAGACATAACAGTCGCCCATATCATTCTTTTCGAATGACACAGTATGAATACAACCATCCAATACGAAATGCAACGGGTCACCGTCGCGTATGCAACGGTGGCCCATGAATAATGCCCGCGGAAGCGTCTGAATACCCACATGTAAGCGAGACATTAATTTTATAAACTCGTGTACATACAATAGACTATTAAGGCATAAATTCTAGTGTTGAATATAAACACAACTTACGATCGTTGAGGGTGGGTGTTCTCCAGCTAGGACAGCGAAATGGAACTCCTTGGAGTTTCCCGCTGCTTCCATGCCTACGCAGAAACCAACTAATGTGTGACCATGGCCATGCATGCTTTCTTAGACAAACACAAAAAAAATTCCACTAACATTTGCAGCAGGGACAAAAAATGAGCTTGCCAAGATTGCAATCAATACAAAATCCGAGAGATTTTGCATTACACAAACATAAACTCGACCCACATACAGATTTCTGCCACAAATACATTACGACCAACAATAAATACCCTTTACAGGATCAATAACGACGTAATACAAATTTGGAATAAAAATTTTTCTGCTTTGGAAGAGAAGTAAACAATTGTGGAAAGGTGGGCAAAAAAATGAAATTATCAATTCTTGGACAAGTTCTTGGCCATATAAGCCGTACAATTACACGGCCAAAACTAGCAATCCAAGCCAAAATCGGAATATCATAAACCTTGTTGAGATCGCAGTTTTAACCCTAAACCCTTCTCTACTAAACCCTAAGTTGAATAGTAGACCTGTTACGTACAAATTGGTATATGAAATGTACAAATTTACCGGCCGGTTTAGTCGGATCGTCCGTGCAGAGTGAGTGTTGGCGACAGTGGGGCAATTTGTGTGCTGCTGAGTCAAGCTCCCGCCGGTGGAGTCGAGGGGTCGAAGTGGGTAAAAGGGGCCGTCGATTGGATCAGTTTATGTATCATATTTTTTTAGAGTTTTCGTCAAAACGACGCCGGAACGGTCTTGCTCCGTAAACCGACCCGGGAAAATTAACAAATAGGGCCAACCCAACTTATAAGTTAGGTAATGATGAGTGTGCCCTTACAAAAGATGGCATTATTTGATAGCCAAAACCCCATATTCGAAACCGCACACCCCCTCTATTTCAACAGAACTTACAGCGACCAAAATTTGTCAGCGACTCAATTGGGGCTTAAAACCCTAATTTTGGATTTGGGGAAGAACCCCATATTGCATCGAATATTGAATCGAATCTCGGACCTACGAAGCTAAACCAATGGCCAGAACGAAGCGACCGAATGTGGTGGCCGACGATCAGTTATCGCCGGAGGAGGCATCGGAAGTCAACATTCGAAGTAAGTATGCTGCTCCGTTTCCCATATACAATCCTATTGAGGGCGATCTCTACGTACAGTTGAATAGTATGTCTATTACTGCGCCTAGATGCATTGATTGGGGATTGATGGAAACTCTAGGAGTTAGACAGAAACTTGAAGAAATGTTAGGAATATTAGGGATGGACCGTTATGCAAAATTCAGGGTCACTGCTTCACGCGACCTTTGCGTTGAATTTTTATATACTTTAGATATTGCCAGTAAGGGATTTTCTTTCACATGCCGTTTTAAGGGGGGCACTTATATCGTTAAACACGCTGTATTAGTCGCTCTGTTCGGTTTCCACAAGGATGGAAGCCGGGAGGTACCAGTAACATTTGATACTAAGCAAGCATGGCTAGAGTTGACAGGCTTTCAAAACTGGGCTTCCGGAGGTATGCCTAACAGGTATCTTAAGGATCCAGTTGTTGGTATTCTGCATAAGTTCATCGCATACTGCATATCGGGGAATTACCAAGCAAACAAGGTGAATAAAACGGAGTTGTACCTTCTTCAATGTGCCGTTAAAAAGGTTAGAGTTTGTGCCTCGGCCTTTCTACTTGAGGCTCTGCAGTCGATCCAGCGCCGAAAGCGCTGCCACCCAGCACTTCCTCAGATTGCAATTATAATTGCTGCTCATTTCAAGGTGGTAAACCTGGATTTTCCGCATCCTAGCAGTGATGCCCTGGAATTCAAGATGATCGATCTAAACGAGCTCAAGGGTGCTCAATTTGCCGCATCCCCTCGTCTCCTGGTATCACAGGAGAAGCGACAGTGTGTCATCAGGTATTTAAATACGAATCACGATGATTCGTCCTCTTACGCTCATGGTGAAGACGAGGATGAGCAACCGACTGCAGATCATGTGCCAGAGACAGCCGTGCCAGGTGCTGCTGTTGAGGATTCATGCAGTTGTGGGGGTTATGCAAGAGTTTCGGAATAGTTCCAGGCATTCCAGCAAGACTGCAATTCTAAGTGGGATGAGTTTCAGCGACAAGTAAGTCAACGGTTTGAGTCTCAAAATGAACGGGTAACAGAACAAACTGTTATGATTAGTGCGTATAATCAGAACTTGGATCTCCATAACAATCGGTTGGCTGATCAAAATAAGAAGTGGATGGAATGCAACGCTCAGATACAGCTTCAGAATCAGCAAATTATGAAGATGCAGAAGGATTTGAACGACTTCTTCAATGCATTGAACGAACGAACAACACCTCGACCACCGAATGAGTAGGGATTACGCTATTTTAGTAGGTGATGATTTTGTGCCGCCGGCAGCTGAAGATGTTATATTCAGTGTTGCTCATTATGTACTTATATAGCATGCCTTAAAAAAAAATGATCTTTTGCCTAACTATTTAAAAAAGCGACCGCTGACTTCTAGGAACTGATGATGAATTTCAGCTGTTGGATAACTGCACCCAATAGTTATATGATTAATGTTAAAGGCCATATCCGTTTACTTTATATATTTGCTTAGTCAGTGGGCTAATGACAAGAACGCCGTGTTATTTTTTTTGGGCTTCCATGGATAAACACTTCATTTTTTAAATCGAATGAACCGTGGCCGATGCACAACGGATCTGCCGTAACATATCGATGTTCATATTATTGTTGAGTTAGCTATGTACATTCAACTGATGAATTGTTATACTATTAAGCTGGAGCATAAAATTATTTTCCCATCTCATCGAATATTATGATGGATGTAAGAGAATGGATTCATGTAAAACGTACCAATTTGTTAAGCGAATAGACCGATTCAATTGCACGACGCATCTCACAGGACATATCAACGTTCATTACGGTTCACTTAGCTATGTGAATTCAAATGATAAATTATTGTAGTATTAACGTAAAGCATACATATTATATAAGTAGACTTTAAAGCATAAATTATTAGTATATTAATGTAATACGCCCAATTTTTTCCCCCGTTTTGTTATTATTATGCTGGATGTAATACGGTATATTCAATTAAACTTAAAAGGGGAAGAAAATTAAGCTACTATTACGATGCCTGTAATTAAGTAATGCTCTAATAATATCAAAATATGAAAAAACAAAATAAAGACGAATGGTTTGTATAAAGAAAAAAAAACAGTCGAAATTAAATAAGATTCCCCTAAGATCGTATTCAAAGGATTAACTACGAAGACCGAATATGCATGGAGTATATTCATAAAATAAAACACATATATGCAACCATAGTAGATAAGATAGAACAATACAATAACTTAATGATAAACACTGTGAATAAACGCCTCCACCTCCATGTCGACGTCGCAATCAACGCATTCATCACTAACTTCTGTGCCTCTCCACTTGACATATCGTTTCACGCTGTGTGCACTCCGATCCGGGCATACTGGTTGCACCTTCGGTGGAAGCATCCATTGAAACTGTTGCCACTTCATGCCGGATAAGATCTTGTACAAGAAGCTCGAATTGCAACTTATCCACGGGTCGAAACTCTTAGCTTTTACTAGACGAAACTGGTCAACAACATCTTTTTGTTGGCTTTTATCGCCGGTGAAGGCTAAAGCCAAACACTTCAGATAGGTGGATGGTTCCAATAGGGAAGTACTTACCGTGGCCCTCTACAACTCATCCAAACATCCTTTAACATCGGCCTTCATTGTAAATTTGTACTGTAAGAAGAAATTTTGTTCGTGCTGAGCAAAGGTATTACATATGAATCAAAACTATTGCGCGTAATATCAACCAAGGTCCGTTATTATTACCAAAGCGTCGGCGTAACTCTTATAAGGATTCCCGTTCTTGCAACATTCATTAAGGAATCTGCTCTCGCTTGCCGGAACAGAGAAACGGTTTTCATCCAATAACAAGAGTAGCATCCTATTATGCAAACCTGCCTGCCGATATACCTCAGATTCGCCCGCCACACGTTCCAGGTGCTTGCATCTGCAAAATTATAAGCCGAATAAATATATCTTCTTCGCCATGTCATGCGGCTTCAAACACAATCATCAATATATTATTTACTCAACCAGAAACTCACGTAAGTTTCGTGCACGCCAGCGCTCCAATCGAATCCTCTGCCACGCGTGCAACAACCTCCGTTAGGACATCGTGGGGAAGGTCGACCAGGTTGAGGGCCGGAGCTCTCTTGCGACTCTGCCCAGCCATACCTGTACGCAAGTATATGTGCGTATATTTGGTAGGTTAACGTCCAGCAGGTGTGATTGGTAGGTAGACTAACTTTTTGTGTGTAAAGGGGTTTCATATAGATGGCTGGTTTGAGTGGAGAATTGAATGGACACGCTCGGTCTTGAGTTTCTATTGGAAACACTGCGGATTCTGCCGCTTAATCCCATTAATTTCAATTACTCAACAGTTGCGTCGTTAGGCGTTCTAGCGTAGTAGGGCAGTTGAAAATTTTCGTAGTACCAGCGACCGCTTACATAACAGCGACCTCTTACTACCAGTTTTTTAAACTCCTGTTTTAAGTTATATTCTTTAACAGCGGCCGCTGAACTGCTGCGACCGGGGTGCTATACAGAATGAAAACGTGTAGTGAAATGCATTCTACTGTTGAGTAATGGCGATTTTGTAAAGTTGATTATTGTTTCAGGTTTCCCTACACACAGTCCCTGACTGTCAGCGAGCGCTGTAATAAATGTTTTTTAACCCCTTGTGTGTACGTAACAGTAATTGGTAATGTAACATCAGGATTTGGAGATCATAGTTAAGGCACAACACCGAGTTACGCAGCACACGTAAAATAAGAATCGATAACGTTGCTGATATGCCGACAAAATACTACCTTCCATAAGGAAATTACTTCCCAAAATCAAAATCTAAACAGGCCTAAATTGATGTCTATACATTGCCAATTATATCCAATCATCTTGATAGAGAACAGAACACTGCATACTCCCTGCTTTGAGCTACCGATCATTGTGTTGCCTGCAAATATCAACACAATTTTGAAACAAGAAATGTAGCAGGCAGAAGGATGGAATAACCAGAAACAAAATTATATGTTACTTACAAAGAATCCAAGCTGTCCGTGCATTGAATTGTTCTCCTCGAGACCAAAAAAATCAAGCGTAGATTTTTGCATAGGCTGGGTAAGAGAAATGTTCAGGTCTAGTGAATCAGATAATGATCGGCCATCGTTGTACGTACGGCATTTGCATGAAGCTACAACTTGAAGAACGGAAACAAAGTAAATACAGGAATTGTTCGTTTGAAATGAAGAAAGTAAGGGAACAGGTAGGAACTGAGCAGTATGATTAACGTACTCCTAGAGATTCCAGGACATTTGCTAAGCCCCCCACGCTTTTTCGGCACAATCCTTTTCTTTTTCGGCTCATTTTTTAATGGACCTTTGCGCTTCACCTTTTTGGGATTCTTGACTTGGCTGACAGGACATTTTCCAGTGCAGGAGCGATCCTCCCGGTTGGGTTGGTGCGGCCCTTTCGCAGTACAGTCGCGCTCGTCCGGATTCACTGCAAGTCTTGACTGGGACACAATCCGACTAGACCTGCTCAAATAGGACTGATCAGGTGCTAGCATTGGATGATTATGGTCCTTCAAAAATAGGGTATTCATCCATTTCCCTGCACGGTCACTACAAGGATGCACCCTGATCTTTGCAAGACACCTCGTGCGCTTAACTGATCTTATGCCACGACTATCACTGTTAGTTTCCACTGGACGACCACCGCATTGACATTCATAGTCTTTCCATCTAAGGTCCCGCGTGCTCCCCTTGTACCTTTGATTGTCAAGTCGTACGCTGAATCCTTTCAGCCTTCCATACTCAAAATACAGTAGCCGTGCTTCCTCTAAAGAGCCAAATTTAACACCGGCGCCAAGCTTCTTCTCGATATCTGCAATGATAAGCGCATTGCTGTCCAGATCTGCCACATCATCCTCCTGTCCTTCACCGGTGCCAGCCTCGCCCTCTGCATCGTTTCTTGAGGGAGAATTCTCATCAACCGTTATTGGCGAGTGCTGAAAAACGTGAAATTCTTCTTCCGATGAATCGTGGTATGACGTGGAGGACTCTTTCTCATAAAGATCATCTTCGAAGGTGTCTAGGCCGGCTGCTACATTCAAATCAAATTCCATCCTATATTAAGGGGTTTTTTTTATAACCTGACAAGATGATGCACACGAAGTTAGGACCAGGAAGAACTCAATCTATCAATACATGCACACGTATTTGTAAACTATTATTTATAGGCAGAGATTAGCCACATCAAATGACCAAATCGTCCAACCAGTTATAGCAACAGGAAATTGCCCTCGTTATTTTCGAACAGCTTTCATATCCGTCAAAGCTCATGAAACTGGAAAACCCTACTGTTGGACTTAACCAACTAAAGGGAATCGCAGCTGATCACAAAATCAATTCCAACAAAGAATGTTCGAATAACATTACGACTACGAAAAATAGCTCGGCAACATAGCATATTTGCCCGACTGCTAACAGAATGACGGTCAAAAAATTCAGGCAAAGCATAAAATGTGTGGTACACTACCTGATGTGTGATTGCCAACGGAATCCGCTTAAAGAAAACTTGAATTGGAAACTCCGGTGCCGCATGCAATAGGTGTTCTTCCGCGTTCCGAATATGCCGGGGAGTTGTGGGTCCGGAATTTGCCACTCCCCGCTTAATATCTACATCGGCCCAATGGGCTTCAGGAATCTAACACAAACTAAAACGAGGCCCAACCCATCATCCATATATTATTATTATTATTATTATTATTATTATTATTATTATTATTATTATTATTATTATTATTATTATTATTATTATTATTATTATTATTATTATTATTATTATTATTATTATTTTATTTATTTTAAAATTTACATGTTTTATTTTTACTGTTTAGATTTTTTTACTACCTACCTTTTAATTTTTCTATCATTAAACAAATCATAAAAATTCAATAGACAAATTCTAGTAAAATTTAGCATGTCAACAAAAAACGGGAAAGAGTATACGAACTGATTTAACTTTGACATTACACTGTTAGGGAACACGACATTATTCAAATTTTTATCGTGGAAAAACATTAACCGTGTAGGGGTATTGACTCAAGAAAAGTGAAGACTTTTTTCAAATTCTGACTCTACATGGTTATTTTACTGTTTTAGCCGTGTACCACACGGCTAAATTGATCTCTTTACCGTGTAACACATGTTGACTAAATTTGTTTACTTTTCTATAATTTTGACTTTACACGATTACTTTACCGTTTTAATCGTGTATTACACGACTACATAGACATTTCACCCGTGTAGCCAAGGTTAACTAATTTAAATGTTTAACTTTGTAAATTTGTTGATTTTACTATACTTTCGATGCTTGTGGTAGCATATCATTAGTGTTAGTACTAATTATAATGGCCTGATTCTCAGTACTGTTTATTTCACGGTGATATACATTACACTTTTTTTTATCAACTTAGTAATTTGAAAAAACAAAAACTAAAACTTGAACGTAAAAAAAAAAAAAAAAGGTACAAATTAAAAGTTTAGGTATTATTATATACAATTCTGAATTAAATAAATGGAAGGGGGGTGGGTGGGGCAGGGGTTGGGGGTATAGGCATTAAAGGCTATGTATGGTTTGTCCCCTGCTTTTCGATACTGGTTACTGTGGCACAACGGCCTTGAGCGAATTACCGGAAGTGGTATACACGTGTCGCAATCAAGGGGGTGTTGTGGGGCAAACGTTTGCGACTGAGTTGAAACCCTGCTTAAAAGAATGGGTGGACTCTTAACTTTAGTGAGGTTGGGCCCAATTGCGGCCTTTTTCTTTTATTGATTCATTAATTTAAATTACTTCAATTTTTAATGCTTATTATTGCTAGAGAATCTATACTGACTTCGTTCCAGTAATGGAGGATGTCTTCTCTTCTCAAAAAAGCAGTCAAGTTTACCCAATCTCTCTCCCTAAACCCCTATTCAAATCATCGAACACTCACTACGCAGATCGACTTGAAGCCCTTCAACTCAAAGATCTCGGAGCTCATGAGGAACGGATTTGTTGAGGTTGCCCGGAACCTGTTCGACGAAATGCCTGACAGAAACACCGTCACGTATAACGCTATGATGAGAGGGTATTTCCAGAATGGATTCCACGAAAATGCGGTGACATTGTACAAACAGATGTCGGTTCGTGATATGTTCTCGCATAATACGATGATATCCGGATTAATGAAGCGTGGTGATGTTAAAGAGGCTGAAGGTGTATTTAAGAGCATGGAGTATAGGGATATCGTTACTTGGAATACGATGATTTTGGGTTATGTTGATAATGATTTGGTAAATAAGGCGTTTAGATTGTTCAATTCGATGCCTGTGAAAGATATTGTTTCTTGGAACTTGGTTTTGGGAGGATTGGTGAAGGCTAAGAAGTTTGATAAGGCGGAGGAGATATTCAAACGAATGGTCGTGAAGGATGTTGCGTCCCGGACTATTATGGTGAAGGCTTTTGTGGGTGCTGGAAAGATTGTCGAAGCGAGGAAAGTCTTTGATGAAATGCCAGTGAAGGATATTGGAGCTTGGAATACAATAATTAGTGGTTACATGCAACTTAAATTTGTTGAAATCGCAGAAGGTTTGTTTCATAAGATGCCTGAGATGGATGGAAGTTCATGGAGTTTAATGATAGATGGTTTTTTGAGTAATGGGAGGATCACAGATGCCTTGAAACTTTTCCGTGAGATGCCTCAGAAGCAAGAAAAGTTGTGGAATTCGATCATATTTAGTTTTGTCAAGAACGGTTTGTTGAGAGAAGCTCATGCAATTTTAGAGAAAGCCCCTTTCAGTGGCATTGTGTCGTGGACGAATGTCATGATTGGATACTTTAATATGGGAGAGCTTGAAGATGCCATGAAAATCTTTGAATCGATGCCTTGTCTTGATACAGCCGTATGGAATGCTGCCATATTTGGACTTGGGGAAAATGATCAATTTGAGAATGGTATAAAACTGTTTAAGAAAATGAAGGAAGTTAGTGCGTCCATGGATGAAGTCACGTTTACGAGTTTCCTCACTATATGTTCAAACATTCCATCACTAAATCTGGGGCAACAAATTCACGCAGAAGCAATTAAAGTGGGGATTGATTGCTTCACAGCTACGGGTAATGCATTCGTTACTATGTATTTCAGATGTGGTAATATGGACTCTGCATTTCTCGAGTTCAATTCCATGAACTGCCATGATATCATTTCCTGGAACTCTATAATATGTGGATTAGCTCATCATGGGCATGCTCAAAGATCAATAGAGATGTTTGAAAAGATGAGAGTATCGAGTTTGAAGCCTAATCATATCACGTTTGTCGGCATCCTTTCTGCGTGCAGCCACGCAGGGCTTGTAGAGCTCGGAAAACATTACTTTGATGTCATGAAAAATGAATACTCTCTTCAGCCCACAAATGAGCACTATACTTGTATGGTTGATCTATTGGGAAGATTCGGGCTCATTGATGAAGCGATGGATTTATTGAATGGAATGGACACAGATGGATTGAAGGTGCATGCAAGTGTTTGGGGGGCGATTCTTGGAGCATGCAGAATGCATAAGAACATGGTATTGGCCGAGATTGCAGGGGAGAAGATTTTGGATTTGGAGCCTCTAAACTCTGGCGTGTATATGATTCTTGCTGAAATATATCTGGCTAATGGGATGAGAGATAAAGCTTATAACACCTGGCTCCGAATGAAACAGAATGGCGTTAAGAAGCAACCTGGTTGTAGTTGGATTGAGTCGAGCGATGGTGGAAAAGTATTCTTAGCAGGAGACAGAACACATTCTGAGTTTGAAGGTATTTCTTCTTCGTTGAACTTGATTTACCAGGAAATGGACTCCAGGAATGTCAATCTTGATATTGCAGCATACACTTAGAGTCGAAACCCTTGATGAAATGATGAGAGATATTGAAGTAGTGGAGGCCATAATCACTGGTGGGGAAAAAAAAGGGTATGGTTTTATCGTTTAAATGCGGATGAGAAATAGAACGTTTCTTTGCCTGAAGAGATTCCGATTTGTCGAGGATACGACATAGGTATACTCTTCACCTGAATCACTGATTGAAACATGACGAAGAAGAGAAGCTATGAGAAAGGAAGGCTAATTGAATCCAGCATTTACAAATTCCATAGGCCAGATTAGCAAAAAAGCTCACACCAAAAGCAGAGTATGTATACAAGAACTTCCATTTGTAGATTTAGATGAATGTTGTAATATGTGGATCAATTAGTTATTCTCATTTTTTTTAAAATTAATTTTTTTATTTATCTACTCTTTGTCTGCTGCCATTTGTGGGTTTTAACTTTTAAGAACCGATGATATCATTGGTCTCCGTTTTCATGCGTCAAATAATTATTTTCATTTACTTTTATTAATGAATATTGCTAAAAGTGTAGCACTTGAAATGAATGTAGAGCCTATCTTTCCAACAAAACGTCGTGTGACTAGGAAAAGTCAGTTTGGGGAGAATAATGAGGATGGAGATGATCAATCACCTGAAGAGTCATTCCGAAATAATTACTTTTTGTGTGTTGTAGATATGGCAATTTATTCTTTAAAAAATAGGTTTGAGGAGTTGAAGACATTCGAAACTATTTTGGATTTTTATATAATTCGAATAAGTTGAAGTCTAGATGATGGTGAATTACGACGTAGTTGTGCTAATTTTCATCGTACATTTTCTCATGGCAATCTATGTAATGTTGATTTAGATGATCTTCTCTCTGAATTAAAAGTGTTGCAATTTACTTTAGCCATTGAGCTCATGTCTGCCATTGAAATTCTTGAGTTTGTCAAGGCTGCAGATTGTTATCCAAATGTTGCAATTGCTTATAGAATTTTATTAACCTTGCCTGTGACTGTAGCATCTGCTGAAAGAAGTTTTTCAAAACTTAAATTGATAAAAACTTACATGAGATCGACAATGTCACAAGAAAGGTTGAACGGTTTAGCTATTCTCTCTATTGAGAAAGATATGTTAGAAAAAATCGATTCTGATATGATTATAAATGATTTTGCATCTGTAAATGCTCGAAGGAATCGTTTCCTATGATCTTCTATGGTTTTTTTTTTGTTGCAGGTAACTGAGGTAAGGAGCTAAAGATCAAAGCATGGAGATATGAACAATTTTATTTTTAAAGGCACACATGTGATTTTGGAAGTTTTATCTGTGATATTTGTGAACATCAGTTCAATTTTATATAATAATACTAATTCAAATTTTAAATAAATATTTTTTGTATTATACAAAGGGGCCTACATTTTTGATTTTGCCTAGGGCCCCCGAAATCTCAGGACCAGGGCTGCTTTTATAATATAGAATTTTGTAAAATAAAAATATTATATTATACTCTCTCTGTCTATCCTAATTGACGCATTTGTTGAACATGAGTGAAATAATAGAAATGCGTCGAGTAGATAAGATCGAGGGAGTAATAAATTATAATCACATTTATAACTAGAAATTGATTTTTTTTTTTAAATTATATACCCTAAATTTCCATTTATCTGTTATTTTAAGTACTTGGAAAATAATTATAAATCATAATTAGATGAATGGATCCTAAAAAATAATTATAAAATTATCTTAATAAATTAATATTCTTGAAAGAAATGTAGTAAATTAAGAATCGATAGTTGGTACATATTTGGAAACATAATATGGGAACAGAGAATTAATCCCATGTTCTAAAATGTGACATGTAAAAAAAAAAAAAAAAAAAGAAACTAAAACAACCCACACCCGTTTAAGAATAAACCCTATTCTTGTCGTGATTTTTCACGCACGGGATCCTCAATCCTCATTTCCATGTACCAACCGTATATTGATCCTCATTTTTTTTAAAAAAAAATTAATGTTATGCATTTTTTTAAACAATTTCGACGTATTATAATTTATGACGATTTTATAATTATTTTCTAGGGTTCACTCATCCATAGTATTTATAATTACTTTTTAGCATTTAATTTTATTAGGTAAAATATGGTTGATAATCAAAACTTATGGAATATGTAATATAATTTTTTAAAATTTTAATTCTTTTGTCATTATATTATATTATATTATATTATATTATATTATATTATATTATATTATATTATATTATATTAAAAAAATTACATGATAAAATTAATAAAATAATTATTTGATTTACAATAAGAAACTGAGATCTCATCCGAAGTTTTCGGCTCAAGAAGGGAAAATATCGAAAAAAGAAGGAAGAGATTAAAATTCACAAACGTCTTCTTCGATTCGAGTTTGGAGTGAATAGATGAGAGAAGAGGATTATTTGCTACACGATTGATACATATAAATTGGGACAGAGCATCTCATCCGCTTTTCTTTTTCAAAGTTGCAAATGACATATTCCGAGCGAATACATGAAATATATAGTATATATTTCATCCCTAAATTTTATTCCTTCATCGCATTTCAATTATTTTGAAATATATTCCTCCCTAAATTTAATTCCTCTGCCCCATTTCAATTATTTTGCGTTTTTAATCAATTATCTTGTTTCTTAAAATGAAAAAAAAAAAATAGCTATTTTTTTTTTAATTGTGAAACCCTTACTTTTCATTTAATTTAACACTATGCCAAAAAACTCATGCCAAAATAAAACAAGATAACTTGGCTAAAACAAGGGGAGTAATTTATTAGTGGATAGACTCGACTAACATTATATATATATATATAGGGAGTGGTTCGTGTGCAAATAAATCCTTGCGTGAGAAAATGAGAAAGATGCTTAAAACTATACAAAATCATGCTTAAGTCAGTATATATTTATGCTTACAACACCATTATGCTTTTTAATGTACAAATTCATGCTTAAACCTAGTCATGCTTATAATACCTTATAATAATCATGCTTAAATCAATTACAGCCATAGATCAAATTAAGATCAATGGTCTAGATCTATTCCTATTTCTCACACCAGGACTTATTTCTATATGATCCATCCTCTATATATATATATATATATATAGAGGTAGAGATTCAAATGAAAACCAGTCTTATACTAGAAACTGAAAACCATGCTTTTTTATGTATATAAAATGTTGTTTTATGTATACAATATATTTTTTTTGTGAAAATTTTTTTTACGCACATAATCATGTTTTTTATTGTAGTAACTGAAAGTGATTCTGCATATCATTTTTTATTGCAATTCATAGGGTGTATGTTGACAAAATGTCAATATTATGCATAAAAAAACCATTGTCATACAAGAAACATTATTTGTACACATTAAAAACAATTTTTGTATGTAAAGAAGCATGGTTTTTAGTTTTCAGAATAAGGATGGTTTTTAGAATAACTCATCCCTATATATTGTATGTTGTGGACGGTTTCTAAATTCCAACTTAACATTAGTTTCTATATGATATATCCTCTATATATATATATATATATATATATATATATATATATATATATATATATATATATTAAATCATTAATAGAAGATTGAAAGCTCTGCGCCACAAATGACTCAAACTAACCTGGCGTTGGGCTAGCACACACCAACAAACATTGTTGCCTTTTGATTGAGTGTTTTCTTTTAATTTTATTTTTTTTAAATGAATTAATTGTATGTATCGAAATAAAACAAGAGACAATTATATACTTGAAACGAAGGAAGTAATTATTAGTGGATCGATCGACTAAGCATCCTCTATATATATATATATATATATTTATTTATTTTAAATCATTAATAGAAAATTGAAAGCTCCGCACTACAAAGGACTCAAACTAACCCACACCGGCCGACATTTTTGCCTTTTGATGTTTTTTTTTTTTTTTTTTTTTTTTTTTTTTTTTTTTTTTAATTATTAAATTTATTTATTAAAAATATGAATGAATTGCATGAGTCAAAACAAATTTGCAGACTTGACCCACAATGAAACTGAACCCATGTGATGATTACTGCTTGTGGCCTATTCTACTCCACACCATGATACAAACATGCACTCTAACGAAAATATCTTTTATCTTGGGTGAACACATTAATTTCATCACAAGGAATTCGCCGGAAAACTGAGAAGGAAGTCGCCGGAAAACTGAGTTTTGGCGAAGCAACTGCAGCTAGCTTGAGGTAGATCTTTAAATTCCCTCTCTCTACTGCATTAGTAAGTATTTCCAGTATCTAGTTAATTGCCACTCTTTGTAGGTTACTATAAAAAAAAAAATTAAGGAAAAGAACTTGTACTCTCGTCTCATGCTGCTTGATTCGAATATACATTGAGAACTTTTTTCTTATTGAATACTAACCATAATATTTTTTTTGTTTTAATACATATTTTTGTAATTTAAAGAATGGTGAAGAGCATTTGGTTGAATTTATGGATTTGCTCACTTGCTTCAGTGAAGACTCAAGTCCAAGGGGATACTGAGGTCCCTATTACTATACTCGAGAGCGCTATTCCTAACGGAGCAGGTTTGGTATATAGCAAAACGTAGCCCGTGCTTTGAAGTTTTTTCAAAGAAGGAGTACGCTTCGTTTGGAATAGATAAATTATAACTTCACACCATATAAATATTCCCTGGCCTTTTGCTATAGTTTGTCTAGACGGGAGTGCCCCGGCTTACTCGTACGCGAAGGGATCAGGGAATGGATCTGATAGTTGGATTGTATTTCTCCAGGTGAACTTGTTCACATTACTCCCAAAGACAATAATACTATTATTGTTCGATATCCGTGGATAATAAATAGTAATACTTTATCTGCCCCTTTTAAAATGTTACGTTTCTATTATTTTATACCCGGCTATATTTTTGCGTACGCGACTATCTTCTTGTTCTTTTAGCTTATGTTTTCATCTTTTTATATTTCTAAGGACAAAAAAGACTTTTGATACTATGTACCACTCCGGTCCTAGGAAGTTGACTCATTTCTTTTTTGCTTTTTCGGCACGCATTTCCATCGAGACGTAGTACGGGTCTTACGATATAATTTTGAAATATTATTTCTTTTACGGGATACTACGAGTGGAAATGCGTGTAAATGCGTAAAGAAATAATATTTCAAAATTATATCGTAAGACCCGTACTACGTCTCGGTGGAAATGCGTGCCGAAAAAGCAAAAAAGAAATGAGTCAACTTCCTAGGACCGGAGTGGTATTAGGTTAAAATTATTTGTAAATTTTCTATTTACCAACTCTAGGGTGGTGGATGGTGTTATACACTATCCAATTGCTATGAAAGATCAAATTCATATAAAGGGAGCAGTGACCTTATGGATTCTCAAACCACCTTGGATTCAGATTGCACATTCAATCCACGTACGTATATATGCTTCCTATGCATGTATAACCTTATTTTATATTACGTATATTCAATTGAAATTTAATAGTGACATTTTTTTTAATAATAATGTGGTTTTCTAGTCCTTTTAGATTTCTGCAACTGGCATAAGATTCATATAAATTACTGCGATGGCTCATCATTTATGTCAGATATTAAGGATTCCGTAAGTCTTTATAATCAATTTGATATTTATTTCTAATCTTGTAATTTTAAATTAATTTTGTATTTTCATAATTACTTAATTTTCTAAAAAAATGTTATTGTTTCTGAAGGCGGCCCTCTCCTTTCGAGGTGCCAACATTTTTAACGTTATGATGGAGGAAATGCTTGCTAAAGGATTGCAAAATGCTACACAAGTACTATCATTTTCTCTTTGATATTTTATCGATTGGATTTGATATAGATATCTACAGTAAACTTTTTTTTTTCCCCTTCTTTTTATAGGCTATACTAAGTGGAAGTTCAGAAGGTGGAGTAGCAACTATGTTACACTGTTATAAGTTTCGGGAACTCCTTCCTAATAACAGTCGAGTCAAGTGCATTTCGGATTCTGGTTTTTTTATTCACGGGTAAGATCCAACAAATATATGTCTTTAATCTAATATATATAATTAAGTAATTGTATATAAACTAACAAAAATATTTTTTTTTCTTATTTTATTTCCTTACTTATAGAAAGGGCCACTATGGAGACAGCATCAGGGAAAACTTTTTCGCTAACGTGACAAAAACACATGTATTATTCTTCTACACATTATTATTCTTATAGGGTTAACTGAATTTGCAACGAATGAGCTAGATCATCTATTGCATTTCGATATTATATCTCATATTCTACCATCGAATATTTGATACATTTCAAAAATATTTCCAAATCCTGCAATAAATAAAATATTTCATAAACAAAAATGTTGGTTTTGGAAATTTTTTCAACACATGCAGAACATTCGACGGTGCAGTAAGAAATGTGACATCGAAATGCAATAAATGATCTCATCAATCAATTTTAGCATATATGATAATTTTAACTTTTTCTGTTTCTTATATGTATATGGCATGTAGAAATTGGGAGATTCTTTGCCTCCAACATGCACATCAAAGAGAAATTCAAGTTTGGTGAGGATTTGAAATTTAATTAATTAATTTTCATGAAATATCTCAACTTTGCTAACAACTGATTGTAAATATTGATTTATTAGTGCATTTTCCCTGAATATTTTGTCGGAGATATTAAGACACCGCTCTTTATAATTGAATCGGCGTTTGATCAGAAACAGGTAACTAATTAATTAGGTATAAAGCAAGAAAATTTAACAATGGATTTTTTTAATTTTATTTAAATCTGAGTTTGTCGTGCATGCATGCAGCTTACGTACCTCGTATTAGACCAGAGCAGCAGCAGCTGCACAAGTAACCTAATGAACTGCAATTCAACGGAATTAGCAATCATGCAAGGTACGTACGCTAGCTATATACTACTATATTGCAGGAATCTCAATGAAAATCTGAAATTAAGAGCAAAACAAAAGGGAAATATATATTTACGCAATTCCAGATTTTCGAACAACATTCATAAAGACATTAATGGGATTGAAGAAATCTTCGACTAGAGGAATGTTTGTTCACTCTTGCTATCTTCATACTCACTTCGCATTCTCGTCACGCACGTGGACATCCATTACACTTGCAAATAAGGTCAGATTTATTAGTCTTTCTCGTCTTTCTTTCTTTCTTTCTTTCTTTCTTTCCTTTTTAGATGTTTTCGCAAGTATAACATCTTTCGTGATGATATATTTTGAATTTTGAGCTACTTCTTTTACTTACTCATCATACACAATTTGCAGACGATCGAGCAAGCTATTTCGGATTGGTACTTTGATCGTAGTTCTTTTCATAAAATAGACTTTAAGCACGTCTTACCGCGAAATTGTACCAATTCTCTTGATCACAAGATGCCTGCAGCATCCCAACCTCGTAATGGGTTAATGAGTTCTCTTAGCTCTTATTTTTCATTTTCCTTTTAATTGTTGTATATATAGCCAAATATGCAGACTAACTTGACTCTTTTATGTTATAAAAGTTAGTACTCTCTCTCCATTTTATAATGAACTATTTAATCAATCATATTTTTGACATAATTTTTTTAAGAATTGTGAGGCTTATAAATGTCCCTAAATAAAATTGTGAAAAAAATAAGTTGATATATACTACTATATGATTCCACTGGATAAGGAACATACATAACCAAATGCTAGTTAGTCGAGGCGCACTCCGCGTTGTATCTTTTAGTGATGATGCCCTTATAGCTTGCATAGTGTTTGATGATGCTCACCTTAATTTCATGTTTTGATCTTGCCATAGGTAGGCAATATATCTGTAGAGTGTAGAATCATCTGTTAATGTCTCAATGTTCATTGATAAATTTAATAAACAGCTGAGATATCTGAAGAAAAGGTCTCTCTCTCTCTCTCTCTCTAGATTTAGTATCGAGGAAGCTCTGTGTTCCTATATACTCTTTACAAGTTGTATAGAATTAAAGCCATCCTTTGTACCTACATCTTATAGTACAACATTTGATATGAAATTCAACTCGAAGATTTGACCATATCCATTGTATGAATTTGGAATCAAAGCACAAAATTACATCGATTCCCAAATCCTTCCATCATGACTTAAAAATCAAACAACAGAAACATTACATAAACAAAGTATGAAACTTATTATTTATTCAAATAAATGAAAACCCCAAAGCAGAAAAAAGAAATAGATCGAAACTGAGAGTTGAGAAAAGGCCATGCATGTAGAGAGTATAGGCTTTCAGTAATCAGGATTGGCTTGAAGGTAAGCCTCAATGGCCTTGAACATAACCATAGCCCTCTCTTTCCCTTCCTTTATCTTCTCCTCGCTTATCTCCACTTCTCCCTTCGTGTTATAAATGCTTCGGTTCTTGCAAATGCATCCTCCTTCTTCGGTTGGAACGATCTTGATGTGATAAGTGATGGATTCAATGTCTTTTGAGATAGCATCACCTTCGATTATGCTGTATGTATGAGTCAAGTTTTCCGTATCAATAGCATCGACACGATGCTTGACGCTCTTATATTGAGCCCCTTCGCCAAAATGGATGACTTTGACAGTGCCAACGCCCCCATCTCCTTCCAAGATTTCGACGTTTTTGATGGCTTGAGGCATGATTTTGGGGATGAGGATGTCAGCTTCGAGCACCATGGCCTTGAACATCTTAGAAGCCGGGAGGGAGGAAGGGATCTCAACATCATAGGTGATGGCTACCATGATTATGGATGAAATGTAGAGAAGAATGAAGTGGAGAAGAAGTTGGTTGTGTTTGTTTGATTGTATGAAGTGTGATGGGAAATTTGGGAAGAAGAGCTAGGATTTATAGTGTGAGGAAGAAGCTTCTGTTGTTCTACAATGCACGTTTCTGGCGTAACTAATTAAATGAAGTCGATTATTCTAATTTTAGAAGAGGTATGGCACCCCTTTGTGGAAAGTCATTCGAAATTATTGGTGATAGAGAATACTACTAAGTTATTTGTTTATCCATATACATGCATGTCGGCTTAAGAATTGTGAACGAATTATATTAACTATTTTTTCAGTCTCATCTTACACATTTCTATTATTTTAATTATACATGTATTAAAAAAAAAAAAAAAAAAAACGTGTTAATTGGAATAAGATAGATGGAGTATATATTTGCTGGTGCTATATAATAACGGATCATTAAACAATTTCATGAAGAATTTAAATGATCGATGTGACAAAGTAACTATTGCTATAAACAATTTATACAAATATTTTTGTGTGCTAAAAGTAACTTGTTGAGGTGACCACTTTAATGTATTTTAGTTTTCTACAAGTGTGTACATATGCTATTGAATAAATTCATACTCCCCACCCCACGTTCTAATTAAAGTGTAGAATGTATGTGTAAAAAGTACTTTTCCTTTAATAATTTTAAATCAAATAAGAAACATATCTTCTTATTGGGGACGTACCAAAAAAGCAAATGTATTTTGTTGCAAAGGAAGGAGGGAGTAATAAGCACAACCATTGTGAACTTTTCTTTTTTTTTTTTTTTTTTTTTTGTTATTACCCAAGTTGGCTTGTCAAGCTAATCATTCTAAGACATCCATACACATTTATTCCCTTCGCTTAACAAAATATTCTTGTTATGCTTTCTTTCTCACCAATTTTATTGTATATGTTGCCTGTACATTCTTAATCTCACCGTTCTTTTATAGACGCTATATTTCTTTTAGGGCACAAGAATTAATAAATGATGGGTTTCTGTGTTTAATTTAAAGTTATAAAATTGCTTTTCTTTTAATAATTTTTTATAAAATAAGGAAACATAACGTCTTTTGCAGCGTCGTAAAAAGAAAAACGTAACGTCTATGTATTTTTAATGTTCAAAGTTCAAACCACCAAAGAATATTTTTTTCATAATTTGATGGGCTATAATTGGCATGGCCGGTGGGCTATAATTGACATGGCCCATATATAAACTAAAGTTATTATTGTATATAATGTTGGGTACAGACGATAAAGTTTTGCAATATAAACATGAGAAATGCGAACCTATATATAAAAGTCCTCTGGAGAGGCATTAATCAAATGCTCTGATATTACGATAGAATTCCGTCTTATTTAACAGTTCAAAAGTTGAGAGATAAAATATATTAATTTATATTATAATTTTCAAGAACGACATCTACACTAGTTTGGGGTTGTTTTGGAAAGGGTATGCAAACAATATTATATTAGTGTGGATGATGGTGTCCCTCAATCCCACTATATTAGTCCTATTAAAATATTTTATATTTCATTTATGAATATCTAATGAGACTAATATAACTAATGGGACGGGGGTATAACAACTATTAAAGCAAAATAGCATCACAGATAGTCAAGTATAACACTACCACTAATCATTTCATCATCTACTCAGATTTCAGCGAGTATTACAATATAATTTAAATTGTAAAATTTTAACTTAATACCTTCGTCCCATCTTAATTGTCCCAGAGTAATATTTTAGACGTGTCTCAGTATAATATAAATTGTAAAATTTAAAAACTACTCTATTTGGCCCGCCCTAATTGTCCGCAAGTAATATTTGCATACAGTATCCAATATAATTCAAATGGTAAAATTTTAAATTACTTATGTCGCTCACCCTAATAATCCCCCACATATATCTCAATATAATTTAAATTATATATACTGTAATTTAGTATTATTATAATTTGCTCCTGTAATAAAAGGAAATCAGACCACTAAATTAACACCTATTGCTATGCTACACATTATTAGAGTGGAAAAACGAGAGTACAATTTCCATTAATTGGATCAAAAAGCCATGCAGCGGCTGATGAGAGTTCATTACATTTATACTAGGCAATAAAGTAAAAGTCGCGTTTAAGAAAACAACGACTACTTAACTAACTACCAAACCCTAATTACATAGCATTCGTTGGATCGTAAGATAAGATCCAACGGTTGAAATAAAGCAACAGTAAATAACTAACAAAGGAGATAAAGGGTTCGAAACCCATTGAGAACAAAAACAGCATAACTCCATCTTCTTCCTTCACGCACTGTAACTCCTCCATGCTTCACTTACATCTTCATCACCATATCTTCATCTTCTTCCTTCACGCACTGTAACTCCTCCATGCTTCACATACATCTTCATCACCCCCCCTCAAGATGGAGCTGATGGAGATCAATCACGCCCATCTTGCCCAAAAGAGTACGAAAACGTGGGCCGGGCAAAGCTTTAGTCATAAAATCTGCAATTTGAGCACTAGAAGAAACAGCCTGTGGAGTAAGGAAACCTGCAACATACTTCTCTCTCACCACGTGACAGTCAATCTCCAAGTGTTTAGTCCTCTCATGAAACACCGGATTTTGTGTAATTTGAATCGCAACTTGATTATCACAATGTAGAGGTATGGGCATGCAGATCAGCAGACACATGAAACTCCTGCAAAAGTTTGTAAAGCCAGGACAGTTCTCTAGTAGTGGAAGCCATTGCTCTGTATTCAACTTCAGTAGAAGAAGAAGAAACTGTAGTTTGCTTCTTACATTTCCAAGATAGTAAGCTAGATCCCAGAAAAATACAGTAACCAGTGAGGGATTTGCGAGAGTCAGTGCAAGTCCCCCAATCTGTATCAGTAAAAGCTTCAAGCTTAAAGGACTGAGATGTAGGATAGAATACACCTAGGGATGGGCATCCCTTCAAGTATTTCAAAACGTGAACAGCCGCATGCCAATGTGGGAGGGCAGGTTCAGAAACAAACTGGCTTAATTGCTGTGTAGCATGAGAAATATCAGGCCTAGTCAGATTTAAGTATAAGAGCTGTCCCACAAGCCGTCTGTACTCCTCTGGATTTTTCAAAAGGGACTCATTTTCCTTGTGTAGTGTAATACCAGATGGCAGAGGTGTAGAAGCAGGCTTGCAGCAGAGCATGCCATGAGCTGCAAGAATATCTAGCACATACTTTCTTTGACTTAAGGAAGTGCCATCTGCTCCCCTCACAATTTCCATGCCAAGAAAATACTTTGCAGGGCCTAAATCTTTTATGGTGAAGGCAGCGTGAAGAGAATTCTTCAAATCATGAATCAAAGACTCAGAAGGGCTTGTAACAATAACATCATCTACATACACTAGTAAAGCAATATAAGTATCATTCCTGCCTTTTGTAAACAGACAAGGATCATGAATAGAAGAAGTGAATCCCTGTGAGACCAATATCCTTGAAAATTCAGCATTCCACTCTCTGGAGGCCTGCTTTAGGCCATATAAACTCTTAATGAGCTTGCACACCTGCCCCTGTTTTACACCAGAAAGACCAGGAGGTGGCACATATATATTTCATCCCTCAAATATCCATGCAAAAACGCATTGTTTACATCAAGTTGGTATAGAGGCCAACTGTGAGCTGTAGCTACTGCAATGAGCATTCTGACAGTAGTCAAGTTAGCAACTGGGGAGAAAACCTCTTGGTAATCAATGCCTGATTCCTGTGTGTACCCCTTTGCCACTAATCTGGCTTTATGTCTCTCAATAGAACCATCTGCATGTAGCTTGGTTTTGAAGATCCATTTGCAACCAATAGGTCTCTTCCCTCTTGGTAGATCAGTTAAGATCCAAGTTTCATTTTGTTGAAGGGCTGATAACTCAGCATCAATGGCTTTCACCCATTCTGAATACTTGCATGCTTCCTTAAAACTCTTTGGTTCTGTATTCATGGTGAGATTGAACAGATACTCAACATGAGGTTTGCTCAAGGCAGTGTTGATGATGTATGGAAAAGTAGGTGGTGAGGTTCCAGTACTAAGAGTGATAGGAACAGAAGTATTAATGTTCCCCACATAATCATCCATCCAAGCAGGAGGCTTAGTTACTATGGTGCTCCTTCTCAACACTTGAGCATCATCAATCTGTGGTGGTGGAGAGGGAGCAGGTATAAGAGTAGGGGTAGAATCAGAGGTAGAAGCTTGATCATCCATGGGAGCAGTGTCTGTAGGAGAAGACAACATATCAGGATTGGACAAGCTAGGAAAAGAGATAGGCTTCTCTGGTATATCTTTAGATGGATTAAGAAAAGGGAATGTGTCTGGAACAAAATGTGCATCTCTAGATATCAGTAACTTATGATTATCTAAATCATAAAGTAAATATCCTTTGTGAGAAGAATCATAACCAATGAAGACACACTTGAGGCATCTAGAAGTGAACTTACTCTTGTGTGGAATCAAGTTTGCAGCATATGCTAGGCAACCAAAAGGCTTGGCCATTGCATAATTAGGAACTGAGTTAAATAACAACTCATGAGGAGTTTTCCACTCAAGAACTTGACTAGGAACCCTGTTGAGCATCCATGTAGCAGTAAGTATTGAGTAAGGCCAGAATTTAAGGGGTAAGCCACTGTGAAACATCATTGCCCTTGCTGAATTTAACAGAGTTCTGTGCCTTCTCTCAACTATACCATTCTGTTGGGGAGTATACACACAAGATTTTTGGTGTATGATTCCAAGGAATGAAAGCAAGCTACTCACTGTGGAATTCACAAACTCAGTGCCATGGTCTGATCTAAAAATCTTCACCTGACTATTGAACTGAGTATTAACCATAGCAAATAATGATTTGAGGACAGAACCAACCTGCTCCTTTGATTGAAGAACATATGTCCAAATGTTCCTACTATGGTCTTCTACCAAAGTTAGAATATATTCCCATGTGATATATTCTCCTCACCATATGGACCTCAGACATCTCCATGCACCATTTCAAGCAAAACACTGGATCTTCTGTGTAAAAGAGGAAAGGGATCTCTTGTTTGTTTAGCTCTTTGGCAGACCTCACAATGTTCCAAGACCTGCAAAGCATCCCTATGGAATTGAGTACCAGCTATCTTCATGTGCTGCATAGTGCTGATTGAGGGATGGCCCAAAATCACATGCCATTCCTCAACTGTAATGGTTTTAGGATCATAGAAGCTGAAATAAAGCTTCTCTGTAACTGTCTCCAGAACATAGAGAGAACCTTTCAACTTAGCAATTCCAATAACTTCCTCACTATCAGATCTCTGGAAAACACAGTGTGATGGGTGGAATGTACACCTGGTCTCAGCATCCTTTACAAGTTGAGAGACAGACAGTAGGTTGTGAGTGAATTCAGTCACATATAATACATTATCAAGCATAATATCTTTGGTTATTTTGACCTTTCCAGCATATGCTACACTTTTAGATGATCCATCTGGCAAATAGATCAAGGTAGGAGCATCCATTTGATAGGTTGTATAGAGAAGCTCTGGGTTAGAGCATATGTGCCTACTTGCACCTGAATCAACCACCCACTCTGTTTCTAACATAATTGGCAAAACTGAGAAAGCATAATGGCCATCAAATGGTGTTGCCTTCTTAGCTGACTGATGAACTAAGTTGGCATCACTCTTAGTGTTGCTTCCCCCTGCTGTGTGTTGTTGGAAAAACTGGCCCATACACTTCATCAGTTCTGCTTGTATCATCTTTCCCATATCCTGAGGTCCTTCCTTCTGCAGTGCTGTTCCTCTAGTAGTATCATTTGCAGGAGCTTCTTCTGCATAATTTGCTCTGTATGGTCCTTTATTTTCCTTTAATTTCTTGTACCAGTCTGGCACACCATGTAGCTTGAAACATTCATCAATTCCATGTCCCATTTCCTGGCAGTGGGCACACTTTTGCTTCCTCTTCTCCTCTTTACTGATTCTCTTCTTATAAGGCCCCTGAAATTGCTTATGATATTGTGGCTTCTGTCCACCATTCTGAACAGGTGCAGTAGGAGGATCTCTGTTCACATTCAGTGTCATCAAATTCTTTGTGTCTGTTCCACCATCACTCAATTGTTTCTGGTCCTCCACCTGAACAACCATTGCATACGCTTGATCAAGAGAAGGCCAAGGTTTCTGTAACAAGATCTGAGTCTTTGTAGCCTCATACATGTCATTGAGACCAGCCAAGAAAGCCACTAGTCTCATCTGCTCTTGCCTCTGCATATTCTTGGACTTAGCAATACAAACACACTCGAGAGGTGGCAACAGCATGTCCATCTCTTCCCATAAAGCATTCAGTTGATTAAAATACATGAAAACACTCAGATTTCCTTGCCTAAAAGAGAAGATATCTCTATGCAGTTTTAATATTTTTGGTCCATTACTAGTACCAAATCTGTGGTTCAAAGCTGTCCACAATTTCTGAGTATTTTCTATGCTAGAAAAAATATCCACAAACTCTTTAGATATGGAGTTGATGATCCAAGAAGATACCATATAATCAACCACTACTACAAAAAAGGTCTTCGACAACGGGTAATACCCGTTGTCTTTCTCAATTTCGTACCGTTGTCGTAGGCTGTGTTGTCGTAGATACGCGCTCATAGACAACAGTATGTTGAACCGTTGTTATATATTAAGACAACAGTGTTTCAACCGTTGTTGTATACTGTTGTTGTTATGAATTACCATTACAGTTGTTCAGTTGTTGTCGTAGACATGTTGTTGTTGTTTTATTTAATTATTATACCGATTTTCATATAAAAATAATTAAAACAAAAAAATTAAAGATAAAATAAAATCAAAATATATAAATTTTCAAATATTATAAATAAGAATTTCATAATAATACAGTTATTCATTGTAAGGTCTCTACGTTCTAGTCATACTCAATTAAAAAAACAAAACCCTCAAAGGATTTCAAGTTTAAGAGATCCAAAAGTAGCCAAAATTAACACTAATATAATAGGAACAAGAACCCCGGGCCTCGACTTTCTTCTCTTAGCTCCTTTGGAGAATATCCTACAAAATCCAATAGCAATTATAAGGGAAAGCAGAAATAAAACTATTGAACAATAAACATTTAACGAATTACAATCAAAATCTCACAAACTTGTGCAACCACCTACATAAGTGTAAGCATAAATTAATATGTTTTGAGTTCATCAATCGATCATACAGATAAGTATCTAGATCTACCTGCAAGTGACCAAAGGAACTTAGTTATCAGTTATTTTTAGGGATCATTTTTAGAAACTCTCATAGGTCTCCAAAATCAGATTGATGAGGAAGAGTTCAAGTCGAATAATCTCTAGAAGGAGGACCTTTATTCGAACAAAGAAATTTCTTCTAGTTTCTGCTGAGATGTGAAGTTATCAACTTCTGTTAGATTAACAAACTATTTAGGAGATCAAGCAATAAAACAATGGCAATTCATCAACTATGTAGTTCATGCTACACAAGTAATCTCGCCTCATTTGTTAGACACTTATTAACACTTTCCAAAGTATGGGCAGTTTTAAAAATTCATAATATATCATTTTTATGTCCTAAAACCATTATATCAGATCTATAGCATCTAGACACATTGCAGTACTCCCAAAAATTCATAAATTATACAAATACTTACCTTTTTCATGCAAAGCACCACCATACTTTCAGGTAATAATGTCTGTCAGATTTCCAGCCTACTTGATTGTGTCCCTATTCATACAACTTCCACCCATGTGAGAGATATGGTGATATAATTCATGGATGACTTAAGTAGGGGAAGAAAGGAACCATCTAAGTATAATATGTACTATTCGTAGAAGTAAAAAACTTAATGCATTAGAAACAACAAAAAATCAAAACGAACAACCGTTTCGATTTGCCAAAACAATTGAAACAATCGAGTCTTATTTTGCTAGTTCCAAGTTTATATCGTAACATACCAATGCAAATGGCTGAATAAACTACCAAAAACAAATTGTTGGGGAAAATTAAAACAACACACCAATTTCAGAGCACCTAAAAAATAACATTGAAATTAAATGGTGAATGACACAAAACTCATAAATAGAACGAGAAGCCTACATCTCAAAGAACTACTCTTAATAATACTAACTTCCTGCAGTTAAACTAAGCTGATATTTCAAAGAACTCCTTATGTAGAGTGGAACAAGATAACAAAGTAATTTAATTGTTATTGTTATACTATCTCAAAACCCGATTCAAATATCATTTTCCACATCTATACCTCCATCCTCATTAGTTTAAATTCCTTGCTACCATAGTATAAAGATGACCTTCGTAATTTCATTGAAATGGACTCATTCATCGGCAAGTTTCATAATTTTATTAAAATTGCTCGAGCATCAAGGTTTACTTACATGGTTTTTTTTTTTTTTTTCCATTCTTCAAGGCCCATAAAAGTGTGAACATCAAATTGATAAGTTAAAGAAGGATCGTGAATGCCAAATTGAAGCAATAATGAGTACCTGCGTAGATCTCCAATGGGAAAGGAGTTCATTGTGCAGATACTAGGAGCACAAATGGAGGGCTTGTTCAACTAATTAACCATAATGCATCAATTCATTCAACCGTATAATACGAATTACGAATGTAATCAATAGACTTAGAACAACAAAGCATAAGAATACCTAGGTAGCTGAGCAGCTTGAAACTGAGCCGAGTAAGCAAGCAAGTCTCTGTAGCAGCGTGGCTGATTCCTTCCTGTTGCCCTTGCTCTGCCTCTGTTGCTAACTGAAAAATACAACGTTTAAACTCGATATCTAAACCAGAGAGGTCTTTCTTTCTCTTGGCGATTCCCGTGTACAAAGAATGCTCCGTCAATGGCATTGGGTTCAGAGGAACCGGAAGAAAACTGACGAGAAATAGGTAGAGGAAAGAAAGCTAGTGTAAGAGAGAGTGTGTGCGACGGAAAGCGAGAAAAATACGTACCTGAAGGGAGTGCTTCGACGGCAAAATCAATTTTTTCCTCGGTGGTAGCAGTAGTAGTTGGAATGGATTCAAAATCTAGGGTTCTCGATTTAGGAGAAACCAGAGGGCGAGAGAGAGGAGTACCGAGCAAAAGACACTAGGGTTGCGATGCCGTCAAGGACTGCCGGCGATTTCAGCGAACAAACCCACCTCAGAAGTCTCATACAAATCAATCAAACATAACTTTTGAATTAGGGCATAATTTTCGATGGCTTTGACATCGAAATTTAAAAATTAGGGCGAACGACGCCATCGATCCGGTAGGGTTTCGGCGCAGCGGACGACGCCATCGATCCGGTCGAAGAGAGGCGCGGATCGGGGGAATACTGCCTCGATTTCGCCCTCGATTGCGAGGATACGGTCGTCGACGACGATGAGCAGCGCCAGGGATCTGGTGGCGGCGGTGCGTGCGAATGGGCAGAATCTGTGGAAAACGGAGATGGATCTCTTCACCATCGGTCCCAGCGGCGCGTCCAGATCCTGCGCCTTCGCGGCGGCTCTTTGCGCCATGGCTAGGCACGAAGCTCCGCACGTGTGCAGCGGGCGGCGCCGCGCCGGTCTTCGGGTGGATCCGTGCGATTTCTTCGGGTGAGAGAGAGGGGTTCTGGTCGCGCTTAGGAAATTTGGGGGAAAAAAATTGGGGAAAAAGTCTTAAGTTTTTTTTCTTTTTGAAGAAATCGATTTTTTTGATAAAACAACAACAAAAACATACAACAACGGTTAAAAAAATATGTTGTTATAAGTTACGACAACACCAGACGACAACACAAAAGTACACTGTTGTGATTTTTACATACAACAACACGAAACAACAACACTACATTTAAAACTGTTGTCTATGAGCGCACTCTCTCTCTCATAGACAACGGGTATTAAAACGACAACACTAAAACGGGATATAACAACACGTATTACACGGAACCGTTGTCTAATATGTGTTGTCTATGTGCATTTTTGTAGTAGTGAACTTTAAGCCAGGGCTTGTAATAAACAGAGTCGGGATTCGGTTCAGGAAAGGTACCATCAAGTAGCTCCATCTTACTTCTTGCAGCTAGAGCGCGCTTGACAGACTTACTCCAGTTCAGAAAATTAGTTCCCGTGAGCTGAGCTGCAACAAGTTGCATCCCTGAATGATCAGTAACTGGTAGGAAAAGGATCTCCTCGATTTGTCTGATTTTGAGACCGGTTTCAGCATCAACTTTGTTTCCAGCTTCTTCTTTAGATCTTCCTCCATCAACGAGTGTTTCCAGCTTGAAACCACCATCATCTTGATCCTCTTTCCCCATAGAATGTAATGAAACGAAAAAGATAAAAACTTGATGTATAAAACATGATCAAACCTTCGCTCTTGATACCATATTAGAGTGGAAAAACGAGAGTACAATTTCCATTAATTTGATCAAAAAGCCATGCAGCGGCTGATGAGAGTTCATTACATTTATACTAGGCAATAAAGTAAAAGTCGCGTTTAAGAAAACAACGACTACTTAACTAACTACCAAACCCTAATTACATAGCATTCGTTGGATCGTAAGATAAGATCCAACGGTTGAAATAAAGCAACAGTAAATAACTAACAAAGGAGATAAAGGGTTCGAAACCCATTGAGAACAAAAACAGCATAACTTCATCTTCTTCCTTCACGCACTGTAACTCCTCCATGCTTCACTTACATCTTCATCACCATAACTTCATCTTCTTCCTTCACGCACTGTAACTCCTCCATGCTTCACTTACATCTTCATCACACATGCATGCACACAAATATTCTTTTTTTATATTTTTTTAATCATTTTTATGGATTTGATTTATATGAAAAACAAAACGCTCATAAGCAAAATGCAAAAAAGTGTCATTGACTTATAAAACCACCAAATCAAAAAGAAACATAACATATAAAACTAGAAGATAATTATTTATTCAAATCCAATCCAATACATCAAATGGAAAACTCCAAACATAAAAGTAAGAAAGAAAACTGAGACTTGAGGATCACGTAAATAACTTTACTCCAGACAACGCCATGCATGCAGTAAGTAGGGTTTCAGTAATCAGGATTGGCTTGAAGATAAGCCTCAATGGCCTTGAACATAACCATGGCCCTCTCTTTCCTTTCCTTTATCTTCTCCTCACTTATCTCGACTTCTCCCTTCGTGTTATAAATGCTCCTATTCTTGCAAATGCATCCTCCTTCCTCAGTTGGAACGATCTTGATGTGATAAGTGATGGACTCGATGTCTTCAGAGATAGCATCACCTTCGATTATGCTGTATGTATGAGTCAAGTTTTCGGTATCAATAGCATCGACACGATGCTTAACACTCTTATACTGAGCCCCTTCGCCAAAATGGATGACTTTGACAGTGCCAACGCCACCATCTCCTTCCAAGATTTCGACGTTTTTGATGGCTTGGGGCATGATTTTGGGGATGAGGGTGTCGGCTTCGAGGACCATGGCCTTGAACATCTTTGAAGCTGGGAGGGAGGAAGGGATCTCAACATCATAAGTGATGGCCACCATGATTACAGATTGATTATTTGAGAGCTTAGACAAACAAGTAATATGAAATGTAAGAAGAAAGTTGGTTGTGTTTGTTCGTTTGTTTGAATTGTGATGGGAAATGATGGAAGAAGAGCTGCCATTTATAGTGTGAAGAAGAAGCTTCTGTCCTACCACGTTATTTTTAGCATAACTTAATTAATTAATTAAGTCGATTATTTTAATCTCTTAAAAGTTAGCACCTCTTTGAGGACTCTAACTTTTATGATATGAAAATAATTGTTTTTTGTCTAGATATTACTTTAAATTATGAATGACTAGATGAGAATCTAATGCATATATAGACTGGTCAACATAGAAAGGCTACCTCCTTTCACATTTCTTGCTTAACAGTTTGAACTGTACACAATTAATAATAATAATAATAATAATAATAATAATAATAATAATAATACTTTCCGTCCAGTTTGACACGTTTTATTATTTTACATACATTTAAGTAAAACGTCAAACTAGATGCACCGTTTGGGAAAGGAGGTCTGGCTATTTAATTATGATGAAGGAATCAACTCGCGAAGGCAGGCTCTTATTTAAGCTTGCTAAAGCAATTATTGAATTAGTTAGAAAGTAGTCAAAAATAGACGACTAAGCAATGTGAAATGCATGTACGTAATTTATTGCATGCAAATTTGTAACCTTACAAATAATTAAACATATTGTCTGATTAATTTAATCTGCCACATCACAATAGATTTGTTACAGAATATTTTAGTAATTAAACAAGCATTCTTATAAATCAAATATCCAGATTAAGTTTATCAAAGCAAAAGGCAAAAAGAAAATGCCAGCCGCCATATGCCACCGCAGCTGTAGACACCACCGCTGATGTGATCGTGCTATGTCGGCAATTTTTTTCCAGTAAAGTTGCGTTCTCTTTGGTGCGAAAGAAAAAGAGAGAAAATAGAAAATTACTCTTTAAATCTTCCTTATTTCTCACATTTTCTCACATTTTCTATTTTTCCCCCTTCATCTGTACTACAATGGAGAGAAAATATTATCTCCCCAATTTGGTGTTGTAAATATTTTCTCCAATTTAAATAGTAAAATTCCCCCTCATTGATAAAATGTGAGGTGTGGCGAAAATGGTGGAATTTATAGGGGAATTTTCTCTTTCTCTCTCTATTCTTTCGCATCAAAGATAACGCAAACCTAAAGCTTTAATTTTATTTTTGGCAGAATTTATTTTTAAGGTATGCTTTTATGATAGTTTTCTTTAAGTTATATCATCGTTATATCAAGTCTATGCAAATTAAGTGTTCGAGGCAATCATTCTTGATGCAATTTCTAATGTACATTTACTTCTTAGCCCATCTACTTAATTCCATGCAAGCATCAAAGGGTATGGAATAATACAAATATATTTATTTGAGCCATTTTTCGTCCATAACTAATAGTACTAACTTATACTATAATCGCCTTGAAAACGAGGCAATTCTTCATATTTGGCTATAAAACAATTGAAAGGAAAATGCAAAAGAAGAGCTAAGAGAACTCGTTAATCAATTACGCGGTAAGACGTGTTTAAAGTCTATTTCACGAAAAGTACTACAATAAAAGTACCAATCCCCAATGGCTTGCTCGATCGTCTGCAAATTGTGTATATAATGAATAAGTAAAAGAAGTAGCTCCGAATTCAAACTATCTCATCTCCAATCATGTTATACTTGTGAAAACATCTAGAAAAGAAAGAGAGAAAGAAAGACAAGAGAAAATGCAAATGAATCTAACTGTACCTTATTTGCGAGTGTAATGGATGTCCACGTGTGCCGAGAATGGGAAATGAGTATGAAGATAGCAAGAGTGAACGAACATATATTTCTCTACTCGAAGAATTCTTCAATATGAATGTTGTTCGAAAATCTGGAATTTCGAGAAATATTTCCCTTTTGTTTTTGTCACACCCCAATTCCCGAGGGAAGGCGCACGTGCCAAGGGCGTGACTAGGGGTTGGAATAAAGAAGCGGGGATAGAAAGGGGATCATTACTTTTCAATAATTTAATGATGTTCCCGAAAAGTTGGGCAACATCTCATTCGAAAGAGGGAATAAGCCGAAATGAAATCAAGCGGCAAATAAACCCAACAAAACATTAATATCGTTCAACAAAGGATCGCATAGATTCGATGGCTCGACGAATCAACATAAGGCCATCATTACAACACAAAGCTAACGAGTTCAAGTTCTCGATAGTAGATAGTTAATAAGATCAGAGTACGATATACTTAACGAAAGAAGTACAAGTAGCGGAAGCTTATTAGAAGATAAACATTGCCTCAGCTCCACCTCGTCATCACAACTCCCATCAACCTGAAAATATTTTAAACATTTTGGGCTAAGTACTAATGTACTCAGTGGGCTATGCATTTTGTCAATAGTTAGAAAACACAGCATATTATCCATCATTATAAACATGACTTAGAAGGTTTTAGAAAACAAATACATCTAAGCATGCTAAAACATTTCATTTGGGCCCTTATGTCGCACTCTACAGTTACTCTTACTTTGATCCCGGACCTCTAGCCACCGTCGGATCCATTCATCATTCATATTTGGATTTCGGGTCGGAACCCAGAGAATCCCAGTCAAAGATAGCACACGAGAGAGATCAACCTCCGTATAACTACCAGGGTGTATACACAATTCATTACTAGTGTGTTAGACAAGCAATGAACCTCGATCGATTAACTTCAGAGCATTAAACATGTAGAGGGCACATTAAACATTTATGGATAATAAGTTTTGCATTTTTGAAACCATTGAGCATACGTGACTCATATACTTTTGAAAAGTAAGCCCACCTCTTGAAGCGTGAAATGTGGCCGGTCTTGATAGGCAGTCAACGTCAGGACCTTGTCGAGTCATGCCTATTCATAAAGGTATAATAAGAAACTAATTTCTTAAAATAACTTCCTAATGGAAAATTATCGTCTAGTATATTTTTCTATCTTATAAATCTGTTAGAATGAACAGATTGATTTGAATTCTTTTGTTCCATTATTCGAGAACCATTTATTCGTTGAATTAATTCCGAAAATCATAAAATTTTCAGAATATATTTGAGCTAATAATAGCTTAATAATAAATTAGATCTTGTTGGGAACCCCTTGCAGTTTGATTTTGATGATGTTTATCGAAACCACACTTAGGCATATTTTACTTGTTTAGGGTTAAGGCCGATAGATCGACCTGCTATCTGTTAGTGCAGGTCGATACTCTATAAAGTCTAGAATCAAGTTCGTTCAACCCTGTAAGAGAAAGGTCGTTTATACGGCCTGCCTCATTTGGATCGAGCTGGATCATCAGCCTGTCTATCGACCTTCCTTATCAAGCCCAGCCTGCATTGCCTTAGAAGATTTCAAGTGCTGGATTATCATATCAAGGTCGATGCTCCGCCTTCATGGAGCTTCACGACCTGATCCTTGCCACGTGGTGTGCCAGCAAGGACGAACTTTCCCAACGGCTAGAAGTGAGTCAGCTTCCAACGGCTAGTGCCACGTCAGCCTGACTCCAACGGCTAGTTTTTCAAAACTGCCTATAAATACTTCAGCCATTATCGGATTCAAGTACGGGAAACTCAAGCTATCAACGCCAAATCTCTGCCCAAAACCTCTCTCAAGTTCATATCCATTCAAGTGTTCGAAATTCGATTAGTTTCCCAAACACTTGACGAAGAGAGGTTTCCGATTTCGATAAAACCCACAACGACGAAGCGTTCACTGCTGCTTGTCGTTGATTCAACAACTTCTTCTCCGACTAGTTCGAAGTTAGAAAGTTTGTCTGTGTTTTCGCCATTGTAGAGTTTAGTCAAGCTCTGTTAGCGAAAGGTTGATTGTACGTTTTGTACAAAAGGTTGTAAGGGTCACGACCCAAAACTCGTGTCTAGATATTTTCAGGTTAGATTGTATCTAGAACTGATACTCAGTCAGTATAAATAAGAGAGAGGTGGATCCAAAAGAAAAGGGATTCTCAGGTCGAGTCGGCCTGACGTGGATGTAGGAGGGTTTCTCCGAACCACGCTAAATCGCGGTGTCTCTCTCTCTCTCTCTCTCCTTATTTATCGCCCTTATATTTCATTATCAAACTGACGAGCATCAACCTGCATATCACGCATCAACCTGCTATCTACTTTCAGCCTTAAGATTTTTCAAAGAGTTAACCAACCTCCACCAACTTCCGCATAAGCACAAGTTTGATAAATCAAGCTTGTTCCCAAACGAGCTTGATAGATCAACCTGTCTCTGATAAAGATCGACCTTGACAATCGACCTTTAGATCGACCTGATTTTCAAAAGTAAAAAACGGTTGGTTATTGGTGTATTCCCCCCCCCCCCCATACACCAATTACTCTTTCCCGGGACCAACAAGTGGTATCAGAGCAGTGGTTCTTTTAACCGCTGCTTTGCATACTAAAAGTTCTTTTTCAAACTTTTGGTCATTTTGAACCGATCCTTTAGAAAAATCTTTTTCATTCATACATATCATATTATTTGCTATGGAGGCTTCTCTTCTCAGGGTTTGTGAAGACTTCTCCATTCAAGGCTATGAAGACTGGAGTTTCCGAATCAAGATGTGTCTCAAGGCACATCACGTCCTTATGTGGGATATCATCGAGAATGGACCCTCCCCCATTTACGCAGCGAAGATTATTGTGGAAGGAACAGCCCCCGGGGAGGCTACATACGAGAAAGTCCTCAAAAATCCTCGCGACTATACAACCGAGGAAAGGAAGGAGGCCAGCCTCGATGATTATTCAAAGGGACTCATCTCCAGCACCGTGAAGGGCGTCTACCTGGCCAAGATCCGAAATCTTGAAACCGCCAAAGAAATGTGGGACACCCTCCGGTCCATCAGCCTTGGTTCAGAGGAAATGAAAGAGAACAAGCTGTCCATGGCGTGCAGCAAGTTCGATGACTTCAAGATGGTTTCGGGTGAAACCATAGAAGCAATGAAAATTCGCTTCACCGAGATTATTCTCGAAGTCGCTGCAAACAACCCGTACAAATATACGCAGCGCGAGAAGAATCTTAAAGTGATACGTGCCCTTCCTGCAAATTGGCACGTATACGCCGCCATGCATCCAGCCCGTTCGGATTTCAACTCCCTCACCACCGAAGATCTTTTCGACATTCTTGTCGGAAATGAATATGAGATGATCCGCATCCATGGATCAACACAGCCTTCCACCAGCAAGAAGGCTGATGAAAAGAACGACAAGGAGGTAGCTTTCAAGGCCGACTCAGCCTCTGCTACTACCCCAAGCACGATTGACGAATCCATCGTCAAAAAGTTCGAGAAGATGACTCTCGACTATGCTCTCGCTGCTAGGAGAAATGAGAAGCTCCTAGGAAAGGTTGTCAAATACAAGAAGTTCTACCGTGACAAAAAGCGAAACTTCTCAAACCGCAACCACGACCGCCCTGACAAAAGGGGAGAAGGTAAACCCTCAACCTTCAATTCTTCTAACACACCCGAGGGTGGTTGCTTTGGTTGTGGCAGGCCAGGTCACTACAAGACCGATTGTCCAGATTTGACCAAGGCCGAGAGAGACGAGCTCCGTGCAAAGCGCGATAAAAAGCTCAAGGAACAACGAGCTGCCATGCTTGCTGAAGAATCAAAGGAGGCTCATCTCTTAGATAGCTCATCGAGTGATGACGAGGGTTACATCGCTTTCGACGAAAGTGATGATGAAGAGTGTTTTGTTGGAGAACTCCAACAAACCATGGGATCATCAAAGGTAGTTCCTCAACCCATTTCACTTTCTTTCTCTGACGATGAATGTGCAGAAGAAGGTGAAGAACTATCCGAGGCTGTGTCTTGGGAAGAAATCAAGAAACAGCTGGATGACTATGCCGACCTTGTGGAAACACTCAAAGAGGTCGTTGAAGATAATGCTGAGCTATTGGACAAAAATGAAAAATACAAGCTAGCATTAGAAGAAAGATTCTCTCCCTACGATGAAGAAAAGGAAGGGAGATCGAAGCCCTAAAGTCAAAGGTTGATGAATTGACTTTGCGGGTTAAGGAGTTCGATACCAGGGCGCTCGAGAAGGACGAGTCCCTCAAGACCAAGGATGTCGAAATACACAGCCTTACCTCAAAATTGGCTGACCTGGTTATTCGACACGAAATCCTCGTGAAAAAGGAAGAAAAACTTCAACTCACTTTGAGTCAGTTGAAGAAAAGCGGAAAGAAGCTGGAAGAAGTCCAATCCATGCAACGCAATCCGCGCGATCACTCTGGTAGTGGATTTATGGGAAAATCAAAGGAAAGCAAGGACAAAGACTACGAGATCACGTTCGTGAAAGCGCAGCCTAAATCGAAGAGTGTTCGGAAAGCTCATCAAGCTCTCCCAGATAAGATGGTCAAGCTGAAGAACCCAGTTCGACAGCCCCAAGTCATCCTCTTAAAGCAACAAAAGAAGGAACAGCCTGTTCCTCAAAAGAAAGAGAGTCGACCTGCCCAGCATCGTCGACCTGCCCCCTCACATCAAAAGCAAGCTGTCCATCCAGGGCGATACCAAGGCCAATACTATCAAAGGCCGTATCACCCTCAGTTCCTCTTTCCTGCTCATCAAGGTTGTCACTGCCACTATTCTCAACAGTCGAACTTCCAAGACCGGCAGTATCAACCTGGTCTTCATGAAGAGCAGTATTATCAGCCTCGTCGCCCTCGCTCAAAGAAGTCCAAGGCTCCCAAGCCCAAGACCGCCACTGCCTCGTCCTCAGCCTCGGATAGAAGCAGACCGGCAAAACAAATTTGGGTCCCAAAGGCCGTTCCCGCAACCGATGTAGCACCCAATCTCAAGTGGGTTGCTAAGTTTAACTAATTGCAGGTCGGGAAGGCTCAAAGAAGGAGCCAAGCAGCTCGTGGAGCTGTATGGATCATTGATAGTGGATGCTCAAAGCACATGACGTGTGACAAAACGCTACTATCAAACTATCAAGAACGAGACGGGCCACTTGTAGCCTTTGGAGGAAATTCTAAGGGACTTACGAGAGGCCAGGGCGATCTAAAAGTTGGTAAAACAACTATCTCTAATGTTTCTTATGTTGAAGGTCTTAATCATAACCTATTCTCTGTGTCGCAATTCTGCTCGAGTGGTAAACGAGTAGAATTCACCGCTAACAAATGTCTCGTGAAAAGTGAGGAAGGAGAAACACTTCTTACCGGAATTTTGCAGGATAGACTCTATATTGTTCAATGGACAGATTGGATAGAGACCTGCCTGGTCACAAAAGCTGATTCCGAGACAAGTTGGCTATGGCACAAGAGGTTGAGTCATTTGAACTTCAAGACCATCAACAAGCTCGCACGCAACAAGCTGGTGAACGACCTACCGGATCAAGTCTTCGATCGTGATCACATCTGCAGAGCCTGTCAAGCTGGAAAGCAAACAAGATCATCCTTTCCAAGCGTGACGGCACAAACATCAAATCGAATTCTTGAGCTTCTCCATCTCGACCTCTTCGGTCCAGTCACTCCCTTGAGTATAAACGGTAGAAAATACGCTCTCGTTATTATAGATGATTATTCTAGATTTACGTGGGTTATTTTCATGTACAAAAAGAAGGAGACTTTGGAGAAGCTACCTGCGTTGCTGAGCAAACTGTGCAATCAAAAGGAGAAATCCATTATCTCCATTCGATCTGATCGAGGCACCGAATTTATCAATGCGATGATCGAAGAATATTGCACAAAGAGTGGAATTCATCATCAAACTTCAGCTGCACGCACACCTCAACAAAACGGCGTAGTGGAACGTCGTAACAGGTCGCTGAAGGAAGCAGCTCGTACCATGTTGGATGAAACCAACCTTCCAAAGAAGTTTTGGGCAGAGGCCGTTAACACTGCCTGCCATACCCAAAACAGGTCGATCATCACTACCCGACATGGAAAGACTCCATACGAGCTGTGGAACAACAAGCTCCCCAGGTTAAAGTATTTTAAAGCTTTTGGGTGCTTGTGTTACATTCATAACAATGGGAAATCTCAATTAAAGACTTTTGATAGCAAGGCCGATCCAGGAGTATTTTTAGGATACTCAGAGGTTAGCAAAGCTTATAGAGTCTTTAATAAGAAAACCCTAGTTGTGGAGGTAACACCTCATGTTGTGTTTGATGAATCTACTTGTCTGTACAGATATTCAAGTACAGGTCCAGATCAGTCCGCTACTAACAGGCCATCTAACCCCCCCACTGACGATCTGCTAGTATGGACTCCAAATGATCTAAAGGAAGAGGATCAATCTGATCCTAGGGTCACACAGCAAAGGGGAAGTGATGCAAGTAATGTTCATACTTCGAGCTGCAATACATCAGCCGGACTTAACCAGGCTGATCCCCCTCTCTCAGTCCCCCAGACTGATGCTGTTCACGACCTTACATCCCAAATCGAGCAGTTCGATAGCACAATGGAGCAGCTCAACATCCAGGCCGAACAACAGCCCGAGCAACAGCACGTGCTCACTGATCATCCTTCAACTCATCCGGAGTTTGATGAACCCATTAATGAGCCCGAGCCAATCATTTCAAATGAAGAAAGAGCTCGACGCAGACGTTGGATCGATGCTCATCCAAGAGAGCTCATTGTTGGGAACCCAAACCAAGGAGTGCGAACAAGAAGGACGATTGGTGAAAGCGCACTGCTAAGTTGCTATCTCTCTCGAATAGAACCCAAAGATGCAATTGAAGCTCTTCGTGATGCTGACTGGATTCAAGCCATGCAAGAAGAACTCAATGAATTCAAGAGAAATGAAGTATGGTCTCTAGTTGATCGTCCTTATCATCAGGGCGTCATTGGAGTCAAATGGGTTTACAAAAACAAGAGAGATGAATCTGGAGAAGTTGTCAGAAATAAAGCCCGATTGGTAGCAAAGGGTTACTGTCAACAAGAAGGAATCGACTATGATGAGACGTTTGCCCCCGTTGCAAGATTGGAAGCTATAAGGCTGTTTCTAGCTTATGCCGCTCATCAACGATTCAAAGTCTACCAGATGGATGTTAAAAGTGCGTTCCTCAATGGCGTTCTCGAAGAGGAAGTCTATGTGGAACAGCCTCCAGGATTCGAGGAGGGTGATTCAAGCAAAGTCTACAAACTGCACAAGGCCGTATACGGACTTAAGCAAGCTCCTCGAGCTTGGTATGAGACGCTATCATCCTTTCTCATCGAATCAGGATTCAAGCGTGGTTCAGTCGACAAGACGCTGTTCACTATCAAAGTGAATGAACATATCCTTTTAGTACAAATTTATGTTGATGATATCATTTTTGGATCTAAATCTCCCATTTTATGCGAAAAATTTGGTAACCTCATGACAGAAAAATATAAAATGTCTATGATGGGGGAAATGAATTTCTTTCTAGGGTTGCAGGTCAAGCAGTCCGATGAAGGAATCTTCATTAGCCAAACAAAGTACGCACACGAGCTGGTTGACAAGTTTGGTGTCAAAGACAGCAAGCCTGTCAAAATACCGATGCTCTCTGGTGGGAAGATCGACCCGGATCCCGAAGGAAAACCTGCCAACATAACACAGTACAGGGGTATAATTGGTTCATTACTTTATCTAACTGCAAGTCGACCTGACATCACTTTTGCAGTTGGAGTGTGTGCTCGATTTCAAGCTAATCCGAAGGAATCACACTTGGAAGCAGCAAAGAAAATTCTTCGATACATCAAAGGAACCACAAATTTAGGTCTTTGGTATCCTTGTGATGATAATTTGCAGCTTACAGGTTATTCAGATTTTGATCATGCAGGGTGCAAGCTCGATAGGAAATCTACCTCGGGTACTTGCCATTTTCTCGGAAACAAGCTGATTTCGTGGTTTTCAAAGAAACAAACTTCAGTAGCCACCTCCACCACAGAGGCCGAGTACATGGCCGCAGGGAGTTGTTGTGCACAAATCTTGTGGATCAAACAACAACTCAAGGATTATGAAGTTGAAGTCAGTGAAGTGCCTATATTCTGCGACAGCTCGAGTGCCATCGCCATTACTCAGAATCCAGTTCTTCATTCAAGATGCAAACACGTGGATATTCGACATCACTTTATTCGTGATCACGTGGAAAAGAAGAACGTGGTTATTGAGAAGATACACACTGACATTCAACGAGCTGATATTCTAACCAAACCCCTAGCCGAAGAAAGATTCAAAATGCTATGTGGAAAGCTAGGGTTATTAAATGTTGAGTCATCAGGCCGATCGTAAGCCTACAGGCCGTCATTTCCTCAACAGCCTGACACCTCCTTCAAAAGTTTGTTCGGGACCAACAATCGGGACGAACAGGCCGATATTAAGGGGGAACAGGCCGTCAACTACTCAACAGGCCGTTACCATTTGAACAGGGAGTTACTATTTGAACAGGTCGTTTGTCAGGCCGTTACCTTCAAACAGGCCGAACGCGACGACGACTTGCCATGTTCCGATGCAGCTTTGTAGAGTTGTCGTTCGTGATGTAGAGATGGCAAATAGTAACAGCCTTTTTCAAGATCGATGAGTCAGCCGTCGCCTCGTATCCCTTCCTACAGGCCGATTCAAATGACAGACCGTTCTCGATCAACAGGCCGTGTCCGTCAACAGGCCGTGTCCATCAACAGGCCGTCGTCTAAATCAACAGATCGACCTGTGTTCCTCGAATTGAGGGGGAACACTTGGCCAAAATTATCCATAAATTGAGGGGGAACAAAGGCCGATATTATAAGTCCAGGCCGTTTCATCTCGCCAGGCCGATATCACATGTCCAGGGCGTTTATTTCGCCAGGCCGATGTCTTCCCCCAGGCCGTCAACTTCGACAGGCCGTTCTCTGCCACAAGGTCGATATCATCAGGCCGATATCAACCTGAATGCAACTGCATTTATGAAGGAAGAATCAAAAGGGCAGTATCACCCTTTTGTCTTATAACTTCTTCAATACGCATTGAATTCTTCATTTATTACTAATATTTATTTCTCAATGCTTTACATAATTTAAGGGTCTGTTAGGTTGCAGATAATAAGGAAAAGGGGAGTAATGATTACCATTTTTGTAACACATCCAGTCAAGTGTCAAATATTGACACATTGACCAATGTTGCATTTAATTCCCTGCCACTTTTCTGAAAAAGCGCCATATTTCGCACGTTTCCTTACCTCACGCGCGGATGAGAACCGTTTCACATTCCACGCGCTTTAATCGTGTGGACGTGGGTGAGAGGGAAAGCTTTAACCCTTTCAAATTCGAACGATCTCAACCGTTCGAATTTTCTATATATGTCATGCAATTTCTTCAAAAACATTACTTGCCTTCTTCATTCTTATCTGCAAAACCTAATTTTCATACTCTGCAAAAAAAAACCAATCTGCCGCCGTCGTGTTCTTCGTTTTTCCACTTTCTCTCACTGTATCAAATCACAAGCCGTGGTTTGTGCTCTTTTCACCGATTAAGTCTTAATTTTCTGTCAAGTTCTTTATTGTTTTTCTAATCTTTCTCGAAAATTTGCAGGAAAAACAACAATGGCAGAAAATGTTTCAACCTCCGGTCGAAAGGAATTGCAGTGGTCAGAAATTGAGGACTACTTGACCGCTCGCATCAAATTCGAGCCCTACATGGTGCGCGAAAACTTCGGTTTTCGCGATCTCGATTCCATGTTCGCCCTGGTGGAGACTTGCTTTCCATTCCATCAGATTATCTCCACCCGGCCGGCGAAGAGTCTTCCCAAGCTTGTGGGTGCCTTCTTCTACAACTGGAACGAGGGCGATTCCGTGTCTTCCCACACCGTCTCCCTCGGAACCCAGAAGGCCATGATCACCATCAACATTCTTGATGCCGTTAAGGCAGCCTTCGGTATTGGGGAAGGAGGAACGATGCAGATCTCAGAAATTTCTCGAGATCAACTGCAGCAGGTTGCAGACCGCGTGCTGATTGAGCAAAGGCAGTATGTGCCTATTTCCTTCAAGAGGAACGAGCTCCGCCCCAAATACCGCCTCCTAATGGACTTCGTGCAGAAGTGCTTTTTAGGGCACATCGGGAATTACGACCAGGTCACCCCATTCAAGTTTCAGATATTGACGGCCGTAATCCTCGACCTGCCCATTAGTTGGGCCAAATTGATGGTCTCCCTGCTCTGGGAAAAGGCCAGGCAGATCGTCTGCGAGACAGAGGGAGAGGCCGTAGTGAAAGTGTCTCTCCACAACGAGAAAAGGTCGATTCGCCTTGGGACGAAGGCCACCTGCATTATCATTTCCTACTTCAAGAATAGGAAATGGTCCAATGAGCCGGCCTTCCCCCCTCTATTTATTCCAAAGGATCTCCACCAACTGGAGATGGCGATAGGGGTGGCGCCGCAGATTTATTACAACTCCCCAGACAATGTCAGGGCGCACCTCGCCAGACCGGCGAATCCAAGGTCGGTTGGAGGATTCCAGATCGACCCGCTCAAAAGAAGAGGAAGGCCGATGTCGACCTGGTTCCTTCTCGCCCTGCCAAGAAGGCACCACCTGTGAAGAAGACTCCTCCACAGAGGACGCAGTCGGCCTCCGGTGATCCGCCAAGGCCGCTTCACAGGATTCTCCCCGTGCAGCTCGAGGAATCTGCACCTCACAGGGAGCCATCACCCTCTCCATCGCCCTCTCATTCAGCCGAACGGACTCCATCTCCAGTCCGTTCGGCCGCCGAGCCGTCCGCCTCGAAGCAACGCCCTGCATCCTCTCCGCAGGTCGTTGTTCCCTCACCGGTGAGATCCCCCTCAGTACAACGAGCTGGATCTGTAGAGATCCAGGATCTCACTACTGAAGATTCTCAGTCTTCCCCCCTTCGGGATGTGCCCGTGGAGGAGGACGTCGTGCTGCCGATCCAGCCATTCATTGAGCAGCCGATGTCTGCTGGTCACTCCCAGGTGGCCGCCATGAAGGCTGAGGCCAGGCTGAAGGTTATCGACCTGATGCCGGGGATAGCTCAACTCCCCAAGTCCCTCGACCTCGCTACTCGCCTCCAGTTCTATCTGGTTTGTAAGTCGAGTTATTATTACGTCTTTGAGGCCTTGCTACAGGTCGTTACCCTCAACGACCTGAAGGTCGAGGAGTTGGCGCTGGAAGCGGAGTTTGGCTTCTACAGTGTGGAGGATGCGGCTTCAAATTTCCAATCTTTAGTGCTGCGCCGCATGAAGGTCGAGGCCAAGGTTCTGGGTATCGACCTTCGCCCTCTCTACACTCTCTCGCGCCTCTCGCGCCCTATACAACTCCGCCGCCGATGTTGGAGACGAGTTTGAAGTGATTCAAACTCCGGAGCAATCGCCACCCAGGAATGAGGGTGGTGATCAGCTTCTTGAGGCTGCTGCTCCGTCTCCCAAAACTTCAAAGGTTGATGTGGAGGTCGTGTTCGATACCATTTCTGCCAAGCTCGAGTCCATCATCATCAACCTTCCCGAGCAAATCAAGCAGGCCGTAGCTGAGGCCCGGATCGATATTGTGAAAGATGCCAAGATCCAGGCCGATGAAGCTGCCAGGGAGCGTGTCACGGACTTTGCCGTGAAGCTATTAAAGGAATATACTGACAAGCTCCTGCCGGGCCAGCTCGAGGAACTACACATGGCGTCCCGCGACCAGATCGGGGAAGTGTTGGAGGACCTGGCCAAGGTTGATGAGCGAGTAACAAATCTGACTTCTTCAATTACTAACTCGGCATCGACCTCCAACACGCAAATCAACGCCATTCACGGCACCATCTCCTCCCTTCTCAATGGTCAACAGGAGTTGAGGGATGCCGTGACCAAGCTGCAGGAGGAGGATGCGACTCTTCTATCCCTCATCAAAGCCCTTTCTGATGATGTCGAAAAGGGGGAAGAAGATAGAGCCGCCTCCGCCGCCAGGAAGAAGAAGACCCCCAAATCCAAAACTCCTTCAACTTCCGTGGCTCCTCCTCCTCCTCCTCAAAAGAAGCCTGCTTCCAAGGCCGACGCCTCCAAGGCCGTCGCCTCCCAGGCCGATCCCATTGCTGCTGCCGCCGCTACCGAGGCCGCCGCTGCCAAAGCTCGATTGGCAAAGCAGGCCGAGCTAATAACTGCCATGCATCTAGCTGGTGCGACGCCAGAGCAGGCCGTGGATCCTGAAGAGCAGCGGCGCTTCATTGCCATGGGCCGGGCTGAGGAAGAAAGGAGGAAGAGGGAGAAGGATTGGATCAGCCAGTCCTCCCTCGTTTTGAATGCTGGAGTCCAGCAGCAGGCCGTCGAGTGGCTCGACGAAAGGCAGAACAACCTGCTGCGGGAGCTCAACAGTTGCTTCATCCTCCTGCACTACTGGATCCAGGACCCCTCCCTTCCTACCGACGACGATGACGCCTATGCAGCTTACATGCTCAAATTCCCTTACCAAGACTTCATTGGTGAGCTTCGGAAGAAGGCTGCAGAGGCCGGTGCGATGTTAAGGGCCCCAACAAAGGAATTCTTCGCGCCCTTACTTCTTGGTGATTCGGGGTACTTGGATTACTCCCGGGTCGACCAATACATCGTACAGACCGCCATCGGACTGAACGTCAATGTGTCAAATTCCGATCCCGACTTTCGCCGAATCAGGGATGGAATTTACGCAAGCATGAAGTCGAAGTCGAGGGAGCAGGTCCAGGAGGAAAGAATTGCAGCCCGTGTCAAGCTGCAGCAGATGTAGTTAGATGATTTTGTAATTTTTGTTATTCATTTATGCTCTCAGCCTGTTGTAAATTCTCTATGTATTTTGCTATCGAACTTAATGAAGCAAAAATCATCTTTCGTCCTGACGACAATATCTCTTTGTCCAGGCATCTGCCTTTACTGCTTTATTTACTTTGATTTATTATCTGCCTTACTTATATTTCCTTATCGACCTTTATGGTCAATCGATCTTTTAATTGTTTTATACCTTAGGAAATATTTGTAAAGTGTATGGTTTCGACATCATCAAAAAGGGGGAAATTGTTGGGAACCCCTTGCAGTTTGATTTTGATGATGTTTATCGAAACCACACTTAGGCATATTTTACTTGTTTAGGGTTAAGGCCGATAGATCGACCTGCTATCTGTTAGTGCAGGTCGATACTCTATAAAGTCTAGAATCAAGTTCGATCCACCCTGTAAGAGAAAGGTCGTTTATACGGCCTGCCTCATTTGGATCGAGCTGGATCATCAGCCTGTCTATCGACCTTCCTTATCAAGCTTCCAGCCTGCATTGCCTTAGAAGATTTCAAGTGCTGGATTATCATATCAAGGTCGATGCTCCGCCTTCATGGAGCTTCACGACCTGATCCTTGCCACGTGGTGTGCCAGCAAGGACGAACTTTCCCAACGGCTAGAAGTGAGTCAGCTTCCAACGGCTAGTGCCACGTCAGCCTGACTCCAACGGCTAGTTTTTCAAAACTGCATATAAATACTTCAGCCATTATCGGATTCAAGTACGGGAAACTCAAGCTATCAACGCCAAATCTCTGCCCAAAACCTCTCTCAAGTTCATATCCATTCAAGTGTTCGAAATTCGATTAGTTTCCCAAACACTTGACGAAGAGAGGTTTCCAATTCCGATAAAACCCACAACGACGAAGCGTTCACTGCTGCTTGTCGTTGATTCAACAACTTCTTCTCCGACTAGTTCGAAGTTAGAAAGTTTGTCTGTGTTTTCGCCATTGTAGAGTTTAGTCAAGCTCTGTAATTAGCGAAAGGTTGATTGTACATTTTGTACGAAAGGTTGTAAGGGTCACGACCCAAAACTCGTGTCTAGATATTTTCAGGTTAGATTGTATCTAGAACTGATACTCAGTCAGTATAAATAAGAGAGAGGTGGATCCAAAAGAAAAGGGATTCCCAGGTCGAGTCGGCCTGACGTGGATGTAGGAGGGTTTCTCCGAACCACGCTAAATCGCGGTGTCTCTCTCTCTCTCTCTCTCCTTATTTATCGCCCTTATATTTCATTATCAAACTGACGAGCATCAACCTGCATATCACGCATCAACCTGCTATCTACTTTCAGCCTTAAGATTTTTCAAAGAGTTAACCAACCTCCACCAACTTCCGCATAAGCACAAGTTTGATAAATCAAGCTTGTTCCCAAACGAGCTTGATAGATCAACCTGTCTCTGATAAAGATCGACCTTGACAATCGACCTTTAGATCGACCTGATTTTCAAAAGTCAAAAACGGTTGGTTATTGGTGTATTCCCCCCCCCCCCCCCCCCCCATACACCAATTACTCTTTCCCGGGACCAACAAGTGGTATCAGAGCAGTGGTTCTTTTAACCGCTGCTTTGCATACTAAAAGTTCTTTTTCAAACTTTTGGTCATTTTGAACCGATCCTTTAGAAATCTTTTTCATTCATACATATCATATTATTTGCTATGGAGGCTTCTCTTCTCAGGGTTTGTGAAGACTTCTCCATTCAAGGCTATGAAGACTGGAGTTTCCGAATCAAGATGTGTCTCAAGGCACATCACGTCCTTATGTGGGATATCATCGAGAATGGACCCTCCCCCATTTACGCAGCGAAGATTATTGTGGATGGAACAGCCCCCGGGGAGGCTACATACGAGAAAGTCCTCAAAAATCCTCGCGACTATACAACCGAGGAAAGGAAGGAGGCCAGCCTCGATGATTATTCAAAGGGACTCATCTCCAGCACCGTGAAGGGCGTCTACCTGGCCAAGATCCGAAATCTTGAAACCGCCAAAGAAATGTGGGACACCCTCCGGTCCATCAGCCTTGGTTCAGAGGAAATGAAAGAGAACAAGCTGTCCATGGCGTGCAGCAAGTTCGATGACTTCAAGATGGTTTCGGGTGAAACCATAGAAGCAATGAAAATTCGCTTCACCGAGATTATTCTCGAAGTCGCTGCAATCAACCCGTACAAATATACGCAGCGCGAGAAGAATCTTAAAGTGATACGTGCCCTTCCTGCAAATTGGCACGTATACGCCGCCATGCATCCAGCCCGTTCGGATTTCAACTCCCTCACCACCGAAGATCTTTTCGACATTCTTGTCAGAAATTAATATGAGATGATCCGCATCCATGGATCAATACAGCCTTCCACCAGCAAGAAGGCTGATGAAAAGAACGACAAGGAGGTAGCTTTCAAGGCCGACTCAGCCTCTGCTACTACCCCAAGCACGATTGACGAATCCATCGTCAAAAAGTTCGAGAAGATGACTCTCGACTATGCTCTCGCTGTTAGGAGAAATGAGAAGCTCCTAGGAAAGGTTGTCAAATACAAGAAGTTCTACCGTGACAAAAAGCGAAACTTCTCAAACCGCAACCACGACCGCCCTGACAAAAGGGGAGAAGGTAAACCCTCAACCTTTAATTCTTCTAACACACCCGAGGGTGGTTGCTTTGGTTGTGGCAGGCCAGGTCACTACAAGACCGATTGTCCAGATTTGACCAAGGCCGAGAGAGACGAGCTCCGTGCAAAGCGCGATAAAAAGCTCAAGGAACAACGAGCTGCCATGCTTGCTGAGAATCAAAGGAGGCTCATCTCTCAGATAGCTCGTCAAGTGCTGACGAGGGTTACATCGCTTTCGACGAAAGTGATGATGAAGAGTGTTTTGTTGGAGAACTCCAACAAACCATGGGATCATCAATGGTAGTTCCTCAACCCATTTCACTTTCTTTCTCTGACGATGAATGTGCAGAAGAAGGTGAAGAACTATCCGAGGCTGTGTCTTGGGAAGAAATCAAGAAACAGCTGGATGACTATGCCGACCTTGTGGAAACACTCAAAGAGGTCGTTGAAGATAATGCTGAGCTATTGGACAAAAATGAAAAATACAAGCTAGCATTAGAAGAAAGATTCTCTCCCTACGATGAAGAAAAGGTAAGGGAGATCGAAGCCCTAAAGTCAAAGGTTGATGAATTGACTTTGCGGGTTAAGGAGTTCGATACCAGGGCGCTCGAGAAGGACGAGTCCCTCAAGACCAAGGATGCCGAAATACACAGCCTTACCTCAAAATTGGCTGACCTGGTTATTCGACACGAACTCCTCGTGAAAAAGGAAGAAAAACTTCAACTCACTTTGAGTCAGTTGAAGAAAAGCGGAAAGAAGCTGGAAGAAGTCCAATCCATGCAACGCAATCCGCGCGATCACTCTGGTATTGGATTTAAGGGAAAATCCAAGGAAAGCAAGGACAAAGACTGCGAGATCACGTTCGTGAAAGCGCAACCTAAATCGAAGAGTGTTCGGAAAGCTCATCAAGCTCTCCCAGATAAGATGGTCAAGCTGAAGAACCCAGTTCGACAGCCCCAAGTCATCCTCTTAAAGCAACAAAAGAAGGAACAGCATGTTCCTCAAAAGAAAGAGAGTCGACCTGCCCAGCATCGTCGACCTGCCCCCTCACATCAAAAGCAAGCTGTCCATCCAGGGCGATACCAAGGCCAATACTATCAAAGGCCGTATCACCCTCAGTTCTTCTTTCCTGCTCATCAAGGTTGTCACTGCCACTATTCTCAACAGTCGAACTTCCAAGACTGGCAGTATCAACCTGGTCTTCATGAAGAGCAGTATTATCAGCCTCGTCGCCCTCGCTCAAAGAAGTCCAAGGCTCCCAAGCCCAAGACCGCCACTGCCTCGTCCTCAGCCTCGGATAGAAGCAGACCGACAAAACAAATTTGGGTCCCAAAGGCCGTTCCCGCAACCGATGTAGCACCCAATCTCAAGTGGGTTGCTAAGTTTAACTAATTGCAGGTCGGGAAGGCTCAAAGAAGGAGCCAAGCAGCTCATGGAGCTGTATGGATCATTGATAGTGGATGCTCAAAGCACATGACGTGTGACAAAACGCTACTATCAAACTATCAAGAACGAGACGGGCCACTTGTAACCTTTGGAGGAAATTCTAAGGGACTTACGAGAGGCCAGGGCGATCTAAAAGTTGGTAAAACAACTATCTCTAACGTTTCTTATGTTGAAGGTCTTAATCATAACCTATTCTCTGTGTCGCAATTCTGCTCTAGTGGTAAACGAGTAGAATTCACGGCTAACAAATGTCTCGTGAAAAGTGAGGAAGGAGAAACACTTCTTACCGGAATTTTGCAGGATAGACTCTATATTGTTCAATGGACAGATTGGATAGAGACCTGCCTGGTCACAAAAGTTGATTCCGAGACAAGCTGGCTATGGCACAAGAGGTTGAGTCATTTGAACTTCAAGACCATCAACAAGCTCGCACGCAACAAGCTGGTGAACGACCTACCGGATCAAGTCTTCGATCGTGATCACATCTGCAGAGCCTGTCAAGCTGGAAAGAAAACAAGATCATCCTTTCCAAGCGTGACGGCACAAACATCAAATCGAATTCTTGAGCTTCTCCATCTCGACCTCTTCGGTCCAGTCACTCCCTTGAGTATAAACGGTAGAAAATACGCTCTCGTTATTATAGATGATTATTCTAGATTTACGTGGGTTATTTTCATGTACAAAAAGAAGGAGACTTTGGAGAAGCTACCTGCGTTGCTGAGCAAACTGTGCAATCAAAAGGAGAAATCCATTATCTCCATTCGATCTGATCGAGGCACCGAATTTATCAATGCGATGATCGAAGAATATTGCACAAAGAGTGGAATTCATCATCAAACTTCAGCTGCACGCACACCTCAACAAAACGGCGTAGTGGAACGTCGTAACAGGTCGCTGAAGGAAGCAGCTCGTACCATGTTGGATGAAACCAACCTTTCAAAGAAGTTTTGGGCAGAGGCCGTTAACACTGCCTGCCATACCCAAAACAGGTCGATCATCACTACCCGACATGGAAAGACTCCATACGAGCTGTGGAACAACAAGCTCCCCAGGTTAAAGTATTTTAAAGCTTTTGGGTGCTTGTGTTACATTCATAACAATGGGAAATCTCAATTAAAGACTTTTGATAGCAAGGCCGATCTAGGAGTATTTTTAGGATACTCAGAGGTTAGCAAAGCTTATAGAGTCTTTAATAAGAAAACCCTAGTTGTGGAGGTAACACCTCATGTTGTGTTTGATGAATCTACTTGTCTGTACAGAGAATCAAGTACAGGTCCAGATCAGTCCGCTACTAACAGGCCATCTAACCCCCCCATTGACGATCTGCTAGTATGGACTCCAAATGATCTAGAGGAAGAGGATCAATCTGATCCTAGGGTCACACAGCAAAGGGGAAGTGATGCAAGTAATGTTCATACTTCGAGCTGCAATACATCAGCCGGACTTAACCAGGCTGATCCCCCTCTCTCAGTCCCCCAGACTGATGCTGTTCACGACCTTACATCCCAAATCGAGCAGCTCGATAGCACAATGGAGCAGCTCAACATCCAGGCCGAACAACAATGCTTAACTTGTCACTCCTAACCTCAGATATGTGGGCAGTTTTGATTCGGATCTTCGCTTACCATGAAAAGGTGCGGAAGACACAGTAATCCCGAAGGAAAACAAAATGCTGGCTATTTAAATACATTCTGTTCCCTAAGATTTTTAGTTTTAAATTGAATTTTTTTCTTCTTCTACAGGTTGATTGGATGTACTTTGTAGCCTTCGCTGCTGTCGTTGTCGGCCTTATTGTTTATTCATGGTATGATTTTTTTAATTTTCTTTTGAAATTCTCATTATCTCTCTCTACCTGCATTTTTTCCAGTTCTTACCATGAGTACTACTTCATCAGCTTATTATCAGTGATCGCTACTACCATGAATGTGAAGTTAAACTCAAGCATTTCTGGATGTAGGAACATTTTTTTGCAACTAAACTGTCATTTTGACTCGACTTGACTCGTTTCTGTTAAATGCTTACGTATGGTTTATCATTCATCTGGTAGTAGAATAAGTAATAACCGCATAAGACACTAGAAATTTACATTTACATTTGCATGATTCGAGGATTTGAAGGACTATATTGTAAAGCTCAAACTTGGTTATATCTATCTGAAGATGATCGATTGCTTTCATTACAGGGGCGATAAGACCGCTCCAAATACTGCTGAGGTGGCAGATGAGGAGGCAGGCCCAGGTCACTCGGAGAACAGAGACACAGTCGTGAGTTCGAAAACGGGATACGGTTCTAGCTCTGCAGCCGGAGAAGAAGGGTCGGAGTCGAAAAGTAAGGAAAAATCGTGAGAATCGGACGAGAGGAGATTTTGATCATCCGGTTATCTTTATAGGAGTAGGTATACATATTCTTGCATGCTTCAAATATGAAGATGATTGAGGCATTGCCTATAATTGAAGGGGGGAAAAGCATGAAAAGGGAAGATCGAAGATGAATTTGGTTAACCCTTTTCCCCCTGCTTTCTGTATTCATATGTAATAAGTTGAATATTGTTTATACTCCCTCCGTCCTCCATTTAGTGACGGAGGGAGTTTGGGCACGCGTTTTTTCGCATTTTATGGTATAATAATAAATTAATGTGTTAAAGTGTTAAAGTGGAATAATTGTGGGTCCATTTGAATTGTTTAATAGTATTAAAATGTTAAAATAATAAAAAGTAGATGTATAAAGTGTTAAAGTGTTAAAGTGATTGTGGGGTCTACGTCCAAAAATGGAAATTGTCAGTAAATGGAGGACGTCCCAATATAGTATTAACGTCACTAAATGGAGGACGGAGGGAGTAGAAATAGTTGCCGAAATCAAGCTGTAGCTTGAAAAGGTGAAGTACTAAAAAGATGAAATGAAAATATATTATAAATATTCTTCTTTCTATTTTGAATTTTGAATTTTGAATTTTTTTTATCAGGATATTCTTCTTATATTCATTTTTGTGACCTATTGTTTTTGTTTTTGATACCTTTACCAACATTTCCTTTTAGTACTATTAAAAACTTAACATATAATTTGTTGATGGGTTGGCTTTCACTTGTTTTATTTGTTTCATGTTGTATGAACCAAGCTAATCTTTTTTCTCTTATAAAAAATATGATATTTTATCCGGACTGTCACATTTTATTATTTTATATCTTTTATATAAGTTTAAAAAAATGTAACAAATTTTTTGAGACATGGGAGCGTATAAACAATAAATAAATTAAATATTAATATTGGGAAGTATAGGGACTTATTTGGATACCATAATTCTTTCTAATAGTGAGTGAGAGAGAAACTTAATCAACGACGATACCAATATGGTAAGAAAGTAATATACTAAATCAAGACCAAATAATCCCAAATATATAACGATCGAATCTAATTAAATTTGATTTCCTACAACAAGTAAGAAACATAATCCTACAAGGATTCATTCATCTTAAATCAACCTCTCTCTCTATATATAGGTATACACACAAGCATCATATTCTCAAAACCCTACCTTAACTAAACTCAGTGCTCTCTCTCTCTCTCTCTCTCTCAACCATGGCTCCCCCGTTCCTCATGCTCCTCATGAAGAAAACAGCGAAGAAGTACCCCTGGCCAGTACCTTCTCTCTCTACAGCCTCAAAGACAAGAAACTTCACTACCCTAATCTCGTCCAATGCCCCTCCCAAAACTTCCCATGCATCGGTTCTTCCCATGGATGGCTTGCTTTCTTAAACTCAAAATCCAACCCTATCCTCTTCAACCCTTTCTCCAAAACCCTAATCAACCTCCCCCTCCATCAAACCCTATCCCACAAACAACCCACCCGCATTACCAAACTAGTCCTCTCCCAAAACCCTTCTTCACACCCCAAGAAGTTCGCCGCCGTGGCCCTCTACGACACCTTCCTCGTAGACTCCAAGATAGCCTTCTGCAGAAGTGGAGACAAGCGGTGGACGGCCCTCGGCTCAAAAGGTGACAAGTACTACGATGTCGTCTGCTGCGAGAAAACCAACACCTTGTTCGCATTAGGGCGGGAGTCTTGGGTCGAATCATGGGACTTGAACGAAGCCGTTCCGAAGAGAACGATCGTTATCCAAGATTCTTACCCTAAGCTGGATAACAAGGCCTTCCCCAACGATCTCTACTCTTCGCAGTGGTACTTAGCCTTGTCGAAGGCCGGAGATATCCTTCTGATTGTTCGGTTCATCGGAGACTTTGTGAGGCCGTCCGACGGAGAAGTCGTGTACGAAGGAGATACACTTACCGATTACATGGCGGAGCCTCTGGTCTGCCCTTACAAGACCGTGAGTTTTCGAGTTTTTAAGGTTGATTCTGACAAGAGGGAGTGGACCGGTGTCGAGGGTTTCGATGACTTTGCGCTGTTTTTGGGAGGGAATCAGTCGTTGATGGTGTCGAGCATCGAGCATGGAGAGTTGAAGGCGAACTCGATCTACTTCACGGATGATAATTGGGAGAGAATCGACGAAGATTACAGCTATGGAGGGCATGATATGGGGGTTTTCTCCATGGGAGATGGTAGCATTGAACCGATTCTTGAGGGTGAGAGGCAGAAGATTGAACCGCCGCCGGTTTGGATTAGTGTTCCTTGCGAGGATAATCATTAATTAATTAGTTATATGGAATTTTTGGTTGTTGGTTTTGGAGTTGTGGTTAATCAATATAAGTACATATATATATAGGGTTTTGTTCTTCCGTGGTCTTTTGATTTGATGTGAAGGGAACAATTCTTGCAACTTAATTAGTAGTTTGTGTTATATTTTGTGACTTGTTCAATCAAAAATTTTTTTAGCAGAGTCTAATTTTATTTTATAGCAATTCGCAAAGTTTGATATTGCTTGTCAAATTCATTACCATTGAAATAATATAAGACACAAATTTAATTATATGTAATATATGCTAATAACCACAAGATCAATTTGTATGATATTCTGACTATTATAAGGTTGCCGCGTTCTCTTTGATGCGAAAGAAAATAAGAGAAAAGAAAAAATCATCCTATAAATTCCACACTTTTTCTCACATTTTCTCACATTTTCAATCTTTTCCCTTTCATTTGCACTACAATGGAGAGAAAATATTATCTCTCCAATTTGGTGTTGTAAATATTTTCTCCAATTTTAGGAGTAAAAACCCCCCCTCATTGATAAAAGGTGAGAAAAGGGGTGTAATTTATAGGGTAGTTTTATCTTTTCTCTAATTTTCTTTCGCATCAAAGAGAACGCAACTCAAAACTATATAATTACAAATACACACGTATTATCTTACTCACTTCATTATTTTCATTTTTCTCTCTCGTCTGTCTCATATATTAGTTTATTTTTAAAAAAAAAAATTAATATACAAAAATTCCTTTTTTTAACCTTCAATCATTAGTTACCGTATTAAAGACAAAAGAGACTAATGAAGTGAGATCGAGGGAGTAGTATATTCGGTTTAAGCTAGAGGTATTTCATTTCAGGCTTAGCTTATTAACATCTTAATAATCTATGTTTAAATTTAGCTAATTATATATATATATATATATATATATATATATATATATATATATATATATATATATATATATATATATATATCAATTTGTAATCTATAAATTACAAGTTACACACAATATTTTTACCTTTTACATTATAAATTGGCCACCTTAATCAAAACTCAGGCATCTGTCGCCGGGTCCATTACCTATTTCATCAGAGCCACAATAGGAAAATATGTAGTAGTAATATACTATTCGATCTCACTTTACTTGAGCCAATTCAAATAGGTACACACATATTAAGGATTGTGAATATGATTTAATTTTTTATCCAATTGTGTTGTTACGTTAAATTATTTTAATACTAGAAAATAACTCATGTTGGATCGGACACCCTAATATACAAAGTAGTTCAAGTAAAAAGGGATGGAGAAAGTATTATTGTACTGAAGTATTGTTGGACCAATGTGATTCTATATTACTCATTATCTATATATGCGGCATTGTTTTGCACTTGGGATCCTTTGTCCCTTTTTTGGTGTCCCAATCATGTTTGTAATCTCAATTTTTAGTAGATTCATGAATTTTTAAAATAAAAAATTTATAATAATTAATTTAAATTTTATGATTATATTTTGGGGTTGACTAATTTAAATTATGCTATATAATTTCTTTTATCATTTAATTTCACTTTTATTAGTTATATATTATTGTCAAAAATATTAAAACTAGGGTATATTACTATTGAAAATTAATAGAAATATTCCTTCACCTACATTATTAGTTATACCTTCACCTACACTATTTCCTTTCATTAATGGAAATATTACAGACCATTTTGTTGATGGGTTGTAATGGTTTTATTTATTTCCTTTTGTATAAACTAAGGTATCTAATTTAGAGAATATGTATGTATTTACCCACTTTCAAGTTTGAAAACTAAATTTAGCTTAGTATGTTTAAAAACACAAAAACTACCCAATTTTTGCTTTGATGTATCATAATACCCTTGCTTTTTAGCTTTGAGTTTTGTCATGTAGTGAAATCCTCTCTCCTCTTTATCTTTGAACTATACCCATCTCTCTCTTTCACATTCTCTCTTTCTCTTTCTCTTCTCTCTTTCTCTCATTTATTTCTCTCACTACAATTCAAATTTCTCTTCTCTCTTTCTCTCTCATTTATTTTCAGATTCGACGGCAACAACCTCTCGTCGGAGGAGCACTGTCGAGGAGGTGGAGGGAGGAGAAGGGGGCGAGGGTCTCCGGGAGAGCTCCGATGAAGATGTTGTTCTTGGTGAGATGCGGGTGGTTGAGGTTCTTGGAGCTGAACTCCGGGAAGCCGCCGACGAGGTTGCTGAACTCCGGGAAGGCGCCGCCGGCAGAGGGGAGGTTGACTGCGGTGGAGCAGACAACCAAAAAAAAAATATTTGTTACTAGTATTTTCTCTCGTCCCCCGAATAGTGTTCGTTTTTATATTTTATGTCTCACATATATTTAAGAAATGCCCATTATTCAGTAGTATGAAGGACATATATATTAATTTTTGCTCATTAAGTTGATTATTGATATTGATTCTTTCGGTAGCTACTGCAAGTGTCGAGAGAGAGTTTTTCGAAATGACCTGATACTAGATAATTTTTTTCGCACCCCTAAATTATAATTTCTGGAGTCGCCACTGGGAGCAGAGGTAGGCTAGCTTGAGGTAAGGGAACATCAGAGTCTAGCCGCCGTCGTTGGAGCACATCCATAGTTGGATTCCCACTTTCTCTCTTCTTCTTCTTCTTCTTCTTCTTCTTCTTCTTCTAAGGGAACATCAAAGTCTAGCCGCCGTCGTTGGAGCACATCCATAGTTGGATTCCCACTTTCTCTCCTCTTCTTCTTCTTCTTCTTCATCTTCTTCTTCTTACTTTTTTGCTGGATTTTTGTTGAGGAATTAGAGTTCTGTAATCTTTTTCCTTTGAACTTTGCTATTTTTCTCTCCTCCTCCTCTTCTTCTTTTTTGATTTTTCATGTTTGAATATAAGGGTTTTTACGTCTGAATCTAATGTTTTTTTGTACGCTTGCATGTTTTTTTGTAATCGACGAACTGAATCTAATGTTTTTACTTAAGTACACAGTACGAAATACAAAAAAAAAATTACTAGTCTTGTGTAAGTTTTTGTTCAATTTATATGATATACTAAAGTACACAGTACGAAAAACAGAAAAGCTTACTGTGAACTTAAGTACACAGTAAGAAACACAAAAAAGATTACTAGTCTTGTGTAAGTTTTTTGTTCAATTTACATGATATACTAAAGTACACAGTACGAAAGGAAGAAAAGCTTACTGTGTACTTAAGTACACAGTAAGAAACACTTGCATGTTTTTACGTCACTTGCATGTTTTGTACGCTTGCATGTTTTTTACGTCTGAATCTAATGTTTTTACTTAAGTACACGGTACGAAATACAAATTAAAAAAGATTACTAGTCTTGTGTAAGTTTTTGTTCAATTTATATGATATACTAAAGTACACAGTACGAAAGGAAGAAAAGCTTACTGTGTACTTAAGTACACAGTAAGAAACACAAAAAAAATTACTAGTCTTGTGTAAGTTTTTTGTTCAATTTACATGATATACTAAAGTACACAGTACGAAAGGAAGAAAAGCTTATTTTGTACTTAAGTACACAGTAAGAAACACAAAAAAAATTACTAGTCTTGTGTAAGTTTTTGTTCAATTTACATGATATACTAAAGTACACAGTACGAAAGGAAGAAAAACTTACTGTGTACTTCTGTGTACTTAAGTACACAGTAAGAAACACGTTTCGTACTTATTTGCATGGAACACGATACGATTTGTAACACCTTTCGTACTTATTTGTGCAGTTTTTTTTTTTATCACTATGCACTTAGGAAAGAGAATAATTAGATGTGAAGAGAGAGAGGGTGTCATAAAAAGTAGTGAAAAGAGAGAGAAGAGAGAAAAATGTGATGCAGAGAGAGAATAGAGAGAGAGAGAAAGTTATCGCAAAGAGAGAGAGAGAGAGTTGGTGGATAAAGTCAAAAAGCAAAAAGTAAGTTTTTGTAAGTTGAAATGGCTATATTCTTTTTTGCCTCTCTAATTTATCTCTTATTTTTCTCATATTCCATCCATCGATTAAATTATCAAAATTTTAACCTTATTTGTGTTCGAAAAACATAACAAATTAACTTTATTGAGACAGAGGGAGTAGTTTAAGAAGTTGTATATAATTTGTGTCTTGTTATTTGAAGCATGATCATAATAATTTGATGATAGGCAATATCAAATTTTATGAATTATAAATAAAATTATAACTTAATTTCTTGGTTCAACAAGTCATAAAAAATTAGTAACACAATTCAAATCAAAGGGCCACAACCACAACAGAACAAATTAACCATGCACAACTCCAAAATCAAGAAAAGAAATTAATAAGTTGCAAAGAAATTTCTCCCAATTCTACATCGATACCAACATAATACGTAAACTAGGCCTCCTTTCTCCTAAGCTTGCTTGCAATAACAATGGAGCTTCCGTCGTCATTCTCCTTCGTTAAACATCATCGACTACGAAACTTCCGTCGTGGCTGAAGCAAGGACAAGCCGTCCTGCAACAACATTGATCCGTCGTCGTTTCCGTCGCGATTCTCGAACAACGATGGCATTGTAGGCTACTGTTGCGGAAATTTCCCTCAAGGGTGCTGAGATTTCTTGTGTTGAAGGAACACTAATCCAAACCGGCGGCGGTTCAATCTTCTGTCTCTCGCCCTCAAGAATAGGTTGAATGCTACCATCTCCCATGGAGAAAACCCCCATATCATGCCCTCCATAGCTGTAATCTTCGTCAAATCTCTCCCAATTATCATCGGTGAAGTAGATCGAGTTCGCCTTCAACTCTCCATGCTCGGCGCTTGACACCATCAACGACTGATTACCTCCCAAAAACAGCGCATAATCACCGAAACCCTCGACGTTGGTCCACTCCCCCTTGTCGGAATCAACCTTAAAAACTCGAAAACCAACGGTCTTGTAAGGGCAAACCAACGGCTCCGCCATATAATCGGTAAGCGTGTCGCCTTCGTACACGACTTCTCCATCCGGCGTCACGAAGTCTCCAATGAACCGGACGATCAGAAGGATTTCTCCGGCCTCCGAGATGGCCAAGTACCACTGCGAAGAGTAGAGATCGGTGGGGAACTCCTTGTAATCCAGTTTAGGGCAGGAATCTTGGATGACGATCGTCCTCTTCGAAATGGCTTTGTTCAAGTCCCATGATTCTACCCAAGACCCACGCCCTAATGCGAACAAGGTGTTGGTTTTCTCGCAGAAGACGACGTCATAGTACTTGTCGCCGCCTTCCGAGTCTAGGGCAGTCCACTGCTCGTCCCTACCTCTGCAAAAGGCAATCTTGGAGTCCAAGAAGGTGTGGTAGAGGGCTACGGCAACGAAAGTGTTAGGGTTGGAAGAAGGGTTTTTGGAAAGGACAAGTTTGGTAATGGGAGTAGGTTGGTTGTGGGGTAGGGTTTGATGGAGGGGGAGGCGGATTAGGGTTTTGGAGAAGGGGTTGAAGAGGAAAGGGTCGGATTTTGAGTCCAAGAAAGCAAGCCATCCATGGGAAGAACCGATGCAGGGACAGTTTTTGAGTGGGTATTGGAGGAGATTAGGGTAGTGTAGGGTCTTGTCCTTGAGGCTGTAGAGAGAGAAGGAACTGGGTTCTCCTTCGCAGTTTTCTTGTGGGAGGGTGAGGAATGGGGGAGCCATGGTTGAGAGAGAGAGAGAGAGATGGAGCTCTGAGTTGCAGCGGAGGTTTTTGAGAATTGATTTGTGATGTTTGTGTGTAAATATGCGTATGAGTGAGTCTATATTTATAGAGAGAGAGAGAGAGAGGGAGAGAGGGGTTTATTTGAGATGAATCCTCGTAGTATTGTGTTTCCGACTTGTTGTAGGAAATACTCCGTATAATTTAGTTTGGTTGGTTGTATTTTTGGGATTTTTGGGTCTTAGATTTGGTATATTATTTTATTACCATATTTGGTATTCTTGCTTGAGTTAAGAAAGTAGTATCAATTATGGTTAGTAATCTCTCTGTCTCTCTCTCTCTCACACACACAATGTAGCCGTTGTTCTAAATAATCACGGTATCCAAACAATCCCTATACATCCCAACTTTTAGCGTATAATTTATTTTTAAGAGTTTTGTTTTATTAACTTCCTATGTATGTTTAAATTTAGCTAATTAGCTCCGGACGGAATCCTCTATCCCAAATAAGTGTTCTAATCGTGTACAAATGTTAAAACAACGTAATTATTTTTGATATTTTTAATTACAGCAAATTTAATAATCACTTAAACTAATAAAACTACGTAATTTTAACTTGTGTACACGATTAGAATACAAGCTTGAAAATAGAGGATGCATTCGGATTAGCTCAGTGCATCTATCAATTTATAATATCTAAAATAAATTATGCACAATAGATTTACTTCTTTACACGTGTATTTTTTTGGGCCCTATAGCATTATTACTCATTGTATATGCTCCGTTTTGCTTCTAGAAAAATAATACTCCCTCCAATTTTATTATTTTGTGGATTAAATTATATATGTGCTTTTTTGACCCTTGGTATTTTTATCTTTCATTAATTACTCATGAATTTATCTTTTAATATTTTTCAACTATCATTAAATAAAGCTGATATTTCTTTATTGATACATGTACATGAGCTTCGGATGAAATTTAATAAAAATACCGAGGTTGAAGTAAATCTATGATAAGGAAAATACACAAATTTAATCTAATAAACTAACTTATCTGATATGAATAGGGGTGATTAACCGGTACGGAACCGGTTTACCGGTTACCGGTTAAGGGCCAATATGAGGAACCGGTTACCGGACCGGTTCGGTACCGGTTACTCGGTAGAACCGGTTAAGGAACCGGTTTTCTCTTCTTTTTTAAATAATTTTTTTTAATTATATATTTAAAAAAAATTAATGAAATCATAAATTAATAATTTTTATATACACATATATATTTATAAAAAATTTCCATAACTAAAATTTCCATATATATTTATAAAAAAAATTCATAACTAAATTAAATATATATATACATACATATATTTATAAAAAAATACTAATAATATATAATAACCGGTTCCCGGTTCCGTACCGGTTCGGTACCGGTTAACCGGGAACCGGAATTTTTTTGTGAGATGGTACCGGTACCGGTTTTCCCGGATAACCGGTTCCCGGATAGTCACCCCTAGGCCCTAGGTATGAACTTAAAAAATGCGACTATTTCACATTCATAAATTAAATTTGTGACTATTTTAGTCTTTCATGAATTTCGATACCGTCAAAGTTAGTTACAACATGCTATCATTTTCAACAAAGAGTATACTTTGCTTTTAAATGCATTCTATGTTTGGATATGGCTCAAATACTAGGCCCAAGTATCAGATCCAATATAAATGGGCCTTCACACTGCTCGGTCTACGCAAGTTCGGTCCAAGTAAGGAAAACTCCTTGATCGACTACAACTCAAACTCCAATTAGAGATTTAGAAAACTCGGACGGTTATCATGAACATCGAGATAAACTCAAAGAGTCCTGGAGAAGACTTCGAATTAAGATCGAACTCAAGATGATCATCCATAAATAGGGCTAGATAGATTGAGAGGAAACAACCACTTTGTAATCAATATTCACACTACTCTATAAAATTCATATTCTTGCTCCGTAGATGTAGATATATTCTAATAGATCAAACCACGTTACATCCTTGTGTTATTTACATTATCGTTACACATTTTATTACCCTATACCCTATGAAACTAAGATAGATCACTTCATTCGTCAGTTCTAGATCTTTAGACATTTTTACCCTTTAAGTTAATTTTGAGGCTTTGTACGTATTAACAAATTCTAAAATACATATTTGAAATATATATATATTTTTTTAAAATAAGTGCCGAGTTTCGTAGTACTCATTTATCACATATTGAAAAAATTATATACTCTAACATATATTTAAAATTCATTATTACGAAGTCTCAAAAGTAGCTTATCAAAGTAAAGGAATCTAACGATTGTGGACCGAGGGAGTACATACTGTACAATAATACTCCCTCCGTTCCATTGCAGACGACCCATTTGCTATTTTGGGACGTCCCATTAAAGACGGTTCATTTCCTTATATGAAAATAATTAGTCCAAACCCAACATATATTAGGAGCTCAATTAATTATGTAAATGAAAATCCTAATAATTAAATGTTAATTATTATAGAATATGGGAAAAAAAATTTGAAAAAAATAATTAAAGTTATGCTAACATATTTATAAGCAAAATATTGATTGTTGTGCCCAAATCAAATGGGACATCTTCAATGGGACGGAAGGAGTATTAAAACTTCTAAATAATCTTCTTGTTTGTTTAAAATGCCTTGTTGACTAGGGCTGGACAAAAATACCGAAATACCGGATATATCGTGCCGGAAAAATCCCAAAAATACCGAAATTTGCTGTATACTGCATTTACGGTTCGGTATTTATGCCGTCCCGAACAAGTTCAATACGGCACCGGTATCCAAAAGTGAAATACCGCGGTATTACCGGAAAATAACGATACCGCACGATACCTCACAATACCGCACAATACCGGTACCGATATAATACCGATACCGCAATAATACCGTAGATATTGACATTTTACCGATATTTTATATATTTTTATTTGTAATACTACTACTTCTTATATTTGAATAAACTTGAATTTTAAATACAACTTTATAAATTTGTATAACTAAGTCAAATTCGATACACTGAAAACTAATAAACTATTGACTATGAAATTAAAATTTGTAGATTTGTAAAACTAATGAACTGTTTAATTTTAGATACAACCTTAATAAATTTGTACAACTAATGATTTCTGATTACTCTTAATGCTAATGTTTGTAAGATTAAAAATTATAATAACTTAGTATGATTTGGTAAATATCTTAAGAATAAACACTTATAGCAAAACATATATGAAAAAGCATGATAATTGTATCTAACTAAGTATTATCAAAGATTTGGCATAACTACGTTAATCTCGATTCTCGACATATTGAGAATTAATGAACTATGACTCTATGAAATTCAAAATAATTTACGGTCACATTTAATGCTAATATTTGTAAAATAAAAATTATAAATAATTTAGCATAATTTGGTAAATATTTTAAGAACAAACTATTTATGTCTAACAAAGCATATATGAACAAACATGATAATTGTATCTAAATAAGTGTTCTCAAAGATTTGGCATAACTACGTTAGTATTTTTTTAATTATTTACTAGAAAATTCGGTATTTTTCCGCGGTACCGCGGTATTACCGAATTATCGGCACGGCATCGGTATCCATTTTCATCAATACCGAGTTTTCAGTATTCCGGTACTTGTGGTACGGTATCGGTATCGAAAATGCGATACCGACAATATCAATATCGAGATCAATATTGTGTAAAAAACACGGTATCCCGTACCGGTCCACCCCTATTGTTGACAGTCAGATTTCTTGATGCAAATTCATAAAAGATAAAATTATTGCAAATCCAATTTATAAGAGTAAAATTGTCACATTAATTTATATTTTTTCTTTTTATACCAATAAATTTATGAGATAATAGTTAAAAATACCCATTTTTATAAAAAATATAACTTCTATACCCACATTATAAGAAGTAGTACTTCTATACCCATTTTCAATTGAAATGTCAAATATACCCTCAACTTTTCTAATAAAACAAACTTGTTATTCAAAAAAACAAAATAAGAATATATGAAGTGGGACCCACCCCTAATAAATCCAAAATTAAAGATTCATCTACCCCACCCTCCCCTCTCTCTCTCACCACACGACTCCTATCCTAACCGTGTACCCTTCGAACAAAATTACCCCCAAATCGGAAAAAAAATTACCGTCGCCGTCGCCGTCGCCGATATGTCGAACGAAGATGAAGCAGGGACCTCCAACCAAGCCCCTCCACGCCGACGGGGCGCCTCCCGTCGTCGGCAGCAACAGCCGCCGCAGCAGCAGCCGGCGGAGGAGGAGCAGCCGCCGGCGGCCCGGGTATACCCCGACCCCCCACCTCCGGTATGTCCTTTTCTAAATTTGTTTACGTTCAATGTAAAGAAGCATGAAGCATGTTATGGTTTCGAGCACTTTGTTTAATAAGCATGGAGCATGTTATGGTTTGAATCGAATTTTATTTGTGAAAAATTGAAAATTTTACTGTTATTGTTCATAGTTACATGACTGAAATTGTATTTCAGTCGTGTACTACACGACTGAAATTCAATTTCAGTCGTGTAAAGTCAATAATTTTGACTTTTCAGTCAAAATTGTTGACCTTACACGACTGAAATTGAATTTCAGTCGTGTAGTACACGACTGAAATCAATTTCAGTCGTGTAAAGTCAACGATTTTGACTTAAAAGTCAAAATCGTTGACCATACACGGTTGAAATTGAATTCCTTTCAGTCGTGTACTTGGCCGAATAAAATGCATGAATTTTCAAATTTTTTTTTTTGATTCGTTTTGTTTCTTCTCGATTTGCAGCCTAGGTTTCAATGGATGCGGGGCCGAATGCAAGGGTTTAGAGGGCAAATAAACCTCTACATACGGGACGACGTGGTTCGGTCGATTCCCCACGTGTTGCGTCGAGTAGGCGGCCCACGCTTGCTCGATAGATTTACGGAAGGCCCGTTCGGATACCTCCTCGAGATTCGGAGGAACGGGAGCGCGAACAACGCCCTCCACGAGCTTCTAGCCCGAGAGCTCGAGGATGAGTCGATTCCCGAGATGGAGAGGTGGTTCCACATAGGTGGGCAGGTGATACGGTTCCGTGCCCAAGAGTACGCCCTCGTGACGGGCCTGGCTTTCGGGGAGTCGCCTTTCAACCCTAAAGGCCGTCACGACCCTCCCCAAAGGAGCCTCCTCTACACGAAGTACGGGGGCAAATCCCCTAAGATAAATAAGTTGAAGGCGGACTTCAACGACGACACGAGTGTACTGGGAGACGCCGACCAGTATCTGAAGGCGGCCAACCTCCTCATGTACTACCTCATGCTCCTCGGCCACGACAACCCGACGATCGAGGACTGGGCATGGCACCTGGTGGAGTTCGAGGAGCAGTGGAGGGCATTTCCGTGGGGAGCGTGGTCGTTCCAGATCATGCTCTACCAGCTGCGCGTGATGAAGAGGGACCCCGCCCTCATAACGGGCTTGCGACCCGCCTATCACCTGTACGGGCCGGTCTGGGCCCTGAACATTTGGGCCTACGAGGCGATCCCCCGAATGGGGCAAGCATGCGGGGTTCGGGATCGTCCGACACTGACCCCCCGCCTCAGAAGATGGGCCACGTCCTCCTCTTCGTGCAACTTCAGGGGATTCTTCGATAATCCCGAGGTAATTGATTTAGTAGTTTTTTACCTTGTTTAATTTATTTCACGTTCGATTTCTGTAAATTTGCTTTAAAAGTTAAAGTCAACCTTTTTTAAAATCCAATTCAGTCGTGTAAGTCAACAATTTTGACTTTAAAGTCAAAATTGTTGACCTTACACGACTGAAATTGTAATTCAGCCGTGTAACACACGGTTGAAATTGCAATACAGTCGTGTAAGGTCAACAATGTTGACTTTAAAGTCAAAATCGTTGATCCTACACGGTTGAAATGCAATTTCAACCGTGTAATACACGGCTGAATTACAATTTCAGTCGTGTAAGGTCAACAATTTTGACTTTAAAGTCAAAATTGTTGACCCTACACGGTTGAAATGCAATTTCAACCGTGTACTACACGACTGAATTGCAATTTCAGCCGTGTACTAGGCCGTGTGTTGTGGGTGAAATTAAAAAAAAAAATAAAAATTAAATTTGACTCCTAACACCTGTTGTTTTATTTTTCGTTGTAGCTCGAGGTTCATCCGACACTGGAGGCGGATGATTACGATGTTCTCGAACTTGGATTCCAAAGTCTCGAGAGCATCGAGCCGATAGGCGTGGCCTACGTTCCCTCCAAGCGCCACGAACAAACCAATGTCCCGCCCGCGCAAAGGTTGTCGAAGGCGAAGCGCGATATGGCGAGGGCCGTGGAGAAGCTCAAATGCAGGGACGCTTCTCAGGCAGTGGCCCCTCGTCGTCGTGCTCCACGAGCTGAGCGAGCTCATTCCGACGGCGGGATCGAGATGCCGAGGCCGAGGGCTGAGAGGAGGCCTGAATCATGGGCCTCGAAGAGGCCTCGGAGCGAGCACGCTGACCCCCGGCCCTCCGGCTTGATCTGCTGCGCACACGGAGATCCGTGCGAGCGCGGTCCCCTCGGTGACGACTTCTTGGACCGTTTCGGGGACCGTTTGGTGTCCCGATGGGAGCAGGATCGCTCAGGGACCGGATTTCTAGGTCGCCTTGCTAGAGCTATTGCCGGGGAGCTGAAGAAGTTCGTGGGGAAGAGTCCGAGCCGCAGCCGTTCTTCCTCCGGGGACGAGGGACAGTCCCGTGTAGGTGAGCAGCCGTTTGCGGGGCTCAGGGATGTCCACGTCGGTGAGCACTCGCTTGGGGGGCTCAGTGATATCCCGATCGAGACGGCTGATGATATTCACACCGTACACCGTGCCGAGAGTCAGAGACGGTCGGACGAACGGCACTCCGTGAGCCGCGCCCCCTCCCAAGGCTCCCATCACTCTGGGTTGAGTGATTTTGTTGACGAGATAGATCATATGGCAGCGAGCTCAGATGAGGAAGCCACTCGTGCCTCGACGAGGGAGACGACGAGGGAGACACGCCCCTCAAAAGCTCTACGATCTCCATACGTCGTAGAGCGTCCCAAAAAGCGACCCTCCACCCATTATCGGAGGTTCAGGGAATCGGGACAGTCCCACGTGGAGATGAGCGGGACCGGGTTCTACCTTACACAGGAGGTCTTCTCCACGATCGAGGACATTACGAAGTGCCTCTCAGCCCAGGTAATTTTATTACATGTTTCGTTATGTTACTTTTACAGTTGATTTTGTTCTTTGTTCTAATTAGGGTACTAATAAGATTATTTTGAAATGAATACAGGAGATAGACCTGTCACGGTCTACTGGCAACATAGACTCCAACAAGGGTACCGTCTTCTCAATGGAGTTACCGCCAAGCACCACATAGTTTTGCCCCTTACGTTTTACGTAAGTTCCTTTTCTCGTTTTCCGTTTTCATTTGTTTCAATTTCAATTTGATAAAAAAACTAATAAAAACAATGTTTCAATTTCAAATAAAAAAAGACACAACTCCGAGAAGAGTACTTGAAGTTTCACCAAGACGACCCGACATGGGGGTTGGAAAACGAGTCGTTGAAGTACACGAAATGGGAGATCCCCGACGATTTCATCAACGGCTGGAAGGGGATTAACACGTACCGACCGTGGATCACCGGCCGATATGTAAGTTTTTAATATCCTATATTGATTATATCGAATTTAATTATTAGTATTGCTAAATCGTGTGCTTTTTTTTTAGTTTATCGTCATTTGCCATGTCTCCTCCTCCCATTGGATCACCTGTCGGGTGAACGTTGCTTGTTGGTGTATCGAGGTGTACGACTCGCACTATTACCTGTACGAGGGTGATAAAAACCCGGCACTCAGGCAATCACGTATCATCCAATGCTTGCCCTTGTCCCGCCTCTTCTCACGCCTCTTGGAGTCAAATCTATTTTACTTCACGCGTATCAACTCAGATGTGCCCAACTTAGGGACACGATTCATGGACATCCAGTTCGCCCCTCGGGAGTATCAATTCACTCAAGGAGACTCCGTGAGTTGTGGCGTGTACGCGTGCATGTATTTGGACTTGCTCCTTGGGACCACTAAGCTATACCAGGGCGACGAGAAAATGGTCATGGCAAGATATCGAAAGAAGATGGCGAAGCGAATTTTCATGATTTCGAGGGGATGGAGGGAATGGTGAACAAATGTATTTTTTTTTTCGAATATTGATTGATATTGAATTCTGATTTAGATTTTGTAAATTGTTGAATTCGAATGACGTTTCTTGTTAATTAGATTTGTTTGAAATTGATTTTGTTCGAACGATGTTGATTTTGGTATTTACAAGAGATGAATTGAAAAATATCAAATGGGGGAAAAATTGTTTTTTTTTGGCCATTTTTTTCTAACCCTTCGGCTGGGTACACGGTTGAATGAGCAATTCAACCGTGTACTCAAGAACCTCAACCGTGTACCCTAAGTCGTGTTCTTAAGAACCCCCTATTTTTTTATTTTTTTTTTTATTTTTCAATTCGTGGGACTCAATTGAGTTGGAATCACTGTTACTTTCATACATTGTGCAATCTTATGATTCGATCACGTTACGTGAATTACAAGTTTGTAAGAACATTACGTTCGTAAGTTAGTTCTAGATCAAACGTAACCTTAGTAGTTAGACTATATAAGTGACACTCACTCTATACTTCATACTTACATAACATATCCTTCAATTCAATTGATTTTTGGCTTAATTATGACATAACTTACGTTATTACATGTTTACAAAACTTAATAGACTCGAGATACACGAGAAAATCAAATGAAACACGAGAATTTTAGGAATTTTTGCTTAATTTTGACTTTTTAGGCTTAATTTTGACTTCTCACGGAAAGGGTACACGGTATATTTCAATTGAAATCGTGTATAGTCAACATTCGTGTAGAGGGCATTGACTTTTGTTTAATTTTGACTTTTTTTTGACCATACACGGTCAAAATGTAGTTCCAAACGTGTATACACGGTCAAAAATATCATTTGACCGTGTAACTTCCATTTCAATTCTGACTTTTTTTGGTTGACTTTACACGATTAATAGGATAATTACAACGTGTATACACGTTTAAATCATGTATAATGTCGTGTAATTGGCCGAAGGCATCCAATTTATAACACAAAAAAAACTCAAATTTTCACCAAATGATCAAATCAAACACAATCTGAATAGATTACCTCGAAATACATTCTTAAACATCCAAAAACGTTCATTAAGATCCAAAAAACGTCAATTTGTACAAAATAGAAATAAAAATACAATCAAGCATCGGTATCGTACGGACATCGAGGCCTAGTATGCTCCTCGCTCTTGCAAATGCTACATTTTTTCTTACCTCTTGGACGTCGAGGGGGAGCGTTTAGATCAACTCCGCAAATGGGAAGCGAGGCTTGGCAACTCTGTCGCTTGTGCCCGTATTGTCCGCATCTTGAACACCTTTGCCGGTTCGTAGAGGATTCTCCTTCAACGGCTGATCGAGCTCTTGCCATCGATGGTCGCCCGGCTTGCCTAGGTACAAGAGGGGGTAGCACCCTCCATCGTGAAATGAATTCGGGAACACTCCACGTCTCGGGATGAGGAACCGGTTGAATCTGAGGAGAATACGTAGCAACTAACGTGGATTGCCTGAAATAATGGCTCACGTAGTCAGTTGCCCGCCCACCGGAGTGCCTGTAACAACATACAATACAAAAACGTTTTGAAATCCGATTGAAATGCGACAAGCATGAAACTAAAATAAAACGAGAAGTAGCCGTACCTTATCGCCGCACAAGCGTGTCGACAAGGGATGCCGTCTAACTCAAACTCACGGCATTCGCAAGTCGAGTTTTGGAGATCGACCAGGTAAGTCTGCTTTTCACCTTCGACTCTCCAAAGGGTGGGCGTAGGCGTTCCTCTGACGGAATAGCGACGGCCCCATTCCGACGATGCCGACATCTTCGTATAGGCCTTCTCGGTGAGTTCATGTTGGCGAGCTAGGGCACTAGTCCGATGTTCGTCGAACCACTTCTCGACGACTATCCGATACACCTCGATCATGGCACAAATCGGGAGTCTCCGAGCCCACAACAACCGAGCATTCATGGTCTCGGCGGGATTCGAAGTCATGAAGCTCGTACGTCGGACGGGACACTTGCACCTCGCCCACCTCGGCAAGCCAATGTCGCTCAACCTCCTGTAGATCCCGCCTCCCTCCCTGCTTAGGTCCCTCAGATTCCCCCAATATTCATCGAATTGGGAATCTCGATAGGCATAGGCTGCAGACTCGAATATAGCCCCCGCATGCCTCCCGTACCTAACGAAATTTCTCTGGAGGTGAACGAAGCAGAGGCCGTGAGCAGCGTGCGGAAAGACTGAGTCGATCGCATTTGCGATGCTCACGTGCTGATCGGATACGATCAACAAGTCCGAGGGCGCCCCGAAACTCTCTCGGACTTTGGCCAAGAACCACGTCCAAGATTCGTCGTTCTCTATGGGACCGAATCCAATGGCAAGGGGGAACACTTGCTCGTTCCCGTCTTTCGTCACCGCCACAAAGAGCGTCCCCTTATTCTTCCCCTTCAAGTGCGCCCCGTCTACTACGATCACGGGGCGTAGCAAACCATTTCCCCACGCCTCGATGGACGGACCAAAGGCGAGGTAGAAGTAGGTCAGACGGTGGGTGACGTGGGAGGTGTGGATGTCGTACTGGGTGCCCGGATTCATCTCCTTCAAAAGGTAGAGGTAAGAAGGGAGCCTCTGATAAGACTCGTCGAAGGCACAGTACGTCATCTCTTTAGCGACGTTCCTCGCACGGAGAGCGAACGGGTAGTCAATCTGAATACCGTACTCACTCTGTAGCTCGTCCACCATCTCCTTTGGCTTCAACACTGCGCCCTCGGTGATCAATCGACGAGCGTAGAATGCTCCTAATACCATGGCCGGCACCTGTCGTTTGTTGTTCGAATTTAAATCAACTAGACACGTGTGATCGGCCACGTACTTGTTGATCTTCCAAATCCCGCCTTTCTGCGTTGCATTCAACTTGAACTCGCAATCCTTCCCCGAAGTGCACCTAAAACCCACACGGCCTTTGTCGGAACGAGGGATACAATACTCCTTCCGGAGATCCATGTGCAGCAATCCGACGGCTATATGCAAGTCATCCTTCTTCTTGAAGTATCCGTGCTTTCGCAACTGACCCAAGGCCGGTACCACGTCGGGATCGATCCATCCTAAAGGGAGCGCGGTGTCTAGATCGATGTGCGGTATCAACCAATGTCGAACCGCCTCCTCGTTAGCGCGAGCACGAGCTTCGTCGTCACGGGGCTCTTGGTTTTGTGAGTGCATGCTACGAAGCCCGATAACCCTATCAATATGGCCGGGCTCGCGGATCCATGCTCCGAATTCAGCCGTTAGGCTCTCAAGTAATTGGGATCGTTCCTCCACATTCCTTGCTTCCTCGCCCTCGGACTCGAGAGACTCTTCTTCCGACTCCGGCTCTTCTTCGTCGCGTACTTCGGATTCAAATGCATTCGATCTCGGAATCGACTCCTCTTCGACGGTATAGTTCTGAAAAATCGTCGATCGTTGGGTAGTATGGGCTGCCCGATTTGCTCTACTAATGACGTAGATCGTCGACATCTCCCTTCTCGCGATGCACATTCTAAGCAAATCCCCGGTGCTCTTTAAAACGGCCTTCACCATCTCCCGCTCGTTGAGGTTCGTCAAGTGGAATAGCAAGTGCTCCGATTCATCACCCAAGTAAAGTTGAACGTCTCGCAATACGTTTTCATAGCTCAAACTCGCTATGGGATAAGTGACGAGAAAAGAGTCTCCTCCTACGTATGATATTCCCTCCCAACGACCGCTATGACGGATATGAATTCTCTGATCACCCATCTCCATCTGTACCAAAAAAAAAAGAAAATTAATAATCTGAAAAATTTTTGTTCTTTAGTACACGGTTGAAAAGTTAATTCAACCGTGTATACACGGTTAAATTACACAATTTGTCGTGTAAAGTCAACAATTTTGACTTTCAATAGTTGACTTTGTTGACTTTACACGACAAAAACATACAATATACCGTGTATACACGGTTGTTTTGGACATAATATCGTGTACTTAAGAACAATACTTTTTTATACTCCCTCCGTCCTCCATTTAGTGACGGAGGGAGTTTGGGCACGCGTTTTTTCGCATTTTATGGTATAATAATAAATTAATGTGTTAAAGTGTTAAAGTGAAATAATTGTGGGTCCATTTGAATTGTTTAATAGTATTAAAATGTTAAAATAATAAAAAGTAGATGTATAAAGTGTTAAAGTGTTAAAGTGATTGTGGGGTCTACGTCCAAAAATGGAAATTGTCAGTAAATGGAGGACGTCCCAATATAGTATTAACGTCACTAAATGGAGGACGGAGGGAGTAATTTTTTTGGAATATTACTAACAATAAATATACAAAATCATATATTACCTTGGTATTTTGTCTCGAATAAACCACTTGAATCTCTTCCGAAATTTCCAGAAATTCGAGAATGCGTACAAATCTACAAATTTTCACTCTCAATATGTTTTTGTAGTGTAATGTCGTGATTCAATTATGTCTATGCTATTGTATTTGCTCACTTTTTCTGATTTACAATCAATGCTAACTAACCACCATATTCTATTTTTAATGAATTTGCAGATTTGGTTGTTGTGGTTAATTAATGCAATTTTCATTTTTTTTTTGAAAAATTACAACCGAGCATTCATGGATACATGTCGTGTATGCTTTCTCGTGAGATACAATTTTTCGTTTATTTAATTTTTTTTTTAATTTCCACGTTAGATTCAATTTTGGTGGAATTGGTTCACGACAATTGAATCGTGAGAGGGAGAGATCAATCGTGAGAAACATTATTTGGGCCCCACAGTCCAAATTTAGCATTTACCTATTTTAATTGATTTTTTGGTTTTATTAGACAAGTGGGACCCAATTAGTAAGGGTATTTAAGTCTTTTAACTACAAAATGGGTATAGAAGTTATACTTCTTATATTGTGGGTATAAAAGTTATGTTTGTTATAAAAATGGGTATTTTTTAAGTTGGCCCTAAATTTATCGTGCTAAATTTATATATTTGTCTTAAAACACAAACATAAAAATGCATACTATCCTATATAGTCATGTGCACACTATCTTAATCCCATACTGTTTGAAGCAAATTTCTTTTCATTAATCCGAAGTTTTTTTTTCCTAAGCAGATCAATAATTAAATTTAATTTTCCTTCAAACGACAATTTGCACTTTTGACAATTTGATTTGAAGGTAAAAGGTTTTACCGACGAAGGTGCTCAAAGTTAATTAAGCCTCCTCGATCAAAAAATTCCAATTCTGCCGCTGCATGTGCGCCTTTTAGTTCTCCAAGGGCGCCGTGTCTTCTTCCTCATAGAAATTTCCAGGATAATATTAAAGAAAAACTATTTCTATCGCATCAAAAAATAATTGAAATAATCTTCATAACCAGCTAACTACAGTAAAAAACTTAACGAATAATCTTCCTTAGATGGAAAGCTAGCTTTTGAGATTAGTCTTATTTGTATTCAAGTTCAAAATCATGGCGGCTTATACTATTTCTCTCAACAATAAGCAGAGTTCATTTCCTCACTGAAAAAAGTTGGTTTTTTTGTTATAATTTATCGAAAAGGAGGTTTTATAACCCAGATCTGCCCTCCCGCAGCTAAGCAGAGGTCTTTGGAAAGTCGCAGCTGAAGATGCGATCGAATCTCGGAAGAGTGGGTTCCGATGCCTTGTATCAAGCTCTTGACAAGTTGATACAAGGCATGGATTCGATCGAAGAGGAGGTAATCGGAATCAGAGGGAGGGCTCACAAAAGTCAACCCCCTCTTGATTCCTTGAGATCCTCCTCTTCGATCGTGGAGCAGAGCAGCATAGTGGGCTCAGGAATGGGAGGCATAGGTAAGACTGTTTCTGTCAGACACGTTTTTCAAGGGCTTCTTATTGAAGAGCATTTTGAAATTTGTGTATGGCTGGTTTTTCTCAAGAGTATAGCATTCAAGAGATTCCTGTAGAAGTTCTTAAGCTACTAAATTCGAGGATATAGTGAATGCTTAAGCGAGGATGAATTAGGAGAAATGTTGCATAAACACATGTTTGATAGAAATTGCCTCATTGTGATGGATGATCTATGGAGCATCGAGGCATGGGAAGAAATTGGGAGGTTTTTAACAAACATCGGAAGTGGTAGCAAAATAGTCATAACAACTAGGCTAACGGGTCTAGCTTCTAATTTACCGTACTCTAATAGCCTTGAGATGAGTCCTTTTGATGAGGTTGATAGTTGGGACCTGCTCTCCGAACTGTGTTGGGGGAAAAGGTTGCCCAATTGAGTTGGAGGAAATCGGAAAGTAAATAGGAAAGAGTTGTAAAAGGCTTCCATTGTCAATTGTTGTGATTGGAGAATTTTTAAAACCGGTAACCGGGGAAAGCATGGAAGAGATAGCAAGAGTATACTTAGAGGAGCTTGTTGATAGAAATCTCGTTTTAGTAGATACGATGGGGAAATGCCCATCTCCCTATTTGGTAGATGCCTCACATTAGGCATATTGAGTTGATGACGACGTTCAAGGGATTCTGCAAACACTGGAGCAATAACGAGTTTCAAGTGTAGCGAAGGAGTGGTAAGAGAATTGCCAACATAACAGAGTTGAAGGTATATTTGATGACACTTAATTATCTCAGCAATCTTGATTGTCTAGCTAAACTCGAGTTGAGTTACAGTAAACCAGTAAACCTGTAGGGAGCAATCCAAGTGGAGCTCATTCCTTACTGTTGCTCATCAAGTTGAAGCTACAAATCCCACCAAACCAATGCTGGCAAGGCATATTTAAAAAGATAGGTGTATTGCTCAAGCTCGAATTGGGAGTCGGGGAGTGGGGAACAGCTGAGGGCCAATTCTACAGATTGAAATTCTTGTCTGTTGAGGGTATGCAGCTTTGGACAACAGAGAGCTCTCACTTTCCGTGCCTCGACCACCTTGTTCTTGTTAGATCAACTACGCTCGAGGACGTGCCTAGAGGTTTCGGAGAGATATCAACGCTTAGAGTGATCGACGTGTTATGTTGCAGCGATTCAGCTGAAAGAAAATTAAAGGAGCAAGAGGAACTGTGTAGAGCATGGGAGGTGATGCTCCATTTTTAATGTTCTTGGCATCTTTATTATCAAGTTACCATAATGTAGTACTAGTAATATACTCCCCCGATCCCACTGATAAATGGACATTTTTCTTTTCGAGACGTCCCACGTGTATAGGGACCTTTTTGTAAGAGATGAATTATATGCTCTAAATTCTGATTCATGTTAATTCCTCTTCCTCTTAATTTTCCTTTTTGTTTTGTCGAGGAATTACATATTCCTAAATACCTCCTTCAAAACTAAAGCTAGGGGAATATGAAAGTGCACATCAAAATGAGAAGCAAAAACAGATATTTTATTTCATATGATTTTCAGTTTCTGTACAATTTGACATTGTTATCCAAGAAAATCGTACAAGGGTAAGCAATAGCAACTAGTATAACTTAACTAAACTCTTCAAATAAAAATACTATTACGAAGCTTACGCATTACCTTTATTCCTGAAATTATTCCAGCCTCAAAATTGAAAACAAAACAAAACATAGCATAGCATGGATCAATATGGTTCATCTCTAGATTTATCAAGAGTCTTCAACTTTTTTCGCCTTGCCCTCGGGAACAAGAGCTGCTGTATCTGTTTATCCGCAGCACACTCCGAAGTCGCCTGCAGAACGAGCGATGGAGAACATGAGCAATTTTTTTACAAAGTTAACGTAGAATGAGAAGTTTCACAAGGAAGGCCTCCTCAGAGAATGAAATAAAAGTGCTTATTTACCCTGGTTTTGAAGGAGAAACGGTGGGTTCGTACTTCTGTTCCTGAATAAACTCGAACATCCATGCCAAGGCTGTCAACTCCTATTAAATTTGCACCCTATAAAAATGATGTGCAGCGTCATTAGACAGAGATTCTGAAAGCTACTAGTCGTTTTCAACTACAACGAAATAGTTACGTGAGAGTAGGTGTTTCTAAGAAATGGAATCTTGAAGGCCATATTTGCTCTTGATGACTCTAGAGAAACTTGGCTCTTCTCAATCGAGATACACCACAGTTTACTGGTTAAAGCCTACTCCTCTAATAATGTTATAAAATACCGAAACTACCATACTCTATAAAAGCAGTATCCGCCAAATATTAGGATTTGTGACATGTCTATGAATGATACGAGGATAATCAATACTTAGAAACAATCCTATAATCTCAGGAGAGCTTGTACAGTCAGTTCTGTAGATACGAACAAATTCAATGAGCAGTAGTTTGTTGGAACGTGATGCCAACCTCAACTTGTAGCCCTTTCTTTTTGCAAAGAGCTTTAAGAGCAACACTGCACCTAGTTCCGGTCTGACCAAAGCGTTCTAGAATCGATGGGTTTGAGTGCACAAGAATGTCAGGCTCAGCGTACTGAAAATCCTGAACGCTAACCATTGACTGCAAAGCAACCAAAACAAGATTCAATTTAATAAGCAACTTTTGAAAGTAATATAGTACTCCATATCTGTCAGACCAAAACAAGACTTCACTCTTAACTAAGGCTAAAGTGAAAGAGAGAGACTTGGAAATCATGAAAAATCCTCATCCAAATGGAAATGTGGTGTTGTGATCACAATAGCTATTAGCTACAAAATTAACAAGTGACGACAAGATTGATTTGTTTTCAAGTTGTGTCAAGATTGCAAATAAATGTAAAGACAAATAGTGATTTCTCCAGTAAATAACCCATACATATTTACAGAGAGGGAAGAGAGAGAAAGGCAACTATAACGTGAATGTAAGTGAGATCATAAACAAAGGGGGAATGTGATAGAATACTGATGAAAACTCTAATTTCTTGGTAGAAAAAACTCAGTATATACAAGTTCAGAAGAAGATACACTAGATTGTAGAATGAAAATACATGCCTGAATACCATAGACTGAGAAAAGCTCTATCTTTGTGATGTCCAATCTATAGATGGTCGATCTACCACATCTACCATCATCCGTTGTACTGTGGCTCCCAATATCTCCATCTGAGAAAAACATCTTCAGAGAAACTAAAAGGTAGGATAAAGCTGGCAAACTAACAATGGAACATTAAATTGAGATTTAAATTAAGAAAGGAAAAAGAAGATAAACTTGATACAAATTGCACTCATTATCGTCTTCATAAATCAAACAGACGAGCATCAACCTGCATATCACGCATCAACCTGCTATCTACTTTCAGCCTTAAGATTTTTCAAAGAGTTAACCAACCTCCACCAACTTCCGCATAAGCACAAGTTTGATAAATCAAGCTTGTTCCCAAACGAGCTTGATAGATCAACCTGTCTCTGATAAAGATCGACCTTTAGATCGACCTGATTTTCAAAAGTCAAAAACGGTTGGTTATTGGTGTATTCCCCCCCCCCCCCCCCCCCCCCATACACCAATTACTCTTTCCCGGGACCAACAAGTGGTATCAGAGCAGTGGTTCTTTTAACCGCTGCTTTGCATACTAAAAGTTCTTTTTCAAACTTTTGGTCATTTTGAACCGATCCTTTAGAAAAATCTTTTTCATTCATACATATCATATTATTTGCTATGGAGGCTTCTCTTCTCAGGGTTTGTGAAGACTTCTCCATTCAAGGCTATGAAGACTGGAGTTTCCGAATCAAGATGTGTCTCAAGGCACATCACGTCCTTATGTGGGATATCATCGAGAATGGACCCTCCCCCATTTACGCAGCGAAGATTATTGTGGATGGAACAGCCCCCGGGGAGGCTACATACGAGAAAGTCCTCAAAAATCCTCGCGACTATACAACCGAGGAAAGGAAGGAGGCCAGCCTCGATGATTATTCAAAGGGACTCATCTCCAGCACCGTGAAGGGCGTCTACCTGGCCAAGATCCGAAATCTTGAAACCGCCAAAGAAATGTGGGACACCCTCCGGTCCATCAGCCTTGGTTCAGAGGAAATGAAAGAGAACAAGCTGTCCATGGCGTGCAGCAAGTTCGATGACTTCAAGATGGTTTCGGGTGAAACCATAGAAGCAATGAAAATTCGCTTCACCGAGATTATTCTCGAAGTCGCTGCAATCAACCCGTACAAATATACGCAGAGCGAGAAGAATCTTAAAGTGATACGTGCCCTTCCTGCAAATTGGCACGTATACGCCGCCATGCATCCAGCCCGTTCGGATTTCAACTCCCTCACCACCGAAGATCTTTTCGACATTCTTGTCGGAAATGAATATGAGATGATCCGCATCCATGGATCAACACAGCCTTCCACCAGCAAGAAGGCTGATGAAAAGAACGACAAGGAGGTAGCTTTCAAGGCCGACTCAGCCTCTGCTACTACCCCAAGCACGATTGACGAATCCATCGTCAAAAAGTTCGAGAAGATGACTCTCGACTATGCTCTCGCTGCTAGGAGAAATGAGAAGCTCCTAGGAAAGGTTGTCAAATACAAGAAGTTCTACCGTGACAACAAGCGAAACTTCTCAAACCGCAACCACGACCGCCCTGACAAAAGGGGAGAAGGTAAACCCTCAACCTTCAATTCTTCTAACACACCCGAGGGTGGTTGCTTTGGTTGTGGCAGGCCAGGTCACTACAAGACCGATTGTCCAGATTTGACCAAGGCCGAGAGAGACGAGCTCCGTGCAAAGCGCGATAAAAAGCTCAAGGAACAACGAGCTGCCATGCTTGCTGAAGAATCAAAGGAGGCTCATCTCTCAGATAGCTCGTCGAGTGATGACGAGGGTTACATCGCTTTCGACGAAAGTGATGATGAAGAGTGTTTTGTTGGAGAACTCCAACAAACCATGGGATCATCAAAGGTAGTTCCTCAACCCATTTCACTTTCTTTCTCTGACGATGAATGTGCAGAAGAAGGTGAAGAACTATCCGAGGCTGTGTCTTGGGAAGAAATCAAGAAACAGCTGGATGACTATGCCGACCTTGTGGAAACACTCAAAGAGGTCGTTGAAGATAATGCTGAGCTATTGGACAAAAATGAAAAATACAAGCTAGCATTAGAAGAAAGATTCTCTCCCTACGATGAAGAAAAGGAAAGGGAGATCGAAGCCCTAAAGTCAAAGGTTGATGAATTGACTTTGCGGGTTAAGGAGTTCGATACCAGGGCGCTCGAGAAGGACGAGTCCCTCAAGACCAAGGATGCCGAAATACACAGCCTTACCTCAAAATTGGCTGACCTGGTTATTCGACACGAACTCCTCGTGAAAAAGGAAGAAAAACTTCAACTCACTTTGAGTCAGTTGAAGAAAAGCGGAAAGAAGCTGGAAGAAGTCCAATCCATGCAACGCAATCCGCGCGATCACTCTGGTATTGGATTTAAGGGAAAATCCAAGGAAAGCAAGGACAAAGACTACGAGATCACGTTCGTGAAAGCGCAGCCTAAATCGAAGAGTGTTCGGAAAGCTCATCAAGCTCTCCCAGATAAGATGGTCAAGCTGAAGAACCCAGTTCGACAGCCCCAAGTCATCCTCTTAAAGCAACAAAAGAAGGAACAGCCTGTTCCTCAAAAGAAAGAGAGTCGACCTGCCCAGCATCGTCGACCTGCCCCCTCACATCAAAAGCAAGCTGTCCATCCAGGGCGATACCAAGGCCAATACTATCAAAGGCCGTATCACCCTCAGTTCTTCTTTCCTGCTCATCAAGGTTGTCACTGCCACTATTCTCAACAGTCGAACTTCCAAGACCGGCAGTATCAACCTGGTCTTCATGAAGAGCAGTATTATCAGCCTCGTCGCCCTCGCTCAAAGAAGTCCAAGGCTCCCAAGCCCAAGACCGCCACTGCCTCGTCCTCAGCCTCGGATAGAAGCAGACCGGCAAAACAAATTTGGGTCCCAAAGGCCGTTCCCGCAACCGATGTAGCACCCAATCTCAAGTGGGTTGCTAAGTTTAACTAATTGCAGGTCGGGAAGGCTCAAAGAAGGAGCCAAGCAGCTCGTGGAGCTGTATGGATCATTGATAGTGGATGCTCAAAGCACATGACGTGTGACAAAACGCTACTATCAAACTATCAAGAACGAGACGGGCCACTTGTAACCTTTGGAGGAAATTCTAAGGGACTTACGAGAGGCCAGGGCGATCTAAAAGTTGGTAAAACAACTATCTCTAACGTTTCTTATGTTGAAGGTCTTAATCATAACCTATTCTCTGTGTCGCAATTCTGCTCGAGTGGTAAACGAGTAGAATTCACCGCTAACAAATGTCTCGTGAAAAGTGAGGAAGGAGAAACACTTCTTACCGGAATTTTGCAGGATAGACTCTATATTGTTCAATGGACAGATTGGATAGAGACCTGCCTGGTCACAAAAGCTGATTCCGAGACAAGTTGGCTATGGCACAAGAGGTTGAGTCATTTGAACTTCAAGACCATCAACAAGCTCGCACGCAACAAGCTGGTGAACGACCTACCGGATCAAGTCTTCGATCGTGATCACATCTGCAGAGCCTGTCAAGCTGGAAAGCAAACAAGATCATCCTTTCCAAGCGTGACGGCACAAACATCAAATCGAATTCTTGAGCTTCTCCATCTCGACCTCTTCGGTCCAGTCACTCCCTTGAGTATAAACGGTAGAAAATACGCTCTCGTTATTATAGATGATTATTCTAGATTTACGTGGGTTATTTTCATGTACAAAAAGAAGGAGACTTTGGAGAAGCTACCTGCGTTGCTGAGCAAACTGTGCAATCAAAAGGAGAAATCCATTATCTCCATTCGATCTGATCGAGGCACCGAATTTATCAATGCGATGATCGAAGAATATTGCACAAAGAGTGGAATTCATCATCAAACTTCAGCTGCACGCACACCTCAACAAAACGGCGTAGTGGAACGTCGTAACAGGTCGCTGAAGGAAGCAGCTCGTACCATGTTGGATGAAACCAACCTTCCAAAGAAGTTTTGGGCAGAGGCCGTTAACACTGCCTGCCATACCCAAAACAGGTCGATCATCACTACCCGACATGGAAAGACTCCATACGAGCTGTGGAACAACAAGCTCCCCAGGTTAAAGTATTTTAAAGCTTTTGGGTGCTTGTGTTACATTCATAACAATGGAAAATCTCAATTAAAGACTTTTGATAGCAAGGCCGATCCAGGAGTATTTTTAGGATACTCAGAGGTTAGCAAAGCTTATAGAGTCTTTAATATGAAAACCCTAGTTGTGGAGGTAACACCTCATGTTGTGTTTGATGAATCTACTTGTCTGTACAGAGAATCAAGTACAGTTTCAGATCAGTCCGCTACTAACAGGCCATCTAACCCCCCCATTGACGATCTGCTAGTATGGACTCCAAATGATCTAGAGGAAGAGGATCAATCTGATCCTAGGGTCACACAGCAAAGGGGAAGTGATGCAAGTAATGTTCATACTTCGAGCTGCAATACATCAGCCAGACTTAACCAGGCTGATCCCCCTCTCTCAGTCCCCCAGACTGATGCTGTTCACGACCTTACATCCCAAATCGAGCAGCTCGATAGCACAATGGAGCAACTCAACATCCAGGCCGAACAACAGCCCGAGCAACAGCACGTGCTCACTGATCATCATTCAACTCATCCGGAGTTTGATGAACCCATTAATGAGCCCGAGCCAATCATTTCAAATGAAGAAAGAGCTCGACGCAGACGTTGGATCGATGCTCATCCAAGAGAGCTCATTGTTGGGAACCCAAACCAAGGAGTGCGAACAAGAAGGACGATTGGTGAAAGCGCACTGCTAAGTTGCTATCTCTCTCGAATAGAACCCAAAGATGCAATTGAAGCTCTTCGTGATGCTGACTGGATTCAAGCCATGCAAGAAGAACTCAATGAATTCAAGAGAAATGAAGTATGATCTCTAGTTGATCGTCCTTATCATCAGGGCGTCATTGGAGTCAAATGGGTTTACAAAAACAAGAGAGATGAATCTGGAGAAGTTGTCAGAAATAAAGCCCGATTGGTAGCAAAGGGTTACTGTCAACAAGAAGGAATCGACTATGATGAGACGTTTGCCCCCGTTGCAAGATTGGAAGCTATAAGGCTGTTTCTAGCTTATGCCGCTCATCAACGATTCAAAGTCTACCAGATGGATGTTAAAAGTGCGTTCCTCAATGGCGTTCTCGAAGAGGAAGTCTATGTGGAACAGCCTCCAGGATTCGAGGAGGGTGATTCAAGCAAAGTCTACAAACTGCACAAGGCCGTATACGGACTTAAGCAAGCTCCTCGAGCTTGGTATGAGACGCTATCATCCTTTCTCATCGAATCAGGATTCAAGCGTGGTTCAGTCGACAAGACGCTGTTCACTATCAAAGTGAATGAACATATCCTTTTAGTACAAATTTATGTTGATGATATCATTTTTGGATCTAAATCTCCCATTTTATGCGAAAAATTTGGTAACCTCATGACAGAAAAATATAAAATGTCTATGATGGGGGAAATGAATTTCTTTCTAGGGTTGCAGGTCAAGCAGTCCGATGAAGGAATCTTCATTAGCCAAACAAAGTACGCACACGAGCTGGTTGACAAGTTTGGTGTCAAAGACAGCAAGCCTGTCAAAATACCGATGCTCTCTGGTGGGAAGATCGACCCGGATCCCGAAGGAAAACCTGCCAACATAACACAGTACAGGGGTATAATTGGTTCATTACTTTATCTAACTGCAAGTCGACCTGACATCACTTTTGCAGTTGGAGTGTGTGCTCGATTTCAAGCTAATCCGAAGGAATCACACTTGGAAGCAGCAAAGAAAATTCTTCGATACATCAAAGGAACCACAAATTTAGGTCTTTGGTATCCTTGTGATGATAATTTGCAGCTTACAGGTTATTCAGATTCTGATCATGCAGGGTGCAAGCTCGATAGGAAATCTACCTCGGGTACTTGCCATTTTCTCGGAAACAAGCTGATTTCGTGGTTTTCAAAGAAACAAACTTCAGTAGCCACCTCCACCACAGAGGCCGAGTACATGGCCGCAGGGAGTTGTTGTGCACAAATCTTGTGGATCAAACAACAACTCAAGGATTATGAAGTTGAAGTCAGTGAAGTGCCTATATTCTGCGACAGCTCGAGTGCCATCGCCATTACTCAGAATCCAGTTCTTCATTCAAGATACAAACACGTGGATATTCGACATCACTTTATTCGTGATCACGTGGAAAAGAAGAACGTGGTTATTGAGAAGATACACACTGACATTCAACGAGCTGATATTCTAACCAAACCCCTAGCCGAAGAAAGATTCAAAATGCTATGTGGAAAGCTAGGGTTATTAAATGTTGAGTCATCAGGCCGATCGTAAGCCTACAGGCCGTCATTTCCTCAACAGCCTGACACCTCCTTCAAAAGTTTGTTCGGGACAAACAATCGGGACGAACAGGCCGATATTAAGGGGGAACAGGCCGTCAACTACTCAACAGGCCGTTACCATTTGAACAAGGAGTTACTATTTGAACAGGTCGTTTGTCAGGCCGTTACCTTCAAACAGGCCGAACGCGACGACGACTTGCCATGTTCCGATGCAGCTTTGTAGAGTTGTCGTTCGTGATGTAGAGATGGCAAATAGTAACAGCCTTTTTCAAGATCGATGAGTCAGCCGTCGCCTCGTATCCCTTCCTACAGGCCGATTCAAATGACAGACCGTTCTCGATCAACAGGCCGTGTCCGTCAACAGGCCGTGTCCATCAACAGGCCGTCGTCTAAATCAACAGATCGACCTGTGTTCCTCGAATTGAGGGGGAACACTTGGCCAAAATTATCCATAAATTGAGGGGGAACAAAGGCCGATATTATAAGTCCAGGCCGTTTCATCTCGCCAGGCCGATATCACATGTCCAGGGCGTTTATTTCGCCAGGCCGATGTCTTCCCCCAGGCCGTCAACTTCGACAGGCCGTTCTCTGCCACAAGGCCGATATCATCAGGCCGATATCAACCTGAATGCAACTGCATTTATGAAGGAAGAATCAAAAGGGCAGTATCACCCTTTTGTCTTATAACTTCTTCAATACGCATTGAATTCTTCATTTATTACTAATATTTATTTCTCAATGCTTTACATAATTTAAGGGTCTGTTAGGTTGCAGATAATAAGGAAAAGGGGAGTAATGATTACCATTTTTGTAACACATCCAGTCAAGTGTCAAATATTGACACATTGACCAATGTTGCATTTAATTCCCTGCCACTTTTCTGAAAAAGCGCCATATTTCGCACGTTTCCTTACCTCACGCGCGGATGTGAACCGTTTCACATTCCACGCGCTTTAATCGTGTGGACGTGGGTGAGAGGGAAAGCTTTAACCCTTTCAAATTCGAACGATCTCAACCGTTCGAATTTTCTATATATGTCATGCAATTTCTTCAAAAACATTACTTGCCTTCTTCATTCTTATCTGCAAAACCTAATTTTCATACTCTGCAAAAAAAAAACCAATCTGCCGCCGTCGTGTTCTTCGTTTTTCCACTTTCTCTCACTGTATCAAATCACAAGCCGTGGTTTGTGCTCTTTTCACCGATTAAGTCTTAATTTTCTGTCAAGTTCTTTATTGTTTTTCTAATCTTTCTCGAAAATTTGCAGGAAAAACAACAATGGCAGAAAATGTTTCAACCTCCGGTCGAAAGGAATTGCAGTGGTCAGAAATTGAGGACTACTTGACCGCTCGCATCAAATTCGAGCCCTACATGGTGCGCGAAAACTTCGGTTTTCGCGATCTCGATTCCATGTTCGCCCTGGTGGAGACTTGCTTTCCATTCCATCAGATTATCTCCACCCGGCCGGCGAAGAGTCTTCCCAAGCTTGTGGGTGCCTTCTTCTACAACTGGAACGAGGGCGATTCCGTGTCTTCCCACACCGTCTCCCTCGGAACCCAGAAGGCCATGATCACCATCAACATTCTTGATGCCGTTAAGGCAGCCTTCGGTATTGGGGAAGGAGGAACGATGCAGATCTCAGAAATTTCTCGAGATCAACTGCAGCAGGTTACAGACCGCGTGCTGATTGAGCAAAGGCAGTATGTGCCTATTTCCTTCAAGAGGAACGAGCTCCGCCCCAAATACCGCCTCCTAATGGACTTCGTGCAGAAGTGTTTTTTAGGGCACATCGGGAATTACGACCAGGTCACCCCATTAAAGTTTCAGATATTGGCGGCCGTAATCCTCGACTGCCCATTAGTTGGGCCAAATTGATGGTCTCCCTGCTCTGGGAAGAGGCCAGGCAGATCGTCTGCGAGACAGAGGGAGAGGCCGTAGTGAAAGTGTCTCTCCACAATGAGAAAAGGCCGATTCGCCTTGGGACGAAGGCCACCTGCATTATCATTTCCTACTTCAAGAATAGGAAATGGTCCAATGAGCCGGCCTTCCCCCCTCTATTTATTCCAAAGGATCTCCACCAACTGGAGATGGCGATAGGGGTGGCGCTGCAGATTTATTACAACTCCCCAGACAATGTCAGGGCGCACCTCGCCAAGACCGGCGAATCCAAGGTCGGTTGGAGGATTCCAGATCGACCCGCTCAAAAGAAGAGGAAGGCCGATGTCGACCTGGTTCCCTCTCGCCCTGCCAAGAAGGCACCACCTGTGAAGAAGACTCCTCCACGGAGGACGCAGTCGGCCTCCGGTGATCCGCCCAGGCCGCTTCACAGGATTCTCCCCGTGCAGCTCGAGGAATCTGCACCTCACAGGGAGCCATCACCCTCTCCATCGCCCTCTCATTCAGCCGAACGGACTCCATCTCCAGTCCGTTCCGTCGCCGAGCCGTCCGCCTCGAAGCAACGCCCTGCATCCTCTCCGCAGGTCGTTGTTCCCTCACCGGTGAGATCCCCCTCAGTACAACGAGCTGGATCTGTAGAGATCCAGGATCTCACTGCTGAAGATTCTCAGTCTTCCCCCCTTCGGGATGTGCCCGTGGAGGAGGACGTCGTGCTGCCGATCCAGCCATTCATTGAGCAGCCGATGTCTGCTGGTCACTCCCAGGTGGCCGCCATGAAGGCTGAGGCCAGGCTGAAGGTTATCGACCTGATGCCGGGGATAGCTCAACTCCCCAAGTCCCTCGACCTCGCTACTCGCCTCCAGTTCTATCTGGTTTGTAAGTCGAGTTATTATTACGTCTTTGAGGCCTTGCTACAGGTCGTTACCCTCAACGACCTGAAGGTCGAGGAGTTGGCGCTGGAAGCGGAGTTTGGCTTCTACAGTGTGGAGGATGCGGCTTCAAATTTCCAATCTTTAGTGCTGCGCCGCATGAAGGTCGAGGCCAAGGTTCTGGGTATCGACCTTCGCCCTCTCTACACTCTCTCTCGCGCCTCTCGCGCCCTATACAACTCCGCCGCCGATGTTGGAGACGAGTTTGAAGTGATTCAAACTCCGGAGCAATCGCCACCCAGGAATGAGGGTGGTGATCAGCTTCTTGAGGCTGCTGCTCCGTCTCCCAAAACTTCAAAGGTTGATGTGGAGGTCGTGCTCGATACCATTTCTGCCAAGCTCGAGTCCATCATCATCAACCTTCCCGAGCAAATCAAGCAGGCCGTAGCTGAGGCCCGGATCGATATTGTGAAAAATGCCAAGATCCAGGCCCGATGAAGCTGCCAGGGAGCGTGTCACGGACTTTGCCGTGAAGCTATTAAAGGAATATACTGACAAGCTCCTGCCGGGCCAGCTCGAGGAACTAAACATGGCGTCCCGCGACCAGATCGGGGAAGTGTTGGAGGACCTGGCCAAGGTTGATGAGCGAGTAACAAATCTGACTTCTTCAATTACTAACTCGGCATCGACCTCCAACACGCAAATCAACGCCATTCACGGCACCATCTCCTCCCTTCTCAATGGTCAACAGGAGTTGAGGGATGCCGTGACCAAGCTGCAGGAGGAGGATGCGACTCTTCTATCCCTCATCAAAGCCCTTTCTGATGATGTCGAAAAGGGGGAAGAAGATAGAGCCGCCGCCGCCGCCAGGAAGAAGAAGACCCCCAAATCCAAAACTCCTTCAACTTCCGTGGCTCCTCCTCCTCCTCCTCAAAAGAAGCCTGCTTCCAAGGCCGACGCCTCCAAGGCCGTCGCCTCCCAGGCCGATCCCATTGCTGCTGCCGCCGCTACCGAGGCCGCCGCTGCCAAAGCTCGATTGGCAAAGCAGGCCGAGCTAATAACTGCCATGCATCTAGCTGGTGCGACGCCAGAGCAGGCCGTGGATCCTGAAGAGCAGCGGCGCTTCATTGCCAAGCGCCGGGCTGAGGAAGAAAGGAGGAAGAGGGAGAAGGATTGGATCAGCCAGTCCTCCATCGTTTTGAATGCTGAAGTCCAGCAGCAGGCCGTCGAGTGGCTCGACGAAAGGCAGAACAACCTGCTGCGGGAGCTCAACAGTTGCTTCATCCTCCTGCACTACTGGATCCAGGACCCCTCCCTTCCTGCCGACGCCGATGACGCTTATGCAGCTTACATGCTCAAATTCCCTTACCAAGACTTCATTGGTGAGCTTCGGAAGAAGGCTGCAGAGGCCGGTGCGATGTTAAGGGCCCCAGCAAAGGAATTCTTCGCGCCCTTACTTCTTGGTGATTCGGGGTACTTGGATTACTCCCGGGTCGACCAATACATCGTACAGACCGCCATCGGACTGAAAGTCAATGTGTCAAATTCCGATCCCGACTTTCGCCGAATCAGGGATGGAATTTACGCAAGCATGAAGTCGAAGTCGAGGGAGCAGGTCCAAGAGGAAAGAATTGCAGCCCGTGTCAAGCTGCAGCAGATGTAGTTAGATGATTTTGTAATTTTTGTTATTCATTTATGCTCTCAGCCTGTTGTAAATTCTCTATGTATTTTGCTATCGAGCTTAATGAAGCAAAAATCATCTTTCGTCCTGACGACAATATCTCTTTGTCCAGGCATCTGCCTTTACTGCTTTATTTACTTTGATTTATTATCTGCCTTACTTATATTTCCTTATCGACCTTTATGGTCAATCGATCTTTTAATTGTTTTATATCTTAGGAAATATTTGTAAAGTGTATGGTTTCGACATCATCAAAAAGGGGGAAATTGTTGGGAACCCCTTGCAGTTTGATTTTGATGATGTTTATCGAAACCACACTTAGGCATATTTTACTTGTTTAGGGTTAAGGCCGATAGATCGACCTGCTATCTGTTAGTGCAGGTCGATACTCTATAAAGTCTAGAATCAAGTTCGATCCACCCTGTAAGAGAAAGGTCGTTTATACGGCCTGCCTCATTTGGATCGAGCTGGATCATCAGCCTGTCTATCGACCTTCCTTATCAAGCTTCCAGCCTGCATTGCCTTAGAAGATTTCAAGTGCTGGATTATCATATCAAGGTCGATGCTCCGCCTTCATGGAGCTTCACGACCTGATCCTTGCCACGTGGTGTGCCAGCAAGGACGAACTTTCCCAACGGCTAGAAGTGAGTCAGCTTCCAACGGCTAGTGCCACGTCAGCCTGACTCCAACGGCTAGTTTTTCAAAACTGCCTATAAATACTTCAGCCATTATCGGATTCAAGTACGGGAAACTCAAGCTATCAACGCCAAATCTCTGCCCAAAACCTCTCTCAAGTTCATATCCATTCAAGTGTTCGAAATTCGATTAGTTTCCCAAACACTTGACGAAGAGAGGTTTCCGATTCCGATAAAACCCACAACGACGAAGCGTTCACTGCTGCTTGTCGTTGATTCAACAACTTCTTCTCCGACTAGTTCGAAGTTAGAAAGTTTGTCTGTGTTTTCGCCATTGTAGAGTTTAGTCAAGCTCTGTAATTAGTGAAAGGTTGATTGTACATTTTGTACGAAAGGTTGTAAGGGTCACGACCCAAAACTCGTGTCTAGATATTTTCAGGTTAGATTGTATCTAGAACTGATACTCAGTCAGTATAAATAAGTGAGAGGTGGATCCAAAAGAAAAGGGATTCTCAGGTCGAGTCGGCCTGACGTGGATATAGGAGGGTTTCTCCGAACCACGCTAAATCGCGGTGTCTCTCTCTCTCTCTCTCCTTATTTATCGCCCTTATATTTCATTATCAAACTGACGAGCATCAACCTGCATATCACGCATCAACCTGCTATCTACTTTCAGCCTTAAGATTTTTCAAAGAGTTAACCAACCTCCACCAACTTCCGCATAAGCACAAGTTTGATAAATCAAGCTTGTTCCCAAACGAGCTTGATAGATCAACCTGTCTCTGATAAAGATCGACCTTGACAATCGACCTTTAGATCGACCTGATTTTCAAAAGTCAAAAACGGTTGGTTATTGGTGTATTCCCCCCCCCATACACCAATTACTCTTTCCCGGGACCAACAGATCTTAATTAATTAAAATCATGAATAACCTTTAATCATTTAATTAAAATCTTAAGTTAAATCTGATTTTTTTAATGACTGGGCCCGTCTTTTAGTAATCCGGCCCGACAATCGAGCCCGTCCAGAATTAATTCCCGGCCCAACAATAATGGGCATGGGCCCATCGTAAGTTAATTCATGGCCCAAACCATTAAGGCCCAATCTCCATTTAAATCTTAGTCCATTAGTTATTAGTTAAGGCCAAATCCAATTATTTGAAGTCAACCCCACAAACCCTTTTTCTTCTTTTCTTATCTGCCGCAGCAAACGCGGAACACCCAGTTCACTCTTCTCCTTCAATTCTGTCCGGCGCCACCTCCTCGCTCCCTCATCTTCGCCGGTGATCGTCTCCGCTGTCTCCCTTGGCTGCCTTCGACGCTGTCGCTTCCGTGTTATCTCCATCTTTAATTTCCCCATCTGAATCGAAAGCCGTAGCCCCCAAAATCGAGACGATCGGCCCCGTCTTCTTCCTCCCCTTCTAATTTCCGATGGAATCGCCGTCGATCTCGCCATCGCCGCCTTCGTCCTACGTCGTCGCCATCTTCATCGCGTTCGTTACCGGGGCAACCTGTGAAAAGTTTAGTGTTTCATGTAAATGTACGAATGAAAGCTGCAGAAATGCAGTAGATTCAATATTTCTCAAGGCAAAAAGCATCCACTGTTACATTGTTCTTGCTATTTATACATAGCTAAGAAAGAAGGCTTGCAAAATAAGAAAGAAGGAAGAATACATCATAACCCTACACGTGGAAATATCCAACGGCTAGGACTTATTCTACTCAAACTAATAGCTAACTAATGAGAACATAACACGTGGCTACAAACTCCACGCTGGCAAAGTAACTAATCTGAGCTTCCATCTCCACTGTTGTAACCACCTTCACGCACAGTCTTCTTCTCCACATTCTGCTCAGATTTTGCTTTCTTCTCCACATTCTTCTGCTCACCAACATTTCCACACCCCCCCGCAAGATGAGAATGGTGACCTTCACCATTCTCATCTTGGAGAGCAACAAACGAAACCGCGAGAGAGGAAGAGCTTTGGTAAACAAATCAGCCAATTGTTTGGAAGAAGAGATTTTGAGAGGAAGAATGAAACCAGCAAGAAACTGATCTCTAACAATGTGGCAATCAATTTCCAAGTGCTTAGTGCGCTCATGGAATACTAGATTTTTAGTGATGTGCAAAGCAGCTTGGTTATCACAAAACAGAGGAATAGGTGTAGGTACCTTGAATCCCAGATCAAGCATAAGGTATGAGAAATACTGAAGCTCATGAACAGAATATCCCAAAGCCCTATACTCAGCTTCTGCAGTGGAAGCAGAAACAGTACTCTGCTTTTTACACCTCCAAGACACCAAAGACTCACCAAAGAAAATGCAGTAACCTGTGAGTGATCTTCTAGAGTCTGGACATGAGCCCCAATCTGCATCACAAAAGGCCTGCAGACTCATAGTTGAAATGGAAGAATAAAAGACACCCAAAGATGGACATCCTTTTAAATATTTCACCACATGCACAGCTGCATCATAATGAGAAAAAGCATTTACAATTTCCTTAGCTATCGAATTGATTATCCACTGAGACACCATAAAATCAGTCTTAATCCAGTCATTATAATACTCCTTAGCTTCATCAGGCTCAGGAAATGTTCCATCTAGAAACCCTAACTTCGTACGTGCTCCTAAACTCCGACGTATGGATCGAGACCACTGTAAGAAGTTCGTACCTGTGAGGTGAGCTGCAACGAGCTGCATCCCTGGGTGATCCGATGGCTGCAACTTCAGCAACTCATCGATCTTCTTCTGCGGAAGCTCCGGTGTCTCTGATTCTCCAGATCCACTAGCTCCGACCGGTTCCTTTCCACTCCGACGAACTGGAGTCTGTTGATTGCGAACAGAGCTCGCAGATCCTTCCAGCAAAGCTTGCGAATAACTCTTACGTCCTCCTTTAGCCATTTAGAGATCGATAACCGCTCTGATACCATGTGAAAAGTTTAGTATTTCATGTAAATGTACGAATGAAAGCTGCAGAAATGCAGTAGATTCAATATTTCTCAAGGCAAAAAGCATCCACTGTTACATTGCTCTTGCTATTTATACATAGCTAAGAAAGAAGGCTTGCAAAATAAGAAAGAAGGAAGAATACATCATAACCCTACACGTGGAAATATCCAACGGCTAGGACTTATTCTACTCAAACTAATAGCTAACTAATGAGAACATAACACGTGGCTACAAACTCCACGCTGGCAAAGTAACTAATCTGAGCTTCCATCTCCACTGTTGTAACCACCTTCACGCACAGTCTTCTTCTCCACATTCTGCTCAGATTTTGCTTTCTTCTCCACATTCTTCTGCTCACCAACATTTCCACACCACCACTCGTTTACCCGTCGAGCGCCGTCATCGTCTTCGCGGGCAGATCCGTGCCGCCACGACCACGGTTGTTGCTGCTGCCGCCGGGAATCCACCGCTCGCCGTCGCCTTCGAAGACAGAAGCCGCCACAGCCTCCGTCTTCATCGTTGGGAGTCGCCACCGCCGTGTGCCGTCGTCACTGCAGGGGAAAGCTCCGCCAGCAGCTGCTGCTCACCACCATCGTCGTTGCCGTTGCTATCTGCGTAGGTGGAACCGCCACCAGCGCCGCTGCCTTCGTTGAGTGCTGCATGCCGCCGTCGCAACCAGTCCCCTCCGCCATTGCCGTCGACATCGAGACAGGAGCAGGGCAGAGGCGCCTCCTCTGCCTTCTTCGCCATCGGAATTCGTCGTTCAATGCTGCCGGCTCCGGAGAACTCACATGCAGACCTTCGCTCATGTCCTCCGTCATTCGACGACACCCGTCGTCACCACGATCTTCGAAACGGTAAGGCCCTCACTTTTCTAGTTTTCATTATTCTTCATTGCACATATAGTTTGGGCTTCAATTACTTAAGATTCAATTTCGATTATAAGCTTGAGGATATCTTTTAATTATATTATATCGTGAGGGAGTGATGGAGGCGGGTAGCGGCGAAGATGGAGAGGGAGGAAAAGTTGGAGCTGTTCTAGAATCAACAAAACTCGGCCTTCTCCGCCATTCAACTGATAGAGTTTAAGGGGAAGATCACAATTAAAGAATTTGTATTCATAATCAAAATAAATTACTACTCTCTCCGTCCCACTGGGATAGGGACCTTTTTTTTCGGCGCGGGAATTAAGACGAGAGTGATGATAGTGGGTTAAAGTGAAAGGTAGTGGGTTAAAGTGATGTGTCAGAATTTTATTGGGTTAAAAATTTCTATTTCGAGAAAGGTCCCTATATCAGTGGGACGTCCCGAAAAAGAAAAGGTCCCTATATCAGTGGGACAGAGGGAGTAGTACATATAGAGTTTTATCAGTTTGAATCCATGAAGATATGCGCTTGAGGTTAATAGGTTTATGTTTTGTTACTGTATTAATTAATTTTGGGGGCTGCGATTTTGATGTCAGCGGGGGCTGTAGAAAGCAGTTGCCGATCAACATAGTTTATGGGATAATAATTGGGTTAGGGGTAAGTTAGTAAAATCCATATTAATTTTTATTTATTTTTATTAAAGGGGCTGTGTGGAGTAAATTGGTGGCTGTGGATAGAATTACCCTTCATTCTTTTCTTTTCTTTTTCAGCTGATTTATGTAATTAGTTGGGCCATTAGTTGGGCCTTTTTATTAATGAAAAGTTTTGGGCTTTTATTTATTATATGAGTACATGTAATGGGCTTGGCCCAGTAAAGTATATTATTGGCCTATCAATACATTACGATTTAATTATCGATTTTATAATTAATCGTTTTAGTTTTTATAACAATCGTAATAACATACGAGAGTTCGATTTCTTATTACGCGATTTAATATCACGAGAGATAACATATTATCTCTAATTTGCAAATTAAATTGCAACCTCATATATTTTAAATAAGAAATCCTTCTATATTTATTCAACTAAAATGAGACTATGGAAATTTCGAATTTCGTCCTTGCAATATATATATATATATATATATATATAGAGAGAGAGAGAGAGAGAATAGATCATATGAGAACCTTTCATTTCATGAGAACTAGGAACCAATCTCCACCATTAGATATACTAGATTAGTGGTTGAGATTCATCCTTAGTAGGAGTTATTTTCGGCAGTTTTAATTTATGGAGGGGCACTAAAGTAATAACTCCTATATCCTCCTTAAATCATGGATTACTACAATTAATTTTGTAGATATACATTTAGCTATTCTCTCTCTTCTCTCTAAACATCGATTATTTTTTCTCCCATGACATAATTAATTCTCCTCACCACGTAATTAAATTATTCTCTCCCAAATACCATTTGATTATATTGCTAACATCGTGTGTGTTTTTACTAGAAGTAATCAAAGGCACCACCACATGCGTGCTCTATGAAAAAGCATGTTGTACTTGAGAAGCAAATATAATTGATAAAAATATAAATATTCTTTAAATTCTTATTACTTATTAATACATAATTTATTTAGATGTATACAATTATTTTATACTTTATGTTTTCTTCTTAATTGCTTAAATTACTTTCGTAGGTGCTTATTTAATTCTTTCAATATGCTTATAGTTTACAGTTTTAAATTTGAGTTTGAAATTCCAGAGCATAATATACAAAGTAAAATGAAAATCAATTTGTCCATTAAAATGCTTAAATTATTTTTATGGGATACTTAAGCAATTTTGCTTATTATTCACTCTTTGTATTAATTGGGTTTGGTAAATCCTTAATTAATAGGGATTTAGTAATTAAGATATGAACATATGTAAAACCTAAACCAGAAGCCAAGGGGAAAGGTAAACCCTATGAATTGTTAAAATGCTTAATTTTATCTTCATGATATGCTTGGACTATAATCATTTCATGCTTGTTTATATATATAAAAATTTATCATTCTTAAAATAATGCTTGTTTAGATACGACAATATGCTTTTTGTGAATGTTTAAATTGCTTTGTTTGTTGTCGTGCATACTTGTTTTACTTTCTCATTTATAAAAAGCATTATTTCATACATAAACAAGTATAGAATCATTATAAGATATAATAACCTTGAACACTAAATTATTTTCTCTTAGGGTTTAGCTCTCCCCATAGGGTTTAGATTTCAATCTTAGAGTTTAGTTTTCCTCGTTGGAGTTTTTTTTCCCCCTAGGGTTTGGTTTTCCAAAACATGGTATAGCTTTCAGTCTCAAGGTAATTTCGTGTTCCTTATCAGGGTATACTTTTTAAAGTCAATTTGAATGCATAAAATCACAAGTTGTTATTATATTAATGCTTAATTAATTATTTTATAATGCTTTGAAGTTATTATTGTACTGCTTAAAACTAGTGTTTAGATATGTTATCTATCGTTTATAGATATCGCTAAACCTTATTAATTGGATTAGTTAATAGAAGAGGAATAGGATTTAGTGTTTAGTATTTTAGGATTTATTAATTGTTAAGCGGAGTTTATTATACGTTTAGGTATAAAATGCTTATTTAGCTCTCTATTTGTGCTTTAGTAAATTATAATCCATGCTTTCACTTAAATAGAAGTTTGTACTAGTAGTAATATACAACCAAATTAAAAGATTTTTAATTCTTATGAAAGTATTGAATTTATTAAAATGTACGTATATATGAATAAGTGAGTCCAAATATGTAATAAGAAAATATTATATACTAGAATTAGTGCGTATATATGGTGCGTGAATTAAGAAAACAAAATATTAACTGAATTTAGCATGACTAAAATACCCCTTAAAACTAATTAATAAGCGTCTATTCCCTAAATTATAGCATCTAAGATTAAATCTTAACCACCGATTTGTATAAAATGAGTGGTATAGATTAGTTCCTAGTTCTCATAAAGTGAATGGTTCCCATGAGAACCATCCCCTATATATATATATATATATATATATATATATATATATATATATATATATAGGGAGCGGATCCAATAGGAACCGTCCCTTAGGTAGTAACTAGGATCCAATCTGCACCGTATATTTAATAAATTCAATGGTCCAGATTCAGTATAAACATTCTAATTAATTTTCTGAATATAATCAATAACTACGTTAATTAAAATTGTGAGGGGTAAATGTGTAATATACATCAATCAAACTACAAATCCTCCATCATTATCGCATGGGGAAAAATTAGAATAAATCCATTAAATCAAAACTACAATCCCTTATTTATCTCATTTACATATTTCAAATTGATTACATATGGTAAAAAATTTAATCATTAAAATATGACAATATAAGTTTCATTTACTTGTTACTTAATTGTATACTAGTTTATGCTTAACATATTATAATGTATTGCTTTTTTTTTTTGATCGGACAAATGTTAGATGTTACAGTAGATTAGATGTTAGTACGCCTCCCAAACACTCCAAGAAAATCTCCAAGCCACCTTATATCTCCCCAATTCGCTCCCACCAGGGATCGAACCCGGGTCACTCCTTCAAGGGAGGAGCCCGGTGGCCAGGTGCGCTAAGTCACCTGGTTATTTATAATGTATTGTTTAATTACACTTTTGAATTGATTAAAATTATATATGGTAAACATATGCTTATTTACGCTTTTCGAATTGCTTAATTGCACTTATCGAATTGCTTATTTACAAATAAGCATATTTCAATTGTTTTTCGAATTGCTTAATTGCTAAATAAGCATATCTCCGAATCGCTTATTTTCTTTCTTTTAATTGCTTATTTACAAGAAATAGATGCTTATTTAGTTTGTGTTTTATTTACCTATTTAAGATTTCATAAAGCATAACTACACACAAAAATAAACATAAAATAATAATAGTAAACTAAAATTTTAATTATTATAGATTGTGCTTCATTTTTTAATTCACAAAAGGAAAAAAAGAAAAAAAAACGAATTCTTTAACTAAAGGAAAAGGTAATAGAGAAATAGATACGCACAACTCTCGGATCGGACGGTTATATATATACATTTTACTTTTCTAACCTTTCACCATTAAAAATAATTATTTTAATGAAAATTACTTAATTAATTGAAACCATTGATTTAAGAGAAATGAAGGGTTAAGATTGGATCCTAGTTACTACTTAAGGATAAGGATCTCATTTGATCTCCCACCTATATATATATATATATATATATATATATATATATATATATATATATATATATATATATATATAGGGAGTGGTTCGTGTGCAAATAAATCCTTGCGTGAGAAAATGAGAAAGATGCTTAAAACTATACAAAATCATGCTTAAGTCAGTATATATTTATGCTTACAACACCATTATGCTTTTTAATGTACAAATTCATGCTTAAACCTAATCATGCTTATAATACCTTATAATCATGCTTAAATCAATTACAGCCATAGATCAAATTAAGATCAACGGTTCAGATCTATTCCTATTTCTCACACCAGGACTTATTTCTATATGATCCATCCTCTATATATATATATATATTATAAAAGTCGGGGTATTACAGTTTTGCTCTTAATTTCAGATTTTCTTTGAAATTCCTGTAATATAGTTAGCGTACGTACGTACCTTGCATGATTGCTAATTCAGTTGAATTGCACTTCATTAGGTTACTTGTGCAGCTACTGTTGCTTTGGTCGAACACGAGGTACGTAAGCTTCATGCATGCAAAACAAACTCAATTTAAATAAGAATAAATTAATTATTATATTTGCTAGTGGGAAACGCTCCTCTATCTACTGCGGGCATTCTTGATGTGTCCACCGCTAATGTGGCAGTGTTAGGGTTTTCCCATTTTAATTAGGTTAGAGTATATATTTTAATTATTTTACTCATATATAATACAGTATGACACGTCATCCGTGAACACATTAAAAATGATACGGTGAACTGGGAAACCAATATGTAAAATTGAGCTGTAGAATTATTTCTTCTTTTGCCTTCAATTGTGACGAAAGTTTAGGGTGCATGATGCAGCAAAGAAAATCTACTTCACTTCACGGATGAGTTGAGTCATCGTTTCAGCACCCAGAATTAAAAAACACAACATTTTTTAAAGAACTATTAAAAATTCGTTACATTTACAAAATACCCGGCCCTTCCGTCCCACTTCAATAGTCAGTAGTCACGTATACTATATTAGAATGCCTCACATTGTCATATATGTATTTGAAAATGGAAAAAATTACCCTTACATTTCCCTTACTTTTCATATCTAACACTACACTTAAAAATTCGTGCTGAAAATAAACAAGACTGTTGAAATGAAAAGAAGGGCAAAAAGACAATCGTCAAACCATAAAAGATTACTCCCTCCGTTTAATTCCATTTGGCCATGTTTCCTTATTGGGACGTTTACTTTCATTAGGCCCCTCTCCATTTTAAGCCTACACTACAAAAATCCCTTTGATTAGCGACTACATTAACTATGCCTTATATCTATTCCCTTATATCTAGGGGTGGGAATACGGGTTCGGGTTTTCGGGTCGGGGATAAAATACCCAAACCGAGCGGGTTTTTGGGTACCCGAAACCTGAAAGTTCGGGTTCGGGTTCTTTTTAAATTTTTCGGGTATCAGGTTACCCGAACCCAAAGTTTGGGTACCCGAAAAACCCGAAATTATAATTACTAATATTATAATTATATATTATATATTACAAATAATAATATTAATATTAATCAATTAAAATAAAGTAAATAGAAAAGTGAAATAGAAATACAGTCTAGTATAGTATGTTATTACTTAAATGAGCTTGTTGTTAATATTCAACTAAATAAACGAATTATTCTTTAATTTAATTTCACTTTCACATGAATCAAATCACAATTAATTTTTATGAATTTTTATTACTTATATTAATTATTAGTTTAGTTTTAAATGAATCAAATTGATAAATCACGAACTTATCAATTATTCAATTATATAGTTATCAATTTGTCATCATTTAAAATTCTAAATTAATTAAAAGTTTGAGGATGATAAATGATAATACGGTTAGTACAAAATACTAGTTATTATATTTATAATGAATTAAATTTTAAAAAAAATATTTGACTAGTTTTGATTGAGCATATAAAATGAATTAATAATTAATTTTTTTAATAAGTAATTATTTAAAACAAAGTAAAAAAAATTGGGTTTTTCGGGTACCCGAGTATATTTTCGGGTTCGGGGTCGGGGTTGGAATTTTGGGATTTTCGGGATCGGGTACTCGAAAATTTCGGGGCGAGTACTCGACCCGATCCGAATTCTCAGCCCTACTTATATCTAACTTATTTTCACTTTTATACCAATAACACTCCACTTATCTCAACTTTTACGTCATAAACTTATATTTCTTAAACACTGTGCCGAAAAGAAAGGTGATAAATGTGAATAAACAGAGGGAGAACTTGTAAGCTAATTAAAGTGAGACTGATGGAGTACCAATATTTATCAAACCATAAAAAGAGGCCCTCATTTTCGTATCAACGGTCTAAGATAATGAATTAAGTCATGTAAGTGAACGACGTGATCGGAAAGGAACCTAAATAATATGAGATCCCAAATTATAGGGCATTGATTGTCTTAGGCTCTCCCTCTTATTAATCTAATGAAGCCAAAACTCAAAGAAAAGAAAAGAAAAATAAATCTAGTGAGAATATATCGATCTGAATCTACCGAAGAAAGTGGTATGGTCGATTTTCAATATTTGTTGAGTTGATTTTTGTGCTTGATCGATCTAATGAAAGAGTTATATAAACTAAATACTAGTATAACATGCTAGTGGCGTGCTTCAAGAAAAATAGTTCATTTAATCTTCTGTATATCCCGATTTCTGTATACCAGTCGTATATTGTTTTTACTAATTTTATACTAACGTTCTTAAGAAAATAAAAAATGAAAATAAACATTTATAAATAACAAATGAAAATTTTAAACATGATATAAATAGATTTATAAATGTATCAATCGTATTTTAACTAATTAAATGCTAAAAATAATAATAAAACCCTAATTTTCTTTTAAAATATGCATAAAAATATTTAAAGTTAATATTTGGTAACGGATTGGAACATGAAAGTTGGGACAAATAATACTCACTCCGTCTCAATGAAAAATAGATGTTTCAATAATTTTTATCCAACTTTTTTTAGACGAAGGGAGTGTATATTATTTGTCCCAACTTTCATGTTCCAATCGATCGATTACGAAATAGTTAGCTTGAACTTCAAGCTGAGTTCACGGTCGGCTCTGTACACGAGTCATGAGCTGTATCCTGTATGTACTTTCTCTACTAATTAAGAAATGAAAAAGTATCTTTCACTCATATATTTACAGATTCAAGGAGAGTGTGAGATCAGATTCAACTTCATCAACTTATTACTCTATTCTTTATAGTAATTGAGATTCAATTTTTTTGGAAGGCTAAAATATTAAATATCTCTATAATAAAATACTAATGTTCGTACACATTTTATTCCACGTTTTTATATAGTGAGGCCGACGTGTTTCTTAAGTTACTAAATGCAGCAACTCTACGCATGGAATTACCAAAACCAATTTTTATTGACTTTTCTTCATATTTTTATTTATTACAACTTCCGTCCCAGTTCAATTGTCCTACTTTTGTAATCGAGTCTTCCATATAAATTGTCGTGTTTCCTGAAATTGAAAGAATTAACCCTTACATTATAGTATGATCCCCTTACTTTTCATTTTTAACACTACACCTAAAATCCCGTGTCGAAATTAAACAATTTAATTAACCTGGAGCGGAAAGAGTACTATTTTTTTAATAATTTGGTAGGTGTAATAGAGTAGGGTTAAATGATCCAACTAAGGTTTATTATTTTATTTTCCTAGTATTGAATTTTATTAGATTTGTTAAGGTATGAAATTAAATGCTAGAAATATTATACTAGACCATAATTGGATCAATGAATCTTAGTTGTTTGATGTGAGATTAAATTAAACCATACTCCCTTCGTCCATCATCTATTGTTCGTAGACATTAAGAAAAACTATACTTTTAAATACAATTCAAAATTCATCATTCACTATGCCAAAAAAGTTCATACATAACGCAAAATTTGCGTTATCTATGTGCAAAAGGAAACTGCTAAGAATACTGGTGTTATAAAAAGTCTCACTCATACGTAACGGTTCTGTACCGTTATCTATGTGAGTTTTTCATAACGGTTCAAAATTTAATACATAACACTCATTTACCGTTATGTATAGTAACTTTTGATAACGGTTTGCAACCGTTATTAATTTATAATCAACCGTTATAATATGGTAAATAAAGATTACGGTTTTGTAGTCATACATTATGGTTTCAAAGTGTTATCTTTTGTAGTTTTTTCATAACGATTTTATAGCGTTATTATATGTTGTGATGTACCGTTATTAATTATTCTTATACATAACGGTTCTTAACCGTTACGAAAGACTTATTTTAATGTTATTTTTTCTTGACAATTTATAACGGTTTTCCTGCTTACATAACGATAATGTAACATGTACTACGTAATTGATGCAAAATGAAACACATATATATATTTCCACCAAAACATTGTCTACATAATCCAAAAGAGATAAGCCAATATCCAGACCATCCAGATTCATGAATATAAAAACAACAAATATCATCTAGTTATTTTCTTACACGAGAGTCACTTCCAAAAACTTTCCCTAGGTTTGACAATTCAACCGATCGATTGTGCTCACTCCACCATCTTTCCAACAACTTTACTCCCCACTTGTCTTCAACTGCTAGCACATCACTGTACAAATTACACGGCAAGAAAGTATAACATTTAGAAGAAAATGAACAAAGTATATTAAAAGAGGAAATAACAGAATTACACAGCTAGCAGAAGCAGGAAATAACAGAATCTGGTTCACATAATATGGAAATGAATGTTCTGCTTGCAAAAAACCAGATAACACAACATATCAAGAATAACTCTGAAGGTAGCTCAATACTTTTTCTAAAATGAACATAATCCACCACAAAACTTATTGTTTCTTCATAGGAGAACTCCTTAACTTTCAGGGGTGGGTTACCCAACTTTCTATGGATAACTTAAAAATCTATTGATTCACCTCTATACGACATTAAACAAACTGATAGTACTTCATTTACGATGCTCATAAGATCTGACTAGAGATTTTCAGATATTTAGACATATACTATAATATGTGGATCTCAATCGGTCAAAGAAGAGAAATGACTGAAAGTATGAAAGTAATCGTTAGAACATAAGAAAATGCTATTTTCATCTTGTTTCTCCAGCAATGTTCGCAAGAGAATGCAAGGCAGCCTTCATTTTATGAGAAACCAATATTATTAGACCCGGAATCAGATGAAAGCATGTAAAGTGTTTCAGAAGAACTATGCATGAAATGAATTACCCTTCTCATAGTAATATTAAATAATGCAATAATATTTCCTCTCTTTGCTTCTATTTTGTAATAGTAATGGTCACAGTGCTAATCGTACCTCTCTTACAGATGACTAACTCATCCAAGGTTGTTTGATTTATTAGATATAGACTGTGATGTCAAGCCAAATACATGGTGTCTTACCAGCTGTTTGCCATGCTGTTGCCGGTCAAAAGCAGCATCAACAACATGTCTTGCAGTAGGAGGTGTATTTGTCAGGATCATTGTTGCTCCTTGGAATGCTTGAGCATCATAATGGAGAATAGATCTTATCAGTTATAATATCAGCTAAAAGCTTAACATATCTAGGATTGAATGAACAATGCAAACTAGCACAGGCTTGAAGGAAACAGGAGAAGCAGAGTTCTGATAAAGGAAAGTCAAAAACAAATTATGCTTCAAAACAGTCGATGTTATTAGTAATAAAATAAGGCTTATAACAAAATTTTAAGTTTATTCATGAAGTTTAATAAAAAGAACTAGGTTTCAAATAACAAGAAAGAAGCAGACTCAAAGACAAGATGAAGACAACAAGAAAACGGTACCAGTTTAAATTCATTAGAAAGCATAATGGTACAATTTAATTCAATGCAGCACAAGACAGTTTTAATTGAACTCAACATAATCATAAGGATGACAACTTACAAGAACCAATTTGACCCAGTGCTTCGAGTGCACATTCACATTCGTCTCCATCTTGACTATCGAGGAACTCAAATATCTTATCAATGGCAGAAAGAATGTCTCTAAAACCTACAATGCAGAAAATGCCAGCAAATATTAGCAACTCTCATTAAGTAATGTTAGTTAAGTTCAAGGTACTGTTCAGCACAGGTCTATAAATCAAAAGCACAATTGCCAGTCAAAGGAGAAATGATTTGTGATGGTAAATTATGTCCATCTGCTAAAACATGGTGGCAGAAAAACACCTACAGGATAACTTTAGATAGTAGCTTACTAGATTCATCGATGAATGCAAAAGCATTATCCTTAGACAGAAGCCTTCCAATTATCATCATTGCCCTCGACCTTAAAATGGATTCTGCAGCTCCATTGCTAAGGAAAGCCAGGAATGTTTCTGAATGAGGCCTTTTTTTCGAGCAGAAAGTACTGAAGGAAACTTTCATTACTAACCTGATTATCGAACTAAGAAGTTGTAGCATGATGGTTTTTGACAAATATTCAGCACTGTGTTGAACTTCCACAAGCTTCATTGAAAAGCAAAATTGAACAGAGCATAAGAGTCGACAACTAAAACCAAAATTAATGAATTAACGAAATATTAATAGAACGGGTAGAAAAGTTAATCAGAGAAATTGTTCCAAACTTCAAAGCAAGACATACGACAAATTTTATGTAACAAATGAGAAATGAGGTTGCTAATTATGTTAGAAGAATAATATGTTCTAATGCAATTACACAATCAACGCGTCAAAGGGAGGAAGGATGAGACCGGAGTAAGTTAGTGAGCGTCAATCAAAGGATGAAAGGACCTGACACAGGAAGGCACTCAGGTAGCAAATGCTTGTTTCCCTTGTAAACTTAATGGGACAATGTAGCTTGAGTAGAGGAGCAACAAACTTATTTACAGTATTTCCCCTGCAGCCTTAAGTCTACAATATCTAATATATCCACGATGACTACTTTATCTAGTTGACCATTGACCAAATATGGAGAAGTTTTGGGGATACTCTTTTCTTTTTTCCTGTTTTTTTCCCTGTAAGGAAGTGTATACTCTCTTTTATTCATAGATACTGATGATGGTTGGTGGATCAGGGTAGCACATACAGATGAGAATTAACTTTTTCCAAGGTAATAGTAATAGTAGTCAACATGTATGCTTGCAACATTGGTGCACAAATTTCTGGAGAAAAACATACCTAACTTGTTTGCTGGTATAGAAGCCAATTTTAAATGGAGAATAATGTAGATGCACGAAAAATGAGATTTGCATATTATATAAATTTATAACCACCAATATGCTTAATAGTTACCAAGGGATTAGCAAACTGAAATGCACACGTGATCTGGGCCAACCTCATATATAAGTTCCTGGACGCTCAAAGTGACAAGAGTATCATTCGTATTTCTAACTTCTGCCTCCAGTAGACTTAGAAGATTTGACTTAGAAACTTCCGATGCAACTGAACTTGAGATGGAGAAGAGCTTCACCATCAACGCTAATATACGAACTCTTCCCTTCAGATGTTCCAAACAGAAAGTCAGAGAAGAAGAATGAAAAAATCAAATCAAGCAAAGGAACTATACAGCAGCATAGCACCTGAGAAAATGAAACCTCAAAAACAAACAAGCAAAGGATTTATTGATCCTGCCACAACAAACCCACCCCCACCCTGAAAAAAAGAAGAAGATAGAAGAGACGACATGATGATCACAAGACAAAAAGAATGTCTCATAGAGAAACATAAGATTTATCCTCCATCATTTGTCTTTAAAAGTATGGGCCTATACAAGGAAATTATTATCAGTTGTTAGTAATAATAATAGTATACCAGTGATGAGCATGTTGCTGCTACATTTCCTAGATGTGTAGCTTCTCGAGCACTTGCTGGAAAGACTATCCTCTGGAAAAAGGTTGGATAATTGTCAGCAGTAGAATAACTATCGTGCCACTACAACAGCACAAAATAGAAGCAATCATATTCAACAAGCAGCCATTGATGCGATCTTATATTTATTTTCATTGGCCAGTTAGTACTTGCCTGAATAATTGCCGGATCACTGTTGATGGAAGGTGCAGTCTGAACTGGTGGAGGAGGAGGAGGGGAAGATTTGACTGTCAGGTCCTATGGAGAGTTACACAATTGATTAACTCAAGCCAAGAATGGGATTAACAAAATCAGATGATAATAAATATAACAAGTTAAGTTGGAGATGAAGAAAGCTTCTCGAATGAATGAGTCCTGAAACCCAGAAGAGACAGAGAATGAAGCCAACTAGTGCCTTATTATCAGTTCCTCTAAGCAGTATGTACTCATATATTATGTCGCTGGGAGGGACTTGTGGTCCATCCTTTTTCCGTCCTTCGGTACCAAATGATCTCACTGCAATAAGATAAATTTATATTACCGATTAGCTCTTAAACATAGAGAATAGTGATTAGTAACACAAGTTGAAGTGCACTAATTTTTTCATTTCACAGAGCATATAACTGAAGTGTAACATAAAATCTATTGGATAAACCAATCAAAATCTACAAGAACTTTAAAAGGCATGCATGCTGAAAATAGTATTATCAAAGAAAAGGGAAAAGGTGCAACCTAGATACTACGGTCGAAAATCTAAGTAGACGAGTAGAATTAGTAGATATGTATTCTGCATGAGGTCCAGAGAAAACAATTACAAGTAAAGGACAACTGGACAAGCTTAGAAAAATGGCTGAAAGAACGAATTGAGTTTCAACACAAACGCAAGGAGGACTTGCTCTTTTTTTTTTATCCATATAAATGAGGCATGACGTTAGTGAAGACGACACAAACATAATTAGAAAGCAAGCTTAATCATGAATGGAAAACCTGGTCCCAAAATACCTTGTCACAAAGCAGGTTTACCAACAACAATTAACTCTATTGTTCAATAAGTTGATAACCAAACTGTTTCCACAAGTCTACTACTACTATTCAGCAATAACTGGTAAATGTTCGGATGCAGAAAGAAATCAAGGCAGACCAAGCCTTGTGATGACAACTGGTCACATACAGTACTAATTAAAATTGGAACATGCATTCAAGTTCAACCAATAGAAAGTGAGAGTCTGTCTCAATGGTAGAATATGTCTTTGGCTAATGTTGCGCCATTTAAACATGAAATTCATTTTTAGATATTATAGAAAATACCACACAAGAAATCTACAAGGCAAGCAGAACTGAAACTCCAGCTAATTAGTTATAGAAGAGAGCGAAAGAATGAACAAGTCGATGATTTAGACTTTAAAAGTGTATCAACCATGCTGCATTCCCCATTTGCGGATACTGAATACTCATTTTAAGCATGAAAATAACATCAAATGCCAAATTACAATCAATATCTATTGACTAAGAAACACCTGAATAAAGCAAACTTTATAGAGAACAATCATTCATAGTATTGGCTACCAAGAAGCTAAAAAAAGAAAAGTACGAGTTTCCAAGAATAGGCATCGTAACAGAATCTAGCACAAATCGAAAACCCCCCTAACCAAAAATTGCTACTCCTACTACAGCACTGGCACACGGAAAGTAAAATTCAAACAGGAAAGCATGAAATTATAACAAAGACCACGAACCTAAAGCAAAAAATCGGAAAATTCCACCTTCGAATTGATCATGAAAGAGGCGTTAGGGCGATTTATGCTATGAAAATCCGGCAACAAAAATTCCCTGTCCCACAACGAAATCAATCAAAAAAGCAGGGAGCGCATGGCAAAAGATTCAATTTCCGTAATAATAATAATAATATACAGAGAAGCGTTGCACCGATAATTGAATCTGAGACTAATATCTTGAAAAAATGAGAGGTGAGAAATGAACAGCGACCAAGCGTAACGAATACCTTAATCTATATAGCTTAATCAGTCGCCGGTCTCCGGTCGTGGCGTCGCCGGTCTCCGGTCGTCGGTCGCGTCTCCGGTCTCTGGTCTCCGGTTGTGAGTCGCGTCGACGGTGAGAAATTTTGGGGACAGAGACGAGGAAGAGAGACGTCGCGCGCGGGAGAGGGAGTGAGGTAGGGCGGGAGAGGGAGAGGATTTGGGGGTGAAATTTTTGAGTAAATTTTTAAATGTTTGTAAATAGTAAATAATTAAAATAATAATAATTAAAATATTATTAGTAACAGTATATTCTTATCGCTTTTTATAAACCGTTATTAAAACTTAACATAACACTTCAATACATAACGATTCTTACTAAACTGTTAAGTATAGTAGTGATTATAGATAACACTCCGTTCATGACCGTTATGATTGATTAAAGCTACAGTCACATACATAACGGCAACTGTTATCTATTTAAAAAGTGTTCACATACATAACGGTTCCGTGAAAATACCGTTATGTATGCAGTGTTACCTATGACAGAATTTCTTATAGTGATTATGAAAACTTTAAACCGGTTTAAAAGTCAACAATTTGTCAAGAATACTCTCTCCGTCTCGTTATATAATATATATACTAGTCTAATTTATTAAATATATGTAAAATATAAAATTTAAAGTAATATAAATAAGACCGGCCGGGGGAATATATAACTAAATAAGAATCAATTTTGTAACACTATTGATGACTAAAGTTGAGACAGAGGATCCGATAAACGAGAATCACATGGCTTAATAAGTGCATTGCAATCAGCCTTATAAATAGGATTAAGTCTCCATTAGTCGTCTGATAGTACTTAGTCACAGCACACTTACCAAAAGAATTGAAAAAGAAGAAGAATGGCTTGGAATACAAAAGTTTTCATACTTTGCTTCTTAAGTGTTATTATGCTCGGAAGCATAGCACCACTCCATGCCTCAGTTCGTCACTATAGGTTCGAAGTAAGTAGTGAGAAAGGTCGTTTTTTTTAGTACGATACATACACAGATGACTCGATAGCTTATTGATTGTTTTTATTGTACTTCTTTGCTTAGTTTGATTTCGAAAATCATTTATTTGTATCGCAGCTGGTAAATTCGCTACACAACATGCTATGCACCAACAAGACCATGCTAACGGTAAACGGACAGTTCCCAGGTCCAACTATATATGCCAGAAGAGGTGATTTGGTTATAGTCGATGTTATCAACCGTGCTGATCAAAATATAACCATTCACTGGTAAAATTATTGTACAATTTGAATAAATCTTCTACTATGTTACTTTCATGAAAGCATAAACAAGTTGCTAAAACATTTAGGCATGGAGTGAAAATGCCAAGATATCCATGGTCAGATGGCACCAACTTCGTGACACAGTGCCCTATTAACCCCGGAACAAGATTCCGGCAGAGGATTATCCTCTCAGACGAGGAAGGAACTTTATGGTGGCACGCCCATAGCGATTGGTCTCGAGCTACTGTCCATGGTGCCATCATCATTCTACCTCCCAAGACACATACTTTTCCTTTCCCCAAGCCTCATTCTCAAGTCTCCCTTTTTCTAGGTATGTATATTTGTCATTCTTTCTATTCTATTCACAATATATGTCTCTTTTCTCATCCGTTATATAAAAAAAAAAATTATATTTTGGATTGATGTGTTATAGGAGAATGGTGGAAGGGAGATGTGCAACAAGTGATGGAAGATTTTTTTGCCACCGGAAAAGATAGCCGAGTTTGTGATGCTTTACTCATCAATGGCCAACCTGGGGACTACTATCCATGCTCAAAACCAGGTTAATCTAATTGAGACACTCAGTTTATACGTTTTTCGTTTTGGAACGTACAACGAAAGATTATATATTTCCTTATTAATCGGGTGAAAGAATACTAAAAGGACACTTTTTGCACATGTCATCGCCGCTTTAATACACAACTTTACATTTTCTCAAATTCTGTATCGGAAAAGAAACGTATTAACTAACGTGAGGTGAAAGAAGTATTAGGTAATCGGTCAAATAGAATAATAGAAAATATATATGTATTAATATAATTTAATTTAATTTTACTGCAGATACATACAAGTTAAGGGTGGAGTTGGGCAAGACTTACCTTGTGAGAATGGTAAATACGATGTTGAGCTACATCGCTCACTTCCGGATCTCCGGCCACAATGTGACCGTCGTTGGCACCGACGGCGCCTACACGAAGCCCCTGAGGACCGACTACGTGGCGATCTCGCCCGGCCAGACCATCGACTTCCTTCTAGAAGCCAACCAGCCGCCCAGCCAGTACTACATGGTCGCCCAAGTCTACGCCCGTAGCAACGACTACGCTCCCACCACTGCAATCGTCGACTACGTCGGATCCGACAACTCGTTTCCGCCGTCGCTACCGTCATTTCCCCAACTGAGCACGTGGACGGATTCCTCCAACTTCACCGCCCGGTTCACCGGCCGGCTCAGAAGCCTAGCCAGCACGGACCACCCGGTCCACGTCCCGAAGAACATCACGCACAGCCTCTTCTACGTGCTGGCGATGAATCTCTGGCCCTGCAACCGGAGCTCGTGCGAGGGGACCGAGAGGGTGCTGGCCAGCATCAACAACGTGTCCATGCTGCTGCACGGGAACGCCGACATCCTGTCGGCTTATTACAGAGGAATCGGCGGAGTCTTCACCGCCGATTTCCCGGACTACCCGCCGTCTGCGTACAACTACGCGTACGGCGAGATGGCGAGGAACGAGTCGTTGCCGCAGTTCGGGACAGCTGTCCGCGTTCTCGAGTACGGCTCGAGCGTCGAGATCGTGTTCCAGGGGACCAACCACGCCGAGGGCTTCGACCACCCCATGCATTTGCACGGGCACAGCTTCTACGTTATAGGGTCCGGATCCGGGAATTTCGACGGATCCAAGGATCCGGACGGCTATAACCTCGTCGACCCGCCGCTCGTGGAAACAATCTGCGTTCCCAAGAACGGATGGTTGGCGATAAGATTTAGAGCCAACAACCCAGGTTCGGTACTCAATATAATAAATTTATTATATAAACCAACAGTTTCAACTATCTCTACAAGTTTGAACTTTTAAATTTGACGAGACGAAAGTATATATATATATGTGTGTTGCAGGAGTGTGGTTCATGCACTGCCATTTCGACCGGCATCAGAGTTGGGGAATGAAAATGGCGTTCATTATTAAAGATGGGGACGCCGCAGATGAGAAGATGCTGCCGCCGCCCCCAGATATGCCGTCGTGTGGAAATAACCCTCTTCTATCATCTATTCACCACAAACTCCGGTCGAAGACTTCTGCAAATTTATAATTTCTTCTTTTCTCTTTTCTTTTGAATTTATTATAACTAGAATTTGCACTCGTGCTATGCACGGTAAATAATTGTATGGAACTCTCAACCATAATTAACTTCTTTCTCCATTCCTTAGTTCAATGTGAAAAATCTCGTTTGTATTTTTGGATGTCCCGAGTACATGTTATCTTATACTAATATAGAAATAATTTTTCGCCCTCTTATATTTAAACATTTAATTTACAAATAAAATCATGCATTCTCCTCTCACTTTATTCATTCTCACAACAACTTCATACAAAGTTTACCTCTTAATCAGTTCAATAACTTTGTAAGCTACTATCAACCATTTTATTTTTATCAATTTTTCTCTTACACAAATAGGAGTATTAAAATGTAATTTTGGATACTTTAATTTGGTATGTATATCATCTCAAACTAAAGTTTGAAAAATAAATTATTTTGAATTGAACGAAGGTAGTAGTTCCTTAATTATTTTCTTCGATAAACTCCACTTTATTTAACAAACATTTTTATTATATATATAAAATATAATATGAGTGAAAAAGAAATGTACAAATTTGCATAGTATAATTAATTAATAATATAACTAAATATATTTTTGAGGATGCAAATCGTGCATGATGATTGATGGGTAGTTAGTTGCTAAATTGAAGGATAATTGATAAGGCTAATTTGGAAAAAATTACAAAATTGCCATTTTAAAATTGACTTCAATTGAAGATTCCTGTTTTATATATACTAGATTTTGCACCCATGCGATGCACGACAAGGTGTATGTTTATATGTACTGATTAAATTTAATAGTAGTATTCTTTACCTTTTAAACAGTATGCCATTAAGTTTGGGCGTCGCCTTGTTCCATGTAGTGGTATAATCTATTGACAAACGTACGTTAATCTACACTCTATGAACATTTTAATGCGCTTACGACTCACCCAACGGTGATATAATTAAGAAGAATTTTACAAATATATACATTGAAAATAAACACTATCACAATGTCACGTCAACCTGAGCACATTGATTGTGTTTAAAATGGATAGGCGGACATTTTTTTTTAGCTTACCACGATACGAAGAAATTCCATTTATAAAATCTTTAATTATTATTTATTTTTTTAATTTTTTTATTATTTTTTTATTTTTTTACTGTTTGAAACTTTACAACAAATTTTCTAAAGATCACAACACGGGGGACTCGAACTCTTCCGATACATTAATCTTAACCCCCTACCGTTAGGCCAACACGCACACCATTTATAGAATCTATGTGATCTTCTCTAAGCATGGGCCAAATATATGAAAAACATTCAATTTTGTTCTAAATCTATAAATTCAAATTTTATTATTGTATCAACATATAAAAAAATTGTTCAATTCACCTACAAATTTCTATGTGTGTCACTTTTTTTTTGTGTATGTAATATCAAAAATTTAGAATTGAAATCGTTTGATAATTTGTTTTTTATTATTGTTTTGTAAATAATATTTATTTATAAATATCTATCTTCAATGTAATATTGAATTTTTTTTAAAGTAATTTTTTTAATTTTTTAATTCTAACTCTTCTAAAATTTATACTTTGTATATTTAAAATTTATTTTGGATATTTAAAATGATTATAAATTATTTATAATTTTTCTAATTTTAGCAAATAATATATCAATTTGAAGATCATTTTATACTCTTTAATTGAAGATACATATTGTATATATTTTTCATATTGGAATTACAAAAATATTGCAAGAAACACAATAATGAATAAAAATTATAAAGAAAGAGAGAGAAAAAATATATTTTTTTTCAATAACCGTGCATAATGAAAGGATAATGTATTGGAACTCACTGTTTTTAGCCTTTTAATTAAAATAAATTACAAAATTGCCATTCAAATTGATTTGAAATTGATTTTAATTGAAGATTCCTGTTTTATATATATATAGATATAGATTTGAGATAATTTTATAATTATTTTTAAATGATTAGTCATTCGGTTAAGGTTATAATTATTTTTAGCTTTTACATAAAAAGGTAAAACAACGCTCATATCTTATACATTGACTAATAAAACCACCGAATTAAAAGAAACATTACATGCATATATACAAAGAAAAAATCTTTTTTCAAATCCTCAAATATTGCAAAAGTCAAAACAACAAAAAAAAAAAGTAAGAAAGAAAACTTGAGACCTGAAAATCACGCAAATAACTTTAATCCAGAAAAGCCATGCATGCAGAGTGGGCTTTCAGTAATCAGGATAGGCTTGAAGGTAAGCCTCAATGGCCTTGAACATAACCATAGCCCTCTCTTTCCCTTCCTTTATCTTCTTCTCGCTTATCTCCACTTCGCCCTTTGTGTTATAGATGCTTCTGTTCTTGCAAATGCATCCTCCTTCTTCAGTTGGAACGATCTTGATATGATAAGTGATAGATTCAATGTCTTCTGAGATAGCATCACCTTCGACTATGCTGTATGTATGAGTCAAGTTTTCTGTATCGATTGCATCAACACGATGCTTAACGCTCTTATATTGAGCCCCTTCGCCAAAATGGATGACTTTAATTGACAGTGCCAACGCCACCATCTCCTTCCAAGATTTCGATGTTCTTGATGGCTTGAGGCATGATTTTGGGAACGAGGGTTTCAGCTTCGAGGACCATGGCCTTGAACATCTTAGAAGCTGGGAGGGAGGAAGGGATCTCAACATCATAAGTGATGGCAACCATGATTAATTTGAGAGCTTGGAAAAATAATATGAAACGTGGATATAGAAGGATGAATAGAAGAAGATGGTTGAGATTGTTTGAAGTGTGATGGGACATGAAGGAAGTAGGGCTACTACTTATAGTGTGAAGATGAAGCTTCCTTAACTGTATTTTTTCAGCTGAAACTGATTTAGGTCATTTTGTTTAGGTCCAACAGTGTGAACTGATTAAGAATAAGGATTTAAAAAAACTAAAAAAAGAATGAGAATATATTGTTTAAGAGAGAGACAGGGAATCTATGAACAATTAGCACACCTCTTTGTGAAAAAATTGAAAATAGAATGATTTAATGAATGGGGATGTTTTAATTTGGGTGTGAATAAGCATGTAGCAATTTATCATTCACATTGTAGTTAGCACCTCATTTTGGACTTGAATATTTAATTACCAGACAACTTGCATTGCAGTATACACATTATTCCTTTATATTTATGTAGTAGTTGTTAGAAAAATTGATCTCTTACCCATCGTGGACATTCTTAATGTGCCCACCGATGACGTGACATGCCATCAATGTTCTAAAATACGCTAGGCGGTAGCTAGGCGGCTAGGCGGGCTTCTAGGCGCACTACAACAAAATCTGCTTTTAGCCACACACAAAAATGCCTCAAAAAATCTCCTATAGCAACATCTTACCTATCCCCACGTTGATTTGTTGTGTCGTCTATGCCAGTGTCATAATAGCCATTAATAGATATAAAGACATTAATTGGTGTCCCATTAGGTGTTGACTGAATTCGTTAACACAACTTTTAGTGACATCTTTGGATGCCTTTTTAAGCTTCATTTTAAATAGTACTATTTTTATTCAAAATTTTAATAAATTTAGCAAAATAGAATTTAAATTATAACAATATCAACATTTAAAGATATTTAATATAACTACAAACTTTCTATTATTTCAAATAATAAAAAAATGAAGTTTGATTACAGAATAAGATCAAAGTGGTAAAAAGAAAACGGTAAAATCTATACTATCTTTCTGAACAGTGCTACTAATCTAACCAACTACTACTATCTTATGACACAACAAAAACACTATATATCCATGTATCATCTTATCATTAGTGCAAATGAGTAATTCAGCCTTCACTTCCATCATTTGAGTAGCTGCATCCTGCAGTTTGGAAACATCTAATATTTGAAAGAACTAAACAATCCATATGGCGCAAGAATATTTGAGCTCAAAGAATGTATAAAAACCTTGAAATCATTAAGTTGTGTCGTATCCTCCATGTACAATACTCTGCAGTAAACAACATATGATATCTATCTCATCAATCTAATCTTATATAGCAATTCAATTTCCAAAAGTAAAAATAAGCATTAACGAAGTAATAATATTGCAAACCATATCGAAGCAAGCATCTGATCAAGGCTTGTTGGCAGAAAAACTTATCAAGCAACAATCTACAAATAACATTAGAGAACTAATTAATAAATAAAAAAACGCGTCAAAAGAAGACTGTAGCAATTGGAGAACAACTAGCAAAGAGGAAAGATGACGATCAGACAAACCTTTGACATAAGTCAGGAGCATTCTAAGGCAAACTTTCAATGCACCAAAACATTCAACCTTTGCCTGTATATCTTTGAACATTCAATTTATATTAGCATCAACTGAAGAGAACATATTCCCACGCGTATCTTTCTAGTTGGATGCATGAAAGGTCTAAAAAACAAAATTTTGTCTGCATCTTCAACTATTAAATCAAAAGTATTCTATAAATAATAACATGAAAATAATTAGAAGTACCTTCTTGGGAGTTATCGTCTATCATTAAGAAGCAAAATTTTCACCAAAAGAATTCTTGGTTATCCTACACAGAGCTTGCTTATCGTACACGGAGCTTGTATATCCTACAAAAATTCTTAATGATCAAAGAGACCAACGAGATTCCTTTTCACATAAAAGGTTAAATCTTGGTTAGAAACTAACCAGCTAAAAAATATATTAGCAAACAAAAGGATAAAGAAAAGAAATTGATGTCCCAGCAAATTGGCATTTCAACAAAAGTAAAAATCCTGAAGAATCAAAATCCAATTAACACTGACCATGCTAGTAGATGCAACAACTGATCCTGATACAGATCATGTATAACTCAGTTAATATGATCTGAGCCATTGCAATCCCTCCATGTCAAGACTATAAAACAATTAAAAAAAGGCAAAGTGAATTTTAATAAACCATACAACCAAAAACTATATTAAAATGCTAACAAAATAGTTAGATAACTTCCACCATACGGAAACCTTTCAAACCATAGTATTAATAATATGTTATCAACAAAAATTCGTGTACATACCAAACATTATTTCAGCATTGATAATGATTCCAAGTAACAGAGATTGGTCAGTATTAGTGAATTTTATGAATAGGCCTAAAACACGCAACAACAACAATAGGGAGAGAAACCCACAACTTGAAAATACGGAGAAAGACATTAAATAATCCATATTAGTAACCGATGCCGATAAATTTTGAATAGCGAAACTTCTAGCCGTAACGGAGACAACATCAATTAACACACTATCTTCAATCTCTGGTCTCTACCGCACACTTCTGCAATAGTTTATCTAGCACCCCTCTATTAGATGTAATAAAAGTATGAAACAGGGGGTGAAATTATTCTTTAGCCTACACATTGATCTGGGAACGATTGCTGAAATTAAGTACATGAAATCAATGCATACCTTGAATTTCCCGTCGAATCTGGCAACACGTTTAATCTAATTATCTCTACGGAAAAATCAAAAACTATGATAAAGATAATAACAAAATCGAAAGAAGAAGTAGAACACACAAAATCTAAAACTCCAATCGACAAAAATTTTAACATAAATTGAAATAAAAGTGAAACCTAGATTCGATGGTCAGGTCGTAGTTACATATTGCAGCAGAAAACACTTCGAATTGAACGAACTGCTTGCAGAAGCGCCTCTTTGCAGGTTAGGGTAGGGCTCGAGCGGTTTACTGTGTAAACAAATTGGGTATGAACTTTGATAAATTTTAGTGGGGCGATTGGCGCTTAAATTCGTCCTTTTATTTTTGTAAGGAAAAGTTTTGCGCCTGGATATTCGTAAAGGTGGGAGGGAGTTTAATTTTAATTTTTATTGTTTTCCATATTTTCCTTCCAACATTATTTTTTTTCCTGTAAAATTAATTGACGGAGACTTCAAATGATGTCATACTAGTTCATATATTGCCACGCTAGTAATTCTTTGTTACAATAGTGTCAATTAATTTTGCACTAATAAAAAAATACAATTATATAAAACAAAACGTCAGAATAGGAGCTTTATCATGACATCTCTCAAATCATGTCAGTAAAAGGGTGTTGTAATAGCCCATTTTTGTTGTAGTGGCGGATTCTAGGCGGGCTAGGCGGATAAGAGTTATTTTATGTATTTTTACTATTATTTTTACACAATATCATAAAATAAAAAGTATATATCATTTACTAATATACTTTCATCTACTAATTTATGATTAATGGACAAGATTCAACAAATATAAATTATATAATAATATAATATGCTAATTAATAGTTCAAATTCTACAAATTTAGTAGTCTTTTACATAAATTTTCGCCCAGCCCGCCTAGCCCCGCCTAGCTCCGCCCAGCCCCGCCTAGCTCCGCCCAGCTCCGCCTAGGGCCGCCTAGGCGGCCGCTTCTAGGCGGTGCTCGGCTAGGCGGCCGCCTAGCATAAAATCTAGGCGGCCGGGCACCGCCTAGCGCCTAGGCGGCCGCCTAGGCCGATTTTTAGAACACTGCATACCATTAACGAATAAATATAAATAAATATCCAAACTTATATATATATATATATATATATATATATATATATATATATATATATATATATAGGGTTGGGATATGGTGAAAACCTTACTTTTGGTGAAAACGTGAAAACCATGCACTTTCATTCATAAACTGATGCACTTTCATGCATATCACGTTGCACTAAAAATATATGCATTTTTTTTTAATAAAATAATATTTATATTTTTGGTGCAACATGATATGCATGAAAGTGCATCAGTTATGAATGAAAGTGCATGGTTTTCACGTTTTCACGATATTTGGTTTTCATATGATCCAACTCCTATATATATATATATATATATATATATATATATATAAAG